>JBBDGP010000530.1:120000-840000 GCA_037952835.1 Lithobates septentrionalis | reverse complement strand
GGAATAATGGACAGGGCACTTGAGGCAGAACAGAGGCAGGAAGAGGAGGACTTCCTTAGCTATCAAGGCCCCCTTTATCCAGACAGTGTTCCTGCATGCCCGCTGATCACACAGGAGGAGGAGGAGGATTGTGTCAATATGGAGGTGGAGCCTGGCACTAAGCATCAGCAGCAGTCTTTAAGGGATCATTTACAGTCCCAAGAAACACATGGACTTGTACGTGGCTGGGAGGAGGTGGCTTCGGATCATGTCGTCCTTAGTGACCCAGACGACTCCGGACCGAATGCCTCATCAAACCTATGCTGCATGGCCTCCCTGATCCTGCAAAGCCTGCAGAAGGATCCTCGTATTCATGGTATCAAGGAGAAGGAACAATACTGGCTGGCAACCCTCCTTGATCCACGTTACAAGGGTAAGGCTGCGGACCTTATCTTGCCATCGCAGAGGGAGCAGAAGATGAAACATCTTCGGGAGGCCTTGCAGAAAGGTCTGTGCAACACGGTCGCAGAGACTGGGAGGTTACAAACTCCTGTTTCTGCACAACGTGTTGCTGAGGCTTTGTGAGTCAAAGAAGGAGCGGTGGAGAAGGTGGCTGTCTGACCGATGCGTTCAGACAATTTTTTAGTCTGCAGCCCCAAGGTATGATCGGTTCCAGCAACCATCACCAGCATCTGTTTTACATGGTGCAGGAATACCTAGGGGCAAGATCTGACTTGGACACCTTTCCCACCGACAATCCTCTGGATTACTGGGTCTTGAGGATGGATCACTGGCCAGAGTTTGCACAGTATGCAATTGAGCTACTGGCCTGTCCTGCATCCAGCGTTCTTTCGGAAAGCACATTCAGTGCTGCTGGAGGCTTTGTAACCGATCACAGGGTGCGTCTGTCCACCGACTCGGTCGATCGACTGACCTTCATAAAAATGAATCAGTCTTGGATCACCACCAGCTACCAAGCACCTGATGCTGATGTAACCGAATAATTTTTTTTGAAATGTCAGATCCTTCAAAGACTGCCTATGCTGATGCTGAGTGACTATCCTGTTATACTGAGTAATTATCCTCTTCCTCCTCATGATCATGATGATAGCTTGTAAAAACATTTTTGGTTCTGGGCGCCGCCAGTCCCGCCACCATTGCCTAAGGCCCAATTTTTCAGCCCCTGTTTAACAGGGCATGTAATTACAACTTTTGATGCAATTCTTTGCAGCAGGGCTAGTGGCACCACCACCACCACCAAAGGCCCAATTTTTCTGCCCCTGTTCAACAGGGGCATGCAATTACAATTTTTGATCTAATATTTCACAGCAGGGCCCGTTTCTGCGCCCACCAAGAGTATCTGTGAGGACTTACAGTGTTGTGGCACCAGCACCACCACCAAAGGCCCAATTTTTCTGCCCCTGTTCAACAGGGGTATGTAATTACAATTCTTGATCTAATATTTCACAGCAGGGCCCGTTTCTGCTCCCACCAAGAGTATCTGTGAGGACTTACAGTGTTGTGGCACCAGCACCACCACCACCACCAAAGGCCTAATCTTTCTGCCCCTGTTCAACAGGGGCATGTAATTACAATTCTTGATCTAATATTTCACAGCAGGGCCCGTTTCTGCGCCCACCAAGAGTATCTGTGAGGACTTAGTGTTGTGGCACCAGCACCACCACCAAAGGCCCAATTTTTCTGCCCCTGTTCAACAGAGGCATGTAATTACAATTCTTGATCTAATATTTCACAGCAGGGCCCTGTGAGGGCTTACAGTGTTGTGGCCACAACAACACCTAAGGCCCAAATTTCTGCTGAGTATATAGGGCAGGCCCCTACTTTCAAACATTCAACTTACAAATGACTCCTACTTGCAAACGGAAGGAGACAACAGGAAGTGAGATAAAATCTACCCCATAGGAAGGGAAATTCTCTCCTGTAAGAGTTAATATGGGAAAAACTTTTCTCCTTTCCACTGATGCTTTATCACCAATCCTTGTTTCACAAAAAAACCCAAATTTTCAAAAAACATTTGTCATTGGGACAAAAAGTGAGGTGAAATCTTCTGAAGAGGAGCACAGACAGCAAAACAAATGTCACAGGGGTGAAAACCCTTCCCTAAGTTTTCCAAAAAGCTTAAAATAGATTTTTTGGCTGGAGTTAACACGTTAAAAATGTACCAGTTGAAAATTACAAACAGATTCTACTTAACAACAAACCTACAGTCCCTATCTTGTTTGCACCGCCTGTATACTGCTGTTCAGAGTATATAGGGCCTGGGGGCCCCACACCTTTCCTTTTTTAATTTGGGTGTGGGGTTCCCCTTAATATCCATACAAGACCCAAAGGGCCTGGTAATGGACTTGGGGGTACCCTTGCCGTTTGTCTCACTGATTTTCATCCATATTGCCAGGACCCGACATTACATTAAAGCCGCAAGCAGTTTTAAATGACTTTTTTCCTTTAAAAATGACTTGTAGTGCAGGGACTGTTCTAAGCACGGGAAACAGGTGCCACTTTACAGGCATACTATAGACACCCCCAGGTACGATATTTAAAGGAATATTTCACTTTTTTTTTTTTTTTTTTACTTTAAGCATCATTAAAATCACTGCTCCCGAAAAAACGGCCGTTTTTAAAAAAAAATGTTTGCATTGATACATGTCCCCTGGGGCAGGACCCGGGTCCCCAAACCCTTTTTAGGACAATACCATGCAAATTAGCCTTTAAAATGAGCACTTTTGATTTCGAACGTTCGAGTCCCATAGACGTCAATGAGGTTCTTTTTTTTTCTTTTTTTTTTTCCACATCAGTGTCCACCTTTGAGAGACTTATTTCAACTTGAAGTTCAAAATCTGTCCCTTCTCAAGTTCACATCATTGTGGTAACATTTAAACAAAAATAAATAAATAAATAAATAATAAAGAATTATAGAACATATCACAGCGAAAAGATAAGAGACAGAAGGAACGTCCCTCAATTTTATTTATGCATACTGTTTTAAAATACTCTCTGTCTACGCCACCTTCCCCCAACAACCCTCCCTCTCTATTTTCCCCCTAACCACCCCCCCCCCCCCTCCCGACCTGCCTCACCACTACATTTTTCTTCCTTTCTTTCCCCGATGTTTTTTTTTTTTTTTTTTTCTTTTCTTTTTCCTTTTCCTCCCTCCTCCTTTCATCTTCTTATGATCTTATACCTTCTACCAACTTCTGCTTATAGCTGTCCGATGTTTTGTATTTTACCCAATTGTTCCAGACACTGGCATATTTATCTAATTGTCCTTGGTCTTTATACCAGAGAAATTCCATTTTGGGATAGTACTCCACTTGGTTAAGCCATTCTCTTACGTCTGGGCCTTCGCTCTTTAACCATTTTTTTGGAACCAATCCCTTTGCAGCGTTTAATAGTTTTGACGTTACCTTTTTCATGTATTGGTTTTTAGGGGAGTTAGTATCATGAAACAAACAGACCAGTCTATTGTTTTCTAGCTTCTCTCCTGTTATCGCCTTTACACATGTAATTACTTCTTGCCAACATGTATTGATTTTTGGACAGTCCCACCATATGTGTATCATTGTGGCTTTTTTTCCACAATTTCTCCAGCATAATGGTGATCTTTCCTGGTTGATTCTATGGAGCCTCTCCTGAGTCATGTACCACCTGACTAGGAACTTATAATTCATCTCGATGGTATTGACGTCCCAAGCTTGATTATATCCTCCTGCAATCATTTTCTCCATTTGTTGCTCTTCCAAATTTATTTCTAGTTCTTTTTCCCATTTTTCTATGAAGAAGGGTCTTTTTTGGCCCTCCAGATCCGATAGGAACTCGTATACTTTTGAGATGCCTCCCTTAAATGGCATTGATGTCGCACAGAGTTTTTCCAAACAGCTCAAATCTTCTCTATCTCTAAACTTATATGGTGATGTAGTAACTAAGTGCTTGAATTGAGCGTATTCCCATTCACGTAATTTTCCACCGAATTTAAGCTCTAATTCTTGTGCAGATTTCAGTTTTCCTTTCCTAATGATATCTTTAATTTGTGGATTCTTTATTTTAAGTCTTCGGAATATGTCTTCACCCGGTGAAAAAAATCTTTGTGCCAGTGAGGGCGATTAATGGTGAGTTATGAACCCACTTTTGTTTCCGGTGTAGTGCGCCCCAAATTCTGAAAGCATTTTTTGTCAGTCCATGTGTGTTTAAATCTAATGTTCTATATTTATTTGATATCCAGATGTTCTTGTGCAACGTGGTTTTACTTAAGGTGTTTTCTATTTCTATCCATTTCTTTTCTCTGTTTTCCTTTGTCCACTCAAACATACGTGATAAGTTAACTGCTTTGTAGTACCTAAATATATCCAGTGCTGCTAACCCCCCGTGCTGTCTTTTCCAAGAAATCAATGCAAATTTTAATCTTGGTTTTTTGTTTCGCCAAATAAAATTTGTCAGTATTTTTTGTATAGTTTAAAAAAAACTCTGTGGGACACCTATTGGCAATATTTGAAATTTGTACAAGATTTTAGGTAAAATTACCATTTTGAGCGTATTAATTCTTCCAATCCAGGTTATTGATTGTATATTTGTCTTCTGGACTTCTGCTTTGATCTCATTTAATAATGGAATGTAGTTTGCAGAATAAATTTTTTCGAGAGATGTTGTTAATTTAATCCCAAGGTAGGGTAGCTCCCCCTTTACCCACGTAAATGGGAATTCTTCTTGGAGGGCCAAGATGTCTTTTTTCCCTACTCCTAGGTTAAGTTTTTCTGTTTTTATAGGGTTTATTTTGAAGTTTGAAAGTTCGCCATACTTTTCTACTTCTGTCAGGATATTTAACAGGGTCTCTCTAGGCTTGGTCACATACACGAGGATGTCGTTGGCGTAGGCCGCAACTTTATGTTCTTTTCCCCTACTCGAACCCCCTCTACCCCGCGGTCGTTGCGTAAGGTCCCCAAAAAAGGTTCCAATGACATTACGTACAAAAGGGGTGAGAGCGGACATCCTTGCCGGGTTCCGTTGTACATTTCAAACACTGGCGACATCTACCCTGTCAAATGCTTTTTCTGCGTCAATTGACAGGAGTAGATCTGGGGAAGTGTTGGTGTATTTTCTTTTCAGCATCAGGAGTGTTTTTATGCTATTGTCCCTTCCTTCTCTACCCGGGACAAATCCGGTCTGGTCCGGGTTTACCCATAGTGGCATCAAATTTTTGATTCTTGTGGCTAAGATTTTGGCATAGAGTTTTGTGTCTGTGTTCAATAGAGCGATAGGTCTATAACTTGAACAGTTGACTTTGTCCTTTCCTTCTTTGGGTATTATGGTGATGTGTGCTAGGAGTGACTCTTTTCTGATGTCTTCTTATTCCCCTATTTTGTTTAGATATTCACATAGTTTTGGGATCAATTGGTCTTGGAATTTTTTATAGTATCTGATCGTAAATCCATCCGGACCGGGACTTTTGCCAGTGGGTGTTTCTTTTAATGCCGCCTTAATCTCTTCTTGTGTTATTTCCTTTTCTAGGTCCAGCAGTAGCTCTGGTTTGATTTTTGGCAAATTAGCTTTTTCCAGATAAACCTGGATCATCATCTTCTTTCTTTCTGCTTGTTGTCTTGTTTCTTGCTTTTTTATAGCATATAAAGCACTGTAATATTGTGCAAAGGCTTGCGCTATTTCTGTAGTTTTATTTACTACTTCTCCTTTTTCATTTTTTATCTTCTCAATATAATTTAAGATCTTCTTCTTTCTTAGAACCTTTGCAAGGTGCTTTCCTACTTTATTGCCCATCATAAATCTCTGGCTTGTGACCCTATTTATTTCCTTTCTATCTTCATCCTCCATTAATTCTTTTAATTGTTCTCTTTTTAAAATCAGGGAGAGATGTATTTCATTTTTACCTTCCTTTTTATGTCTTTGTTCCAGATTGTATATTTCCTCTTGGAGTTTCAACATGTTCTTTCTCTTTTCCTTCTTTTTTCCCGTTCCTATGGATATTAGTTTTCCCCTGATAACCACTTTATGCGCCTCCCATAAGATTGCTCTTGAGAGGTCAGGGGTATCGTTTTCCTTAAAATATTTTTCAGTCTCGTCTTTTATAATTTTTTCAGTAACTTCGTCTTCCAATAGTTCTTCATTAATTCGCCATGTTCCTCTACCCATGGATTCTCCCTGAAGATTTATCTGCATAGAGACTGGCGAGTGATCTGAAAAGACTGACGTTTCAATTTCTGTCTCCAGTACATCTTCTAATAGTCTGTGTTCTAATACAATATAGTCCAGTCTGGAATAAGTTTTGTGTATTGTTGAAAAATATGTATAGTCCTTTGTTCCTGAGTGCTGAACTCGCCAAGCATCTACCAGTTGCAATTCATGTAGTTTCTTTCTAATCCTCCTTAGTTATTTTCTTTCTCTGTCTGGAGCCGTGGATGTAGAATCCAGGTTGTGATCCATGACGAAGTTAAGATCACCTGCTACTATTAATTTTCCCTGTTTAAATTTAAATAAATCGGTCATTTTCTCCGCTAGAAATTTTTTAGGGTTTTTATTTGGGCAGTAAAAATTTGCAAATGTATACTTTATGTCTTGTATTGACCCTATGAGAAAGAAGAATCTTCCCTCTGGATCTGCCTTTATTTTTTCAATACTAAAGCCACTGTTTTTCCCGAACCCGATTGCGACACCTTTTGCTCTTCTTATGGGTGAATCTCCATAGTACCAAAGCAGGATTTTTTTTAAATTATATTTTAACATTCGAGTCCTGCGTTATATGCGTTTTCTGCAGGAAAACTATATCAGCCTTAAGTCTTTCCATTTCTCGTAGAATTGAACGCCTTTTTTGAGGTGAGTTCAACCCTCGGACATTGTATGTTACAATTTTTATTTTATTTGTTTCTTCCATTTACATTTCTAGTTTCCCAAAATGGTCATCTGGACAGCATAAAGTTTTCCCTTCTTTTTTCTCCTCTTTCTTCTCTTCTCCCTTCTTCTCCTTCTCTTTTTGGCGAGGCAGTCCTAAACCTACCCTTACCTTGTCTCCCACCCAACTCCCTCCCTCCCCTCAATCCCTCCAACCTTCCTGTCTCCCTCCCTTCCCCCCCTTCCAAACCCCCAGACCCTTGTGTATTTGACCTAAAGGTCATGAGTAGGTACCTTATGATTTAAGAGATTCCTTATCCCTACTCCCTCACCTGAGGTGGAAATCTGCTTGGTCCCTTGAACCACCCCTCTCTTGAAGGGTAGGGTGGTATCAGCAGAAAAGCGCCCCTTTCCCCCGGGTCCCCCTCCCTCCTCCCCCCAATGCTTCATTCCTCTATTCTCCTATTTTTTTTTAACCCTGAGCTAAAGCTAAAAACTAAAAATTCCCTCAGCCCCTCCCCCCCTCTTCCATTATGGCTGGAACAATTTCCTATGACCTAGCTGCCACTGTGCTTCATCTCCTGCCAGCCTAGCTGATTTTTTAGCTGAGTCTTCCAAGTTTTTGGGTGGGGGAATTCCCAGAGTCTTACAGAAATCTTGTATTTCTTCCGGGAATCTCAGTTTTGTGGTTCTTCCGTTTTTCTTGACCAATAGGCACGCGGAGAAACCCCAATTGTACTGAAGTCCATTTTCTTGCAATATTTTTAATAGCGGTTTTAACATTCTCCTTCTTCTTAGCGTATCTTGAGATAGGTCCTGAAAAATCAGGATTTCCTTTCCCTCGATTTTTATTGGTGTTTTCCCTTTTAAATTTTTCCAGAATTGGTTCTTTCCTTCTAAGGTACAGAAGCGAATCACAATATCCCTTGGTATCTCATTAGAAAGGCCCATTGGCCTTCTTGTTCTGTAAGCTTCTTCAATTTTAAACTCGTTTGTTGTTTCATTAGTACTTGTTAGATTGAGAACTTGCCCGATTACCTCTATTAAATTTTCTCTTTGGGACGATTCTGGGAGACCGCGGATTCTGAAATTCTTCCTTTTTTCCTTATTTTCCTGGTCCTCAAATCTGTACACCTGTTCCTGTTGTTCTTGCTTTAAAATTTTTATTTCCCCTTTTAACTCTTTAATTCTTCTGGAGTGTATGTCCGATTTTTTTTCCACTTCTTTCACTCTAGCAAGCATATGTCCCATATCTTTATGGAGTTTTGTCATTTTTAATGAGGTTTCCAACGCTGCAAACATCCTCTCCATGTCTGTCATTGTTGGGAGTTGAACCGTTTTCTGTTCCTCTATTGCTGTAAGGGGGTTCTCGGGTTCAGTTTCTTGCTCTGTTCTACTGTCCGGGATTATGCTGCTGTCCATGCTTATTTTTATCTGGCTCTTCTTATCCTTCTTTTCCCTATTCTCTACTAGTCTTCCTTTGGAGCTTTGTTGCTTTTCCGCTGCCTGAGCTGCCCCTTCCTCCTCACTTCCCTGAGTTACGTATCTGTGCATTGGACCAGGTATGGGGCTCATGCTAGGACGTGGAGATTTTGTCACCACCCCCCCCCCCCCCGCCTCTCCCGCTTTTACCCCTCATATGAGAAACGGGAGAGAAAAAAAAAAGGGGGGGGAGAAGCCGCACAACTGAAAACGTATCCTCAGATTTATTTCTTGTCGATTTTACCTCCTATAATAGTCCGTTTATTATCCTGTTGTCATTATCTTATTGTAAAATATAATAAAAAAAAAAAAATAGGGAAAAAAAAAAAAAAAGACGCAACAATAAACGTCCAACTTTCTAAAGTACAATTACCCAGGTAACAGCTGTTATTTTACTTCTTTGTATCGTTATTGACAGACTTTGTGTACCTTCTCCCCTTTCGCAACAATGTTTGGATATAAAATGTCAGTGATTGTTACTAATACTTTTCTTACAAAAAGGTATTTGCGTAATCAGATGTTAGTCCCCTTTTGTCAGTTAACTAAGAATGGCTTCTAATACAATGGTAAAAGTAAGTGTTTCAAGGGCTGCATTCAACAAAGGAAGGGCTCCAGATACTTCTGTTCCCAGCAACTGATTCTTATGTACTTATAGGCATAACATCTATCATGAGTACAGTCTTTATCATTTATATGCAGTGATTTACTTATCTTGAGGGGAAGGGGATGGGTGTTCCGTTTTTTTTCCCATGTAGGTTTCTTTCTTCTCCTTTACTCTGCCTTGTAATCTCTCTCAGATTGCCTTTACTTCTTCCCTTCGTTTCCATTAATTGCCTAGGCTCGGTAGTGTGGTCTGGGAATGGCTGCAGGGGAGGAGGAGAGCGAAGGATCCCACAGCTTTCACGCTGTCATGATCCAACACCCGTCCTCCTGCACCGTCCTGTCTGCCCAATCACTCCTTCTGTTTGTTCCCGAGGAGGGAAACGGGGAGAGGCAGAACCACACCAGCTGTTCCTCTCCACTTGCTATACCGCCGTAGTCTCCGAGACACACACCGCACTTTCTCTCTCGTCCTCCTTTATCCAAGTCACTTGCACCTTACCTCACCTATATGACCGGCATCTGGGAAGGGGGAATCAGTACTGCTCTGCTGGGGGGTCCAGTTGCTCACAGATCCCAGGTCTGTTCCCGTGACATCGGCATCAGCGAGGGCTCGCAGGGCTGAAGACCCGGAAGTCGACGGCACTTCCTAGCCTGGAGCCATTAACAGCACGTCAATGAGGTTCTAACGTTCGTGTGAATTTTTGGTCCGTTCGCAGGTTCTGGTGCGAACCGAACCGGGGGTTGTTCGGCTCATCCCTACTCAAGAATTGATTTTAGATTGATTGGTGGGTTTTCCTCTCGGCCTTATAATAATTCCTATGTGATGTTTTGAAAAAGAATTACTATAACCATATTGCAATAATATTTTATTGTTATCAATTATGTTAATATTATGTATTCTCTTTGCAGAATAGACTTCATGCAGCACTATAAAACTCCTGAAGAAGCTCCTTCAGAGCGAAACATGTTGAGCAGAAGTGGCTGCAATGGTGTATGAAATTCAAACAATTGATTATTGAATGTATTCTTTTAAACCTATACTGTTGTTCCAATAAAATTTATATTTTTATAAAAAAAAATGTCTATATTGCTTATTTAATTGGCACCTTAAAAGTCCCACTTCCTGTATCCTTGAAATTCTCTATTTCTAGGTATGTGGTGCCTGTGTTCAGTTTTTCACTAACCAAAACCTATATTTTTCAGTATAAATACAGCTGTTCTGTGAAGCCCTCAGAGGTTTGTTAGAGAACCTTAGCGAACAAACAGCATCATGAAGGCCAAGGAACACACCAGACAGGTCAGGGATAAAGTTGTGGAGAAGTTTTATAATGAGGGAATTGGCGCTGTTCCACTATTTATGCACTGGATATTAATCGTGTATAAAAAATATATGTATATAAAATATATTAATAAGTGCAACAGATATACACTACCGTTCAAAAGTTTGGGGTCACCCAAACAATTTTGTGTTTTCCATGAAAAGTCACACTTATTCACCACCATACGTTGTGAAATGAATAGAAAATAGAGTCAAGACATTGACAAGGTTAGAAATAATGATTTGTATTTGAAATAACATTGTTTTTACATCAAACTTTGCTTTCATCAAAGAATCCTCCTTTTGCAGCAATTACAGCATTGCACACCTTTGGCATTCTAGCTGTTAATTTATTGAGGTAAGCTGGAGAAATTGCACCCCACGCTTCTAGAAGCAGCTCCCACAAGTTGGAATGGTTGGATGGGCACTTCTGGCGTACCATACGGTCAAGCTGCTCCCACAACAGCTCAATGGGGTTCAGATCTGGTGACTGTGCTGGCCACTCCATTACCGATAGAATACCAGCTGCCTGCTTCTGCTGTAAATAGTTCTTGCACAATTTGGAGGTGTGTTTAGGGTCATTGTCCGGTTGTAGGATGAAATTGGCTCCAATCAAGCGCTGTCCACTGGGTATGGCATGGCGTTGCAAAATGGAGTGATAGCCTTCCTTAGCTTTTACCCTGTACAAAGCTCCCACCTTACCAGCACCAAAGCAACCCCAGACCATCACATTACCTCCACCATGCTTAACAGATGGCGTCAGGCATTCTTCCAGCATCTTTTCATTTGTTCTGCGTCTCACAAACGTTCTTCTTTGTGATCCAAACACCTCAAACTTGGATTCATCCGTCCACAACACTTTTTTCCAGTCTTCCTCTGTCCAATGTCTGTGTTCTTTTGCCCATCTTAATCTTTTTCTTTTATTGGCCAGTCTCAGATATGGCTTTTTCTTTGCCACTCTGCCCTGAAGCCCAAAATCCCGCAGCCGCCTCTTCACTGTAGATGTTGACACTGGTGTTTTGCGGGTACTATTTAATGAAGATGCCAGTTGGGGACCTGTGAGGCGTCTGTTTCTCAAACTAGAGACTCTAATGTGCTTATCTTCTTGCTTAGTTGTGCAACGCGGCCTCCCACTTCTTTTTCTACTCTGGTTAGAGCCTGTTTGTGCTGTCCTCTGAAGGGAGTAGTACACACCGTTGTAGGAAATCTTCAATTTCTTTGCAATTTCTCGCATGGAATAGCCTTCATTTCTAAGAACAAGAATAGACTGTCGAGTTTCAGATGAAAGTTCTCTTTTTCTGGCCATTTTGAGCGTTTAATTGACCCCACAAATGTGATGCTCCAGAAACTCAATCTGCTCACAGGAAGGTCAGTTTTGTAGCTTCTGGAAGGAGCTAGACTGTTTTTAGATGTGTGAACATGATTGCACAAGGGTTTGCTAATCATCAATTAGCCTTCTGAGCCAATGAGCAAACACATTGTACCATTAGAACACTGGAGTGATAGTTGCTGGAAATGGGCCTCTATACACCTATGTAGATATTGCACCAAAAACTAGACATTTGCAGTTAGAATAGTCATTTACCACATTAGCAATGTATAGAGTATATTTGTTTAAAGTTAGGACTAGTTTAAAGTTAGCTTCATTTAAAAGTACAGTGCTTTTCCTTCAAAAATAAGGACATTTCAATGTGACCCCAAACTTTTGAACGGTAGTGTATGTGTGACAAATTGTAGTGAAATAAGGAGCTAAATATGGGTGAAATGCTCCTACACCAATCCACTATACAATAAAGTGCAACGTGCTAGAACAAATATGATCAAATATATCAATAAAAGTGAAAATCTGCAAACATTCCAAATTTGTGTTAAAAGAGATGGTACAACATTATAAAAACATTCTGAACCACTATGGTAAAGTCCCCAGCTAAGATGTATAAAAAATCCAATTCATAAACCGAAAGATAAAGAGTTAATAAAAAGTGCTGAAAACTGGTGAAAAAAATGATGAAAAAATATATATAATAAAAACAATGTCCCAAAAAATATATTCAGAAGAAACTGGGGTGTGTCCTTTCAATACAATGGCAATATTCTTAGTGTGGCAAGTGCTCCCCGTCTTCCACTGCACCCCCACTCGTGCCCTCACTCACCAGAGTGCCCAACCCCTGCAGGGGTAAAAGGCATGTAGACCAAAACCAGCAGTGATGATCCTTAGTGACAGTCCTCAGCCCAGTGGCCGTCCTTCCCTTCTCTGGTATTGCGGTTTCCCCAGCATTAAACATTCATTTATGACAAAAAAGAAATAGATCTCATAGCGTGAATCTGAAAAATGTAAAGTTTATTGTTTAAAAACATTAAAAAGGAGCTGACAGCGCTCCGCTAATCGGCTCAAAGCCTATGGCCGAGTAGGCAGCGTAGTGTGGCGTGCGTTCCACCGCCCGCCTGCTCGAAACCGGAAGAATCACAGCACAGGAGGTTGACGTATGCGTATCACGTGGCCATGCCTTATGCGTTTCGTCATCAAGACGTCATCTGAGGCGCGGCCATCTTGGTACTCCATATGTCTATTTGTAGTCAATGGAGGTGCCGTGATCGGCAATCAAAACGTACAGTCCCACCCTCCTGACGAATCAGAGAGCCTAAATACCATACAAGGATATATCCCGAGCACCATCTAGTGGACTTATTTGTTGAATCACGTAATTAGCACCTCCATAAATCATACAATACAAAACATCAATGGACAAAAGCCTATACAGAATTAACAGTGCACAATCTCCAGTCAATCAATAAGAGGAAAACAGAGGGAGAAGTACTAGAGAATTAATATAAATAAATACTTATAAAACCATGTATATAAAAAAATTGCAGAATATTACATAAATGATTAAAAGATAAACTGAAATAAAATAAATTAAAATAAAAATGAAAATGTATATATTAATGTAGAAAATCCATAAACGATATACGTACATATATGAATAATAAAATATATTTGTAATTTTAATATGTGAAAACCCAAAATTCATTATGTACATAAAATGTATCAAGGGGAGGGTTATAAGTTATATAACTCCCCAAGGTCTATTGGCTGCAGGGTAAAAAGGAGAACATCTAGAATATGCGGTTCTATGTCAATGAAAAAAAATCAGCCCACCAACTTTACCATAAGAAGCTGTGTATGAGAAATGCTACATTAAAAAATGTTTTAAATAAATCTGCAAAAAGAAAAAAGCGAATATTTAAAATGGGTATAAAATATAATGGTGTATACTAGGATCAAGGAATATATAAAAAAGGCATAAAGTCTATGTGGAAAGCATTGTAAACACTGAGACCGCAGAGAGGAGGCGGTAGAGAATGGTCACATTGGAAAATGTGTGGGGACTGGGGGGAACTGATAATTAAAAATTAGATAAAAAACAATTTAGGTCTATTTCCACATTAAGTCCCCTGGGTACCAGACAATCTAAACAATGTATCCATCTGGTTTCATTACGCGAAATCAGAATCTTTTTACTGCCCCCCCTCCAATGGTCCTTGATAGTATCAATACCATAAAATACCAAACTAGATGGGTCCCTGTGATGAAATTCATCAAAATGTCTGGAAAGGTTGTGTTTAGGGAACCCCTTTCTGATGTTATTAATGTGTTCCCTGATACGTACACGAAGAGGTCTTGTGGTCCTGCCCACATATTGCAGTCGGCACGGACATTCTATAATGTAGGTTACGTGAGTGGTATTGCAAGTGACCAATTCCCTGATCTCATACTCTTTGCCATTCCTTGCTTTAAAGGAGGTTCTCTTCTTGGGTTGTTTTTTGCTGACTCTGCAGGCCAAACACTTCTGACACCTGTAGAAGCCCTTCATGTTGGAAAACAATTTTACATTCTTAGGGGGGTCGATGACATTATGGACTAGGTGGTTCCTGAGAGTTGGTGCTCTCCTATAGATAATCAATATAGAGAATCAATATAAATAAATACTTATAAAAACATGTATATAAAAAAATTGCAGAATATTACATAAATGATTAAAAGATAAACTGAAATAAAATAAATTAAAATAAAAATGAAAATGTATATATTAATGTAGAAAATCCATAAACGATATATGTACATATATGAATAATAAATATATATTCCCAAGGGACAGCTTTTGAGAATACGGAGAAACTGTCGAAACATCGAAGATTATCAGAACCAGGCCGACACCCTAATAAAGAAATTTGAAGACAAAGGATATCACCGTGATCCCCTGGTAAAATTAAGAAATGAAATACAAGAACTTGACCGAGATGCCTTGTTGAAAAAAGAGGGTAATAATAGTAAGAACTCTCCGGTGGATATAGCTTTTGTCACAGGCTTCAATAATCAGTATAGGTCCATTGAACATATAGTGAGGAAGTACTTGCCTATTTTAAAATCTGATAGGACCCTAGGGAAAATCATAAATGGATGTTTAATGCTGGGGAAACCGCGATACCAGAGAAGGGAAGGACGGCCACTGGGCTGAGGACTGTAACTAAGGATCATCACTACTGGATTTGGTCTACATGCCTTTTACCCCTGCAGGGGTTGGGCACTCTGGTGAGTGAGGGCACGAGTGGGGGTGCAGTGGAAGATGGGGAGCACTTGCCACACTAAGAATATTGCCATTGTATTGAAAGGACACACCACAGTTTCTTCTGAATATATTTTTTGGGACATTGTTTTTATTATATATATTTTTTCATCATTTTTTTCACCAGTTTTCAGCACTTTTTATTAACTCTTTATCTCTTTATGAATTGGATTTTTTATACATCTTAGCTGGGGACTTTACCGTAGTGGTTCAGAATGTTTTTATAATTTTGTACCATCTCTTTTATCACAAATTTGGCATGTTTGCAGATTTTCACTTTTATTGATATATTTGATTATATTTGTTCTAGCACGTTGCACTTTATTGTATAGTGTATTGGTGTAGGAGCATTTCACCCATATTTAGCTCCTTATTTCACTACAATTTGTCACACATATATCTGTTGCACTTATTAATATATTTTATATACATATATTTTTTATACACGATTAATATCCAGTGCATACATAGTGGAACAGCGCCAATTCCCTCATTATAGAATTTTTGCTGATTTGAATCTCACCCAGGTGATATTCTGTGTTAGGGGGGCTGCAGTTCTTTTTTTCTCTTTGTTTCCTAAGCGCGGAACCATCGTCTCTTATTTTTCTTGTCACTCTAAGGGTGTACTTGTCAAGTTCTGCCGCTATGGATATTTTTGGCTATATGTTGAACTGCAATATAGACCTTACAGGGATATTTAGCCAGGAACAGGTTAATAATATGCAGGATATGAACAGCCTGTTCAAACAGCTTAGACATACACTTGAAAAACAGCTTAGGGTGTGGTGGGATATTGCCACTCTTGAGACATATATTGGGGAAAATATGACACCGAGAAGATTGAGGTGGGATTTGAACCCTAATGATAGTCTGAATAATGCCACCCTCATGGATGAATGGTTATCATTCTTTTCTAAATGCGAGAAGGAGCTTCTCGGCAATATCATTAAGAGGAGACAATTAAAATTGAGGGGGATTGAGGTTAGCATTAGTGAGATACAAACACTACTGCTACCATATAGTAATCAAAATGATTACAAAACCAAGGAAAGGGAATTGCAAGAGATAATTAAGATATACGACGCAGAGATTCAAGCCAAAAAAGAAAAGAAATTTAAAAGGGATGTCTTGGATTATACCAGTAAAAAGGTTTACAAATGGCAGATGGAGTTGGGAGAAGCAAATGAAGATCTGGATGAAATATCAATGGATGACAACCCCAATGACGAGATCACAGAGGTGGATATCCAGAATTCAAACACTACGCGTCAAACCAGATTTGAACATATACCTCCCAATGGGAGAGAAGAAATTCCCAGAACCCCCAATTTTCCACTAAGACATGTGGAAAATAGGAGGGATGAGTACTATGGACCAAATTATGGGAGATCTCCAGGTACTCCACGGTACAATGTACCTACGCACAATAGGTTTTCCCCTCTCAGGGAAGGAAGACAACGTATGTCCCAATGGGATTTTAGAAGTAGGAGAGACTACCCAGGAGAAAGGGATTTTCACCAGGGGAGACCACGAGACAGACCCCCTGCGAGATGGAATGCGAGGGTACAATATCACCCACCTGGATGGAGAGGGACACGGAGAGATCCTTACAGTCCACAAAGAAGAGGCCCACCATTTGGCATGAACAGGATACAGAGGACGAATGGACATCAAGGTCACCCATCCCCACAACATCCACGTATGATTTCGGAGAATGGAAGGAACAGGAACCCAGAGAGAGAATCGGGATACCCGCACAGAGGCAACGAAAGAAACAGACTAGAGGAAAACGAGGAGGGAAGGAGAAAAATAAGAAGGGAGTATTAGGCGAGGGAATTTTTAACCTAAGTGAAGCAATCTTTACGGATGATGAATTGAAGATACTGGATCTTGGATTGAAATATGCACCAGAAAAGAGCATTGACAAATTTGAAGTTTACATTGATTTACAGAAATTTATTAGGAAAGTGAAGATAAAAAAAACATTATGCTTTGAATAATAAGGTCATTACAACAACTGAAACTGATGGTTATGCTCACACTAGTCTTAGGAATAATTCCATCTTCAAACCCAAGGTCCCAGGGGACCAATGTATAGGTGCATTTAAACGGATGGTGGAAAGCGACTTGGCCAAAATGGAGAAGAAGAAGTCTAAAAGTTCGTATATCTGGAAAACAATCAAAGAAGTCGGTAAGAGGAAGGAAGTGGTGATAAGACCCGCCGATAAGGGGGGTTGACTAGTTATATTAAAAAAGGATGAATACGAAGAGGAGATGAAGAATTTGCTGAGTGTTGAGAACACCTATAAAAAACTGAAACGCAATCCCAAACCACAATACGAAAAGAGTTTAAAAAGACTGGTGAAAAAGGGTGGAGAGGCAGGCATTTTGAATAAGAAGGAAGCCAAATACTTAGTTCCGGAATCCACAAAAACTCCTGTTGTATACTACCTGCCCAAAATACATAAGCGACTGAGTAAACCACCGGGTAGACCCATTTTTAGTGGAGTGGATTCTTTGTTCTCGAGATTAGGAGAATACATTGACCAGTTTTTGAAACCACTAGTAGTGAAAGGTAAATCTTATCTCAGGGATAGCACTCAACTCATTAATGAGCTGAAGACAATTACCGGGACTGACCACTGCCTATTGGCAACGATTGATGTAAATTCCTTCTACACGAGTATCACCCAGAAGGATGGGTTAAAAAAGGGGTTGAGAAAGCCTTACATGAAAGCTCAGATCTCAAGCATGAACAAATTCAATTTATCTTAGAAGGACTAGAATTGGCAATGGAGAGTAACTACTTCTGGTATCAGAAAGAATTTTATGTCCAGAAAAAAGGGGTAGCCATGGGTGCCAAGTATGCCCCAAGTGTGGCGAACTTATTTATGGACCTGCTGGAAGAACGTTACATATACGGTATGAGAAGACCTGAAATAAAGTTTTACCGTCGATATATCGACAATGTAATTATCCTATGGGAGGGAGATTCTGAGTCGTTCCAGGAGTTCTTAAATGGGCTTAACCGAAATGAATACGGTATTTCTTTCACTGGCAAGTCGGATTATGACTTGATTGAGTACCTGGATTTACAGATTTTCAAACAGGGTGGTGAGTTGTCTACAAAGACCTTTTTTAAATCTACAGATCGCAATGGGTACATACCAACCTCTAGCTGTCATCATCCAAAATGAAAAAAGAACATTCCCAAGGGACAGCTTTTGAGAATACGGAGAAACTGTCGAAACATTGAAGATTATCGGAACCAGGCCGACACCCTAATAAAGAAATTTGAAGACAAAGGATATCACCGTGATCCCCTGGTAAAATTAAGAAATGAAATACAAGAACTTGACCGAGATGCCTTTTGAAAAAAGAGGGTAATAATAGTAAGAACTCTCCGGTGGATATAGCTTTTGTCACAGGCTTCAATAATCAGTATAGGTCCATTGAACATATAGTGAGGAAGTACTGGCCTATTTTAAAATCTGATAGGACCTTAGGGAAAATCCTCACAAAGAAACCTCGATTCATCTATAGGAGAGCACCAACTCTCAGGAACCACCTAGTCCATAATATCATCGACCCCTCTAAGAATGTAAAATTGTTTTCCAACATGAAGGGCTTCTACAGGTGTCAGAAGTGTTTGGCCTGCAGAGTCAGCAAAAAACAACCCAAGAAGAGAACCTCCTTTAAAGCAAGGAATGGCAAAGGGTATGAGATCAGGGAATTGGTCACTTGCAATACTACTCACGTAACCTACATTATAGAATGTCCGTGCCGACTGCAATATGTGGGCAGGACCACAAGACCTCTTCGTGTACGTATTAGGGAACACATTAATAACATCAGAAAGGGGTTCCCTAAACACAACCTTTCCAGACATTTTGATAAATTTCATCACAGGGACCCATCTGGTTTGGTATTTTATGGTATTGATACTATCAAGGACCATTGGAGGGGGGGCAGTAAAAAGATTCTGATTTTGCATAATGAAACCAGATGGATACATCGTTTAGATTGTCTGGTACCCAGGGGACTTAATGTGGAAATAGACCTAAATTGTTTTTTTATCTAATTTTTAATTATCAGTTCCCCCCAGTCCCCACACACTTTCCAATGTGACCATTCTCTACCGCCTCCTCTCTGCGGTCTCAGTGTTTACAATGCTTTCCACATAGACTTTATGCCTTTTTTATATATTCCTTGATCCTAGTATACACCATTATATTTTATACCCATTTTAAATATTCGCTTTTTTCTTTTTGCAGATTTATTTTAAAAAAAATTTAATGTAGCATTTCCCATACACAGCTTCTTATGGTAAAGTTGGTGGGCTGATTTTTTTTCATTGACATAGAACCGCATATTCTAGATGTTCTTCTTTTTCCCCTGCAGCCAATAGACCTTGGGGAGTTATATAACTTATAACCCTCCCCTTGATACATTTTATGTACATAATGAATTTGAGGTTTTCACATATTTAAATTACAAATATATTTTATTATTCATATATGTACATCTATCGTTTATGGATTTTCTACATTAATATATACATTTTCATTTTTATTTTAATTTATTTTATTTCAGTTTATCTTTTAATCATTTATGTAATATTCTGCAATTTTTTTAAATACATGTTTTTATAAGTATCTATTTATATTGATTCTCTAGTACTTCTCCCTCTGTTTTCCTCTTATTGATTGACTGGAGATTGTGCACTGTTAATTCTGTATAGGCTTTTGTCCATTGATGTTTTGTATTGTATGATTTACGGAGGTGCTAATTACGTGATTCAACAAATAAGTCCACTAGATGGTGCTCGGGATATATCCTTGCATGGTATTTAGGCTCTCTGATTCGTCAGGAGGGTGGGACTGTACGTTTTGATTGGCGATCACTGCACCTCCATTGACTACAAATAGACGTATGGAGTACCAAGATGGCCGCGCCTCAGATGACTTCTTGATGACGAAACACGTAAGGCGTGGCCACGTGATACGCATACGTCAACCTCCTGTGCTGTGATTCTTCCGGTTTCGAGCAGGCGGGCGGTGGAACGCACGCCACACCACGCTGCCTACTCGGCCATAGGCTCTGAGCCGGTTAGCGGAGCGCTGTCAGCTCCTTTTTTATGTTTTTTAACAATAAACTATACATTTTCGGATTCACACTATGAGATCTATTTCTTTTTGGTCATAAATGGATGTTTAATGCTGGGGAAACCGCGATACCAGAGAAGGGAAGGACGGCCACTGAGCTGAGGACTGTCACTAAGGATCATCACTGCTGGATTTGGTCTACATGCCTTTCACCCCTGCAGGGGTTGGGCACTCTGGTGAGTGAGGGCACGAGTGGGGGTGCAGTGGAAGACGGGGAGCACTTGCCACACTAAGAATATTGCCATTGTATTGAAAGGACACACCAGTTTCTTCTGAATATATTTTTTGGGACACTATAACTTCCTTATTTCACTACAATTTGTCACACATATATCTGTTGCACTTATTAATATATTTTATATACATATATTTTTTATACACGATTAATATCCAGTGCATACATAGTGGAACAGCGCCAATTCCCTCATTATAGAATTTTTGCTGATTTGAATCTCACCCAGGTGATATTCTGTGTTAGGAGGGCTGCAGTGCTTTTTTCCTCTTTGTTTCCTAAGCGCGGAACCATCGTCTCTTATTGTGGAGAAGTTTAAAGCAGGGTTAAATTATAAAAAAAATTCCAAGCTTTGAACACCTAAGGAAGCACTGTTCAATCCATTATATGAAAATGGAAAGAGTATAGCACAACTGCAAACCTACCAAAATATGGGTGTCCACCTAAACTGACAGGCCGGGCAAGAAGAGCATTAATTAAAGAAGCAGCAAAGAGGCCCATGGTAACTCTGGGGCTGCAGAGATCCACAGCTCAGGTGGGAGAATCTGTCCACAGGACAACTATTATGCCCTGTACACACGGTTGGATTTTCCGATGGAAAATGTGCGATCGGAGCTTGTTGTTGGAAATTCCGACCATTTGTGGGCTCCATCGGACTTTTTCCATCGGAATTTCCGACACACAAAGTTTGAGAGCAGGCTATAAATTTTTCCGACAACAAAATCCGTTCGCGTCAATTCCGACCGTGTGTGGACAGTTCCGATGCACAAAGTGCCACGCATGCTCAGAATAAATTCCGAGACGGAACTGCTCGGTCTGGTAAAATTAGCGTTCGTAATGGATATAGCACTTTCGTCACGCTGCAATGTTTTAAATTGTTTAATGCAGCGCACGCTTCTTCTTTATAATGCTAGAAGAATGAAGTTGTTTTGCTGCTCATATTCACACAGACTTCTCACAAACTTCTTTTATTATTTATCGTGATTTCATGAATATAATATTTTTATTTGTCACATCTACCTAAAAAAATAATTTTTTTTAATGTTTTTAGATTCATTTTTTTTTTTTTTTTTTAAATCCTGATCTTGTGTTATTTTTTTTTTTTTAAACTCCAGAATAGTTTTGGGTGTGTATTGGGTGTCAAGTTACCACAACACTATTATTATTTTGTATTATTTACTCTCAAGGAGGTTGCTTGGTGTTGGTGTCTCTTGTTAATTTGACGTTGTATTTTTGAAATGTACCTGCCTCCTCACAAACTGTTTTTTTGCTGTGCTTTTTGAAGGAAAACACACATAGGCGAGTATGATAAAACAAACCAAAAATGTATTAAGGGGTCCTAACCAAAGAAAGAGGGAGGCAACACTGGAGAAACAGCAGAAATTGGCGAAGCCTTTGGCTCCCAGGGCACACATCAATTATTTTACTGCAAAATTGGTGGCCTGAGGAGTCCTTATATAAGGGAGTACAATCTGGTCCAGAAGTCCAAGAGATCATGAACAGCAGCAGATGACATGTATGTCCCCAGGCTGTGGTCATACAAGAGCCTGCATCTTTTGTCAGACCAGACTGAACCCAGGTCATCACTTTCTTGTCTTCCTTCCACTCTTCCTTCCACGCTTTGTCTGTGGTGGTGGAGTTGTGGCAGGAGGAGGAGGAGGATGATCTAACTCACTTAGGTGGGTATTGGGTGTGATTTTGCCCTTCAACCCCTTATTTAATGTTTTATAAATGATTTCCTCACACATGAGGCATTGGCCCTCCTGCATGTCCTGCAGTTTTGTGGCAGCCATGGAGGCAAAGGCCTTTTCATGAGTGGGAGTGGTTCTGAGGGACGCAGAAGCCTCCTGAATCAGCCTGAGTGCTGAATCCTTCACGTTACTCCCCTTCCTGGGTCTTTTGTTTGGAAGGCAGAGGGGAGGAACCTGGGATTCTGTGAGGCTCCTACTGGGCCCGGCCACCTCCTGGCTGCCATTTACCCCGACCACCTCCTGGCTGCCACTACCTCCTCCTGTGTGCCACATTACACAGCCTCCTCCTGTCTGTATGCCACATTCCACAGTCTCCTCCTGGCTGAGGTCTTCCTGTGTATGAAAAAGGGACATAGTTTTAGTTTTTTCTTCATCAATCACACACAATTTTCATCTCATGACTGTTGCAAATTGAATGTTAAGAAATATAAAAGATTATCATTCTGAGCCCAGCATTTTTCATTCTTGTCCCAATTATTTTTGCCCACTACTGTCTATTGATATGTAAAACACTTTATTAAATCAAAATGATAAAAAAATAAAAAATGAAGAGGTAGCGGGACTTTTTATATAAACACATGGGAGCAGGAATAAAATTGATAGCTTTTAATAGAATCAAATGGTTATAGAGTTTCTGTATTCGAATAATTCAATGCATGATGCTATATATAAAACTATTCGTACAACTACTACAATTCATTGAAGCCAGAAAAGATATACATACATACATGTTCCAACAAGGAATCAATACATAATACATAGTGTAAAAACATTTAGAGCATGATTACATGATTAAATGGAAAAAATAAAAAACAAAGAAAAGGGGGGGGGTTATTGTAGGGGGAAAAAAAACAATTAATATGGAACGGCCTGGTCAGATGCATCAATGTGTACACTAGGTAGTTGTTGGCTCTACGCGTTTCAAGGTATTTAACCTATCATCAGGAGCAAGGAACCATAGTGATAATCTAAAAAATGGAGGGAAAATATTTAATTGAAAGGAAAAAGGAGAAAAGGAAAAAGAAAAAAGAAGAAAAGGAAAAGGGGAAAAAAAGAAAGAAAAAAGCTCAGAACAGGCAGGGAGGGTCCTCCCTGGTGGACCCGAACTGCCTGTAACTTACATGTGTGGTCCACACAGTGGCGGTGCGGCCATGAAACGCACAGGCCAAACCAAATATGTCACGCACGGGAGCTGAGGGGACATGCCGCAACGGGCAAAACACAGGAATGGACGACGTCCCGCAGGGATAACAATGTAGATAGTAATGGAACAAAAAAGCCAAATCTGTAAAGGAAAAGAAAATTATGTGGCTGTGGAGTGGATGTGGGGAAAAAGTGAAAGGAGATAGGTAGAGAAAGAAAGATGTAGAGCAAGGGAGGGAATAAAAGGGGTGAGGAAGATTAGTGTGAATGGAAAAAAGGTGTGAGGACATGACAAAAGTGAAGGGAATAAGGGAACTAAAAAAGGGGAGAAAGAGAGGATAGAATAGGCAGGGTGATTCGAGAGGAGCAATAGGTGAGGAACAGAATGGAGGAGAAAGGGAGAGAAGAGAAAGCGAGAGTGAAAAGAAGAAAAGGGAAAAACCGAAAATCAGGAAAGTGATGAAGGGAAAGTGGGACTCGGTTAGAAAGTCAAATGGTGGTGGGAGGGAATGTGTACCTGATAACCAGAATGTCCAGCCAGAAATGCTGTGATGCATAGGTGGTGGATGATAGCAGGTGTGTACCAGAGTGCGGAATTCATGCGGGGATGGGGTCCACAGCTGCCAAGCCCCCGCAACCATGCCCCCAATGTCAGACGCTGGCCCACGAATAGGGAGAGAAGGGGAGAACGCCGACAGCCCAGGAACCAAACCATTCATGGTCCCACCGGCGGCGGCGTCGACCAAGTAGCCCCCCAATGGGTCAGAAGATAGTGATCACTCGGACGGCAGACGCCGCGCTATAAGGGCGCCAGCGTGTCCGGCCGGGATGTGTGACGTCGACGCGCAGTGAGCACAAGCCCCGCCCACCCTCCGTCACAACAGGGTGGAGGGGAGGTCCGCAGTGCGCGTCGCAGCTCCCGAACGGGACCAAGAGGCAGGCCCGGCAAACCCACAGACGCACACACCACTGCGTGCATGTAAGAAAAAACAAGATTAGAAAGTAAATGGCTAGAAAATGAAAATTTAAACCAAAATTAGAAATCAAAAAAGGGGGATGGAAAAAAAGACAAAACTAAAAATGTCAAAACAGACAAAAGTTAAATATTGGATTGAGAAGTAATATATTGATTATAGAGGCAATTAAGCCTCTGGCAAACAGAGATGGGAGTCAGAAATTTTTTTTTATAAATTTATGGTTAACACCACCGTGTGCCTATCATCCCTAATTGGTTAATATTAATAGGGAGGAAAATTAGGGAATTAGTGGGACTTTATTATGAGGTATAGGGGTGCCGCTCAGGTCCCCCCCTCCATTCCGGTTGGATGAAAATGATAAAAAAATAAAAAATGAAGAGGTAGCGGGACTTTTTATATAAACACACGGGAGCAGGAATAAAATTGATAGCTTTTAATAGAATCAAATGGTTATAGAGTTTCTGTATTCGAATAATTCAATGCATGATGCTATATATAAAACTATTCATACAACTACTACAATTCATTGAAGCCAGAAAAGATATACATACATACATGTTCCAACAAGGAATCAATACATAATACATAGTGTAAAAACATTTAGAGCATGATTACATGATTAAATGGAAAAAATAAAAAACAAAGAAAAGGGGGGGGGGTTTATTGTAGGGGGAAAAAAAACAATTAATATGGAATGGCCTGGTCAGATGCATCAATGTGTACACTAGGTTGTTGGCTCTACGCGTTTCAAGGTATTTAACCTATCATCAGGAGCAAGGAACCATAGTGATAATCTAAAAAATGGAGGGAAAATATTTAATTGAAAGGAAAAAGGAGAAAAGGAAAAAGAAAAAAGAAGAAAAGGAAAAGGGGAAAAAAAGAAAGAAAAAAGCTCAGAACAGGCAGGGAGGGTCCTCCCTGGTGGACCCAAACTGCCTGTAACTTACATGTGTGGTCCACACAGTGGCGGTGCGGCCATGAAATGCACAGGCCAAACCAGATATGTCACGCACGGGAGCTGAGGGGACATGCCGCAACGGGCAAAACACAGGAATGGACGACGTCCCGCAGGGATAACAATGTAGATAGTAATGGAACAAAAAAGCCAAATCTGTAAAGGAAAAGAAAATTATGTGGCTGTGGAGTGGATGTGGGGCAAAAGTGAAAGGAGATAGGTAGAGAAAGAAAGATGTAGAGCAAGGGAGGGAATAAAAGGGGTGAGGAAGATTAGTGTGAATGGAAAAAAGGTGTGAGGACGTGACAAAAGTGAAGGGAATAAGGGAACTAAAAAAGGGGAGAAAGAGAGGATAGAATAGGCAGGGTGATTCGAGAGGAGCAATAGGTGAGGAACAGAATGGAGGAGAAAGGGAGAGAAGAGAAAGCGAGAGTGAAAAGAAGAAAAGGGAAAAACTGAAAATCAGGAAAGTGATGAAGGGAAAGTGGGACTCGGTTAGAAAGTCAAATGGTGGTGGGAGGGAATGTGTACCTGATAACCAGAATGTCCAGCCAGAAATGCTGTGATGCATAGGTGGTGGATGATAGCAGGTGTGTACCAAACAGAGTGCGGAATCCATGCGGGGATGGGGTCCACAGCTGCCAAGCCCCCGCAACCATGCCCCCAACGTCAGACGCTGGCCCACGAATAGGGAGAGAAGGGGAGAACGCCGACAGCCCAGGAACCAAACCATTCATGGTCCCACCGGCGGCGGCGTCGACCAAGTAGCCCCCCAATGGGTCAGAAGATAGTGATCACTCGGACGGCAGACGCCGCGCTATAAGGGCGCCAGCGTGTCCGGCCGGGATGTGTGACGTCGACGCGCAGTGAGCACAAGCCCCGCCCACCCTCCGTCACAACAGGGTGGAGGGGAGGTCCGCAGTGCGCGTCGCAGCTCCCGAACGGGACCAAGAGGCAGGCCCGGCAAACCCACAGACGCACACACCACTGCGTGCATGTAAGAAAAAACAAGATTAGAAAGTAAATGGCTAGAAAATGAAAATTGAAACCAAAATTAGAAATCAAAAAAGGGGGATGGAAAAAAAGACAAAACTAAAAATGTCAAAACAGACAAAAGTTAAATATTGGATTGAGAAGTAATATATTGATTATAGAGGCAATTAAGCCTCTGGCAAACAGAGATGGGAGTCAGAATTTTTTTTTATAAATTTATGGTCAACACCACCGTGTGCCTATCATCCCTAATTGGTTAATATTAATAGGGAGGAAAATTAGGGAATTAGTGGGACTTTATTATGAGGTATAGGGGTGCCGCTCAGGTCCCCCCCTCCATCCCGGTTGGATGAAAATGATAAAAAAATAAAAAATGAAGAGGTAGCGGGACTTTTTATATAAACACACCGGAGCAGGAATAAAATTGATAGCTTTTAATAGAATCAAATGGTTATAGAGTTTCTGTATTCAAATAATTCAATGCATGATGCTATATATAAAACTATTCATACAACTACTACAATTCATTGAAGCCAGAAAAGATATACATACATACATGTTCCAACAAGGAATCAATACATAATACATAGTGTAAAAACATTTAGAGCATGATTACATGATTAAATGGAAAAAATAAAAAACAAAGAAAAGGGGGGGGTTTATTGTAGGGGGAAAAAAACCAATTAATATGGAACGGCCTGGTCAGATGCATCAATGTGTACACTAGGTTGTTGTTGGCTCTACGCGTTTCAAGGTATTTAACCTATCATCAGGAGCAAGGAACCATAGTGATAATCTAAAAAATGGAGGGAAAATATTTAATTGAAAGGAAAAAGGAGAAAAGGAAAAAGAAAAAAGAAGAAAAGGAAAAGGGGAAAAAAAGAAAGAAAAAAGCTCAGAACAGGCAGGGAGGGTCCTCCCTGGTGGACCCGAACTGCCTGTAACTTACATGTGTGGTCCACACAGTGGCGGTGCAGTGGCCTGTGCGTTTCATGGCCGCACCGCCACTGTGTGGACCACACATGTAAGTTACAGGCAGTACGGGTCCACCAGGGAGGACCCTCCCTGCCTGTTCTGAGCTTTTTTCTTTCTTTTTTTCCCCTTTTCCTTTTCTTCTTTTTTCTTTTTCCTTTTCTCCTTTTTCCTTTCAATTAAATATTTTCCCTCCATTTTTTAGATTATCACTATGGTTCCTTGCTCCTGATGATAGGTTAAATACCTTGAAACGCGTAGAGCCAACAACAACCTAGTGTACACATTGATGCATCTGACCAGGCCGTTCCATATTAATTGTTTTTTTTTCCCCCTACAATAAACCCCCCCCCCTTTTCTTTGTTTTTTATTTTTTCCATTTAATCATGTAATCATGCTCTAAATGTTTTTACACTATGTATTATGTATTGATTCCTTGTTGGAACATGTATGTATGTATATCTTTTCTGGCTTCAATGAATTGTAGTAGTTGTACGAATAGTTTTATATATAGCATCATGCATTGAATTATTCGAATACAGAAACTCTATAACCATTTGATTCTATTAAAAGCTATCAATTTTATTCCTGCTTCCGTGTGTTTATATAAAAAGTCCCGCTACCTCTTCATTTTTTATTTTTTTATCATTTTCATCCAACCGGGATGGAGGGGGGGACCTGAGCGGCACCCCTATACCTCATATAAAGTCCCACTAATTCCCTCATTTTCCTCCCTATTAATATTAACTTTATTAAATCAGCAATTAGTGATCAATAATAACATCTAGTAAACATCATTTATGTTTTGCCAAGAAATCTGTAGAAGAATGCTATACCTGGCTCAAGCTGGGCTCCTCCACTTCTTCCTGGCTGGTTGGACATCGGAAGCCTCAGCTGGGGTGGAAGATAGGGTGGAAGGAAGGGTTGAGAGGGATTCCCTGACTTCAGTCTGGTCTGGCAGAAATTGCAGTCTCTCATAGTACCACAGCCTGGGGACATAAACGTCATCTGCTGCAGCTCCTGATCTCTGGGAATCCTGGACCTTCTTGCGCTCCCTAAGATATGTGCTCCTCAGGCCACCAATTTTGGCTTTTAAATAGGGGATGGTTGCTGTGGGGACCACCGGCTTCACCAACTCCAGCAGTTTCTCCAGCGCTGCCTGCCTCCTTTTGTTTATGATTATAATGCTTCACCACAGACAGGGCAGCTCCCTGTATTTGTCTATGAACAAGGGGAGGAAGTTGTGGTCATTGAAGCCATCCATTTTATCTGCAATACACAAGACAAACCCTAATGTCAGGCTAAAGTCTCCTAATCTTGTCCCAATATAGGCCTCAATTTCTAAGCAGTATAGGCCCAAGTTTAAATGTTACCTTCGTTATCACGATCGACGCTTCCTATACTCCTTCCTCTGCTCACAGATCGTACGTACGATGCACGCGTGTTACGCTTTATATACACTGCGCATGCGTGAAACTCCGCCTGCCCCTGACGTTCTTTCTAGTCTATTCCCCGCCCCTTCTCGTTTGGCGCAGTGGGGTAGAGCACATGGCGAAGACACAACAGGTGCGTGCTAATTACAGCAACGAGGAGGAGGAAAGCCCGGAGCCAGAAATGTCACGATCCCGGAGGAAAAGATTTAAGGCATCAAATATGGCCTTTGTTGAGATGGTGGAGATGGTCAACATACTGAAGAGGGCCGACTATGACGGGAAGTATGGACCTTACCCCAACCCCAATGTCAGAAAGGCCAAGATCATGGCGAAAGTTGTGAAGAGTCTGCACAGGAATTTTGGGGTACGGCGATCCAAGGATCAACTGAGGAAGCGGTGGTCGGACCTCAAAATCAGGGAGCACGATCAGTATAGAAGGATCAGGAGAGTGCTGCAAAAAAGTAAGTAGTTGTGCTGTGTTCCTATTCGTTATTTTTAGAGCGTTCGTGCTGCTCGATGTGCTTTTCTTTACTGTTGTACAGTTTAAAATGGCAACTTTCATGTTCATGGACACATTATTCATGCGGCCAATAAAACACCATGTTTTGTCCAGATGCATTTCAATACATTTTTTCTGGCCTACTTCTCTTAAAATAAGTTTGTTGTCCTAGAAGGGTTTGTAACTAGAATGAAATGCAAACTAGATTCTGTATAAGGAGAGGACACTCAGCAGTTGTTTACACATCTGGACCCTGGAGCACTAGTGTGGGACAAAAAAACACGCTTTTTATTAGGGGGCCCACACAGGTGCTCCAGTGTATACTATAGGGGTGACTCCATCTGTAAAGCTTGTACAAAACAGGTAAGTATTCAAGCTTGACAAAGGACAAAAATATTACTTCATCTTGCAACTCTGCCAAAACAGACAATTGTACCCCACTTCCTCTTTTAAAAAGTTTATTGAGAATAAATCATTACATATTAATCATACAATTTTTAACATTGTATAAAAATAACAAATACATTTTCAGGAATAACTTCTCGAAGTAAAAAAAAAAGCAGATAATATAATATTGCAGTAGCGTAGATACAATATAAAAGGAATGTGGGAATTTTAAAAATCAATATACAGTGGCTTGCGAAAGTATTCGGCCCCCTTGAACTTTTCAACCTTTTGCCACATTTCAGGCTTCAAACATAAAGATATAAAATTTAAATTTTTTGTGAAGAATCACCATCAAGTGGGACACAATTGTGAAGTGGAACGAAATCTATTGGATATTTTAAACTTTTTTAGCAATTAAAAAACTGAAAAGTGGTGCGTGCAAAATTATTCGGCCCCTTTACTTTCAGTGCAGCAAACTCACTCCAGAAGTTCAGCGAGGATCTCTGAATGATCCAATGTTGTCCTAAATGACTGATGGTGATAAATAGAATCCATCTGTGTGTAATCAAGTCTCTGTATAAATGCACCTGCTCTGTGATAGTCTCAGGGTTCTGTTGAAAGCGCAGAGAGCATCATGAAGACCAAGGAACACACCAGGCAGGTCCGTAATACTGTTGTGGAGAAGTTTAAAGCTGGATTTGGATACAAAAAGATTTCCCAAGCTTTAAACATCCCAAGGAGCACTGTGCAAGCGATCATTTTGAAATGGAAGGAGTATCAGACCACTGCAAATCTACCAAGACCTGGCTGTCCCTCTAAACTTTCAGCTCAGACAAGGAGAAGACTGATCAGAGATGCAGCCAAGAGGCCCATGATCACTCTGGATGAACTGCAGAGAACTACAGCTGAGGTGGGAGAGTCTGTCCATAGGACAACAATCAGTCGTACACTGCACAAATCTGGCCTTTATGGAAGAGTGGCAAGAAGAAAGCCATTTCTCAAAGATATCCATAAAAAGTCTCATCTAAAGTTTGCCACAAGCCACCTGGGAGACACACCAAACATGTGGAAGAAGGTGCTCTGGTCCGATGAAACCAAAATCGAACTTTTTGGCCACAATGCAAAACGATATGTTTGGCGTAAAAGCAACACAGCTCATCACACTCAACACACCATCCCCACCGTGAAACATGGTGGTGGCAGCATCATGGTTTGGGCCTGCTTTTCTTCAGCAGGGACACGGAAGATGGTTAAAATTGAGGGGAAGATGGATGCAGCCAAATACAGGACCATTCTGCATGAAAACCTGTTGGAGTCTGCAAAAGACCTGAAACTGGGACGGAGATTTATCTTGCAACAAGACAATGATCCCAAACATACAGCAAAATCTACAAAGGAATGGTTCACAAATAAATGTATCCAGGTGTTAGAATGGCCAAGTCAAAGTCCAGATCTGATTCCAATCGAGAATCTGTGGAAAGAGCTGAAAACTGCTGTTCACAAACGCTCTCCATCCAACCTCACTGAGCTCGAGCTGTTTTGCAAGGAAGAATGGGCAAGAATTTCAGTCTCTCGATGTGCAAAACTGATAGAGACATACCCCAAGCGACTTGCAGCTGTAATCGCAGCAAAAGGTGGCTCTACAAAGTATTAACGCAAGGGGGCCGAATAATTTTGCAAGCCCCACTTTTCATTTTTTTATTAGTTAAAAAAGTTTCAAAAATCCAAAAGATTTCGTTCCACTTCACAATTGTGTCCCACTTGTTGGTGATTCTTCACAAAAAATAAAAATGTTATATCTTTATGTTTGAAGCCTGAAATGTGGCAAAAGGTTGAAAAGTTCAAGGGGGCCGAATACTTTCGCAAGCCACTGTAAATATAGGATATGATTCTTATGATGAATATTTCTATAATAAATTGTATAAGGGAGATATAGATAATGTATCCTATATTAGGGAGTAAAGGGTAAAGGTCAAAATATTGATTAATCAGTTATAATTAGGATGTCCTAAAAAGGTATCCAGACATCCAGGGCCAAGGTCCGGCTATGTGGCCCGGTAAATCCCAGATGATCGGGTACCTAACAGAACACCCCTATTGCAGATCAGGAAAGTTGTTTAAAAACAAATTAATATCCTACTATCAAGGTGTAATTCGGTATGAGAGTAAAATAAGATATTCCCACTGTCATTTATAGTGAAAGTAAAGTAACTTATGTGGGGAAATGGGGTGGGAACTGAAAGGAGGTTAGGAGGGTGTGGGTCTTCAAAAGGGGGTAGGTTATCTCAATACAAGCATAGTCATATATAATTTTGACCATAAAATGGTGAAACAGCTAGGGTAAAAGTAGGAAGTAGTCTAAATTTGATGGTAGGAAATGGGTTATCCATGGAAGCCAGAGTGTATTAAATTTATCAAGTTGATCGAGTATAATTGCTTCCATTTTTGTGTGTATCATAGCTTGTGTTATACGTTGATTCACCGTAACTTCACAAAGTTTGTCTGACTTCCAAGCTTTTGCTATTGTCTGTTTTCCAGCAGTTGTAACATTTAATAAAAGTTTAAATTAAAGTTGTGTGATGTTTCGTGGTTTATTGTTTAGGGGAGCTACGGAAGGATCTAGTTGTATAGTAGTGCCAAACATTGTAGAGAGAAAGTAAAATATTTTTGACCAAAAGGCCTGCGCTATGGGGCAAGTCCACCAAATGTGTAGATGAGTACCTGGGTCACTACAACCACGAAAACATTGAGGTGATATTGGGGAAGGAATTTAGATACTCGTGCAGGTACTAGGTACCACCTAGTGAGAACTTTATAGTTTGTTTCAAGAGCTATAATGTTAGGTGTAGCGGATTTAGTATCTTTACAGATTTGTACCCAATCTAATGCATCTGGGGTAAGATTTAAATCAGTCTCCCATTTGGAAGTGTAAGATGGAGGAGTGGAGGATGTATGTGTAAGCAATTGGGTATATAGATCTGAAATCAGTCCTCTTCTATGTGGATCAGATATACAAGCACGTTCAAAGGTAGTATAGTCCAGTGTTGTCAAGTTGGTGGGGGCATTTTGGGACAAAACATTTTAAATTTGTAAATATCTAAACGTTTCATTAGAAGATATATTGTGGGATTTACTGAGCGTTGGAAATGTTATGATTTTATCGGAGTCATAGAATTGATGTGTCTGTGTTAGGCCCGCAGTTTTCCAGGCCGAAAAGGAGGAAGGTAAAGTCCAAGCTGGATAAAAGGAGGGATTGTGTAAGAAGGAGAGGAGAGGATTAAGTGGAGATTGGAGACCAAACCTAGATTTGAGTCTATCCCATATTGAGAGGCTATGCTTAGTGATCGGATTTGATATTGAACGACGTTGAGAGGTTGACAGCCATAACAGATTTGACGTGGAAAGTGGATCACAGTCCACTGATTCTATTGCTACCCAAAGGGGTGTTTCTTTCGTGGAATGGTATTTTGTTAGTTGGGCTAATTGTGAAGCATAGTAGTATTTTGAAAAATGAGGTACGCCCAGGCCTCCACGGATTCGTGGCATGAATAGTGTAGATTGTGGTAAACGTGGTTTAAGCTTATTCCAAATAAATTGGGCTGATCTGCGTTGTAATATACGGAAAAAATGAGCAAGAACATTTATAGGGAGTACTCGGAACAGATATAGAATTTTAGGTAATATTGACATTTTAACCACTGTTATTCTACCCATCCAAGCTAACGGTAAGGAAGACCATTTTTTCATTAAGGTTGTTAGCTGTGATAGCATAGGTGGGTAGTTTGCAGAGTATAAGTCGGCTGGATTTGCAGTAAGAGAGATTCCCAGGTATGATACGTGTGTTGTCGACCATACAAATGGGAGGGAATCTTGTAATTGTTTTTGCATTTCTGATGATAATGAGATATTTAGGGCTTTTGATTTGCGTTGGTTAATTTTGAGTCCAGATAAGTCGCCAAATTTAGTAAGTATGTCGATGAGGTTTGTAGCTGATATTAGGGGTGAGGTTAGAAATACCAATACATCATCGGCAAACATACAAATCGTGTTGGTGACCTTCCAGTTCAATCCCTTTTATATTTATATTTGATCTAATGAGTTGTGCTAGAGGTTCAATAGCTAATGAGAATAGGAGAGGGGATAAAGGACATCCGTGCCTGGTTCCTCTTTCAATCTTGAAAGGATCAGAGCGGTAACCTGAGCAGTATACATAGGCTTTTGGATTATGATAAAGAGAGGAAATCCATTTCAGAAATCTATCACCAAAACCCCATCTATGAAGAATGGCGTGAAGGTAGGACCAAGACAATGTATCAAAAGCTTTTTGTATGTCAATTGAGAGGAAGTAGGCAGGGATTTTGCGAGTTCTTGCTATATGGGTTAGTAGAGTAGCATGACAAATGTTATCAGTTGTTTGTCTATTGGGAATGAAACCAGTTTGGTCTTTATGGATCAGTGTACCTATAATTGGGTTAAGTCTATTTGATTAGATTTTGGCTAGAATTTTAATATCCATATTAAGTATAGAGATGGGCCCATAGTTAGACCATGCAGTGTTGTCCGTTTGAGGTTTAGGTATCATCGAAATTGAAGCTAGTAAAGCTTCTGCGCGAAATGATTGTCCTTCTAAGAGTGAATTAAATGCGTTTGTCATAATTGGGGAAAGTAGTGTAGAAAAATGTTTATAAAAGGAGGCTGAAAATCCGTCGGGGCCTGGACGTTTATGGAGTTTCAAGCATTTAATGGCTAATGTGACTTCCAAGTTGGAGATTTGTTCATCTAAGGTATCTTGTATATTTGAAAGAGAGGGTAAGTGAATTGAGGAAAGTAGAGTGTCTAGACTGTTTGGGTCTAATGTGTGTGTGTTTTGATATAAGTCTTTGAGTTTTCTGCTGAATTGATTTAGTATTTTCAGTGGATTACTAGAATATGTGTTTTTGGTTATTTGTAGACGAATCAGTTTAGGATTGTGGTTAGCTTTCTGAAGAGCTAATGCTAAAAATGTAGTTGGTTTGTTTGCTTTCATATATAATGTATGTTTTGTTCTACGAAGAGTCTGTACAGCCGAGTCTGTTAGGAAAAGGCCCAGTTCCAATTTAGCTTTATCATAGATAAGTTTGGAATTAGAAGGTGATTTTTGAAAATCTTCAGAGGCTTTATAGAAGGTATCCTCTAGTTTATTTTGAATATTTTGTTTAGTTTTACGGTGGTAAGAGGCTTGGCTGATACAGACTTCTCTAATAGACGGCTTGAGAGCTTCCCATAAAGTCAGTGGATTTGTGTCTGTTGGTTTGTTGTTTACCAAGTAATCTTCAATAGCTTTTTGGATACTTAGACAATATGTAGGGTCAACTAATAAGTTGTCATTTATATTCCAGGATCTATAATTAGGTCTAGGAATCAGGGACGAGAAAGTTGTTATGACCATATTTTGATCTGACCAGGCACATGGGATAATCAATGAATTTTGTATTAGTGGTACAGTACCAATATGGACAAATTGGTGGTCAATACGAGAAAATGTTTTGTGAGGATGAGATTAATGTGTGTATTGTCTCCTCTTGGGATTTTGTTCACGCCAAGAATCAATGAGTGCATGTTGTTCAAGAAGTTGTCGAAAATTAAGTCGTTGAGGTTGTAATGGTGTAGGGGATTTGTCTAAGAGAGGGTATATCACTTGCTTTGAATCACCACAAATGATAAGGGTACCTTGTTTGTGGGATTCCACTACTGAAAATAGATGTGAGAGAAACGAAAGGGGATTTCTATTTGGAGCGTAATATGAAACAATAGTTACAACATTTATTTAACAATAGACCGGTAATTATTATGTAACGTCCTTCAGGGTCTTTTATTTCTTTCTGCAGTGTGAAGGGGGTAGTATTGTGAAACGATATTAGCACACCCCTTTGTTTCGTTAATGCTGATGCCATATAGACTTGAGGATATTGGCGATTTATAAATTTAGGGGCAGATGAAACTGAGAAGTGTGTTTCCTGCAGGCATATAACATGTGCAGAAAGTGATGAGAAGGAGTGAAAAGCTTTTGTTCTTTTTTGTGGTGAATTGAGACCCTGGGCGTTAAGCGACAATACATTTAAAGACATTTTTTAAAAGCAAATATATAGAATAATAAACACTTCTTGAAAATGTATAATTAAATCGATAAATAAATAAGTAAATAAGTAGGAAATAAAATAAAAAATAAGGAATAATAATGAATAAAAAATAATAAATAAAAATTAGATGGGGAAGGGAAAAAAAAAGGGGGGGGGGTAAAGAAAAGATAGGAAACGGAGAGTTTAGTAATGGTAAAACAAATTGGCTAGTAACTTAATATACCGATAAGAAAACTAAAAAAGAGAAGTTATTATGACCTATAAAGAAATATAGCTCCTATGAGGAGCTTGTATCCAAGGGTAGGTGATTTTATCACCCACCGTTGGGTACTAACCGTCCAAAGAGTATCTGGCAAAAAGGGTCCGGTAACTCGAGGATCAAGTGAGAGGTGCAGTGGATTGTCTCCGGGACAATTGTAGCCTCTTCAAAAGTTGTATAAACATTTATTAAATAATACGGGTCAAGGATGATGTTTGAGGTATTATTAAAATAACTGAAAAAAGGATTAATCTTATAACCTAGTCTTCGAAAATCAGTAAATAAAGGCAATTTATTAAACTGAAAAAACCTGCAGAAAGATGCTGAATTATTATGGATATATAAAAAAAAAGAGAGAGGAATCCATCTAAAAACTTAGAATATTACTATATTTGTAAACTTATAAGAATAAAGTAATCAACCTTGAAAAGGTAGTATGGTGCTTTCCATTGAGAGTTCTTATGACTTGTCACTATTAATGTAGTGACTAAGGATTATAAGAATAGTGAATGAAATTTCTTCAAAAATTTATTAGTCCATCTGTTCTTCAGAATTCGGAGGTGGAGAAGCAAAACGACCCCTTTTATTGGAGGTGGAGAGGACTTGTTGTATAGAATTTTCTTGCTGGGTAGTAGGTGAAGTCGATGAAGCTCGTCGTTTAGAGCCTTCTGATGCATTCTCTGGGATTGTCAATCAAAGATCGTGGATTGCAGTTAGAAGGTCATCCGTAGTCTTGCAGGTGAATGTGGTACTTTTATGAGTGAATCGAAGAGCGAATGGAAAACTCCAATGATAGGTAATGTGATGGTAATGGAGAATCTGTAAATGTGGCTTCTTTTCTTTTGAGGAGAGTCTGTTGTGAAAGATCTTGAAATATTTGATAACGCTGACCTTGAAAAATTAATGTGTCTTTATTGCGTGCAGCTTCCATCAGCTGCTCCTTTGTTTTGAAGTAGTGTAATTTTAACACTATATCTCTGGGGGGAGCATCTTCTTTTTTGGGGGTTAATGATCTATGAATTCTATCCATCTCTAAACGTTCAATGGGGATTGAAAGGGCTAATTCCTGAAAGAGTGCTGTTATTGTTGATTGTAGATCTATTATGTTTTCTGGTATACCACGGAATCGCAGGTTTGACCTCCGTGCTCTGTTTTCAAAATCTTTTAAACGTAAATTAAGGATTGAATTCTCTTCTTTAAGGGCTTCTAATTCATCAGCATGAGCTGTGGTAAAATCATTTATTCACTCCATTTTGTGTTCTAATATTGATGTGCGGTGCATTACCTCACAAATTTCTCTTGTAAGTTTTTCAGTTATTGTATCTGAGGTATTTTGGAGGGCTTTTTGTAAGACACGTTCAAATTGGCTTAATAAGTCAGTGCCATTATGAATATCTTGTAATGATATAGGAGTTGATCTGAATTCAGAATCAGTGTCAATTAAATGTGGAGAGGAAGGGTTAGAATTCCCCTTCTGTGTCATTTTCTGAGGTAAAGTTGTGCGGGAGGAATGCGCAGCTGCCATTTTAGAAGCGTTTCTAGTCAGAGTTTCCTTGCCTGGTTGTTGTTTCAATTTTGTCTTTTTCCCATTAAACATGGTATGTTGTTGTGCTGTACAAGTTGGGGAATAATATAGTTACCGCGGAGATGCGGTTTTCGACCGTGACTCGATGATATGAGGCCGTTATTGTCCCGGTGACAGCGGAGCTCTAAGCATCCATGTCTGCTCAACAGCCTCGCGCATACGCGCTCTCCTGTACCCCACTTCCAAGCAATGTTTCATATTCTGATTTTTGCCATCAAATATCTATGTGCTAAGTATACCTATTTTTTTTTTACATAGGGGCTAAAAGACTCGGAGGACACCACTCATCAGAGGAGACAACAGACCCCCCCACCTCAGGAAGAAGTGGAAATCCCCCAAACCCAACCAGAGGAAGAGGAGGGAGACGTGGTGGAAATTGTTACCACAACAGGTGAGTGTCTGCGACCACAGACTCAGGTAAGAGATGGATGCCGGCATATTTATAATACATGGTGTGTTTGGTTTTTTATATATTTTTAGGTGATTGTGATGTTGTGGAAGAAGGTCATTTCACCAGTGAAAGTGCCCAGATCCTCATCAGGGAGATAATGGGGTGTAAAAGGGACTTGGAAAACATCAAGCAAAACATCAATGATGTTCAAAACAAAATGAAGAACATCATTGATGTTTTAGGGAGAATTTAAAACCCCTAGAAATCCCTAACTTATTTGTGCCTTGTGTTTTTGTTTTCTGACAATTTTCTGAAAATTTTGTGACAAATTATAGAAAAGCCAAATTTTGAAGATGCACACACTGTGTCAACATGTGCTATCTGCCATCATGGGAGATCAATGTACACATTTTGTGGGTGCAACCCCTTCCTCAATAATAAAGTAGCTGAGAGGAAAGGGTTGCACCCACAAAACACGTCCATTAATCCCCCATGATGGCTTCTAGCACATGTTAACATTCGGCAATTTGTGAGCATCTTCAAAATTTGGCTTTTCCAGGGGTGACTTCACCCCATCTGCTGAACGCAATATCAAACACAGTTTATAAATACTCGTGTCTGATATTGCCTTTACTTTCTGTAAAAGTTGAACTTTGTAAGTTCCAGAGTTGTGTATTTCTATTTGGTTTTAAACATGCCTGTTTTACCTTAAAAGGCAATTTCTACTTTTTAATGGGACCTAAAAAATTGTTATACAACAAACATGTTGGTTTTTTTAAAAAAACCTTTTATAAATGCACATGTGATTGTGCTTGGATTAAAAAGATTGAGAATCAATAATGTGTGGCTTCTTCTTTCAATGCTCAAAAGCATTTTTTGTTGTAAAGTTGGTGTTTTCAGTGACAATGGGGGTTATTTACTAAAGGCAAATCCACTTTGCACTACAAGTGCAGTTTCAGTGCAGTCTCAAGTGCACTTGTAGTGCAAAGTGTATTTTCCTTTAGTAAATAACACCCAACAGTGCTTTATAATTTTACACAATCACGTCCTTTTCAGGACTCCCCAAGTTTTAGTCATGGTCAGCTAAAAGAAAGACAAGCAGTAAATCTAAGCAAATATTTGTTCAGTTTAAAATATATTTTTATTTAAAAAATGTCTCAGACATTGTCTGGCATATCGATGGCCCCCCTACCCACAAAGTATTCCATGTATGTTAGACGGAGCTTGTGGGCACTCTGGGGGGGCAAGCCAGGATGGCCAGCTTCAAGCGCCATCAGGTTTGGTTCATTCATATTAATTCCGGATTCAGGCCCAACTGAGCCAGCATAGTTCCAAGAATGCCTCCTTAAAAAGTTGGAGAACACGGCAAGCTAGGATGATGTGATTGAGTTTATATTCCGCCATGTGTATCGGTGTAAGAAATAGGCAGAACCGGCTGGCCATTATTCCAAATGTGTTCTCCACCACTCTTCTGGCTCTGGCCAGCCAGTAATTAAACCCTCTGGTCCGGGGTGAGGGTCCTCATAGGGAATGGCCGCATAAGATGGTCCCCCAGCGCAAACGCTTCATCCACAACGAAGACGAATGGGAGTCTTTCCGCATTGTCTTCTGGAGGTGGCAAGCCCAAGCTGCCATTCTGGAGACGCCTGTAGAACTCTGTGTGGGCGATGATTCCACCATATGACATCCGGCCATTCTTCCCCACGTCCACATACAGGAACTCGTAAGTAGCCAACACCACCGCCAACATAACAATACTATTGAACCCCTTGTAGTTGTAATAGTATGACCCCGAGTTGGGTGGTGGGACGATGTGGATGTGTTTCCCATCAATTGCCCCGACGCAGTTAGGAAAGCCCCACCGCTGGGCAAAGTGGGAGGCCACAGTCTGCCATTCCTGTGGGTTGGAAGGAAACTGTGGGGTCAAACAAGAAAAATAAATTAATCATTTTGCACATAAACATGGAAAGCAGACTAGACACAATTATTCTTGGCCAACATCAGTATAACATTTATTTTAGGGAGTATTTAAAGACAAAAAGGTATAAGGTCCACCTATCAGATTCCTCCCCCCCCTCCTCTCATGGGCCATTTTAAAAATTTTAGGGGGGGGGTGAGATGTTTTGGCCAGGTAACCCTCTCCACTTCATTGAGAGATGAATGCCTAAATAATGTGTATTACTTTGGCCAGCCCCTCCTGACTTACACTATTTGCAGCCCACTGGACAGGTAAGAAGTGTCATAATACAAAGATATAAATTCACACTGTACACATTTTAGCACATTTTTACATTCTGCTATCAAGATAATAATAGGATACAAAAACTTTTAACACTACCATTTGAAAGTATTCAGGCAGGCCCTTGCACTACATGCTTTGGGGAATTCATCCATAAATATGACCACAAAAGAGGTGGGTATAGTGTGTATGTGTTTGGCAAAGTCAGCAGATAGAGGATTGAGGATAGATAGAGGATTGGTATCAGCTGAGTTAGCAGTTGGGGGAGGGAGGGTTCCAAATGATTTTGGGACCCAAAAAAAATAACCTCTGGCACTCTGCCAGAATTTAAAGCACACATCACAATTTTACACATTTTAGCTGGTATTTAGGGTAAAGCACTACTATGGAGCTGACAAAATACATTGTTAATTGAGTAGACGATGTGGATATAAGCCCAGGAGAGCATGCTGGGGGAGGTAAGTGAAGACAAATATGTATGAAGGACAAAATTTTTTTTTAAAATATCCAGCATGCATGAGGACAAAGGGGACATTCACAGCATATTACAATCATGGTAATTAGGGAATAAGGAAAGAAATAGAATACATTAGCAAACAATAAAAACAATAAAATGTGATGTAAAAGGATAAAAATCTTACCTTATTATACTCCTTCTGCAGGACCTGAATGATGGCAGAACAGGTCTCTGGGATAATGATCCCCAGAGCCTGAGGGGAGATGCCTGTCGAGAACTTGAGGTCCTGCAGGCTTCTCCCCATCGCCAAGTACCGCAGGGTGGCGACTAGCCTCTGCTCCAGAGTGATGGCTTGCCTCATGCAGGTATCCTGCCTGCTAATATAAGGGGTCAGCAAAGCCAACAAACGGTGAAAAACGGGGTCCGTCATCCTGAGAAAATTCCTGAAATCATCAGGATTATTCTCACGGATCTCACGGAGCAAAGGCATGTGACAGAATTGGTCATGCTGGAGCAACCAATTCTTGGTCCATGAACTCCTCCTCGCCCTGTTCATGGACTGGGCTTGTGTCAAAGTAAGGACCCCAACACCAAGCCCCCGCACAGCACGAACTCTACGATGAGTAAGTACACGCAACATGGCTAGAAAACGGTCGTCTGGTCAGAACGCAGTAACAGAACGCACTGAAGAACAGCAAGGCCTGTAAAGGGCGACCTGAAAATCAGTAACGAACAGACAAGAACACAATGACAAGTCAATGGGAACTCGCTGCACGCACTGAAGACCAGATACAAACCCCCAAGCACAAACTGAACAGCAGAAATACGATGTGAAAACCACGAGTCTGAAAAAGCGCGAATCGTCTCTCAAACTTTTACTAACACGAGATTAGCAAAAGGAGCCCAAAGGGTGCGGTGCTTGGTACTGAACTGCCCTTTTATAGTCTCGTCGTACGTGGTGTACGTCACCGCGTTCTTGGCGTTCGGAAATTCTGACAACTTTGTGCGACCGTGTGTATGCAAAACAAGTTTGAGCCAACATCCGTTGGAAAAAATCCATGGATTTCGTTGTCGGAATGTCCGATCAATGTCCGACCGTGTGTACAGGGCATTAGTCATGCACTCCACAAATCTGGCCTTTATGGAAGAGTGGCAAGAAGAAAGCCATTGTTGAAAGAAAGCCATAAGAAGTCTGTTTGCAGTTTGCAAGAAGCCATGTGGGGGACACAGCAAACATGTGAAAGAAGATGCTCTTGTCAGATGAGATCAAAATTTAACCGGTTCGGTTCGCAGCAGGACATGCAAACAGGCAAAAAATGTGTGCGAACACTGTTAAAGTCTATGGGACACGACCATGAAAAATCAAAAGTGCTAATTTTTAAGGCTTATATGCAAGTTATTGCCATAAAAAGTGTATGAGGACCCGGATACTGCCCCAGGGAACATGTATCAATGTAAAAAAAAGTTTTAAAAATGCCAGTTTTTTCAGAAGTAGTGATTTTAATAATATTTAAAGTGAAACCATAAAAATGAAATATTTCTTTAAATATTGTGCCTGGGGGTCCCCTTAGTCTGCCTGTAAAGTAGCGCATCTTTCCCATATTCATAACAGTACCACAGCAAAATTGCTCGCAGCTGTAATGTATTGCCGGATCCCGGCAATAATGATAAAAATAGATAAAATTTATTTTAAAAAAAATGGCGTGGGGGTCCCCCCAAAAATCCACACCAGACCCTTATCCGAGCACGCAACCTGGCAGGCCACAGAAAAAGGGGGGAAAGAGAGCGCCCCCCGGACCGTACCAGGCCACATGCCCTCTACATGGGGAGGGTACTTTGGGGTCCCAAAAATGGAAGCCAGCTCCTTAGAAGTGGGCAACTTCTTAAGTGGAATACAATGGGACATTTTCGAGAACCGGTCAACCACCATAAGGATTACTGCATTGCCCTGGGAGTTGGGTAACTCCACAATGAAATCCATAGACAGGTGGGTCCAGGGCCTCTCTCCATTGGGTATGGGTTATAGGAGGCCCACTGGAAGGTGTCATGAAGTCTTACTCTGAAAACACACGGAACAGGCAGCTACAAGGGCATTTACATCAGCATGTAGACTAGGCCACCAGAATTGTTGGGAAATGGCCCAAAAGAGTTGATTCTTCCCAGAGTGACCAGCAGCCTTGGGAGAATGATAAGTCTGGAGCACGGCAGTACAAAGACTCTCTGGGACAAAGCAGCGGTCACAAGGTTTCTCAGGAGGAGCATGGACCTGAGCAGCAAGGATTTTGTCACCCAAAGGAGAAGTGAGACTAGTGCGAACTGTAGCCAGAATACGGTCAGGAGGAATCACAGGAACCGGAATTGACTTGGAAGTGGAGGGAAATTGTTGTGACAAAGCATCAGCCCTTACATTCTTAGTACTGGGTAAGAATGACAAAATGTAATTGAAACTAGACAAGAAAAGAGCCCATTGCGCCCTTCTGGGAGTGAGGCGTTTAACCTCAGACAAGAATGTTAGATTCTTATGGTTAGTAAGAATGAGAACCGGCACAGTGGTACCTTCAAGGAGATGTCTCCGAACTTTGCAGTCCCACCCTTGCCTCTCTCACCTCCCATGCCCCCTGGTACTGAGTCGGTCTGTGAAGATGAACCCATGCACTTGGGCTTCACGCGTCTCTCTCTGCAGATGAGAGAACCCTTAGGAGGAGGGAGAGATTGTGCCTTTGTGGCCAGGCAGATCACTTTTTGATGTCCTGTCCTACCCATCCAGGGAATGCCCGAACCTTGAGGTCCTGTCACAGACAGACCTTAGGTGGCATTGTTTCGTCCCCAGTTATCCAGAAGAATAAGCCCCTGGTTTCAGTCACCCTTTCTTGGGCTGAGTCGTCCATCGAGATACAGGCTCTAATTGACTCTGGGGCTACAGGACTGTTCATTGATGCTGCCTTTGTATCAAAGCACTCAATTCCACTGCAGCTACGTGACACTCCACTTGCCATTGAGGCTCTTGACGGAAGACCTCTACAGCCTGCCCATGTGACTCATGAGACTGTTCCATTGTCCATGGCCATAGGGGCTCTTCACCATGAGATAATCCAATTCCAAGTTATTTCCTCACCTAAGTTTCCGCTGGTTATTGGTTATCCTTGGTTACAGAGGCACAACCCCTCTTTGGATGGGCTCCGTGCTGAGGTTCTCTCCTGGTTGCCACAATGCAGTGAGACATGCTTCCAGAATGTAGCCAAGGTCCTCTTCACTCTCCTCCCTGCCAGAGGAGTACTGCAAAGGTCAAGCCAGTAGTTTGCCTCCACACCGGTCGTATGATTGCGCAATTGACCTTCAACCTGGTGCCATACCCCCCTTTTGTCGGTCTTGGAGGATAACCTTTCTCGAGGTTTCATCCACAAATCCTTGTCTCCTGCTGGTGTTGGTTTCTTCTTTGTGAAGAAGAAGAATGGTGAACTGAGACCTTGTATTGATTATAGGGGTCTCAATCGTTTCAAGATTAAGAATGCCTATCCGATTCCGTTGATTATGGAGTTTTTTGACCACCTCGTAGGAGCAACGGTTTTCACAAAGCTTGATTTGAGAGGGGCATACAATCTCGTGAGGATTAGGGAAGGCGCACTGCATCTTCTGAATTCATGGCCTTCACCTACTGTCAGAAATCATGAATCAGACTGAGACAGAAGTACAGTTAAGTCACACTTGTTTAATAATAAGAAGAAAAGGTAAACAGAGTAAACGCAGCCAAACCATAACCAGAGTTCAGGAACCGGAACGGATAGTAAGACAAGTCAAAACGTCAGGGAGCCAGAGATAAGTGTAGTAGAACAGCAAGCAGGATCTGGAGCCAGAAGGAATGTCAGCCAAGCAAGTCTTTTTTTTTTTTTTTTTTACATTTAAAAGAATTTTTATTTTTTATTGTTGCACTTTAAGCATCATTAAAATCACTGTTCCTGAAAAGATGATCATTTAAAAAAATAATAATAATAATAATTCATCAAAATGTAGCATAGGCTGTTGTATAGATAATTATAATTATAATAGCTAACAGAATCGTGCATCTACATAACATTAGTATGGTTATTGAAGAATGTGTAGTAAACGGAAGGTGCTGCCTCTCTCCACAAGTCACCCCTGTGGGAGCTTACTGTGACTCTGTGAAGGGACCTTCCCCACACGTCCTCTCCTCTGTTGTAACAATATGGGGGAAGTTCAACTAGACAATTACTGTTAGCATTTTTACATCAAGAGCGTATTGCTCGTAACTAATAAGTAAAATAAACAAACAAACAAGGATCAGCTCAGAGACAATAGAGAAAAGGAGGGGTTCGAACCTCAATTAGAGTATTTTTATTCAGTTCTACTCGGAGAATAGGGATGGTATATAGGTTATACGCTTATTAGGAATTGGTTCATATTGTACCAAGTTATCCATGTGGAAGAAATGTCTCGTATTTTCCCTCAATGGTTGCGAGCATGTGTTCATAGGTATAGTGTATGGAAAGTGTGCGTATAGCTTCTTTTACTTCTGGGGGATTCGGTGATCTCCACAGTCTAAGTATCACTAACTTGGCTGCTAGAAATAAGTGGATGGTGAATTTCCTATGGAGTGGTGGTATGTCTTCAATTCCTACATTTAATAGAGCTAATGAAGGAGAGTATGGAATCCGTATGCCTGTCACTTGGTGTAGGATAGTAAAGATGTTGGACCAAAAGTTGGCCAGTCCTCTACAACACCAGAGAACATGAAAGATGGTGCCTGATTGTTCACATCCTCTCCAGCACAAAGGAGATGTGGAGGAGTCAAATTTAGCTAACCGATATGGTGTTAGGTACCATCTCTGTATAATCTTGTGAGAGAGTTCCCAGAGATTGGTGCATTTAGTGGCCGACTGGATATATTGTAAGGCTTTGTGCCATTGTTCCTTTGAGAAGGAATCGTTAAGATCTCTTTCCCATGCTAGCATGGAGTTTGTTTTGGTGAGTATGGATTTGTCATGGAGGAAATTGTAGAACAGTGAGATACCACCTCTACGAGAATGTTTGGCAGTAAGGTAAATTTTGATCTGCCAGAATAATTTGTATTGAAGGTTGCCGTTACTCTTCAGATAAGATGTAACTCGGAAGTGATTAAATTGTTCTGAGGCAGGTAAACCATATTCCAGTTGTATCTTAGCGAATGGTTTGATATTATCGCCCGAGTATAGATCCGATACCCATTTCAGTCCCCCGCTTTTCCACCTATTTAGGTTCATTTCCGGGATTATCAAAGCTAGGATAGAGATGGGTATGGATAACGGAATAGTGGGGGATGACAGAGATTTGGAAGTCACCATAGTCTTCCATGAGTACAGAGTTGCTAGAATTGGTAGAGGAAGATCAGTGGTTTTAGTTTTAAGATGGGGATAAGCTAGGACATATTCGTATAGGTTACCTCCTGGTATTGCGGCTTGTTCAATGCTCCCCCAGAGTGGGGTAGGTTGGTCAGGAAACCATCCTCTAAGTTGAGCTAATATGGCAGCTAAATGGTAGTCAGCCAAGAATGAATGAATGAATGAATGAATGAATGATTTGTAAAGCGCTGCAAATGCAAACTGAATCGCCTCAAGGCGCTGGATGCATTCTCTGTTGTCAGCTTCTCAGAAAAGGAAGGTCTTTAGTTTTTTTCTCAAGGCCTGGTGGTTTGCTTCCATGCGGATGTTAGATGCAAGAGCATTCCATAGTCGAGGTCCTTGGACTGCGAATCTTCGTTCTCCCTTTGCTTTGTAGCGGTATTTGGGAATCGTAAGGAGGTTTTGGTTAGCTGATCGAAGACTGCGATTCGGTTTATAGTGTTTTATTTTCTCGCGGAGATATGGTGGGGCGTTTCCTTGTATGCATTTGTGGGTGAGGCAGAGGGTCTTGAATGTGATCCGATTCTTCACGGTTAGCCAGTGTAGGCTCTTTAGGGAGGGGGAGATGGATTCCCAGGGTTTTTTTCCTGTTAACAGTCTTCCCGCCGTGTTTTGGATGAGTTGTAAGCGCGCAAGCTGATATTGGGGTAGTCCTACGTAGAGCAAATTTGCGTAGTCGAGTCGGGAATTGATGATTGTTCCCACAACTGCCGCTTTGTCCTCTTCTGGGATGAAGGGGATGAGTCTACGTAGTTGGCGGAGGAGATGGTGGGATCCGCTCACCACTGATCCTTTTTGCGCATTGTCATTCCTGAGTCAAAAATGACTCCGAGACTCTTGGCTTTGGTGCTTGGGGAGATGGTCTGTCCAAGGATGGTGGGAGGTGTCCATGGAGTCTTTATTTTGGAATTTTTGTTAGCTTGTAGGAGAAGTTCTGTTTTTGATCCGTTGAGTCTGACTGGTAGTCCTACTCCGCCCGCTTGTTTTGTCTTACGAAGTTTGGAGAAAGCGCTTCTGGGTTTCTTGCCTTCCCAAAGGTATTTGGAAAGAATGGTTTGTAAGGTTTGAAAGAATTTTCTGGGGACCGGAATGGGTACCGTTCGGTATATATAAAGTAATTGTGGTAGGAGTTGCATTTTGAAGGCTGCCAGTCTTCCTGACCATGATAATGTATGTTTGCTTAAGGTTTGAAGTCCTGCTTGTAATTTGCGTTCTAGCGGCAGGTAGTTAGCATTGAACAATTGTTTAGGTTGAGAGGTGAGTTTAATCCCTAAATATGTAATTTCTTGGGGGTTCCATACATACGGGAATCTGTTTTGTAGGTCTGCTTTGTCACTTGGATTTACACCTAGATCCAATATATAAGATTTGACGTCATTTACCTTGTAGTATGATACCATACTGTACCTATGCAATAGTTGAGATACATTTTCCAGGGAAGACACCGGATTAGTGAGCATTAGGATCACATCATCTGCAAAGAGACTTATGACGTGTTTGCGTTTGTTGATCATAAAACCTTGTATGTTAGGGTTTTGTCTAATGCTGGCGGCTAATGGCTCTATTAACAAATTAAAAATAAGGGGAGACAGTGGGCATCCTTGGCGAGTGCCGTTTGTAATCCTAAAGGGTTTAGACAGCATGCCCGAAGTATACACTCGGGCTGACGGGGAAGTATACAGGGCTAGTATTGCAGAAAGCAGATGGCCTGTGAAGCCAAATTTCTCCAATGTTGTTGTTAGGTACATCCAGTGTACTCTATCGAACGCCTTCTCTGCGTCCAAAGCAAGGAGCAGAGAAGGCGTCCTGTGTTTCGTAGCCAAGTGGATTATATCTATTAGTCGTCTGGTGGCATCAGAGTTCTGTCTACCCTTAGTAAATCCAGATTGGTCCGAGTCCACTAGGGTGGGCAGGATGTCCACAAGTCTCATTAATGCTATTAATTTAGCATAAATCTTTAGGTCATTGTTTAATAAAGAAATGGGCCTAAAATTTTGGGGGACGTCCGGTGTCTTGCCCGGTTTAGGCAGAGTAACTATTAGAGCTTCTAACATCTCAGATGGAAAGGAAGCAGAGGCAGCAGGGGTCTCAAGCACCCTAAGAAGGTGTGGGCCTAAAATTTGTTTAAAATTTTTGTAGTATTCCCCTGTCAGCCCATCCGGTCCTGGGGATTTGTTATTGGGAAGAGTATCGATAACCTTCATTATTTCCGACAGGGAGAAGGGGGTATTTAACTCCTGTAATTGTGAAACGGAGAGTTGTGGTAGGTCAATGTCTTTTAAAAAATCAACTATAGCTGAATTAGAAGGTTGTGCAGTATTGCTATCCTGATTTAGGTTATAAAGGGACCCATAGTATTCACTAAAGGCATCTGCAATGTTTTGGGGATCAAATACTTTTTGTTTAGACTTAGGGTTGATGATATGAGGTATTTTGGTTTTAAAGCACTGGCCTTGTAGTTTGCGAGCAAGTGCTTTACCAGCTTTGCTACTAGACGAATAGAAGGACATTTTCACCCTTCTTTCAGTTTGTTCAAAAGACTGCAGAAGTTCTAGCCTAAGGTCGTGTCTTAGGGAGGTGATTTTCGCGCTGATGTGGTGCGTTGGATTTATTTTGTTTTGAGCCTCAAGGGTACTAATTTAAGATAGTAGGGTATTAAGCCGCTGCTGTCTCCGCTTTTTGAGCCTTGCGCTCAGTTGGATAAACATTCCTCTAATGTACGCCTTATGTGCGTTCCAGAGTACAAATGGATCTTTTGTAGAGGAGGAATTGGTCTGAAAATAATCGGACAAGTGACCCTCTAGTATTTTTTTAGTTGCCAGGTTTTGTATTACCTGGGGATTAGAGCGCCACACATATGCCCTATTGTTGGGGTAGTTATCCCCTAGAGTCAGGAGGACGAAAGCATGGTCCGACCACGTTATATTATTGATTTTGATTTGAATTATTTTTTGAAGCAGCCACTTGTCCATTAGAAACAGATCAATCCTCGTATATGTGCAGTGTCTATGAGAGAAAAACGAAAAGTCCCTTTCATTGGCATGTGTGCATCGCCATGCATCATACAGGTCCTGGGAACGTAAGAAATTAGCCAAAGAGGGTGACCTATTGGAGGATACCGATGTGGAATCTATGCGTGGATCTGGTGTAATGTTAAAGTCTCCACATAGTACTAGAGAACCTTGTTGGAGCTTCTTGAGCTTTTCCATCAACCTGTTCAGGAATCGAATTTGGTGGTTATTGGGAACATATACGTTCACTAGAGTATATCGGGAGGCATTTATGTCACACACTATAATGAGATAGCGACCAGCCGGATCAGAGGTTACTGAGTGGAGTTGGCCGCATGGTTCAGGCCATGAGCATTAATGGAGAGTATTTTAACTGGCATGTGTTACCTTGGGGGTTCGTTAAATGTCAGGTGTCGATTGTACTCACAATTAAGATGCTTATCGATGGGCCAAGGGAGGAGTAGTTTCTTATGTTCACAGGCGATGATGTTTTGTAGGTGTACCATGACCTGGGCGAATGGAAAGGAGAATCCTGGCATATTCTTCAATTCCTGGAATGCCATGTGAATGGATGTCGGTACAGTGCAGGTCGATGAGGTTCAGTGGAAGGAATCCTGAAGATGTCCCTGATGCCGGTTGTTGATCCGAAAAAAACAGAAAAAACAAAGAGAAATGCAAAACATAGCAAACTGAAATAGAGAAAAGGAACAGTTGACAGGGTAAAAGGAGAATCCACTGGGGGATTCTTGAACCGTGTGTACTGTTCAGCAGAAGTGGGGGGAAATGGAAGAATTTCCATGTGATGAGTACCATTGCCGGGGGGTATTTAGCAATAGATCATATTTAGATGTGTAAGAGCGTTCTTTTGAGGTGTACATTCTGCTTGTCATTTTTTCTTTCGGTTCACCACTTACCACTCAGGCTGTATGTGTGGGGGACCATCCACTTGAATGGGGACTGGCGGAGGGCTGTTAATCCTTCCTCAAGGGTTGAGACATTGGTATCAGTTCCGTTGTAAGTGATGGAGAGTGTGGCAGGGTATTTCCACTTGTGTAGGATGTGATGGTTGCGCAGGGCCTTAGTTATGTTGGCTAGGTTGCGGCGACGCTGAAGAGTGTGTCTGGAGAGGTCCGGGAGTAGTTGCAGGGAGGCATAATGAGCTGGGCGTTGGTCAGTTTTGCGAAAAGAAGCCAATAAACTCTCTTTTGCTCTGTAGAAGTGCAATCTCAGCAAAACATCCCTGGGTATATCGTCAGCTAAGAAAGACGGTTTTGGAACTCTATGTACTCTATCCACTGTGAGTTCTAATGCAGACATTGTGGGTATTATGGCAGAAAATAGATCATGGACATATTGTGGTAGCTGTGACGCAGCTACTGTCTCAGGGATACCTCTTATTTTTAGGTTATTCCTTCTGGACCTGTCCTCGAGGTCTGCTATTTTATCTTTGATCCATGAGATTTCATCATTGTGGGCACTGTGGGTGTCCACCATCTTGTTGAAAGAGGTAGCGTATTCTCCCATAGCATTCTCTATCTGATTCACCCTCTCTCCCACTCTGTGGACCTCTGCCTGACATTTGCTCACTGTGTGCAGCATATCATTATGGAGTGATGATCTCAGGGACATTAGCATGTCTTTTAAAACTGTATCTGACACAGGCTGCCCAGTGGTAGGGAATCCAGCTATGGGGTCTGGAGTTACTGTAGTGTGAGGCTGTGATAAGCCATGCCCACTCACCTCCATTTCCTGAGGCCGTGGGCCGTCTTGTGGAGAAGCCGTGCGTCGCCTAGACTTGGCAGGGCTTCTGGTCGTGGGTGTGGAGGCCGCGGATGATGATCCGCTGGAGGGATTCCCCTTGCTGTTCCCTCTGTGTGGAGAAGGATAGGCCGCGGCCGCGGCCTTCCCGTTCTCATTCTCCGTTCGGGCGCCATTTTGTTGGAGCCGCGCTGCATTAGGGAAGTAGCCCTGCAACTTACGAAGCTGTGGCGGCGGCTCTTTTCTCCTCCTCGGTATCCCGATCGGTTCTCCGGACTGTGCTGGGTCAGACGAGGGCGGGTAAACCGTGTCTGCGCTCCGATGGTTATGGATTCCCCCGGCTGTATGGCGGAGCTCTCAGGCTAAGCGGCCATCTTCGGGCTCAGACGCCACGCCCCCCATCGGCCAAGCAAGTCTTCAACAGGAACACAGGAGAGCATCTCTAGAGATGTGACCAAGGCAAAGTCAGAGATCATCTGGACTGGATGGCTTAAGTAGGCAGGACTGACGAGCAGGATACCATCAACAGGTGAGTTACTGGAGAGATAGGAGCTGGCAATTAGCCGACAGCTGAGTGGCCAGCTTTGAGAAGGAAGGGTTGAGCCCAGCCCTGACACTCATTCCCACAACCCTTGCCCAGTGGTTGTAGAAGTCTGCGGGTGGGGGCTTATCAGAATCTGGAAGCCCACTTTAACAAGGGGGCCCCCAGATCCCAGCCTCCCCCCTTATGTGAATGGGTATCGGGTACATTGTACTCCTACTCAGTCACCAAAAAAAGTGTCAAAAAAGTAAAAATGACAGAAGACCGTTTTTGAAGATTCCTTTATTGAAAAAAAAAAAAAAAAGGTGTCCCGCGATGTAAATCCATCTTCAATCACGGCGCCCAAAAAATAGAAAAAAAATTCAGAAAATCTATGCCTCGATGGGAGGCATCCCGCCGACTTCTGTCTTTTCGCAGTGATAGCTCTTAAAGGGGGCTTACGGATTCTGATACGCCTCCTGCCTGCAGACCCCCACAACCACTGGGCAGGGGTTGTGGTAATGAGGCCCATTTCCCATCAACATGAGGACAAGGTGCTTTGGGGGGACCCCAAAGCACCCTCCCCATGTTGAAGTCATGTGGCCTGGTAAGGTTCAGGAGGGGGGGCACTCTCTCTTCCCCCCCTTTTCCTGTGACCTGCCAGGTTGCATGCTCGGATAAGGGTCTGATATGGATTTTGGGGGGACACCCACGCCATTTTGTTTTAAATTTTGTCAGGGGTCCCCTTAATATCCATACCAGTCCCAAAGCGCCTGTTATGGACTGGGGGGAACTCACACCATTTTTTTCATTGATTTTCATCTATATTTCCAGGATCTGGCAATACATTACAGCCGCGAGCAGTTTTGACATGACATTTTTTCCTTTAGAAATTAAATTTTGCTTCTCTCATTCATTACACTATATACGGCCGCTATGTAAGCAGCCTTACACAGTGTGGGGTGTGGACTGAGCCCCTGCCTTTGGCCAATCATGGCTCTCACAGCAGAGCGCACTGTGTTTGGCCAAAGCATGCAGGTCAGGTGCATACTTTGGCCAATCATCGGACATCAATGCACTGCGATCTCGCAGTGCATTATGGGGTGTTCTGCGGTGCTCTAGTTTTCAATGAATATCCCATAATATTTGGAATTTGGCGAATGGGTGTACACTCAATGTTCGAGTCAAACTTACATTCGACATGAACCCGTGGGCTCATCCCTAGTAGGGACAGAGAAGCTGGTCAGAGTTGATGGGAAGATGGATGGAACCAAATACAGGGCAATCTTTGAAGAAAACCTGTTAGAATCTTCAAAAGACCCGAGTCAGGGGCAGAGGTTCACCTTTCAGCAGGACAATGACCCCAAACATACAGCCAGAGCTACAATGGAATGGTTTAGATCAAAGCATATTCATGTGTTAGAATAGCCCAAAGTCCAGACCTAAATCCAAGTGAGAATCTGTGGCAAGACTTGAATATTGCTATTCACAGATGCTGTCCATCCAATCTGACAGAGCTTGAGCTATTTTGCAAAGAAGAATGGGCAAAAATTTCTCTCTAGATGTGCAAATCTGGTAGAGAAATCCCCAAAAAGACTTGCCGCCAAAAGGTGCTCTACAAAGTATTGACTCAGGGGGGCGGAATACAAATGCAGGCCACACTTTTTAGATATTTGTCAACATTTTTGAAAACCATTTATCATTTTCCTTCCACTTCACAATTATGTGCCACTTTGTGTTGGTCTATCACATAAAATCCTTAAAAAACACATTTATGTTTTTGGTTGTAACATGACAAAATGTGGAAAATTTCAAGGGGTATGAATACTTTTTGTTCTGCCTTTCCAAGCTAAGCGTTTAAAGTGTGATCTCCGTAACTTACAGTTGTGTTGAGATGTCGATGTCAACAGACAGTGACTCGATCCAGATGACACCTTGTTGATCTTGTGAAGTTTAATCCATAAACTGAGGATCTGTCAGGAAAACCCTCTCAACAGACGTTCTGTTACTAGGAAGATTCCTGTGCATAGGAGAGCCGTCCGGCGCACGCGCATGCGCAGTAGCGTGAATAGCGGCGCACAGGCACACGCAGGAGCGCGCGCGCGCCCCTTGTGACAGCGCTGTTTATTGCTTGCTGCCTGCCCCGATCTCGGCTTGGACTCTGACTATTCTCTTGGTTTGCCCTCCTGTACCTGATCTGCCCGCCAGTACTTTGACCCAACTTGTCTGTACCTCCCTGCTGTCTGCATCCTGCTACGGGACTACAGTTCACCTCCCTGCTGTCTGCATCCTGCTACGGGACTACAGTGCACCTCCCTGCTGTATGCATCCTGCTACAGGACTACAGTGTACCTCCCTGCTGTCTGCATCCTGCTACAGGACTACAGTGCACCTCCCTGTTGTCTGCATCCTGCTACGGGACTACAGAACACCTCCCTGCTGTCTGCATCCTGCTACAGTACTGCAGTGCACCTCCCTGCTGTCTGCATCCTGCTACAGGACTACAGTGCACCTCCCTGCTGTCTGCATCCTGCTACGGGACTACAGTGCACCTCCCTGCTGACTACAGGATCCAGCCTTCTACTCCAGTGTTCCAGTCAGGCACTTGTGCCCCTTTGTACGCCCGAGCCCCTGTTCACACTTCCAGGGGTTCCTGAATCAGAGGTATATGAGAGGCCGTTCTCTGCATTCCGGGCTCCACCTACCAGGTGCGTGACAGTACCGGACAGCCATGTCCGAGCCCACGCAGGGAACGTCGCCTATGGAGGACTTATGCCATCATCTGGCTGGACTTACACAAGCTGTTAAAGACCTGCAAGACGATTACAAACGTCTGGAAGAACGTGTTCAAGTGCTCTCTACTTCAGCTCCAGGTCCTTCCTCGGGTCCTTCAGTAGTAATGTTGCCTCCAGAACCTAAGGTTCCCACACCAGAAAGATTCTCCGGGGACCGCAGCAGGTTTAGAGCATTCCGTAATGCCTGTGAACTTTTCTTTGCACTGCAACCCAGAACTTTTTCTTTAGAAACTACTAAGGTGGGGTTTGTCATTTCCCTCCTGCTGGGGGAACCCCAGGCATGGGCCCATCGACTCCTGGAACAAAAGAACGGCTGCCTTAACCAACTGGACACCTTCTTCCAAGCCATGGCCCTTCTTTATGAGGACCCGCAACAAGTAGCTACCGCAGAAGCAGCTCTGTTCTCTCTCCAGCAAGGCCGTAGGGCAGCGGAGGACTATGCATCTGAGTTCAGGCGTTGGAGTTCTGACACAAACTGGAAGACGCCGTTCTACGTCACCAGTTTTGCATGGGACTCTCCGAGCCACTAAAAGATGAGTTGGCCCGGGTTGGCATCCCGGCAACACTTGAAGCTCTTATCAACCTCGCCATCCAGATAGACAGTCGTCTAAGAGAGCGAAGAGCTGAACGGACTGCTGGGTCCGCTCGCCCAGTCTGGATGCTTTCACGTGTACTACAGCCTTCTTTCCATGTTCCTGCTGATTCCACTGAGCCAATGCAGCTAGGCCTGATCCGTCCCTCTCTGACTCCGGAGGAACGTCAACGCCGGCGGGCTAATAACCTTTCCCTTTATTGTGGAGAATCTGGACACTATGTGAGAACTTGTCCCGCAAAGACCCGTAAACACTTTACTCTTTCCTCTACCTCTTCACCTGCTGTGTTTGATAATGCTACTCATTTGGCAATCCCCATCTCTCTACAGCTTCCAGAAGGGAATACGTAAGCAACCGCCATCATTGACTCCGGAGCCTGTAGCGGGTTCATGGACTTGTCTTTTGCCCGCAAACTCCGCATTCCTCTACGACCCAGAGCGCAGGGACTATCTGTACATTTGGCCGACGGATCGGCTATAAAATCTGGGCCCGTAACACAAGAAACAGTTCCTCTCAAGAACACCATTTCCAGCAACCACCAAGAACTACTCTGTCTTGACATCATTGAATCTCCCTTGTTTCCCATCATACTGGGAATGCCCTGGCTCAAGGCACATAATCCACAAATTGACTGGTCTACTGGAAAAATCAGTTTTCATTCCTCCTATTGCCATCAACATTGTTTACAGGAAACTACCAACGTCCCATCTTCTTTGCTGTGTCTGGAGACCGATGCTGAAGCCTGCCAAGCAGTTCCTAGGGCTTACCATAACTTTCTGGATGTGTTCAGCAAGAAAGGGGCAGAGACTTTGCCACCCCATAGACCTTACGACTGCCAGATTGAGCTGCTCCCCAGAGCAGAAATTCCCTTTGGGAGAATTTTTCCCTTAACCGAACTTGAGCTTGTAACTCTTAAAGAATACATAGATGACAATCTGAAAAAAGGGTTCATACGCCCTTCTACCTCCCCAGCAGGAGCAGGGATTTTCTTCGTAGAAAAGAAAGACCACTCTCTACCCCCCTGCGTAGATTATCGGGACCTTAATAAGATCACAATTAAGAATCGGTACCCTCTACCCTTGGTACTTTTCCAGCGACTCGGAACTGCACCCATCTTTACCAAATTGGACCTTCGCGGAGCCTACAACCTAGTCCGGATCCGAAGCGGAGATGAATGGAAAACGGCCTTCCGCACCCGCTTCGGACATTTTGAGTATCTTGTCATGCCCTTTGGTTTATGTAATGCTCCTGCCACCTTCCAGCATTTTGTTAATAATATTTTTAGAGACTACCTTGACTTGTTCATCATAGTATACCTGGATGACATCCTGATCTTTTCCTCCTCACTGGCTACTCATCGGGAGCACGTCGGAAAAGTTCTAACCCGCCTTCGCCAGCACGGCTTGTATGAAAAACCTGAGAAGTGCGAGTTTGAATGCCAAAGCATCCAGTTTCTGGGCCTAATCATTTCTATAGATGGTGTCAAGATGGATCCACAGAAGGTCTCTGCCATCCTGGATTGGCCAGCCCCGACTGATAAGAGGGGAGTCCAGCTATTTGTGGGGTTTGCGAATTTTTATCGCAAGTTCATCAAGGGATTTTCTTCTATCATTTCCCCCATCACAAGTCTGACTCTCGCAGGCTAAACGAGGCTGAAAGAAATTACGATGTCGGGGACAGGGAGCTACTTGCAATCAAGGCTGCACTAGAAGAATGGCGCTACCTCTTGGAAGGAGCGGCCCATCCTATTCTGGTGTACACTGATCACAAGAACTTAGAGTACCTGAAAGTGGCCAAGAGATTGAAACCATGACAGGCCAGATGGGCACTCTTCTTCACTAGATTCGCCTTTCATATCACTTACAGGCCGGGATCTAAGAATACTAAACCAGATGCGCTTTCCCGGATGTTCAGCGAACCCGAAGTTCCTTCTCCTCCTGATACCATCCTTGCTCCTGGAAATTTTCTCATGCTTTAGGGAGACCTGCTCTCTCAAATTAAACAAGCTTCCTCATTGGCTCCCCATCCAACAGATGTCACTTTACAGTCGAAAGATGATCTACTTTGGTACAAGGACAGAATTTTTGTGCCACAACAGACACGGGTTGCCATCCTCAAGTTTTGCCATGACCACGAACTAGCTGGCCACTTCGGGGTACATAAGACCTCCGAGCTCCTGCAGTGCATGTTCTGGTGGCCTCAGCTACAAAAGGATTGCAGACGTTATATTGAAGCATGTACTACCTGCATCAAGAACAAGGGCAGCAAGACCAAGGCTTGGGGACTGTTGAGGCCTCTACCCGTACCAGAAAGACCATGGAGGATGATCTCCACGGATTTCATTGTGGAATTACCTCCTTCAGAAGATTTCACCATTATCTTCGTAGTGGTTGACAGACTTTCTAAAATGGCTCACTTCCTGCCTATGAAGGGTACCCCATCTGCCTCTGAAACTGTGAAGATTTTTATTAAAGACATTGTAAGGCTCCATGGTATACCTGCTAATATTGTATCTGATCGGGGGGGTACAATTTACATCCAAATTCTGGAAAGCCCTGTGTGGAGCTCTGAAGATTGACCTTTCCTTCTCTTCTGCCTACCATCCCCAGACGAATGGTCAAACTGAATGAACTAATCAGACCCTGGAAGAGTATTTGCGATGCTATTCTTGTTTTGCTCAAGATGACTGGGTGCCTCTGCTACCTCTTGCTGAGTTCGCCTACAATAATTCTGTTCATTCAGGAACCAACCAGTCTCCATTTTTTGCGAACTATGGGTTCCACCCCTTGTTTCTGTCCAATAACATTCCAGAGTGTACAGTACCGGAGGCTCAAGAAACCTTGAACTTCTTCAGCACAAATAACAAGCTACTTCAAGAGACAATGGCAAAGACCCAAGATCATAACAAGGAAACGTTTGACAGAAAGAGAAGAGGGGAGCTTGACCTAAAACCTGGAGATCAAGTCTGGTTGTCCACTCTGAACCTGAAACTGGCATGCTCATCCAAGAAATTGGGCCCTAAGTTTGTGGGTCCCTTCCCAGTGTTGATAAAAATTAACAGTGTGGCGTATGAGTTGAAGTTACCGGAGTCCTTCCGTATACATCCAGTTTTTCACGTGGCTTTACTTAAACCGTCAGTCCCGGATCCCTTCCTTAACCGGAACACCGTTCCTCCTGAGCCTGTACTTATTAGCGGCGAAGAAGAAATCGAGATTGAATCCATCATAGATTGCCGGAGGAGACGTAATCAGGTTCAGTACCTGGTGAAATGGAAGGGTTACGGCCCCGAGGAGAACTCCTGGGAACCAGAGACTAATATCCATGCCAAAAGACTGATCTTAGACTTTAAAAGATCCCACCCTAATAAATTGGCCCAGTTGGGCATCCGGAGGCTGCCCATTGGAGGGGGGCAATGTCAGGAAAACCCTCTCAACAGACGTTCTGTTACTAGGAAGATTCCTGTGCATAGGAGAGCCGTCCGGCGCATGCGCATGCGCAGTAGCGTGAATAGCGGCGCACAGGCACGCGCGGGAGCGCACGCGCACCCCTTGTGACAGCGCTTGCCACCAACAGGGGGCTATTTAAAGAGACTGATGCCTTGCCTCCTTGCTGTCCAGTCTACAGCGTTTCCTGAGACCCCTGCTGCCTTGTTACCAGTTTTCCTGTATCCAGTACTTACTTGGCTTGTTCCTGACTTACCTGTTTGCTGCCTGCCCAGATCTCGGCTTGGACTCTGGCTATTCTCTTGGTTTGCCCTCCTGTACCTGATCTGCCCACCAGTACTTTGACCCGGCTTGTCTGTACCTCCCTGCTGTCTGCATCCTGCTAAGGGACTACAGTTCACCTCCCTGCTGTCTGCATCCTGCTACGGGACTACAGTGCACCTCCCTGCTGTCTGCATCCTGCTACAGGACTACAGTGTACCTCCCTGCTGTCTGCATCCTGCTACAGGACTACAGTGCACCTCCCTGCTGTCTGCATCCTGCTACGGGACTACAGAGCACCTCCCTGCTGTCTGCATCCTGCTACAGGACTACTGTGTACCTCCCTGCTGTCTGCATCCTGCTACAGGACTACAGTGCACCTCCCTGCTGTCTGCATCCTGCTATGGGACTACAGTGCACCTCCCTGCTGACTACAGGATCCAGCCTTCTACTCCAGTGTTCCAGTCAGGCACTTGTGCCCCTTTGTACTCCTGAGCCCCTGTTCACACTTCCAGGGGTTCCTGAGTCAGAGGTATACGAGAGGCCGTTCTCTGCATTCCGGGCTCCACCTACCAGGTACGTGACAGGATCTTACAACAATGAACATCGGATAGGTCAAAAGATCATAATGTGATCCAGTCCATGAGACGTGCTGAGATGCATTACTGGGAAATGAACAAAGGGTGCAGCTAACTTTACAGGATAAGCTGAGATACAGGAAGGGGAGGAACCAGGGAAAGAATAATTAACATCTAACATTTAAAGGCATATCACAAAGCTTGTGAAACATGACACTCCCCATCGAAATCTTTGATTTCTATTAACAAACTTTAGTCCAAGTCCAAATATGAAGTAATGAAGATTCTTTCCAAGAACACCTGCAAAACAAGAGGGAAGGGAAGAACAAGGGAAACAATGCCAACATTAACATATACTTGTAGATGATGGTCTCAAAGGTCCAAGCTGTGACAAGGAAATACCCATCTTCAGAGGGGAAGGCAGCAACATGCATTAATCCTTCGTACCTCCCTTTGAATCAAGTTGATGACTTGTGAGACTTTTCTTCTTTGGGCAAAAGAAGTACTAGTTCCTTTATAGGCCTGAAGTAAAAGTGTGCAGAACCTTCTTTAATTACTTTAACTTCTACAGTCCGTACTTTTCCGTTGTTACTTGGCATAGTCTTTGTAATAAGACCCATAGGCCAATGGGAATCTGTCTCTTTCAAGAGAACTATGTCTCCCACTTGTAGGTAGACATGTGCAGGATGAAAAAATTTGTTTAGCTTCGTTTCGATTCGTTATTTAACTAAATTTGTTTCGTTAAATTTGTTGCATTCGTTACATTCGTTTTCGGGATATGTTTAGTTTCGTATTCGAATTAGAAAATCCAAATCGCCCGTATTCGAAAAAATTCGACTGCATTCGAAAAAAACTATCAAATTCGAAAAAATTCGACTGCATTCGAAAAAAAAATGATCAAATGCGAAAAATTCTACCGCATTCAAAAAAAACTATCAAATTCAAAAAATTCTACCGCATTGGAAACATATATATATATAAAACCTCTTCCGGAATTCGAATTTCATATAAACTGAAATCAAATTTAAATAGAAAAGAATAGAATAGAAAATAATATAACAGAATAGCATAGAGAAACAATAGAACAGAATAGAATAAAATATAATATATATATATTATATTTTATTCTATTCTGTTCTACTGTTTTTCTAGTCTATTCTTTTCTATTATTTTCTATTCTAATCTTTTCTATTATTTTCTATTCTAATCTTTTCTATTCAAATTCATTCTATACGAAATTCGAATTTCAGAAGCCATCTTCTGAAATTCGAATCTCGTATAGAATGAATTCAAATTCGAATAGAAAAGTTTAGAATAGAATAGAAAAGAATAGCATAGAAAAACAAGGGAACAGAATAGAAAAAAAATGGAAAATTGTATACTCACCTTTCCGTAATTTTCCTTTCCTGACGCATCTCATGGCAGCACACACACTTGGTTGTGACTCCGCCCCCACAACCTGATAGGACTGATTAGCTATAAGTTTTGAAGAGGAGTCCCCCCCTGCATTCTCAGTATCTATCACCTTAGATGGGAGGGAATCTGTGTGCTGCCATGCATCAGGAAAGGAAAATTACGGAAAGGTGAGTATACAATTTTCAGTTTTCCTGACGCATCATGGCAGCACACACACTGGGAAATAACTCGCTACATGGGTGGGTGCTTTGCAAGAAGATTGTATTTTATTCACAGGATATGGAAGAATTTGCTTTAATGATCCAAAATTCAACAGTCGTTAAACGAGCCGGGTCTGTTCTGTAATGAGACATGAAAGTGGTTCTAGAAGACCAAGTTGCTGCTTTGCAGATCGTTTCTGGAGACACTCTACAATACGCTGCCCAAGAAGTCGCCACTGCCCTGGTCGAATGGGCCTTTAGGTCGTTAGGTATTGGAAGAAGCTGGATTGCATATGCTTTTTTAATGATCTTAATTAGCCACGAGGCGATTGTCCTTGAAGAAGCTGCCTGACCTTTTCTAGGTCCGTATGGTATGACTAGCAAGTTTTCTGATTTCCTGAATGGTTTCGTGGACTCCAGATATGAAGAAATTAGTGATTTAATATCTAGTGGATGTGGAGTCCTTTGGTTAGTGAGAAAAGCTGGCAGACTGATCTCTGAATTGAAGTGGAAAGCAGATGCCACTTTTGGTATGAATTGTTCAGATGGTGTTAATACAACTCTATCAGGATAGAACCGTAAATGAGGCTCTTTTATTGAAAGACACTCTTTTTGCAGAAGTTATTGCCACTAAGAAGGTTAATTTGAGGGTTCGATCCAATACAGACACTGACTCCAGAGGAAAAAACGGTTCTTTCGATAAGGCTTCCAGAACTATTGTTAAGTCCCAGGTCCGGAAGGTTGGCTTTCTGGGTGGTCTTAGTTTCAAGCATGCTTTTTGAAATTGGATTATGAGAGGATTGAAAGCCCATTTGATTCCCATCATGGCCGATAAGGCAGATATTTGAACCTTTAGGGTGCTTGAACTTAGCCCCTTTTCCAGGCCTAATTGTAAAAATTCAAGAATTTGTGACACTGTAGGAGAAAGTGGATCCCAGGACTGTTCTTGTGCCAATGTAGTGAATCGTCCCCAAATTCTGTTATATGTGCCATTTGTAGACTTCTTCCTTGCCTGTTGTAAGGTGGCCACCACCCTTAGCGAGCATCCTTGATCTAGAAGCCTCTCCCTTTCAACTTCCAAGCCATTAGGTAAACTTTCTGGTGCTGGATGTAGGAACTGCCCCTGTGAGAGTAGGTCTGGAGTTATCGGAAGGAGTAATGGGTTCTCTGTACTCAGTTGTAGGATGGTTGTGAACCATGGCCTCCTCGACCAAAACGATATTACCGCAATCACCGTGGATGTTGAGTTCCTCAGCCTGGCTAGGAACCTGGCTATTAAAGGGATTGGAGGGAATATGTAACCTAAACGGAAACTCCACTGGTGATGGAGACAGTTTACCCCCAGTGCTGTTGGATAGGCAACTCTCGCCAGGAACTTGGCACACTTGTTGTTCATTGGAGTTGCTGCCAAATCAATATCGGGAACTCCCCATTTGCGTGTTAGAAGGAAAATGCTTGTTGACTTAGTGACCATTCGTTGTTCGAGGTGAACGTTCGGCTTAGATCGTCCGCCAGTTGGTTCTGCCCTGCCGGAACATACAACGATTTCAGGTCTTCCAAATGGATCTGTGCCCAGTCGAGGATAGGACGTACCTCCCGCATGAGAGCACTGCTCCGGGTGCCCCCTTGCCTCTGGATGTAGTTCACTGCCACCGTATTGTCCATGCGTACTAATACATTCTTTCCTGTTAGTGATGGCCTGAATGCTAGGAAAGCCTGAAAGGCGGCCCTGAGTTCTAGAATACTTGATACCACGCCCAGAGGGCGGAAAAACCAACGGCCTTGTACCGCTGGATCCTGGTAATGTGCTCCCCAACCTTGTAGGCTGGCGTCCGACGTGACTATTTCCGGCTGAGGGGGCACAATATGTCGATGACGCTTTAGATTGCTGGTTCGTGTCCACCACCATGCAGACTGTTTCACTGATTGGTTGATGAAAATTCGTTGACTCATTGATGTTCCATTCCATTGTTTCAGGAATGATATCTGGAATGTCCTTGTATGCCACTGGGACCACCGGACCATTGGAAAGGTGGCAGACATGGACCCCAATATGCTGAGACATGTTCTGGCAGATAGGTGTGTTGCTTCCATTAGTTTTTTTATTTTCTGGACTAAATGTCCCATTTTTTCCCGAGGAAGACTCACCGTGTTGGCATTGGTGTTGAGTTCTGCTCCCAAAAAGATCATTGATTGGGTTGGTTCCAGACTGCTTTTTTTCCAATTTATCATCCATCCGAATTGATGTAATGTGGATATTAGTATTTCCCGATGTTGGAAAGGTAACTGCTGGCTGTTGGCCAAGAGCAAGATATCGTCGAGATAGTGGTGGACTCTTAGTCCTTTCTCTCTCAGGTATGCTATGATTGGAAGCAGGATTTTTGTGAATGTTCTGGGTGCCGTAGATATCCCAAACGGAAGACTCTGAAATTGAAAATGTCGTTGCCCGATTGCAAACTGAAGGTATTTTTGAAAACTTGTGTGTATAGGAATATGGAGATAGGCGTCGCATAAATCTATTGATAGCATCCAGTCTCTTGTATTTATTGCCAGTAGAATAGATTGGAGACTCTCCATTTTGAAGGACTCTACTAGTATCATTCTGTTGAGGATCTTTAGGTCTAGAACCGGACGCAGGTCCCCTGTCTTTTTCTTGACAAGAAAAAGGGGAGAGTAAAAGCCTTTGCCTTTTTGATGTTGAGGAACTTCTGTAATCGCATGTTTCTGCAGTAATTCTAGTACATACTTCATTTGTGGTGACTGTGGATATTGTCCACGGATGTTTTATATGTTCTACCCACACCTGTGTAAACAGGCTGAGCCTGGCACAGGCTGGGCAGACGTGCCATCAAAACGACTTCTGCTAATCCCCTGTGATAGGAGCTTTGGGCTTCTGTGTCCTCAAGAAAGATGATTGGGTATTACGCCAATTTCGTTTAAACTCCTTGCCTGGTCTATATGATCTGGCTTCTCGGTATCGTTCGGGAAGATTGCGTCTGAAGGGGTGAACTTTCTGTTGTTTTGGTCTACGGTCAGATGGAATAAGACCCGATTTTCCCCCTGTGACCTTCGAGATGGCGAGGTCTAACTTAGGACCGAACAGGTTGGTTCCGTCATATGGGATCCTGCACCAGTTTTTGGAAGCCGTATCTGCTACCCACAGCTTTAACCATAAGGCTCTCCTGGACATGACCGAAGACAGCATCGCCCTTGCTGCCGATCTTATTATATCTACTGATGCTTCGGCTATGAAGTCCCCTGCTAGGCTGAGTTCCTGTAAGGCAGATATGATTCTGTCCTGATCAGCTGCTTCTGCCAGTAGTTTTTCAATATTAGAGGTCCAGCTACTAATTGCTCTGCCGACTGCTGCTAATGTGATCGCTGGTCTGCATGCTCCTCCTGCTGCTGAATAGGCTTTCTTGAGATCGAGGTCAATTTTCCTCTCCAAGACATCCCTGAAAGTCACTGTTGGCAATGTTACATGTCTGACCAGACACATTAATGATGCATCTACTACAGGTGCAGTGATAGGGTTTACGGCTGGTTCCTTTAGAGGATATAGCTTTGCTATCCTGTTGTTTAGGCTGGACTTCCTGTCAGGTTTTTTCCACTCGTCTTTAACTCCTCAAGTTCATTGATAAAAGGAAAGGTTTCTGGATCCTTTTTAGGTAAGGGAAATATTTTCTGAGCTTGCGGGGCGATTCCTTTGGTTTTTCCCAACCAATTGCCTCTTTTACTGACTTCGCAAAGGGGTCTATTAAAGCAAAATCAAAACCAACTGACACTGGAGACTCCTCTTCCGCTGATGGGTCGCCTGATTCTTGTGGAACACAGGTGACTGTTGCTGATGTGCTTTGCACTGGTCTAACTGGTTCTGTGGCTGATACATGCAGAATTGATTCTTTAACCGACTCTCTGATTATGTTCGATACTTCCAATGCATCCGATTCCCTTTGCCTAGTGGCTTCTTCAGCACATTTTTGGCAAGCTAACTTGTTAGGGAGGGCTTGTGCTCCACAAATCCAGCAGGCATTGGCTGCAGGTGGGTTATGGTGGTCTGGTTGTGATTGGTGGGAGGATGATGCTTTACTGTGATGGTGGGACGAAGTCCTTGACCGGCTTCTTCTAGAATGTGAATGTCTTGAAGGGGATCTCTCTTTCCGTTTGGATTGAGATGATTTTGACGACCTGCCAGGGCTATCAGGATAAAGTGATATTAGTGGCATGGCTCTCTTTTTTACTCCTCAGCACTACTTACCAAACATGATGCCTCTTACCTTACTGGCTGTAGATGGTCTGCTGGGGCAGTGGCCTCCATGAGAAGAAGATAGAGTGTATCTGTGAATGGAAGGCGTTAACCCCGTGAAGCTCAGTACAGTATGTTTAGCATGCATTAGTATCTATGTAAAAAAATAAACATGAAAAGTAAGATAAGTCATACCGGGTCAGCAGGTAGTCAGTAGGCAGAGGCAGCAATAGGAGATGTGGACAAACGCAGAGTGCGAGCGTTATGGATACAGAGCAATAACCTGTGCAGTCATGATGCAGATGCATAAGCATCATTTTTTAAATAGACCGCCGTCGCGGAGGAAGTGACACACGGACCACGCATGCGCTGTAGCGATCCACGGCACCCGACGCCATCTTAGATACTGGCGAAGGAGATAGATGCCCGCATCACTTCCGGTCGCGCCGACGAGCCAATCACTGCCGCCATCTTGAGAAGGTCAAGGCGGCTGGAGGACTAAAAGACTCAGCAGTAGAGAGAGGGGAAAAGGAAAGAAATGAGGTAAAATAGAACGGTAAGAGAACAAATAGAGTAAACATATAAAGAGTAAAAGATGGAAGGCCGCTGCATGGTAATGTAAACCTGTTTAAGGCTTGTAAAAAAGAAAAGATAATGAAACTCCCCTGAGACCATCAGAGTGGGGTCCCTGCATAAAGCTCATTTAGAGACTGTACAGTCAGGGCTTCCAACTAGGAGAGGCTGAACCTAGCAGGGGCGAAATGGTAAGAGGTCCTTGCTTTATCCTGGTCAGTCCTAACAGGTGAGGAAAAAAAAAGGAGAATGCAGGGGGGACTCCTCTTAAAAACTTATAGCTAATCAGTCCTATCAGGTTGTGGGGGCGGAGTCACAACCCAGTGTGTGTGCTGCCATGATGCGCCTGGAAAATTTAATATAATAATATATATATATATATATATATATATATATATATATATATATATATATATATATATATATATATATATATATATATATATATATATATATATATTATAAACAGCTTCCGAAATTGGAATTTGGTACAGAATGAATTTGAATAGAAACGATTAGAATTAAAAAAAATTCTATTCTGTTCTATTGTTTTTCTATGCTATTCGTTTCTATTATTTTCTATTCTATTCTAATCTTTTCTATTCGAATTCAAATTCATTCTGTACCAAATTTCAATTTCGGAAGATGGTTTTATATATATATTCCATATATATATATATTCCTGGTCATGTCCAGGAGAGCCTTATGGTTAAAGCTGTGGGTAGCAGATACGGCTTCCAAAAACTGGTGCAGGATCCCATATGACGGAACCAACCTGTTCGGTCCTAAGTTAGACCTCGCCATCTCGAAGGTCACAGGGGGAAAATCGGGTCTTATTCCATCTGACCGTAGACCAAAACAAGAGAAAGTTCACCCCTTCAGACGCAATCTTCCCGAACGATACCGAGAAGCCAGATCATATAGGAATTCATTCTGTACCAAATTTCAATTTCGGAAGATGGTTTTATATATATATTCCAATATATATTATATTTTTTTTCTGTTCTATTGTTTTTTCTATTCTAGTCTTTTCTATTAGAATTTCTATATAACCATTTTCGGAAATTCGAATTCCGTATAGAATGAATTTGCATTCAAATAGAAAAGATTAGAATAAAATAGAAAATAATAGAGAATAATAGCATAGAAAAACAATAGACCAGCATAGAAAAAATATAATAGATAGATAGATAGATAGATAGATAGATAGATAGATAGATAGATAGATAGATAGATAGATAGATAGATAGATAGATAGATAGATAGATAGATAGATAGATAGATAGATAGATAGATAGATAGATAGATAGATAGATAGATAGATAGATAGATAGATAGATAGATAGATAGAAAACATCTTCCAAAATTCAAATTTCGTATAGAATGAATTCAAATTCAAATAGAAAAGATTGGAATAGAATAGAAAAACGATAGAACAGAAAAAATATAATATATATATATATATATCGAATTTGAATAGAAAACTTTAGAACAGTGTAGAAAAGAATAGACTAGAAAAACAATAGAACAGAATAGATTAAAATATATATATTAAATTATATTCTTTTCTGTTCTATTGTTTTTCTAGTCTATTCTTTTCTATTATTTTCTATTCTAATCTTTTCTATTCAAATTCGAATCCATTCTATACGAAATTCGAATTTCAGAAGCCATCTTCCGAAATTCGAATTTCGCATAGAATGAATTCCAGTTCGTATAAAAAAGTTTAGAATGGAATAGAAAAGAATAGCATAGAAAAACAATGGAACAGAATAGAAAAAAATATATTATATTTTATTCTGTTCTATTGTTTTTCTAGTGTATTATTTTCTACTATTTTCTATTCTAATCTTTTCTATTCAAATTTGAAACCATTCTATACAAAATTTGAACTTCAGAAGCCATGTTCCGAAATTCGAATTTCGTATAGAATGAATTCGAATTTGAATAGAAAAGACTTATAGAATGGAAAAGAATAGAAAACAAAAGCATAGAAAAACAATAGAACAGAATAATAAAAAATTATTATATATATATATATATATATATATATATATATATATATATATATATATATATATATATATATATATATATATATATATACACTACCGTTCAAAAGTTTGGGGTCACCCAAACAATTTTGTGTTTTCCATGAAAAGTCACACTTATTCACCACCATACGTTGTGAAATGAATAGAAAATAGAGTCAAGACATTGACAAGGTTAGAAATAATGATTTGTATTTGAAATAACATTGTTTTTACATCAAACTTTGCTTTCATCAAAGAATCCTCCTTTTGCAGCAATTACAGCATTGCACACCTTTGGCATTCTAGCTGTTAATTTATTGAGGTGAGCTGGAGAAATTGCACCCCACGCTTCTAGAAGCAGCTCCCACAAGTTGGATTGGTTGGATGGGCACTTCTGGCGTACCATACGGTCAAGCTGCTCCCACAACAGCTCAATGGGGTTCAGATCTGGTGACTGTGCTGGCCACTCCATTACCGATAGAATACCAGCTGCCTGCTTCTGCTGTAAATAGTTCTTGCACAATTTGGAGGTGTGTTTAGGGTCATTGTCCTGTTGTAGGATGAAATTGGCTCCAATCAAGCGCTGTCCACTGGGTATGGCATGGCGTTGCAAAATGGAGCTATAGCCTTCCTTATTCAGAATCCCTTTTACCCTGTACAAAGCTCCCACCTTACCAGCACCAAAGCAACCCCAGACCATCACATTACCTCCACCATGCTTAACAGATGGCGTCAGGCATTCTTCCAGCATCTTTTCATTTGTTCTGCGTCTCACAAACGTTCTTCTTTGTGATCCAAACACCTCAAACTTGGATTCATCCGTCCACAACACTTTTTTCCAGTCTTCCTCTGTCCAATGTCTGTGTTCTTTTGCCCATCTTAATCTTTTTCTTTTATTGGCCAGTCTCAGATATGGCTTTTTCTTTGCCACTCTGCCCTGAAGCCCAAAATCCCGCAGCCGCCTCTTCACTGTAGATGTTGACACTGGTGTTTTGCGGGTACTATTTAATGAAGATGCCAGTTGGGGACCTGTGAGGCGTCTGTTTCTCAAACTAGAGACTCTAATGTGCTTATCTTCTTGCTTAGTTGTGCAACGCGGCCTCCCACTTCTTTTTCTACTCTGGTTAGAGCCTGTTTGTGCTGTCCTCTGAAGGGAGTAGTACACACCGTTGTAGGAAATCTTCAATTTCTTTGCAATTTCTCGCATGGAATAGCCTTCATTTCTAAGAACAAGAATAGACTGTCGAGTTTCAGATGAAAGTTCTCTTTTTCTGGCCATTTTGAGCGTTTAATTGACCCCACAAATGTGATGCTCCAGAAACTCAATCTGCTCACAGGAAGGTCAGTTTTGTAGCTTCTGGAAGGAGATAGACTGTTTTTAGATGTGTGAACATGATTGCACAAGGGTTTGCTAATCATCAATTAGCCTTCTGAGCCAATGAGCAAACACATTGTACCATTAGAACACTGGAGTGATAGTTGCTGGAAATGGGCCTCTATACACCTATGTAGATATTGCACCAAAAACTAGACATTTGCAGTTAGAATAGTCATTTACCACATTAGCAATGTATAGAGTATATTTGTTTAAAGTTAGGACTAGTTTAAAGTTAGCTTCATTTAAAAGTACAGTGCTTTTCCTTCAAAAATAAGGACATTTCAATGTGACCCTAAACTTTTGAACGGTAGTGTATATATATATATATATATATATATATATATATATATATTCTATTGCTTTATTGTTTTATATTCTATTGTATTTTTTAGAAAATCGTTTTCTATTTCTTTCGAATTCGATTCAAATTTGTTTTCGTATTAGAATCGAATTCAATCGTTTTTTTTCGGATTCGTTTAAATTCGTTACTTTTGTAATTCGGAAATTCGGATGCATACAAATTTCCGAATAATGAAAAATTTGTCCGAATTTCGATTCGGAACGAAACGAAATGCACATGTCTACTTGTAGGTTGGGTTCGCTAGTTTGCTATTTACTGCGATTTTGAAGGTTAGAAAGGTACTCCATCTTCCAGTGGTTCCAAAACACAATAGCAAGATGTTGAACCTGTTTCCATTGATGCTTGTAAACATTAGGATAATGAAGTTCCTCTGTGAGAATAGTGGCCATCACAATTTTTTGGGTAAGAAGAGTGGCTGGAGTGAACAATACTGGAGACTCTGCATCTGAGGACACAGGGACCAGAGGCCTTGTATTGATTATAGCAGACACCTCTGCAAGAAGAGTGACTAAAATTTCATGGGTAAGTTGGGAAGTTTTCTGGTCCAGTAGCATAAAGTCCAGGATTTTCCTTGCAACTCCAATCATGCATTCCCAGGAGCCTCCCATGTGAGAGGAATGAGGTGGGTTGAATTCCCATTTACACTTGTTGTCATTCAAGAAGTTCACAATCTTTTCTGCTCCTATCAAATTAGTTCCACAGTCAGATCTAAGTAACTTTACAGGTCCTCGCACAGATACAAATCTTCTGAAGACATTAATAAAACAGGAAGAGTCCATTGATTCTATCACTTCGATTTGCACTATACGAATGCTCAAGCAAGTGAACAGTGCAGCCCATCACTTATTGTTCAGGGGCCAAAAATGTCCATGCCAACATTAGTAAACGAAGGTTCAGCGCTTAATCCGTCAACCTGTAGCTCTGCCATCTGTTGTAGGTGCTTTCCTCTTAGTTTTTGGCACTTGACACATTTGTGGAGTATGCACGATATAAAACTTTTCACCACGATGATTAAGAAACCTGCAGACCTTACTGCTCCTTCTGTGAAGTGACGTCCTTGGTGCTGAACTTGCTCATGGAAATGCCTAACTAACAGACCAGTAATGTGATGACGTAATAATAATAGAATAATGAGGGGATTTTGCTCTTCACTGAATCAATTCGACCTTACAATGCGACCACCAACTCAAAGTAACTTGTTGTGATCAATTATTGTATTTAAGAAACCTTTGTCTTCCATGCTTAACTTAGCTGCCAACTTATTGTCTTTAGTGGTTACCTCGAACACTGTGTTGCCGATTCTGTCATCCCAGAAATGAAGGTCTTTCTTATCGTCTTGTATGATATGCCGTAGTGCATCTTTTTCAAACAGCCTTTCTTTCACATTATATTAATGTGTTCGTTGTGCAGAACAAGTAGTCTGTCCATTTGACAGGACGTGTGTTTTAAAGGAAGAGACTGAGTAGGACCTTCTGCCTTTGTCTCGACAGACATTGCCTATGATGACCCAGCCTAGATCCAGACACTGAGCATATAGTGTATCATGTGGACCGTTGATTTGCTGACATACCTTGTGCACCCTTAAGATGTCTTGGCCAAGTAACAGCAGGTTACCAGCACTTTCGTCGAGGGCTGGTATTTGGTCAGGTATGTCCTTCAAGTGAGAATGGTGAAAGGCAGCTTCAGGAGTAGGGATCTCCTCTTTGCTGCTTGGAATCTGGTTGCACTCAGTGATAGTGGGCAAGGATATTTCCACATTGTCATTCAGGGGAGCAACTACAAGACCACTGGCTCTCCTACCTAAAACTTCTGTAGGGTTCCGGCACAAGTGCTTAGGGTATAAGATAGAGCATCTCCTGTTATGTTCAACAATTCAAAAAACTGTGTTCTTGCAAGAGATCTGTTCCTCTGCTCATCCAGATTAGTATACAATCTTATAGCCTTTTCAGGTTGACCTTTGGGGTATAACCGAATCAAGCATATCTTTGCACAGGATTTGTCACAGAGTCCTTCTCCACAGACTTCTGTACATGTAGAGAACACTGAGGTGGAAGGTGCCGTTTGATCTGTGTAGTCCCTGCCTTGCCTCAGGAAGATAGTTTGTGAGGATATTGATAAAGAGCTTGCACATGGTCATCACTATCACACTCTATACATTTGATGATAGCTTTACAGTCCTTTGCAAAGTGTTCTGTGGAGGCACAGCATTTGTAGCAAACTCCAAATTTCTTTAAAAGTTTTTTTACATTCTTGTAGGGTTTTCTTTCTGAAGCCGATACATTTCTTCAGTGGATGTGGTTTGTTATGTTATGGACATTGGTGATTTGGGTTCTCAATTTTCTTGTTTTGATCAGTCTTTGAGAACTGTAGCAGGTGCAGGTAAAACATTAGTCCTTTTCACCAACACTGGACCTCTATGGTCTCTGTGTGTCATACGTGTGTTCAGAGGTCTTGGAGAGGGTGAACTGAGAGGGTTGCAGTCACCATAGGAGAAACTTGGGTCATTCTTAGTGTCTGCAATTCTTTTGATGAGCTCGCAGAAGTAGGAAAAAGGAGGAAAGGCAACTCGATGATTTTCCTTATACTTTGATCCAAGCGCTGCCCATTTATCTTGACTGCCATATGGTAGCTTGAGAACAATAGGGTTGATGCCACGAGCGGTGTCAAGGTAACAGAATATAGAACTAATAGAACATCGCTTAGTTCTTGAAACTTTAGATTGTCTCTAGAAGAAATCTTTGGGAAGCTTTGCAACCTTTTGAATAAAGCATCTCCAATGGCCTCTGGGCTGCCAAAGTTACATTCAAGTCTGTCCCAAACAGCGTTAAGGTCTGCAGCAGGGTTGTCTATATGAACTGCTATGAGCCTCTTGATGCATTCAGTAGACTGGGGACCTAGCCATCCGATGAGCAGATCTTATTCCTCTGTGGCACTCATTGTGGCCTTAAAGGTGGATTTCCAGCCTCTGTAATTTTCAGCCTTGTCATCAAACTTGGTGAAGCCTGTCTTAGTGATCTCTCTGTGGAGCATGTATTTAGCAAAATGTGACATGTCCGTGTTCTCAGACTTTAGATGCATGACAACGGGTGGAACAGAGTAATGCCGCGTACACACGGTCGGACTTTTCGTCTACAAAAGTCCAACGGACGCAGACGGACTAAAGCTGGCTGGTAATCCGATCGTGTGTGGGCTTCTCCGGACTTTCAACGTACTTTTTTAGCCTCAAATCCGACGTACTTTAGATTTGAAACATGCTTCAAATCTTTACTTCGTAACTACGACGGACCCCGAAGTCCGCTCGTCTGTATGCTAGTCCGACGGACAAAAAAACGACGCATGCTCATAAGCAAAAACTAAACGGAAGCACTCGGTCTAGTAAAACTAGTGTTCGTATTGTAGGTAGCACATTCATCACGCTGCAAAATCTGTGATCGTTGAATGCAGCGCATTTTATTTTTTCATTACGAATGCTATAAAGAACGAAGGTGTTTTGCTGTTCATATTCAGAGTTCTCCCAAACTGATTTCTGGATTCTTTTTCTCTTTGATCTCATGAATGATATAGTATGCTTTTTAAAAACAATGTTTCCATACTAATATAATACTTTTTACCTTTTTTTTTTTTTTATTTTTTTGTGTGGAATCATATTTTCTTGTAATTTTTATCCAGATATTTATTTTATGATTGGTGTTGAACTTTTTTATATGTTTATCTCTAGATTTTTAATTTTCATTTTTTGGTGTTTGTAAAGTTACCACAAATAACCCATTTGTATTTTTTTTTTTTGTTTTTTTTTTTATTTTATTTTTAGATTTTTTAGGTTTGTAAAGTTACCACAAAGAACCCATTATAATTTTTTTTTTTTTCTAGTGATTATTTTTTATTTTTAAGATAAAGTTAACCCAAAGCACCGTTTTTGGTTATGTATATTTTTGTTCTTTCCCAGACTTACCACTCGAACATTATTAACATTAGTAATGTATTTTTGGTGTGTTTTTGCAAACTCAATGAGATTGTTGTCCCTTGATAATTTAACATTGTGTGTAAAATCAATGATTTAAAAGAAAACACATAAAGTCTTTTGCTAAACTCAAAAAAAGATCCATTTATTCATGGTCAAAATAAAATAAAGAGGAAGTCAACGCTGGAAAAAGTCTGTGTACCAGAAAATTGGGATCTTGAGGAGTCCATATAAGAGGGAGCACAATCTGGTCCAAGAATCCCAGAGATCAACAGCACCAGCAGATGATCTAGATGTCCCCAGACTGTGGTACTACAACAGCCTGCGTCTTCTGTCAGACCAGACTGAACCCAGGTCATCACTTTCTTCTCTTCCCTGCAGCCTTCCCTCCACGCTGCCCTGCACCCTTCCCTGCAGCCTTCCCTGTAGCCTTCTTTGGAGGCTGTGGCTGTGGTGTTTCAGTTGTGGCAGGAGGAGGAGGAGGAGGAGGAGGAGGAGGAGGGGGGGCTGCCTCATGTAGTTGTGTGTTTCGGGTTAGCGTGCCCTGCAGCCCCTTCTGGATAGTTTCCCCAAATAGGCGCTCGCAAATGAGACGCTGCTCCCAGTCCATTTGAAGAAGCCTGCTGGCTAAGTAGCAGCCATAGGCCTCTTCTGCTTCGGGGGGGCTCCTCAAAAAATGTGTGGCCTCTTGCATGAGGCGCAGGGATGCCTCCTGTGTGACGGCCCCCTTCCTGGCCCTTTTTTTGGGAAGGTGGAGGGGAGGCACTTGTGATTGGGTCATGCTCCTACTGGGCCCAGCCACCTCACTGGGACCAGCCACCTCACTTGGCCCAGCCACCTCACTGGGACCAGCCACCTCCTGCCTGACACTGGGCCCAGCCTCCTCCAGGATGATGGGGAATCCGGCCTCCTCCAGGCTGTCCATGGGCCCGGTCTCCTCCTGCCTGCCACTTTCCACACATTCCTCCTGGATGGACTCATCCTGTGTATAAAAAAAGGACATAGTTTTAGTATATTTTTTGGGGTTCATCAATGACACACAATTTGCTTCTCATGACTAGCAAATTCAATGTGAATACATCTCTTTAATAAAAGAGTCTAATCAGACACCCTAATTTTTTCTAGCAGGTGCCAAACATATTTAGCCACTCCTGTCAATTGATATGTCTACACAATTTTGAGTGCAAAAATCTGGGAGAAAATTATAACATCCAGTTAACCTCATTAATATTAGTACAGTAAATATTGTTTAAACTAATTTACCTGACTCCAGATGGTCATATCCAGTTCATCCAGGATGGAAGACCCAGCTTGCTCCTCATCAGCCTCTGCTGGGGTGGAGGGAAGGGTGGAGGGAAGGGTGGAGGGAAGGGTTGAAAGTGATGCCCTGGCTTCAGTCTGGTCATCAAGAAAACGTAGTTGATTGTAGTACCACAGCCTGGGTACATAAACATCATCTGCTGATGCTCCTGATCTCATTGATTCCTGGATCTTCCTATGCTCCCTCTTATACATATTCCTCAAGACCCCAATTTTCTTGAGCAATGTCTCCATTGTTGCGTCCGGGATGGTCGCCTGGACAAAGGACAGAAGTCTCTCCAGCGTTGACTTCCTCACATGCTTAGCATAATACTGAGGGTGTTTTACCTCCCACAAATTCCTCATCTCTCGATATTTCGTAATGAAAGCTGTAAGGAACTCTGGATCCTTAAATAGGGGATTCATTATATCTGGAAAAGATAAAGTCACAAGACAAAAAACACTTATTAGGTTTCTGCTAACCCCTCATCATCTTCTCCCTATGTAGGCCTCATCAATCTATCAAGCCATATAGGCCGCTTGCTAGAAAGTCATGACCATAAAACCCCCCCCCCCAAAAAAACAAATAAATTTTAAATTAAAATTACCTTCGTTTTGTAACGTCCTGGTCCACTATCACCTACGCACAGAACGTACGTACGACACGTGCGCAAGGCCCCTCTTTATACACTACGCATGTGTGAAACTCCGCCTGCGTCGCCCGCCCCTGACGTTCGAAATTAACTCATGTTCTCCGCCCCCTAATTCGACGCACAGAACGTACGTACGACACGTGCGCAAGGCCCCTCTTTATACACTACGCATGTGTGAAACTCCGCTTGCGTCGCCCGCCCCTGACGTTCGAAATTAACTCATGTTCTCCGCCCCCTAATTCGACGCGCAGAACGTACGTACGACACGTGCGCAAGGCCCCTCTTTATACACTACGCATGTGTGAAACTCCGCCTGCGTCGCCCGCCCCTGACGTTCGATTTTAACTCATGTTCTCCGCCCATTTTTAGTTACGGCGCGTAGTGGGGTACATAATGGCGGAGACACCTGACATGTCCTCAGGTAGTGGAAAAAGCCCGGAGGCTGGAACGTCCACAAAATCTGTGAGGCCTAGATTTAAGGCCTCCAATATGAGTTTTAAAGAAATGGTGGAGATGGTGGCCATTCTTCACAAAGACGACTATGATGGGAAGTATGGGCCGTACGCACGGCCAAATTTGCGCAAGGCCAAAATAATGGCGAAGGTCGTGGACACTTTGCAGGCTTCTTTTGGGGTACAGCGCTCCCGAGATCAACTTCGCAAAAGATGGTCTGACCTGAAACTCAGGGAGCCGGATCAATATAGACGGATCCGGAAAGTGCTTAAAAAAAGTAAGTACTTGTCGTGTTTTTCTCTTGTGTTTATTACCTTGTATACTGCTCCATGTGCTTTTCCTTCCTATACGATTTTTTGGGTTCATCGTTTCAAACGATCTTTTACAAAACCTCGTTACATATCTATAGATAGATCTATCTAAATATATATATAAAAAAAAAAATATATATATATATATATATATATATATATATATTTTTTTTATATATATATATATATATATATATATATATATATATATATATATATATATATATATATATATATATATATATATATATATATATATATATATATATATATATATATATTTATTTATATATATGTATATATATATATTTTATATATATATATATATATATATATATATATATTTTTTTTTTATATATATATATATATATATATATATATATATATATTTTTAGATATATATATATATATATATATATATATATTTTTAGATATATATATATATATATATATATATATATATATATATATATATATATATATATATATATATATATAGATAGATAGATTTTTATATATATATTTTATATATATATCTAACAAAAAAAAATAGATATAGATATATAGATAGATAGATATAGAAATGTAAAACATTCTTTTGGAATATTTTAAGTTATCTTTTTTTATTTACATTTAGTTAGATATTTATAGATTTTGTTCCAGATATAGAGAGAGAGAGAGAGAGATCAAAAGATTATTAACTTTATTTTGAGATATTGATATCTAGATATCTATCTATCCGATATGTCTTTATAATTTTAAATATTGAGGTAAAATAGGAACTCTACACAAACCACTTCACTACAAATGTTAGAAAATGACTATGTACTAAAATATCTGTGTGCTAAGTAGATTAATAATTTTTTGTTTCACATAGGGGAAAAATCACTCAGCCAAAAAGAAGACAGTCCACCCCAAGCCAAACATGATTGGGAAATCAGCCCAAGCCCCACTGAGGATGTGGAGGAAGGAGAGGTGGGCGACATGGGCACCCCACCAGGTGAGTGTCTGACACACCAGCTTACGGTAATCTATGCATGGCTGCCTTTTGTTTAATGTAATTTTTCTACTCTATTTTAGGGGATCTGGTTGTGCTTGATTCAAGCAACAGTGCCACCCCCGAGGATGTGGAGGAATTAGGCTACATGGGCACCCCACCAGGTCAGTGTCTGAGACAACAGCTTTATTATGGTAAGGTAAACTATGTATGTGTGCATATTTCTAAATACATTTTTTGGTTTCATTCCACTTTAGGTACACAAAGTGACTATTTCACTTCTGAAAGTGCCCAACGGCTAATTGGTCAAATAATGGCCTGGAATAAGGACATGGATGAAATGCGGAATCGGCTGGATCGTATGCAGCAGGAAATGAAGGACATGATTGATGTTTTGGGTCGAATCTAAATGCCCTTTTTGAAACCCCAAAACATCGATCATGTCCTTCATTTCCTGTTTTGCTGACCCCATTCTGGGCCTTCTCTTTATTTTTTTGGCTGAACATAAATGGCTGTTTAACCTAATTTTAAAAAGGAGGGCTGTTTCTTTAAAATACATTCCAAATCCACAAAAAAATAAAACTTGATTTTCAAAAAAACAACAACCAACAAAAAAAAAAAAAAAATATTTTTATTAAAAAAAAAAAAAAAAAATTGATATTAAAACCCAAAAAAAATAAAAATTGATTTTAAAAACCAAAAAAAAAAAAAATTGATTTTAAAAAGCAAAAAAAATAAAAAATTGATTTTAAAAACCAAAAAAAAAAAAAAAATTGATTTTAAAAACCAAAAAAAAATCAAAAAATTGATTTTAAAAACCAAAAAAAAAATCAAAAAATTGATTTTAAAAACCAAAAAAAAATCAAAAAATTGATTTTAAAAACCAAAAAAAAAAAAAAAATAAATAAAAAAATTGATTTTAAAAAACGCAAAAAAGTAAAAAAACTTGATTTAAAAAAAAAAAGCCTGTTTGCGAAAATCAAAAAGCCTAAAATATTTTTTTGTGGATTATGTCTAAATATTTAAATATAATTATATTTTTCGAAATTATTAAGATATCAGTATATTTTTGTCTATGAGCATTTTATACTAAATGCAGAACTGAATGCATAACAACCATTAATAAAAACATCTCCTTATAGGAATTAAATAAATGTGTGGTTTGTTATTTCAATGTTCAGTATCAGTTTGGTTATAATTGTCAAAAAGTTGTTTACAGTGGCAATGGAGTTTTTATTTAGACATTTAAAATGAAAATACAGTTGGCACTACAACTGCTCGACCATAACCTAGGAGAAAGCACAAAAGAAAGGCAAGCAATAAATATAATTCAAGATTTCATCCATATTTTTTTTATTTTAAATAATTAAATATCATGGCCCATTGCAATGGCCCCCCTACCCATAAAATAATCAACATATTGCTGTCTAACTTGACGGGCACTTTGGGGGGCCAAGCCAGTACGGACATTATCCAGGCCCGTAAGGTTGGCATCTATAAGTCCGGCCTCAGGCCCAACTGTGCCTATATAATTCTGAGAATGTTTGTTTAAAAAGTTGTGCAGAATGCAGCACGATAAAATGATAAAATTAAGTTTGTATTCCGCCAAATTAATGGCTGTTTGAAACAGGCGGAACCGGCTGGCCAGAATTCCAAACGCATTCTCAACCACTCTTCTAGCTCTGGCCAGCCGGAAATTAAAAACCCTCCTCTCCGGGGTGAGGGTTCTTTGGGGGAATGGCCTCATGAGGTGCTTGCTCAGAGCGAAGGCTTCATCGGCAATGAAGACAAAGGGGAGTCCTTCCACATTATCCGCATCAGGTGGCAATCCCAGGCCACCACTCTGGAGACGCTGGCAGAACTCCGTCTGGGCAAATACTCCTCCATCCGACATCCGGCCATTCTTCCCCACGTCCACATATAAAAATTCATAGTGTGCAGACACCACCGCCATTAAAACAATACTGTGGAACCCTTTATAATTGAAATAGTATGACCCCGAATGGGGTGGTGGCACAATGTGGACATGTTTCCCATCTATAGCCCCTCCACAATTGGGAAAGTCCCAACGGCTGGCAAAATGGGATGCCACAGTCTGCCATTCCTGTGGCGTTGACGGAAACTGGGGAATCAAACAAGAAAACCAAAATCAATTAATTTGGAAGCTAACATTGCAATAAAATTAGACAATTCAAAACATTATTCCCCAGCATCAGTATAACATTAAATAATTTAATTCTTCAGGAAAAACTAATATGGAAAGGCACACTTATCAGATTGCTCACCCCCTCTGATGGAACATTGATTACATTTTAGGGGGTTGGGAAATCTAGCTAATTGCTAATTAGCAGCACACTATTTGGAGTGAGTTTAGGTGGGGGGGGGGGGTTGGGAAATCTAGCTAATTGCTAATTAGCAGCACACTATTTGGAGTGAGTTTAGGTGGGGGGGGTTGGGAAATCTAGCTAATTGCTAATTAGCAGCACACTATTTGGAGTGAGTTTAGGTGGGGGGGGTTGGGAAATCTAGCTAATTGCTAATTAGCAGCACACTATTTGGAGTGAGTTTAGGTGGGGGGGTTGGGAAATCTAGCTAATTGCTAATTAGCAGCACACTATTTGGAGTGAGTTTAGGTGGGGGGGGTGGGAAATCTAGCTAATTGCTAATTAGCAGCACACTATTTGGAGTGAGTTTAGGTGGGGGGGGGGTTGGGAAATCTAGCTAATTGCTAATTATAAGCACACTAAATACACTCAAACAAAATACATTCAAAATGAGTAGACTAGGTAGATATGTTCCCATCACTGCATGCTGGGGAGGTTATTGAAGGAAAATATACATGCATGACAAAAAATAACAGGAAAAAAATCCAGCATGTGTGAGGATAAAAAGGGGACATTCACACTATATTGCAATGATGGTAAGTAGTGTTTGAAGCAAGAAATACATTACATTATCAAAGATTACATAAAAGAACATGTGATGCTAATAAAAGCTAAATATCTTACCTTAATATAGTCCTTCTGCAGGACCTGGATGATGGCAGAACAGGTCTCTGGGATAATGATCCCCAGAGCCTGGGGGGAGATGCCTGTCGAGAACTTAAGGTCCTGCAGGCTTCTCCCTGTGGCCAAATACCGCAAGGTAGCGACCAGCCTCTGCTCCGGAGTGATGGCTTGCCTCATGCAGGTATCCTGCCTGCTGATATAGGGGGTCAGCAAAGCCACCAAACGGTCAAAAACAGGGTCCGTCATCCGGAGAAAGTTCCTGAAATCCTCAGGATTATTCTCACGGATCTCACGGAGCAATGGCATGTGACAGAACTGGTCATGCTGGAGCAACCAATTCTTGGTCCATGAACTCCTCCTCGCCCTGTTCATGGACTGGTCTTGGTCTGAAGAATAAACTACAGCACCAAACACATACAATGCACGAGCTCGACGACGAGTACGTACAGGTAACATGGCTTCAAAACGGTCGGCTGGTCAGAACGCACTAAACAGAACGCACTGAAGAACAGCAAGGCCTGTGAAGAACGACCTGAAAATCAGGAACGAGCGGCCAATAAAACAAAGATTTCTCAATGCCATCTGACCAAACGCACTGAAAAGCAGATACAAACCTCACAAGCACAGACTGAACAACAGTTAAAACGAACTGAAAAATACAAGTCTCACAAGCGCGAATCGTCTCTCACCAAACATCTACTAACACGAGATAAACACGAGATTAGCAGAAGGAGCCCAAAGGGTGTCGTACGGGCTACTGAACTTACGTTTTATAGTCTCGTCGGACTTGGTGTACGTCACCGCGTACTAAGCTGTCGTACTTTTGTGTGGTCGTGTGTGTGTAAGTCCGTTCGTAAGAAAGTCTGCCGCAAGTCCGCCGAAGGTACGCCGGAAGTATGTCGGACAGGCTGTCCGACTTTTGTAGCTGAAAAGTCCGACCGTGTGTACGCGGCATAAGTTGTGATGGCTTGTGCATTGACATTAAGTGCCTTGGAAACATATGTCGGTGCGAAGGCATTCAATTCTGGAACTGGCTTAAAGTTCATTGACATGTTGGTTTGTAGCTGTGGATTAGTGTGCTTGCTAGGAGGTACTTGGTTAGTGCCAAAGTAAAGTGGACAGTCTGTTGTATGCATAACAGTGTCTGCTGCTTGCTGAGATGCTGCAGTCTGATGTACTGGAAGATATAAAGACAAATTGTCTTGAGGTACAGTAGGTGCAGAGAAGAGACTTTGAGTGCTTTGGTTGCTGTGACAGGGAGTTGATGTTCTGGAGAGGTATGTGAAGAATCTGAGGTATAAGATTCAACTGAGTGTCTGCAACTGTTGTCTCTTTCCCTTTCACTAGCGGCTTGTTCTAAGCCCCTAACCTTGCCATGGCTGTGGCATGCTCACATTGTTTTTCCAAAACATCAATTTCTGCTTTCTGGCATGCGGCTTCAGCTTCCTGGCCTGCGGCTTCAGCTTCCATTTCTGATTTCTGGTGTGCAGCTTCAGCTTTTTTCTCTGCTTTATGGCGTGCGGGATAGTTGGCAAGTATGGGGCAGCTGCTAATGGCCCCACAACAGTGATGAGGCCCAGGGCAGCTGCCCCTTTTGCCCTGCCTTAAAGATGGCCCTGAAATCAGGTGTAATATTATGTATTTGGTTAAAAGAAAAGTGCAGGGTATTAAAAAACACAAACATTCATACTCACGTTGGTGGATGCAGCAGTAATCTGATGTTGCATCTGTCCCCACCACCTCTACACCGAGAACTGAGTGATCAAAGACTGCTGATCACTCAGTTCCCAGTCTTCACTGAGCAGAGAGCTAATGACCAGCTCTCTGATCTGCCCCTCCAGTGCTCATTGGAGCATCGTGCTGTGGAGGGGGCAGGAGTGGCTGGCTCAGTTTCTCAGCGTTGCACTGAGAGGCTAAGCCAGCTACTGGCCAAGCCATCTGGGTGGATCCTGTCATTAGAGTCATAATCTCTCCAAAGTCTGGATCAGCTGAGTGTTGGAAGCCGACAGCAGGCTTTAGACTGCTGTCGGCTGAATATGGGTCACAGGAGTGCAGAATTAAGTGTGATCCCCAGGAGAAGTAGGGCCAGAAAAGCTTTAACCCTACTTATCTGTTAAATTTTTTCTCATCGGTGTGTGATACACTAATGATTTCTACAAGGGTAAAATACTGTAACAGGGTAATGTTACTGATTACAGAACTCTTTTTCTTCTACAAGATGAGTGTACTGTTGTGCTTTGTTTAGCTAGTGATTGACATTATGCAGGAGCACTTTTGGAGATGTAGTCTAAAGAAAGACTTTAGCCACAACCATTATGGAGAAGCAACTACAATACTCACATGTACCTGGGAGCAGGAAGGGTCAGACAAAAGGAAAAGCCCAGCAAAGAGTGAGGCAGTTTGGGGAGAGTGTCAAGCGGAGTAAGAAGTGCTGTGCGAAGGATCTGTAGAGGATTGGGTCTGCTATTTGATTGGCTATTCTGAAACTCACCTGAGACAACCGCTGTTACCTGAGCGGTTACTGCCCAGTGTCACTGAAGATGATGCCATCCTACCTGCTTCTACCTTTGGTCAATTACAGGAAAGGGGGGCCCCCTGTTGCTTATTCAACCAATCATCACCGGAGCGTTGCAGAAGAAGAAACTGGTGAGAGGGTCATAGACTAGACCACTATTAAGCTACACCTATTCTGACAGACCCAGACCTCACAACTGCTGCTCTAGAAATTGCTTGTGCTGTTCTAGACAAAGCCTAACATAGCCCAGTTACCTGTTCTGATCCCCAGAGTGTTGGAGTTGCTTTGTATTATATTTAACTAGTGTAACTGTGTCCGCCATTACATCCAACTATTTCAACTGTGCACATTATTGCACCTGGCAGCTGCTATTGGCCTACTCCTTTTAGGAATTTATCCACACCAAGGAGCACCCTCTTTCATTGAGTTCAACCTCCCAGATATATTGCTGAAATGAAAATGAAATTACATATCTTCGTTATCCTGCATGCCAGCGTTCTTAAGGGGCCCCAATATAGCCAACAGAAGACCCAGCACAAAGACATATTCCAATCACTTTATCCTGAGAGCAGTTTGTGTTTCACATTGAGTTTCATCTTTCAGGCCTAAATCTAGCCCCTTTGTTTGAGAGCTCTCAAATGGCAAAGTTTGATGTATGTTCATTTTACTTGGTGTTGGCCACTTGGGGAGTTTCTTCTCATACAGAGAGCTACTATTTATGCCCTTGGGGTCACAGAATAAGTCTGAATAATTTTATTAAAGGATCTGAGATGTAAGTTATATCTCTAACATTGTGTTAATGCTGATTGAATTCAAGTGCCAATATATTCTTATACGTTTATGGTCTTAACCTGTCAATACAGTATGTTTTATCTTTTATAATGTTGTGAGTCTAGTTCTTGTGTGCCTGCTGAGGTTTACAGAAAGGTATACTGGTGGTGTCCAAGAGGGTGAGGTTTCACACAGGGCTAGACCAAGAGCAGAAGACCCAAATTACCAGCAGCTCTCCAGGAACCCCTAACCTTAGAGAAATTTCCTCTCACTTCCTGTTTTGGCTATGGGACAAGATGTGAAGGGAAATCTACTCTATGAGACACAGATGGCAAAAAAAAAAAAAACAACCTACAGGGGTTAGAAACCCTCCTTTACTTTATCCAAAATGAAAAAAAAGTTTCGCATTTTACTTTAACTGAGCTCTGGCACTTGAAGAATGCTCTTACTCCAATGTTTTCTGCAATACCTCACATGGGTGATGCAATCACAGCTTACATACATGTGCACACTCTGGGCCTCATTTACATTTGTGGGTCCGTGCAGGGCAATGTGTATGGGCTTTATTTTTAATGTTTTTGGGGGGGTTTATTAAATGTTATTATAATTGAGAATTATTGAAACATATTTATTTATTTAATCTAAGTTTATTGCTATCACAAGAGGTTGGGCAGGTGACAGGAACACTTTATGGAGACACTGGGTGTGCAATAGACCCCAATATCTCCCCAGCATGTAAAAGAGCAGAGATCAGCTCTGAAATTGGAAATGATATAATCATCCTCACTTCCAGTTTCACTCCAGTGCAGAGGAGATTGAAGAACAGATCTTCGTTTGGCTGTACTTCTCCTGTGGATCACAGGAGTTCAGTTCTACTGTGGATCACAGTATAATTTTGGTTTTCATTTGGTGGTAAACTGTAATGGACATCAACCGATTTTTCTTTTTTTATTATCAAAGGAAAACTTGCACAGGTTAGTAAAGAAACATTTTTTTTAATTAGATGTATACAGTATTTCTTGCTATTATGGGCGCACGGCCTCCACCCCCCCTATCCATGCATCCGGCCCTCTGATCTACATACAGGGACGCTGGACCATGGATTCCAATGGGGTGTATTTATTTTTTGAAGCACATGATTAAAGCCAGAGGCTCTAATAAGCTTCAAAAAAGGGTGGGCTCAGCCCACCCAGTTGTGTTATAATAGTGAATATTCATTCGCTATTGTAACACTGAATCTCCTACCAGCCAATCAGGAAGCAGGTCATGAGACCCATCACCCGATTGGCCGAAGGGAGGTCTGATTGTATTGGCCGGCAGGCGACACGGAAGAGAGAAGGGAGAAGACATATGCAGGGGACCCAGGCAGCATGCAAGCAGCCCACAGGCCGGAGACAAACCGCCGCCACGCTGACTGACTCACCGACCGTGGGGTGCCGTCCATGACCCCGTGACCCGGCTGTCCGTGACCCGACCGACCGGGGGGGTGGCGGCGGGTGGATTGTTTGCCCCCCCCAAAAAAAAACTCCAGCCACCACTGTAATTATCATAACCTATCACTAAAGAACAACCAAATATATGAATGGTAAACTATGTTGACGATCGCAGCGATAACACATACTGTATGTGTATGTTATTTGTTATTTGTACCTATAGTCGGGCCCATAAACAATAGTGCGCATTTTATTTTATTTTTTTTTTCATCCTACGTAAAGCACACCAACACTAAATTACTAAATTAAATTTTTTTTTAAATTAAATCCTATCTAAAATACACTGACCTGTGATTTGAACCATGACCTTTGACCCTAACCTTGGCCTTAACCCTGACACTTTTTTTTATTTTATTTTTTTAAACTCTATTCTTTGTTTACACTTTTCTCCTCTAGCAAGAAAAAAAGATCCAATGTATTATATCAGGGGTGCCCAACCAGTGGCCCGGGAGCCACATGTGGCCCTCGGTGCCCCCTGATGTGGCCCGCAACCTCCTTCTTTGGGATGACTGGTTGGTAAGCCCAGATTGCAGGTTGCCGACCCGCAATCCCAGAGCATCAGTGTTGTGAATGAAGGAAGCAAGCGGCTTTAGGGCAGAGCCGCATAAGCCGATGCTTCCCGTCATAGGCAGCACGATACCAAATGCACTCTGCACATTACGAAAATCACTGTGTATACAGTGTGACGATCTGGGGTGATTAAGCTCTAGTGGTGCGTCCGAGTTAAAGAAATCGTGTCAATCTGACTGCATTTTCAAGGGCATGGCAGCCCATTTTTATTCAAAAGAAACAAAGTTCAAAAATAAACATCGGATTCCCTTGCAGGGGTATTCAGCATTACAGTCCTGCTTCAGAACAAACAGCATTCAGCCTTCCTTGCTAAAAACACAGCACTTCTGCTCAGGCCTTACACCTCAGGCCTTGGTCTGTCTTCCCCAAACCTGACGTTCAGCACCTTTGTGCTTGCAGCTTCGTGCTGCACTAGCTCCCTCCTGACTCCTAGGCCAGAACTCCTGTCTGCCAGGCGGAGCTGTCTCCAAGGATGAGCACTGACCTCTATTCCTGGGATAATTATGAAGTCTGCGCACAGGTGTGCAATTAGCAAGCCTACCAAAATCAGGCATGCACTGTTCATATGCACCTGTGACATGGGGTCGCATCTCCACAATGGGCATATCTGTTTTGCAGTGGTTACTGGGGTGCTTTCAAACTGATCCACATGTGTAGCGCAGTGCACCTGCAGCTTACATAGACTTCTGGTTTTATCTGTGGGTTTGGTGAGCTTTCAGAAAGTGCAGCACACCTGCAGGATATAATAGAATTCTATGGCAAAGTGCAGCTAACCTGCAGGAAAGCCGACGGTGCACTCCGCTGCACCCGCGGTGTGGTTAGACCACAGACCAGTGTAAAAACAGGCTTAGGCCCTTTTCACTTGATCAGTCCGACCCAATCAGACCCTCCTTTCACCTCTATGGAGACTTGTGTCTGTTTACACCCGCCTACCTCCAATTTGATCTACTAAAAAAAGGAAGTGGATCTGTCCCCTTCTATCTGATCGGATCGGAGGACCCATAGAGTAGAGCGGGCTGTGGGTGTCCACTTTGCATATGCAGAGTGGACACAGACCTGTCATCTGACCGCTCCACTCATTGTGGCCCGTGACTGGTTACTAAATTGCTTAAGTGGCCCTCGCTCTTCAAAAGGTTGGGCACCCCAGTATTATATAATGGCTCTTGAATGTATTTTTTTTCTCAATCCAAGAGGAGAAAACACAGAGGCAGACAGTACAGTGACCAGGGGCGTTGCTAGGTCTGCAAAAGATCTGGGGCTAGAGCCCAAAACAGCCGTCACCAACCTTTTGCAATCATCACGGCACCATGGTTGTTATGGTGTCAGGGTGATTGAAGTGCATTATTTCTATTGTTACATTATAATATTAAATAAATCACAGCTGGGGGCTGGGCAGAGGCAGAGCCATGGCGGCAGCCGCTGCTGACACCTGCAATGATAAGGTTACAATTTGGAGATCATGGCAGGACCGCTGCTAACAAAACTACAGTTAAGGCTACTTCTCAGCCAGCAAGAAACTTTCACAAACGAAAAAGTAGAAAAAATTTTATATAAATAAAAAATATTTTAAAAATATTTTATTTATTATAAAAAAAAAAAAAAAAATAAAACAAATACATACAATAAATCAATTAAATTAAATTGATGACAATTAAATAGTCATTAGTTAAATAAATAAAATTAGATCAGATTGAATTAAATTAAATCAATCTAAATTGAAAGTCCATGAATAACACCACTGAAATGTTACAGTTCGCAAGCTCATGTGTAAAAAAGGCATTTGTCACTGCAAGCCGTCAACCCAGTGTGTCCCAGAGAGTCCACATCATATACTCAGCTTTTACAGAAACTGCAAGCAGAAAGAGCAAGGTAGCCAAAGTTCAAATGAATAAAAAATATATATATATATAAAAAAAAAGGAGATAATTCACATTATTAAAAACAATGATAGATAGTCCAATATCATATTTAGGTTGCTCTTATGTGTGTGCAGAACTTAGGATCCCCAGATGGATGGCTCAGCAGGTCTCCTGGCCACTGAGACAGAGAGCCACACTGCACACACGAGGGTTGCCAGGGGAATCTGGGTGTGTGTGAGATAGGATACCTGTTAGCAGTCACCATGCTCCACTGAAGAATGGACTGAAGAAACCATCAGGGGAGGTTCGCAAGCAGCCGTCACAGGACACAGGGGTTGCCTGGAGACCGTTTATGTGAGGAAAGCTCCGCTAATGGATAGACCAGATGGGACACGTCGGTTCCGAGTAAGGGCAGGAGAGCGGTGATGCGGGGGGTGGGGGGAGAGAGATGATGTCATCTCTGCTTGTCCACCTGCTCGCTTGGCTCTGCAGCCCGCCTGCCACACGCGCGGCCAGGCAGCAGAGAGGCCACGGCCCGCTGGTTAGGCAGGGACCCCTGGGGCAAGAGACTCGGGGCTATGGGCCCCAGATTCGGGGCTATAGCCCCAATAGCCACCCCCTAATGACGCCTCTGACAGTGACTGATCACTGTGATAGCCAATCAGAGGCCTCCCAGTCCCCATTCATTAGTAGAAGACCCAGGGCACTCATTGGGAGCTTAGTCTCTGTGCCGGGAGCACGCTGTGCAAAGCACTCTCAGCACAAACACAGCATTGCATACATGCAGGCCCATGGAAGAAAACACATTATGTGTACACTCGTCGGAAAGGGATTAACTAAAAGCATTTTCTAATGAAAAATTATAAATGGCATCACTAGTTGCAACAAATAGAGACCTAATATCACCTAATTTCCAAGAAATATTGGGAGGGAGCAACACATGTTCTGCATAATACATGTAATTAGCAAACTTTTTGTTTGTGACTGTTCAATAGTAAATTATAAAAATGTTATTACTTAAAGCCGAATTTGATAAAAAATTTTGGGACATTTGCTATGTAAAAATAAATGACCTCTAATGGTGGACTGCACCATTCCCACGTGGGGCACATATCATTAGACGTAATTTATTTTTGCATAGCAAATGTTCAATAATACATTTTCCATGAAGTTCAGCTTTAGGAACGTAAGAGTATCTCCAGTTTTGGAATCAGGAGGTAAGGATTAGAAGCTCTGCCAGGTTTTTATTGCTGTCTGACACAACCAAGGAGATTTGCCCTCTTTTTGGCCTGCTAACCATTGTCAGTGGCATAGGCGTGCGCAGGGGGTGTGCCAGGTGTGCGTGGGCACACCCTAATCACTATGTGGGGTGTCGATACCCCCCACTGCTTGGGCTTTCCCTTGTGTTGCCCCCCCCCCCGCAGCACTGCTGGCTTCCCCTCTCTCCTCTCCCCTCCTCACCCCCTGGCTACTGAGGGGGATGTTTCAGGATGGAGAGCAGGGGAAGGGGCTAGTCAATATGCAATTTACTGGTCCCTTCCTTTTCTAAATGAACACGGTGAACACACTCACTCACGGTGTTCATTCATAGCTGAAGCATAGTAAAGTGTTTACTTACTAAGTGTTTACTATGCTTCGGTTAGTGAATAAACAGGAAGTCACATAGCACAGAGCACTTCCCATTCATTCACTGTCCAGTGCAGCTGTGGCTGCAGAGAAAAGCATGTGTGTTTGAGCTTTGGGTTACACACCCTAATGCAATAGGCTGCACACACCTATGGCCAGTTGGTGAGAAAGTAAAGGGAAATAGAACATTTTTCAGCAGAACAGGAGTTGAGGGTAAATCTTCCTAAGGTGAAGCTTATTTTGGTGACAGCTGTCTGTGATGGCATTTTTTCTAACATTGGAGACTTCCTGTTGTGTCTCCAGGACAGGAAGTAAAGGTGCATTCACACTTGTAAATGCACCCTGGTCTGCATCCAGGCCTATCACTCGCATGTGATAGCATCATGTGAGTGGGAGTGGTTAGCTGCCAGAATTGCAGGCAGAGAGCATACGCAGGTGTGAATGCACCCTAAAGGAAAAACTCATCAAAAAGGAAACAAGAAAGCAAAAAGCAAAAAAAAAAGAAAAATAAGGGTTAAAATTATTTCTGTGCTAAGCTAAAAGTTTGGCAGCAGATAGATTTTTTTTTTTAGAAAATTGAGTCAAGTTTGATTACCATAAAGCTAAACTAAAAATTTATTTTATTACATGTATATCTACCTACCAATCCATGTATTGTTCCTACCAACATGTAGCCCACAACCTCACTTTTTACGGCATGTTCTGGCCTTCATGTTTGCTGTAGAGGAAATAAACAGAAGATCAGATTTCTTACCCAACATCACCCTTGGATACATGATATATGATTCCTGTATGATACAGCATAAAGCCATACAGAGCGTGCTGAGTATATTATCTGGGATGGAGGAAGGCGTTCCAAACTACAGCTGTAACCAGAAGAACAGAGTGGTGGCTTTCATTGGACACTTCGCATCTTCTCCATCACTCTCCATAGCTAGAGTGACTGAGATCTACAGATACCCCCAGGTAAGATTACTAACATGCCATCCAATGATCCCTACTTTAGATATGAACCCTACTCCCACTGAGTAGGAGGGTTCTAGGCAGTGAATGGGTGTGGAGACACAGACATAAAAAGTAAGTTCACTCTGGAAATTGTTGACATTTTAAAAATATTTGAACAAGCAAAGATTAAATATTTTCTTGAAGAGTGACTACAGATGAAGGTGATATACTTGAATAAAAACTCAGGGAAAATGTGCCTTTTCAATCTTTTTCACAAAAATATCAATAGATGTTATGGTGCACTATGGAAAAAGGAAGACCGACTCTTGGCCTCAGAAGCTGGTATTGCCCTCTTTAGCATAACTGGTCTCTCACATCAACTGAATTATTTGGCAACTTCATGCAAATTGTGGGTTTCTGGACTACTGGCCTCATGGGCCTACTTACAGATTTCCTGGTTTGGCAGGATACATGCTCTCCACATGACCTACTTACCAAAACCTCATCTATTTCTTCTGCGTACTACCGATTTCGGTCCCGAACCACAGCTTATGAATTGAGCAGTGCGAAATACCACATTTCATTTGGCAAAGCCACAGACCGCACATTTGAAACACTATTATACTGTGCCTCAGTTTGCTCCCCTGGTTTTTCTCCAGGTTACTTCTGAAATGCCAATTTTGGTTCATTTTGCAGTAGCTCCCTTTCCATTCTATAATCTTCTCTGGACCTCTCTAACCTATAGACTCAGGATTCATGGCCTAATCTTGCTGCATTCCTTACAAGTAGGGGATTAAATATTCTTGCAGACTGATCTCCTCTCATCTACTTCTTTCTGGTGCCCTAAACACTCCGCAGTTTCACTCTGCATATGAGTGAATGACTAGTAGGCCTTCGGATAGCCACGCAGAAGAGGACTGAGATATGTCTACAAACTTCTTGCTCTTTTTTTTTTTTTCTTTTTTTTGCCACTTCAGCGAACCCTTTGAGAGACTTAATTCAACTTTTGCAGTTCATCTATGTCCCTTCTCGTTTTCACATTTTCACATCATAGTAGCTTTTTATCAATGCTTTTGCAAAAATTCTTTTAAAACTTATAGAAAAGACATACAAAACTTACAGACCCCACTATTGGGATAACATTTACATTACTTCCCCATCCTCCTCCCCCCCCCCCCCCACCCTCCCAACCTCTGTGCATTTAATGTACCTTTCCCAGTTAAATATCTATGTTCTCAGTTCTTCTGCATAGCTCCATGTTTTTTGAAATTCTTTTCAACACTCCCACTTATCCTTTACCTCCTCCCTATGTTCATCCCTACAGTAACTCCTATGTTCTATATAATGTATTTCTTCTACTGCATTAATGCACTCCCATATTAAAGGGCTATCTGCTACTTGCCATTTCCTGGGTTTGAGGTTTTTTGCCGCATTTAACAGGTGTGGCACTAAGGATTCTTTATATTGTTTAACTTCGCCATCTATTCCATGAAGTAGTACTGTCCACGGATCTTCCACTACTTCTATTTTAGTAATTTCTTTTATAAAGAATAAAATCTTTTCCCAGTAACTTTTGATTATAGGACAGTCCCACCAAAGATGAGCCATTGTGCCAACCTCCTTGCAGCCCCGCCAACATTCAGCCGTTTTGCCCCTTTGGTATTTACTTATTTTATCGGGAGTTGCATACCAACCAGTTAAGCCATTTCGGCTGTATTAACATCTACTGCCGAACTGTGGGTTAGTTCCAATATTTTCCCTATAGTGTTTTTATCTTTCTGTGACCCCAATTCCCTTTCCCATTTTCTGATAAAGGGAGGGACCTCCACCTCGTCCACCGTCAGCAACAATTTATAGATCTTAGATATGATACTTTTTGTGTTATCTACGTCATCTCCCGATCTTATTGGCTGAGGTAAGTTTCTGACAAAATGTCCCAACTGGAGGTATCTCCATTCAATCACTCATGCTTCTTTATTCTGTTTTAATTCTTGAAATGATACTCCTTTCCCTTCAGTAATATCTCTAAATCGTGCCCTATCGTTTTTAATCCAATTGTTTTTTCCTGGTGCAAAGTAATAATTTTCTTTAAGTGATATTAAAAGGTGAGTTATATGTCTTGTTAAACTGTTTATACGTCGTGTCCCAGATTCTTAATACAACCCGTGTCAATATATGTGCATTTTCATCTAACATTCTATAATGAGGGGGGTTCCATATTATGGTTCCTAATTGTGCCTTACAAAAATTTTTCTCAATATTTACCCATCTTTTTTCCTTATTTTCTCTAACCCACTCTATCACTCTCAATAACATTATCGCCTTGTAATGTTTTTGAATGTCGGGGACTGCCAATCCTCCTCTTTATTTTTCCTGCTTTAGTATAGAAAGGGAAACTCTTGGCTTCCTGTTCTTCCATATAGTATTCATTATTATCGATTTCAACTTTCTTACGTAAAACTGTGAGAGCGCCACTGGTAGCATCTGGAACTTATAGGTAATTTTTGGTAGGAGGACCATCTTTATGGAATTAATACGACCTATCCAAGATAATGGTTTGTTTAGTAATCTTTTACTTTAAGCTTTAATTTCGTCTAATAAGGAGATATAGTTTATTTTAAAAAATCTTCTCCAGTGAATTAGCCAATTTTATTCCCAAGTACTTTATTTCTTTCTTCCAAGCAAATTGAAATTCCTTTTTCAACTTCCTCTCTTCCACTTTACTTAGAATAATATTTAAAATTTCAGATTTTGCTAAATTTATTTTAAAGTTTGATATTTGGCCGTATTGTTTTAAGACTTTTAATAAGTTGGGCATTGTAATCCTGGGGTTAGTTATATAGAATAACACGTCATCCGCAAATGCTGCAAGCTTGTGTTCCTCTTCCCCTACTTTAAATCCACTAATATCCGGATTACTCTGGATTGTTAAGAGCAATGGTTCCAAAGATAAGACAAAGAGCAAGGGGGACAGGGGGCAGCCCTGTCTTGTCCCATTTTTCATTTAGAAGGAGGTTGAAGGGGATCCGTTAATTTTTATCAATGCCTTAGGGCGGCTATATAGCGTTTTGATCCACCTGATCATTCTCAGACCCACTCCCATTGTGTCTAAGGTTTGTATCATGAACCCTCAGTCTACCCTGTCAAATGCTTTTTCGGCATCTATCGACAGGAGTAGACCTGGGGGCCCCTTTTCTTTTATCTTCTGGAGTAGGATTCTCACCCCATTATCCCCCCCCCCTTCTTGGAGTGAATCCTACCTGATCAGGGTGTATCAACATGTTCATCAACCCTTTCAAACGACTTGCCAATACTCTAGCATACAATTTAACATCTGCATTTAGCAGCGATATTGGCCTATAACTAGAGCACAGCGTTCCATCCTTCCCCTCCTTCGGAATGACTGTGATTGAAGCAGACAAGGCCTCTCTGCTCAGCTAGAAGTCAGTTCCCAAGCCATTCATATATTGGCATAGCTTTTGCGTTAATATATCCTTAAATTTTTTATAACAATATGTTGTAAATCCATCAGGACCGGGGCTTTTCTCCTGAGCTGAGTCCGCTAAAGCTCTATTTATCTCTCCCTCAGTTATAGGGCTCTCTAATGTCTCTTTAATACTTTCTGAGATCTTTGGTAGTCTGGCATTTTTTAAAAATTCAACTATATTTTTTATTTTTTCCCCTGTCTGACCCCCAGTCTGATCTACCGAGTATAATTCCGTATAGTAGTTTTAAAAGATTCCCCTATTTCTTTTGTTGTATATACCATTTCTCCTTTATTATTTTTAATGTTTTCAATATAACTTCTAAATTTTTTTTTCCGAAGCATTCTGGCTAAGTGTTTACTGGTTTTATTCCCCCACTGATATCTTTCTTTAGCTATCCTGTAAAATGTTTTTTTTGTTTCTAGTTCTACAAGATCTTTTAATTCGTCTCTTTTAATAACTAATTTTTGATACTCCGCACTATTTTGACCTTTATATTTTTTGTGTTCTTGTTCTACTTTAAAAATTTCTTCAATGAGGTTTTTCATTTTCTCTTCTCTCTTTTTTTTTTCCTTGCGCCAATTTTTATCAGGATCCCCCTAATATAAGCCTTATGAGCCTCCCATAAGGAGGACCCCGAGATCTCTTCTGTTTCATTTATTGAAAAATATTGTTCTAATTCCTTTTATACGATCTTTGAACCTATCTTGTCGTGGAGGAGTTCTTCATGTAGTCTCCAAGCCAATGGCTGTCTTTGGTTCTTGGAGACTAGCATTTTCATTCTTTCTGGGGCATGATCCGATAATGTAGTAATCTCTATTCTGGATTCAACTATCCTATCTAGGAATCTGTGCTCAACCAATATATAATTTAGCTTGGAGTACGTCCCATGCACAGGGGAGTAAAACGCAAAATCTTGTGTTTTACGATTTATTATCCTCCAAGTATCCACCAATTGACAGGCATGTAATTTCTGTCTTATCTTTTTTAATTGCACGTTATTCATCCCCTGTGCACGAGACGTACTATCAACACCTGGTTCCATGCAAAAATTCAAATCTCCCATCAAGATCAGTCCCCCACTCTTAAAGTCCATTAGCTTCTCCAAAATACCATTCAGAAATTTTATCGGATTCTTATTAGGGGCGTATATATTTGCTAATGTACATTCCATTTCCCCCAAAAAACCTTTAAAAAAATGAATCTTCCCTCTGGGTCGAGTAGCCTCTCTTCTAATTTAAACTGAACTCCCTTCGCAAACCCTATTGCAACTCCCCTTGCTCTCTTCATAATTGTATCCCCATGAAACCAATTTGGAAAATTATTAGACCATAGTTTAATATTTGATATGAGATAGGTGGGTCTCTTGTAAAAAGACCACTTCGGCGCCATACCTCTTAAGTTCTTTCTAATATCTTGTGTCTTTTGGTGGGTGTGTTTAGTCCCCTTACATTATATGTAATAAAGTTTATTCTATCATCTTTCCCCTAATTTCCTATGCAAAACTTGCTCCTCTGATCTATAAACTGTTTTTTTCCACTCTTTTGTACATTTTACACAGAATATCCTCCCCCCTCTCCCTCCCTCCTCCCCCGCCTCCCTCCGGCCCCAAACTAGCCCCTGGATCGATGAGGGCCATGGATACCATGGTCCTCCTCAGATCTCTTAATCTTAAGGTGAGACTCTGAGTGTGTCCCTCTACCCCTCTCCACTTGATGGAAAATGTGGATGGGGAAGGCCGGTTGCCAACCGGACACCCACCCTCGACCAGCTCCTCAGGTCTTCACCTTTTTTTTCTGGAACAGAGCAAATTCTGACATTTTGCCTTCTGTCTCTATTCTCTTGATCTTCTATTCTGTAGAGAATTTTCTTCTGATTTTGTTGTGTTTTCTTTTATTTGCTCTTTGAGGTTGCACAGCTCCTGTGCTTGTTTATCCATTTTCTTCTCAGTCATTTCTACTCTTTCCAGCAGATTACCCAAATCTCCACTCAGCATACCTTTTTCTGATTTTATTGAATTTTCCAGTCTTTGGAACATTTCACTCATTTCTCCTTTTGTAGGGATTTGGGCGTTGACTCTTCTTTCCTCCGTTCGGCTTATTTCCATCTCGCTTTCAGTTGTTAAGTCGTCCCTAGAGTGGTCTAACCTTTCTCCTGTTTTTCTTTCTGTTCCCCTTTTTCTCTCCATCTCAGTTGCTCCTTATCCCTCCTGATCTAAATTCCTGGGACTGACTCCTTGGGACATAAATTGTTTGATCGTGCTGCCTATAGTCTTGTCTTTCGGGGATTTAGGAACACCCCCTTTTGCTGATTGAGTTGCAGCCTTACTCATATTTCCTCTCCTTTTTGTCCCTCCTGTTTGCTTCCCCAGTCTATGTTCTCTCTAGTTCCACCCACACGCTCCGTTTGGGGAGCGAGTAGAGGGGAAAAAAAAAACACAACACAGCACTGATCCGTGGAGAGAGAAAAATGGGCGGGGGATAATGTTCTTTCACCCAATGTAATAAGAAACCCAATATGGGATTTTTGCCTGCCTATAATCTTGCCGCCGCTTAAATTTAATCCTTCAGTTCTCAACTCTAGACCAACCTTATACACCATCTTGTATTAATACTTTTAGTTATAGCAACGTATTATGGTAATGTGGTTAAACCAAGAAGTTATGCGAGTGTGTTAACCCCCGTATAAACCAATCCTTGTTTATATATGTGCTCAGCTGTTTCTTTAACTGGAGCTACACTCCTCCAGATAGGTGTTACTCCCTGCAGCTGCTCTCTGCACCTTAAACAGTGTTTCCTCTCCTTCCCCTTGTCTTAGTTTAAGGTAGCTATGCTGTAGATATTAATTTCTTTACCTCCTTGTTGTAAAAATGTAAACCAACAAGCGCAGATTAACAGCATTAATCAATTGTGTTATACCTGAATCAGTTTCTTATTTCCTAGTGTGTCAGTTGAAAGGAAATAGTTTTATGCACATTCACATCATCATTTCAACATTTCAAAGCCCGTTACTTCTTATGAATCAGTCCACAAATTCAAATTTTGCACAGTAGCAAAGGCTCTTATTTAACCTTAACATCCCCTATGTGGGGGTACCTCCTTTTTCTGCCCTTCCAACTTGCGTGTCAGCACGTCATGGTGTTTCTCAGCTCTTCCATACCGTCTCCTTTAGGTTCCTCACTTCACTGGCCACATCCCAAGTTGACCTGCCCTCTCTGGGGCTTCAGGGGATTGGGTGCCGAGGGGGGATATTCAGAGGAGAAGGAGGGGGAAAAGAGGAGGAGGTGGCGGACCCACCACTTGCATTCCCCGCATGCCGCCTCGCTCGCCTGCCACTTCAGTCGCTCACATCCTCCTCAGATCGGCTTCGCTACAGCGAGCGGGCGAACTCCACGTCTACCCGCAAGGATGCCAATAGCGGGATTGGAGTGGTTCCTTCTCCCTCCCTCCTTCCGAAACTGCCACGCCGGCTCCAGGGGAGTATCCGCTCTACACTCACGCCCCTCCCTTCGTGACGAGCGTTATGTCATCACCTCCAGCAGTCCCCGAACTTCTTGCTCTTGACGGGGTTAAATCTTTCCAATACTCACAGACACACTGGCAACTGCCAACAAGACCTATCAGTATATCCAACTTAATTACTATGTCCATAGCCTGCTTCGTTGCCATTCACCCAAACAATTAACTCCCTTCGAAAATCGTTGTCGAAAGGGTCCGCGCTTAAAAGACCTCATCTCCAATCTCTATGCCTCTCTGATCAACTCAGTGAGCACTGGCCTTCCCTCTTATACAGTACGCTGTAGTGGGCAGCTGACCTAGGCAAGACCCCTGACCATTCTACAAGGACTAAGATTTGGTTAGCTGCCTAAAAATCTTCCCAGAATATCTTTACTCAGGACAATGTCTACAAGCTACTTTCTCAATGGTACAATGGACCCCCGCACCACGTGTCTAAATATACCCCAACAGTATCCCCCATGCACTTCTTCAGCTGTAGGGAATGAGGCATTTTATTTCATATTTGGTGGTCCTGCCCTAAGGCAATTAGGTTTTGGGGACAGGTATATAACATGATCAGATCAGTCCTTAAAGTGTTTATAAACCTCAGTCATGAAATGTGAACAAAGCACATATATTTGCAGAAGGATTTTATTTAAAATCAGCAAAAAAACAACCATTTCTCAATTTTGATAAAGTGCAGCAAAGGCTCATGGGCAGGATGGTACACAAGAAGCTCACCTCCATTCTAGAGGACACCCACCTCTCAAAGTTTGGGATCCTTGGATCACCTACAGTGCCTTGCAAAAGTATTCACCCCCTTGGCATTTTTCGTGTTTTGTTGCCTCACAATCTGGAATTAACATGGATTGTTTGAGGATTTGCATCATTTAATTTACAGAACATGACCACAATTTTGAAGGTTTTTTTTTTAATGTGAAGCAAACCACAAAAAGGACAAAATAACAGAAAAAGTCAATGTGCATAACTATTCACCCCCCTAAAGTCAATACATTGTAGAGCCACCTTTTGCAGCTATCACAGCTCCAAGTCGCATTGGATAAGTCTCTATGAGCTTGCCACATCTTACCACTGGAATTTTTGCACATTCCTCTTGCAAAACTGCTCCAGCTCCTTCAAGTTGGATGGTTTGCACTTGTGAACAGCAATCTTTAAGTCTGACCACAGATTTTCTATTGGATTGAGGTCTGGGCTTTGACTAGGCCATTCCAACACATTTACATGTTTCCCCTTAAACCACCCAAGCGTTGCTTTAGTAGTGTGTTTGGGGTCATTGTCCTGCTGGAAGGTGAACCTCCATCCTAGCATCAAAATACACACAGAGTGGTACATGTTTTGCTCAAGAATATCCCTGTATTTAGCACCATCCATCTTTCCCTCAACTCTGACCAGTTTCCCAGTCCCGAATGCTGAAAAACATCCCCACAGCATGATGCTGCCACCACCATGTTTCACTGTGGGGATGGTATCCTTTGGGTGATGTGATGTGTTGGGTTTGCGCGAGACATAGCGTTTTCTTTGATGGCCAAAAAGTTTAATTTTAGTCTCATCAGACCAGGGCACCTTCCTCCATACATTTTGGGAGTCTCCCACATGCCTTTTCGCAAACTCAAAACGTGTCATTTTGTTTTTTGCTGAAAGTATTGGCTTTCTTCTGGCCACTCTGCCATAAAGCCCAACTCTATGGAGCATACGGCTTATTGTTGTCCTATGTACAGATACTCCAGTCTCTGCAGCTCCTACAGGGTTACCTTAGGTCTCTGTGTTGCCTCTCTAATTAATGCCCTCCTTGCCCGGTCCGTGAGTTTTTGTGTGTGGCCGTCTCTTGGCAGGTTTGCTGTTGAGCCATGTTCTTTCCATTTGGTTATGATAGATTTGATGGTGCTCCTAGGGATCAAAGATTTGGAAATTTTTTATAACCTAACCCTGACTTGTACTTCTCAACAACATTTTCCCTTGTTTGGAGAGTTCCTTGGTCTTCATGGCAGTGTTTGGTTAGTGGTGCCTCTTGCTTAGGTGTTGCAGCCTCTGGGGCCTTTCAGAAAGGTGTGTATATGTAATGACAGATCATGTGACACTTAGATTGCACACAGGTGGACATCATTTCAATAATTATGTGACTTCTGAAGCTTGCACCAGAGCTTTTTATGGGCTTCATAACAAAGGGGATGAATACATACGCACATGCCAGTTTTTAATTTCTGAAAAATAGTTTTATGTATATATTTTTCTAATTGTACTTCACCAACTTAGACTATTGTGTTCTGATCCATCACATATAATTCAGATTAAAAAAAATTTAATTAACCACTTGCCGACCGCCTCACGCCTATATACGTGAGCAGGTCGGCACGGGCAGGCAAAATCACGTACCTGAAACGTGATGCCTCCCCGCGGGCGGGGGGTCCGATCGGACCCCCCCCCCGGTGCCCTGGGCGGTCGGGTCTTGTCCGCGGGCGATTGGGGGTCAGGGGGAGGCCATCCATTGATTGCCACCCCCTCCCGATCGCTCCCACGAATCAAATGCTTCCTCTCCCTCTGTAATGTAAACAGAGGGAGAGGAAGTGATGTCATCTCTCCTGGAGCCGGTCTTTTTGATCCGACGCCGAGGAGAGAAGACATCCAAGTAAGTGCACCAACACCACACGCTCAGTAGAACACGCCAGGCACACTTTTCACCCCCCTGTCACCCCCCGATCACCCCCCGATCACCCCCCTGTACCCACTGTCACTCTGACACCAATAGCAGTGTTTTTTTTTTTTTTGCATTGGTGTCAGTTTGTCAGTTATAAGTGTTAGGGCAGTTAGGTTAGCCCCCTTTAGGTCTAGGGTACCCCCCCTTAGGTCCAGGGTACCCCCTAACCCCCCCTAATAAAAGTTAACCCCTTGATTACCCCCCGTCACCAGTGTCGCTAAGCGATCGTTTTTCTGATCGCTGTATTAGTGACACAGGTGACGCTAGTTTAGGGAGGTAAGTATATAGGTTCGCTGTCAGTGTTTTATAGCGACAGGGACCCCCATATACTACCTGCTAAAGGTTTTAACCCCCTGATTGCCCCCTAGTTAACCCTTTCACCAGCGATCACCGTATAAGTGTTACGGGTGACGCTGGTTAGATAGTTTGTTTTTTGTAGTTTATTATAGTTTATTACAGTTTATTATAGTTTTAGGGCACCCGCCGTTTATTACCTTATAAAGGTTTAGCCCCCTAATTGCCCGGCGGTGATAGAAGTTAAGTTTTTAGGATCAGATAAGGTCTGCGTCGCCCCAGGCAGCGTCAGGTTAGCGCCAGTACCGCTAAAACCCGTGCACGCAGCATACACCTCCCTCAGTGCTATAGTATCTGAACGGATCGATATCTGATCCGATCAGATCTATACTCCCCAGCAGTTTAGGGTTCCCTGAAACGCAGTGTTAGCGGGATCAGCCCAGATACCTGCTAGCACCTGCGTTTTGCTCCTCGGCCCAGCCCAGCCCAGCCCACCCAAGTGCAGTATCGATCGATTACTGACACTTACAAAACACTAAGCACACATAACTGCAGCGGTCGCAGAGTCAGGCCTGATCCCTGCGATCGCTAACAGTTTTTTGGTAGCGTTTTGAATCAGTCGCTGACAGTCGGGAGCTTTTTTGCCTGCGAGTCTCACTAGTGTACCCCTAAATTTAGAGGCCAAAATGGCAAATCGAAGGTACACTAGTGAAGAGGCCTACAGGATTCTGAGCATGACAGATAGTGAAGAGGAAGTCACTCATCTGTCAGATTCAGGCTCAGAATACGATCCTGTAGAGGACAGCGGCTCCATGACAGATAGCTCTGACGACGGAGTTGTGGTCCCTGCTAAGGTCAGGCGTACCAGACCCCGAACTTATGCTGTCCTTGAAGTGCAAGAACCGCAGGGCTCTCGTATGGAGCAGAGAAGTACTAGCGCCGCTACTCCTTCTGGTGAACTGGCAAGCACCAGCGGCCTAGTACACCCTGGTCATACATCCAGCACTGCAGTATCACGTGGTGACGTGGCGAGTCCCATAAGTGCAGTTCAAGCTGGCGAGGTGGCAAGCACTAGTATTGTCCCGCTGCCACCAAGAAGACAAACACAGGCCCGTCGTGCCCATAGTGCCCTTCCTGCTGCATTGGCCAATCCGAATTGGGTACCCACCACTTCTGCAGCACCCGTACTTCCCCCTTTCACTGGCCAACCCGGAATTCAGGTGGAAACAGTTGACTTTATGCCACTGGATTTTTATTCGCTGTTTTTCACCGAAGATCTCTATAGATCTATTGTGGACCAAAGCAATTTATACGCTGGTCAACACATCGCCATTATGCCCCAGTCCACCCTTGCCAGAGATTGGAAACCAATTACGGTCTCCGAATTTAAGATCTTTCTGGGCCTTTCCCTCCTCATGGGGTTGAATAAAAAGAGTGAGTTGCGGTCATATTGGTCCACTGACCCAATTTACCATTCACCCTTGTTCTCTGCTTCCATGGCCAGGGCACGATACGAGCAGATTTTGCGGTTCATGCACTTCAACAACAATGAACTCTGTCGTCCTCGTGGAGACCCTGGATACGATCAGCTCTACAAAATTCGGCCCCTCGTAAACCACTTCAACCAACGTTTTGCAGACTTGTTTACCCCCCATCAAGTTGTCTGCGTTGATGAGTCCCTGGTTAAATTTTCTGGCCGCTTGTCATTCAAACAGTACCTTCCCAGCAAGCGTGCCAGATACGGGGTCAAGATGTATAAGCTCTGTGACAGGGCCACAGGCTATACATGTAGATTTATGGTTTACGAGGGAAAAGATAGTCACGTAGAGCCGACAAACTGCCCTGACTACATAGGAAGCGCTGGCAAGATAGTGTGGGACTTGGTGTCACCCTTATTCGGAAAGGGGTACCACTTGTACGTGGACAATTATTATACGAGCTTGCCACTTTTTAGCCACCTTTTTGATCATCAGATTGGAGCATGTGGCACCGTGCGACCTAATCGCCGGGGCTTTCCCCAGCGGCTTGTAGATTCCCGTCTTAGGCTGGGGGAGAGAGCCTGCTTGAAGTATAATAATTTGCTCGCTATGAAGTGGAGGCATAAGAAGAATGTTTTCGTTCTCACCTCCCTTCATGCATACACGATGGTCCAAATTCCTACCGTGACTGGTGTTGTGGAGAAACCCCTCTGTGTCCACGAATACAACCTTAATATGGGAGGGGTGGACCTCAACGACCAGTTGTTGGCGCCGTACCTAGTTGCCCGTAAGGCCAGACGCTGGTACAAAAAAGTGTCTGTTTATTTATTTCAATTGGCTTTGCTGAACGCTCATGTGCTATACAGAGCTTCAGGACGGACTGGATCCTTCCTTACATTCCAGGAAGAGATCGTCAGAGCCCTTCTGTATCCAGACGGTGCTCCACCTCACCATCCCCAACTGAATGCAGTAAGCCGGCTGCATGAGAGGCATTTTCTTTATGCCCTCCCGAGTACCCCTACCCAACGAACCCCCCAAAAAAGATGTCGTGTCTGCAGCAAGCGCGGATTTAGGCGTGACACCCGGTATTGTTGTCCCCTCTGTCCTGGCAATCCTGGTCTTTGCATTGGTGAATGTTTTGAACGCTACGACACACTAGTGGAGTATTAGCGTAGGGTACAGCACTGCACAGACTAGGCACACTTCCACAGGGTCTCCCAAGATGCTGTCGCATTTTGAGAGACCCAAACCTGGTACCAGTTAAAAAAGTTAAAGTTACAAAAAAAAGTGTAAAAAAAACAAAAAAAAGTAAAAAAAAGAAAAAAACACAAAAAAAATATAAAATAAAAAAACCAAAAATAGTTGTTGTTTTATTGTTCTCTCTCTATTGTTCTGCATTCTATACTGCAATGTTTTATTGTTATGTTTTTATCATGTTTGCTTTATAGGTATGCAATTTTTTTATACTTTGTTTTTTTTATTGTTAACCACCTTTGTGTTTTCAGGTACGCCATTCAGCTGCAGAGCGGATTTATTTATCTTGACAGCAACAGCGTTTGCTCCCACGATACATAAAGCCGCGACTCCAGCGCTGTCGGAGGTGATTTCACCACCACAGTTACATACTTCAGCATATATGCCGAAGCGTGGGGGCAGCAGTGGGTGGAGGAGCGATTTGCTCCTGCCTTTTGCGGGAGGATGCCCCCATGCTTCGGCATATATATTTTTTAGGTAGGCACAGGTTGCGTTAAATGTTTTATTTTTTACTATGTTTTTTTTGTATTTTGCTTTGCAGGTATGGTAAGTATTACTGTTATACTGTAATGTTACTTTGTTTTTTTGTTAACCATCATTTGCTTAGCAGGTACGCCATTCAGTTGCAGCACGGATTTATTTATCTTGACAGCAACAGCGTTTGCTCCCACGATACATAAAGCCGTGACTCCAGCGCTGTCGGAGGTGATTTCACCACCACAGTTACATACTTCAGCATATATGCCGAAGCGTGGGGGCAGCAGTGGGTGGAGGAGCGATTTGCTCCTGCCTTTTGCGGGAGGATGCCCCCATGCTTCGGCATATATATATTTTTAGGTAGGCACAGGTTGCGTTAAATGTTTTATTTTTTACTATGTTTTTTTTGTATTTTGCTTTGCAGGTATGGTAAGTAATACTGTTATACTGTAATGTTACTTTGTTTTTTTGTTAACCATCATTTGCTTAGCAGGTACGCCATTCAGTTGCAGCACGGATTTATTTATCTTGACAGCAACAGCGTTTGCTCCCACGATACATAAAGCCGTGACTCCAGCGCTGTCGGAGGTGATTTCACCACCACAGTAACATACTTCAGCATATATGCCGAAGCGTGGGGGCAGCAGTGGGTGGAGGAGCGATTTGCTCCTGCCTTTTGCGGGAGGATGCCCCCATGCTTCGGCATATATATACGGTGCATGTATGCCCATCATTAGAAGTGGGTGGATGAAGGGAGGTATTCTAATGGTGGGCATACCCACCGATCAATCTCTTTTTTTCGTTCAGCCCACAGGCTGCATGAAAAAAAGTTTACAATGTATGCCCAACAAGGACCAGCAACGTACTGGTATGTTGCTGGACTTTGAGTGGTTATACCAGAATGATGCCTGCAGGTTTAGGTATCATCTTGGTATCATTCTTTTCAGCCAGTGGTCGGCTTTCTTGTAAAAGCAATCCTAGCGGCTAATTAGCCTCTTGACTGCTTTTACAAGCAGTGGGAGGGAATGCCCCCCCCCACACCGTCGTCCATGTTTTTCTCTGGCTCTCCTGTCCCAACAGGGAACTTGAGAATGCAGCCGGTGATTCAGCCAGCTGACCATAGAGCTGATCAGAGACCAGAATGGCTCCAAACATCTCTATGGCCTAAGAAACTGGAAGCTACAAGCATTTCATGACTTAGATTTCGCCGGATGTAAACAGCACCATTGGGAAATTGGGAAAGCATTTTATCACACCGATCTTGGTGTGGTCAGATGCTTTGAGGGCAGAGGAGAGATCTAGGGTCTAATAGACCCCAATTTTTTCTAAAAAGAGTACCTGTCACTACCTATTGCTATCATGGGGGATATTTACATTCCCTGAGATAACAATAAAAATGATAAAAAAAAATAAAAATGAAAGGAACAGTTTAAAAATAAGATAAAAAAGCAAAAAAAATAATAAAAAAAAAAAAAAAAAAGCACCCCTGCCCCCCCCCCCCTGCTCTCGCACAAAGGCGAACGCAAGCGTCGGTCTGGCGTCAAATGTAAACAGCAATTGCACCATGCATGTGAGGTATCACCGCGAAGGTCAGACCGAGGGCAGTAATTTTAGCAGTAGACCTCCTCTGTAAATCTAAAGTGGTAACCTGTAAAGGCTTTTAAAGGCTTTTAAAAATGTATTTAGTTTGTCGCCATTGCACGTTTGTGCGCAATTTTAAAGCATGTCATGTTTGGTATCCATGTACTCGGCCTAAGATCATCTTTTTTATTTCATCAAACATTTTGACAAAATAGTGTGTTTTAGTGTATTAAAATTTAAAAAAGTGTGTTTTTTCCCCAAAAAATGCGTTTGAAAAATCGCTGCGCAAATACTGTGTGAAAAAAAAAAATTAAACACCCACCATTTTAATCTGTAGGGCATTTGCTTTAAAAAAATATATAATGTTTGGGGGTTCAAAGTAATTTTTTTGCAAAAAAAAATAATTTTTTCATGTAAACAATAAGTGTCAGAAAGGGCTTTGTCTTCAAGTGGTTAGAAGAGTGGGTGATGTGTGACATAAGCTTCTAAATGTTGTGCATAAAATGCCAGGACAGTTCAAAACTCCCCCAAATGACCCCATTTTGGAAAGTAGACACCCCAAGCTATTTGCTGAGAGGCATGTCGAGTCCATGGAATATTTTATATTGTGACACAAGTTGCGGGAAAAAGACAAATTTTTTTTTTATTTTTTTTTTTTGCACAAAGTTGTCACTAAATGATATATTGCTCAAACATGCCATGGGAATATGTGAAATTACACCCCAAAATACATTCTGTTGCTTCTCCTGAGTACGCGGATACCACATGTGTGAGACTTTTTGGGAGCCTAGCCGCGTACGGGACCCCGAAAACCAAGCCCCGCCTTCAGGCTTTCTAAGGGCGTAAATTTTTGATTTCACTCTTCACTGCCTATCACAGTTTCGGAGGCCATGGAATGCCCAGATGGCACAACCCCCCCCAAATGACCCCATTTTGGAAAATAGACACTCAAAGCTATTTGCTGAGCGGTATAGTGAGTATTTTGCAGACCTCACTTTTTGTCACAAAGTTTTGAAAATTGAAAAAAGAAAAAAAAAATATGTTTTTCTTGCCTTTCTTCATTTTCAAAAACAAATGAGAGCTGCAAAATACTCACCATGCCTCTCAGAAAATAGCTTGGGGTGTCTACTTTCCAAAATGGGGTCATTTGGGGGGGTTTTGTGCCATCTTGGCATTTTATGGCCTTCAAAAGTGTGATAGGTAGTGAGGAGTAAAATCAAAAATGTATGTCCTTAGAAATCCTGAAGGCGGTGCTTGGTTTTCGGGGCCCCGTGCGTGGCTAGGCTCCCAAAAATTCCCACACATGTGGTATCCCCGTACTCAGGAGAAGCAGCAGAATATATTTTGGGGTGTAATTCCACATATGCCCATGGCATGTTTGAACAATATATCATTTAGTGACAACTTTGTGCAAAAAAAAAAAAAAAGAAATTGTCACTTTCCCGCAACTTGTGTCAAAATATAAAATATTCCATGGACTCAACATGCCTCTCAGCAAATAGCTTGGGGTGTCTACTTTCCAAAATGGGGTCAATTGGGGGGGGTTTGTGCCATCTGGGCATTTTATGGCCTTCAAAAATGTGATAGGTAGTGGGGAGTGAAATTACAACTTTACGCCCTTAGAAATCCTGATGGCGGTGCTGGGTTTTCGGGGCCCCGTACGCAGCTAGGCTCCCAAAAAGTCCCACACATGTGGTATCCCCGTACTCAGGAGAATCAGCAGAATGTATTTTGGGGTGCAATTCCACATATGCCCATGGCCTGTGTGAGCAATATATCATTTAGTGACAACTTTGTGCAAAAAAAAAAAAAATTCTCACATTCCCGCAACTTGTGTCAAAAAATAAAATATTCCATGGACTCAACATGCCTCTCAGCAAATAGCTTGGGGTGTCTACTTTCCAAAATGGGGTCATTTGGGGGGGTTTTGTGCCATCTTGGCATTTTATGGCCTTCAAAACTGTGATAGGTAGTGAGAAGTGAAATCAAAAATTTATGCCCTTAGAAATCCTGAAGGTGGTGCTTGGTTTTCGGGGCCCCGTACGCAGCTAGGCTCCCAAAAAGTCCCACACATGTGGTATCCCCGTACTCAGGAGAAGCAGCAGAATATATTTTGGGGTGCAATTCCACATATGCCCATGGCATGTTTGAGCAATATATCATTTAGTGACAACTTTGTGCAAAAAAAAAAAAAAAATTGTCACTTTCCAGCAACTTGTGTCAAAATATAAAATATTCCATGGACTCAACATGCCTCTCAGCAAATAGCTTGGGGTGTCTACTTTCCAAAATGGGGTCATTTGGGGGGGTTTTGTGCCATCTTGGCATTTTATGGCCTTCAAAACTCTGATAGGTAGTGAGGAGTGAAATAAAAAATTTATGCCCTTAGAAATCCTAAAGGCGGTGATTGGTTTTCGGGGCCCCGTACGCGGCTAGGCTCCCAAAAAGTCCCACACATGTGGTATCCCCATACTCAGGAGAAGCAGCTGAATGTATTTTGGGGTGCAATTCCACATATGCCCATGGCCTGTGTGAGCAATATATCATTTAGTGACAACTTTTTGTAAATTTTCTTTTTTTTTTTGTCATTATTCAATCACCTGGGACAAAAAAAATAAATATTCAATGGGTTCAACATGCCTCTCAGCAATTTCCTTGGGGTGTCTACTTTCCAAAATGGGGTAATTTGGGGGGGTTTTGTACTGCCCTGCCATTTTAGCACCTCAAGAAATGACATAGGCAGTCATAAACTAAAAGCTGTGTAAATTCCAGAAAATGTACCCTAGTTTGTAGGCGTTATAACTTTTGCGCAAACCAATAAATATACGCTTATTGACTTTTTTTTTACCAAAGACATGTGGCCGAATACATTTTGGCCTAAATGTATGACTAAAATTGAGTTTATTGGATTTTTTTTATAACAAAAAGTAGAAAATATCATTTTTTTTCAAAATTTTCGGTCTTTTTCCGTTTATAGCGCAAAAAATAAAAATGGCAGAGGTGATCAAATACCATCAAAAGAAAGCTCTATTTTTGGGAAGAAAAGGACACAAATTTCGTTTGGGTACACCATTGCATGACCGCGCAATTAGCAGTTAAAGCGACGCAGTGCCAAATTGTAAAAAGTGCTCTGGTCAGGAAGGGGGTAAATCCTTCCGGGGCTGAAGTGGTTAAAGGCTGTAATGTAACAAAAAAAAAAAAAAGCCAAGGGGGTGAATACTTTTGCAAGGCACTGTATAATTGTCTCCTCTCTCTTCCTTCCTCCCAGGAAAGTCTCCCCTGTAATGTTTTACTCTAAGCTCTCATCCCCCCCCCCCCCCCTTTATTCTTTTTTCCCTGACTTCTTTGCACATTGTATTTTTGGCTATTGTCAGCGGGAGCAACCCTGATCATCTGAGGTATCGTACCTTCTCAACCAAGATTCTCATGCATACTGTTGGGTACTGCGTTTTACCTCTAACCTTGCTGATATGGGCCATTGTGCCCTTGCAACCCATTCTTGTCCAAAATCTTGGCCCATTATTAGTGCCATTTTCCTGTATTATTGCTTGCAGTTAATGCCTTTTTCTATTGTAAAACTTGAAAAACCTAATACCTTTTTGGTACAACAAAATGTGGGTTTCCTTGCATGTACTGCCCTTTTTAAATCCGTCATAACTTTCCAAAGGCCTTCTAGTCAGGGCTTTGACTAGGCCAATCCATAAACATCCATTTCTTTTTTTCGTTTTTGTATTTACTTTTTTATTACTGTTATTTTTTTATTAATTTCTTGGTGGATTTGCTATTTGCTTCAACTTTCGGACAGGTGACCTCCTTTTCTCATCAGACACACTTTGATATGATACAGATTTAGATGATGTTGAAAATATGACTGCAAGCTCCTTAACCGCTAACAGACCAGCCACCGGACATATACTGCGGCAGGGCGGGCCAGCTGTGCAAAATCATGTACCTGTACATGATTTTGTGCATGAAATCTGGGGCGCGTGCGATGCCAGAGCCCCGCTCCCGATGTGATTGGACACAGCGGGAGCCAATCAGCTGGTACGGTGGCCAACGATGGCACAATATAACAAATAAAAAGCCCATAAATCTATCCTATAGATTGTAGACACTATAGCTTTTGCGCAAACCAATCAATATACGCTTATTGCAATTTTTTTACCAAAAATATGTAGCAGAATACATATTGGCCTAAAATTGATGAAGAAATTAGATTTTTTTACATGTTTTTATTGGATGTGTTCTATAGCAGAAAGTAAAAAATATATTTTTTTTTAAATTGTCGGTCTTTTTTGGTTTATAGCGCAAAAAAATAACTGCAGAGGTGATCAAATACCACCAAAAGGAGGCCTTATTTGTGGGAAAAAAAGGACATACATTTTTTTAGAGTACAGTGTCGCACAACCACGCAATTGTCTGGTAAAGCAACGCAGTACCATATTGCAAAAAATTGCCTGGTCAGGAAGGGGGCAAAACCTTCCGGAGCTGAAGTGATTAAAGCGGAGGTCCACCCACCCCACAAAAAAGTCAGCAGCTACAAATACTGCATCTGCTGACATTTAATACATGGACACTTACCTGTCCATGGAGCCCGCGATGTCAGCACGCCAGTTGACATCGCTGGCGGTAAGGGAACCCGGCAGTGAAGCCTTTCGGCTTCACAGCCGGGTTCCCTACTGCGCATGTGCGAAACCCGCTTTGCTTTCTAATTGGCCTGGCGGCGGTGGAAGGAGGAGGGGTGAGCTTTGCCACGGCACCGTCTCTGCCAGTAAAAAAAAAGCCCCCCCGTTTACCCCTCCCCCCTAAAAGGTGCCAAATGTGGTACTGGAAGGGGAAGGAGACGAATAAGCGGAAGTTCCCTTTTTGAGTGGAACTCCGCTTTAAGCCTTGAAGCAGCAAAAACCCAAAACCATAACATTTTCACCACACTGCTTCAAAGTTAGAATAAAGTTCTTCTTCTGAGATGCTGGGCTCATCTCACGTAACATTATCTAATGCTTCAAGATCAGCTGTATTGTTTTTCCCAAAATTTTTTGCAGTTCACTAAAAAAACTCTACTAAAATACTACATGAGCTATTTCTTAAAGTGATGCAGTATTTTAGTATTGGTGTTTTATTCCCGACACCCATCAGCGTCCTTAACATCAAGTGAATAGCTGGTTGGTAAGGAGCTGGCACCCACTGAGTCCTTAACCATGACTTATCTTCTGTCAGTGCGATTCTCTGCTAACAGCAAAATTTAAAAAAAAAGCCACCATTAAATTAAAGAAAAAAAAAATAGCATGTTCTCTCCATGAGTCCTCCCCCGCCCCCAAAATTTATACTGGACCCTGAAAAGTCCTTTATTACAACAGAAAAAGACTAAATAAATGCCCCCCATGTGGCTTGACGGCGCAAGTGAATGGCTGCCTAATCCCTCAGCTCTTCAAGAAAACCAGCCACAGTAGCCACACAGTGACTCCACACAGGGCAAAAACTGACCTACATTGGTCCTCAATACCCCCACACCATCGACCGCGATGTCCAAGAGAAGGAAGGAGTACAAATCTCCTAAAAAGCTCAGCAGCCAAGAAGGTGTCGGCGTCTCTCCTCACCTCCTCCCAGACAGGAACGCCACCAGAACACTGGGATACCCTCCTCCACAGATGACCATGGTGAGTCTTCCCCTCCTAACTCGCCCTCACAAGCCAGTCCAGCTAAATCAAGACTCAGAACAGCAGAGCCAGAGCATACACAACCAGGGCCGGACTGGGAATAACATCCAGCCCTGGAAAAAATTTCATACCAGCCCCACAGCATTATTATACCACCGCAACAGCATTAATAAACCAGCGCAACAGCATAACAACATTGATTTCTTGTTCATGAAAGGGAAAACCATAAAATGCACATTTGAAGAGTGTATTATATATAGATAAGACAGATATGAAATCACATAGGGCTTTATATATATATATATATATATATATATATATATATATATATATATATACATATATATAAAAGCAAATTCCAGTTAAAAGTGGTAAGTGATCAATCATCAAGGGGGACCCCAGGAACTCAGAACGTGGGAGGGGGGGAACCACCTTCCGCAGAAAGAATACACTAAGGTAAGGGGGGGTGAGTTACTGATAAAAGGCTGTGCTTTATATTGGTGCCCCCTTAAATTATCGTATTCACTCCCCCCTTACATCAGTGACCCCCCCTTCAGACTGGCCTAGCGGTGCTGTCACTGACCTCCTCTCAGGTGCACCGTGTAGGGCTCAGTCAGATGGCTCCAGCTCAGTGGCTCTGGTTTTATCCTATAGTCTCCTCTCCACAATCCACACTTGTCTGACTTCTCCCATGACCCCCATCCCGGCAGTGCTCCCACTCTTGACTCCTCTGCAGACTCTCTCAGAGACTGCAGACATGATACAGGAGATGGTCAGAGACTGCAGACATGATACAGGAGCTCAATGCAGCCTCAACAGTGCCCATCAAATGCAGCCTCACCAGTGCCCATCAAATGCAGCCTCACCAGAGCCCATCAAATGCAGCCTCACCAGAGCCCATCAAATGCAGCCTCATCAGTACCAATCAAATGCAGCCTCACTGTGCCCATCAATGCAGCCTCACTGTGCCCATCAATGCAGCCTCACTGTGCTCATCAAATGCAGCCTCACTGTGCTCATCAAATGCAGCTTTACTCTGCCCGTGAATGCAGTCTCACTGTGCCCATGAATGCGGCCTCACTGTGCCCACCATTGCAGCCTCACTGTGCCCATTATTGCAGCCTCACTGTGCCCATCATTGCAGCCTCACTGTGCCCATCAATGCAGCCTCACTGTGCCCATCAATGCAGCCTCACTGTGCCCATCAAATGCAGCTTTACTGTGCCGTGAATGCAGTCTCGCTGTGCCCGTGAATGCAGTCTCACTGTGCCCAGGAATGCAGCTTCACTGTGCCCATCATTGCAGCCCCTCCTGTGCCCCATGGCCCAGTCAGCAGTCCCTGTCTGTGGGAAGGTGTGTTGTTGATGCTCGATACGGTACCTTGCATGCCAGCAGGATATCCATGATGGCCAGCAGCAGGCAGGGTCTGTTCTCGTTTTGGATGGGGACAGTGCTCCTTCCAGAGGATCTGTTTGCTGTGAGATGGAGTGGTCCCTGGCCACCTGCACCTTCAGCCATCCTCATTTTCCGGCCCCAGTCAGCCTGTCCTCTGGTCCTGGGGAAGTGGAGAGCACTGGGTGGGAGCTGGAAAGAAGGGGAAGCAGAGAGTACTGGTGGGGTTGGAGAGCACATGGGTGGGGGCAAAGAGCAGGGGGGAGTGGAGATCACAGGTATGGGGAGCGGAGAGCGCTGGGGGGGGGACTTGAGAGCACTGGGGGTCCAAAAAGAACAGAGGTAGAGAGCACTGTGGGGGCTAAGAGTGTGGGGTGGCGAAGAGCACTGGGGGAGGGGCAGAAAAACAGGGGTGGAGAGCACTGGGGGGTACAAAGAGCAGGGGGGAGTTGAGAGCAATGGGGGGGAGCTTGAAAGCACCAGTGGGGGCCAGAAAGAACAGGGGTGGAAAGCACGGGGGACTGGAGAGCACTGGCGGGGGTTGGAGAGTACATGGGTGGGGGCAAAATGCAGGGGGGAGTGGAGAGTACAGAGGTGGGGAGCGGAGAGTGCTGGGGGGGAAGCTTGAGAGCACTGGAGAGGGAGCCAAAAAAAACAGGGGTGGAGAGCACGGGGGGCAAAGAGCACGGGGGGGGCTGGAGAGCGATGGGTGGAGCTTGAGAGAACCGGGGGGGACCGAAAGAACAGGGGTGCGGAGAATGGGGGGCTGGAGAGCACTGTGGGGGGCAGAGAGCACTGGGGTGGGGGCTGGAGAGTGATGGGGAGAGCTGGAGAGCACTGGGGGGGGGAGAAAGAACATGGGTGGAGAGCACTGGGGGAGTGAAGAGCACTGGGATGGTGGCTAGAGAAGGATGGGGAGAGCTGGAGAGCAGGGGGGGCAGAAAAAACAGGGGTGGAGAGAACTGTGAGGGGGGGGCTGGAGAGTGTGGGGAGGGGAGGAGAGCATGGGGGGGAGCCAGGGAGCACAAGGAGAACTGGGGGGCCAGTAAAAGAAGTTGGATAGGAGGATCGGCGGGGGGCCGCATATAGAGGAAATGAGCTTTCTATATTCCTCCATGCAGCCGCTGAATGCTTGATTCTCCTCCTCTCCCTCCTGCAAGTATTCAGCGGCTGCATGGAGGAATATAGAAAGCTAATTTCCTCTATATGCGGACCCCCGCCGATCCTCCTATCCAGGCACACAGGGCGGGCTGTACAGGCGGGCATCTACTCATGTGGATCACGGAGCTGGCTGGGTCTGTGTTCGGCGGCGGCGCCATAACATGGTCCCGCCCCCCTAGACCGGCTTGTGTGATAGGCGGAACACTGATTCTATCTACTATCCCACAAGCCGGTCTGGGGGGGGGGACCATGTTATAGCGCCGCCGCCGAACACAGACCCAGCCAGCTCCGTGACACACAGGAGCAGGAGAGAGGGGAGCACTGCAGCCGCAACTCAGGCGGCCTACCGGGAAATCTCCCGGTATCCCGGTAGGCCAGTCCGGCCCTGTACACAACCCAGCACAGCCTCTTGCCTGTTCCCTCTCCCTTCTCAGCAATCAGTGCTGGAATTGTTCCCTGCATCAGACCAGCCTCTGTCAGAACAATCAATGAAGAACATGCTTCTATCCTTAAGGCAGACTCTCTACACAGATCTGTCCACAGCTGTATCATCATTATCTGTTTCTGTGCAGCAGCATGATAAACGTATTAACACTATAGAATCCAGAGTGGGTGATTTATACACTGCTCACAATGAAATGGTTGATGCAGTTACTTCCTTGAGGATGAACTAGAGCAAACCCAAACTAGCAGACCTAGAGGAAAATTCCCATATGAAATATACCAGAATCAATCCAACAGCCTGACCTCACTAAGTTCCTACAATCCCTAATGCACACACTCATTCCTGAATTGACTGAGCAGGACTGTAAGAGTCCAGGGCTTACTACGCATGGACCAATGGTGCGTTGCCGCAAGAGGAAATCTGTGCCAACTGAGCATGCACCAAAGACGCCTCACTGCGCCAACCCACACCTGCGCCGAAGACCTGATGGAAAAAGGCAGGAAAATGCCCAGCAGGCGCACAGGAAGTGAACTCAACCTGATGGAAAAAGGCAGGAAAATGCCCAGGAGGTGCACAGGAAGTGACCTCAAACTTCCCTATATAAGCCCAGCCCAGACACTGCCAAATTGCTGGATTAACTTCATTCCCCCCTTGTTCCTGTGCTAGTGTGTGATCTGTCTGAACTTGTTGTGACCTGGAAACCTATTTGACTACTCTTTATTGCTGCTTGCCATTGACCTCGGATTTGTACCTTTACCATTCTACTTCTTTGCCCCTTTTGTACTCAGCTGCCAGATTGGAACCAACCTCGTCTTGGCCCTCGACCATTCTTCTGATTAACCCTTTTATACTTTGTTGCCAAACTGCACTGGACCTTGGCTCAGATCTCAGACTAAGGTTTGCACAGTGCTCCGCACCCCTGGCACCCGTGCCACTCGGTGTCCACCAAGTCTCTGTCTTCATCTCCAGAGGCTTCAAGGACCCAAGGTGCAAGGGAGGCCTCCCCACTACTTCGGTCTCACCTCAGGTACGTGGCTCTCGTGACAGAATAATCCAGCCATGTCTGAGACTGAGGGGAGTGCTTCCACCTTCGAGGCCCTGTGCCATCAAATGGCCTCTGTGTCTCAGGCCCTGACATCCATACAAGAGAGGTACTTTCAACTGGAAGGTTGGCTGACTGCAATGGGCAATACCTCAGTTTGGAGCCCTGCGGAACCAACTGTTATGGCTATGGAGCAGCCCATCTCTACTCCAGCTCCTGAACCACGGGTTCCTATGCGGGAATGCTTTTCAGGGGTTCGCCACAAGTTCCAGGCTTTCAGGAACGCCTGTCGGCTATACTTTACCTTACAGCCTAGGACCTTCTCTTCAGAGGATACAAAGGTCGGGTTCACAGTAGCCTTACTTACAGAAGAACCTCAGGCATGGGCTCATCAGCTATTGGAAAGGGAGAGTCCTATACTGTCTTCTTTCTTCGATGCCATGGCAATGCTCTATGATGACCCACAATGAACCACCACGGCCAAAACAGTGTTGACCTCTCTACAACAGCGCAAACGCCCTGTTGAGGACTACGTAACGGAATTCAGCAAGTGGGCTGCAGACACTGCATGGAATGACGCTGCCTTGCACCATCAGTTTCGCTTGGGCCTGTCCGAGCCCCTCAAAGACGAATTAGCAAGAGTGGGGCTCCCTGATACATTGGAACCTACAATTCAGTTGGCGATCCAGCTTGATCACAAACTAATGCCGTGTACGCACGAGCGGACTTTGACAGACTCAACTCCGAAGAACTTTGACAGAGTTCGGACGAAACAGACTTGCCTACACACGATCACACCAAAGTCAGACTGATTTGAATGTGATGACGTACAACCGGGCTAGAATAAGGAAGTTCACAGCCAGTAGCCAATAGCTGCCCTTGCGTCGTTTTTCCTTCCGTTGGATTAGCATACAGACCAATGTATTTTTTGACTGGACTCGAGTCTGTCGGAAAGATTTGAAACATGTTCTACTTCTAAAGTCTGTCTGATTTTTCGACAGCAAAGGTCCGATGAAGCCCACACACGATTGAATTTTCCTGCGGATTCGTTACGTCGGAACTTTGCTGTCAAAGTCCGGTCATGTGTACATGGCATCAGAGAACGTCGCAGGGAACAATCCGGTATGGCCCGTCCCACATTGATGCTCTCACGAGTACCCATGGCTCCAAACCTGAGAACCCCTGAGACCCATGCATTAACTCCGATTCATGACACAGAACCGATGCAACTTAGTTTGTGCACCCCTCACACTCGAAGAGCGACAATTCTGTCGCCTGAACAATCTATGCCTGTATTGTGGTGGAGCGGGTCACTTTCTTCAGGGATGTCCCATTGGGCCGAGTAAGTGGATCGAGCCCCCATCTGTTTCGCCGTACGTTGTTAAATCCTTGCATCTCACTCTAACTCTCTTTGCAGATACCGGGAAGGATAATCCGAGTAGCAACCATTATTGACTCTGGGGCATCCACTTCTCCAAAAAGTATGGAATCCCACTATGCAAGAAGCCCCAGCCATTTACCGTTCATCTGGCAGATGGCTCCACACCAACCTCTGGTCCAATAACCCATGAGACCACCCTCATATTGGCCACCACCGAAGCAGACCACCGGGAATATCTTCGGCTGGGCGTGATTTCTTCCCCTATTTTTCCAATACTAAGGTTACTGTGGCTTCGACAGCACCAGCCACTAAAGTTGTGTCTTTCGGCTCACCCTATCGCTTACACCACTGTTTCCCACAACGAGCCCGTTTGACGGTTCAACCCCTTTCCACAGATGACAACTCTCTGCTCTCCCCGGTTTACAGAGACTTCCTGGATGTCTTCGACAAGATGGGGGCCAAATCCCTACCGCCTCACCGGCCGTATGATTGCCCCATTGAGCTTCTTCCTGGTTCTGCAATACCATCTCTGAGCCTGAATTAGAAGTCCTCCAAAAATACATTGATGACATTCTTAGTAAAGGGTTCATCCGGCCCTCTACCTCTCCTGCTGGCGCTGGACTTGTCTTTGTGGAAAACAAGGACCATTCTTTAAGACCATGTATCGACTACAGAAAATTGAACAGTATCACAATCAAGAATCGATACCCATTGCCTTTAGTCCCTGAGCTCATTCAGAGGTTCCGCACCGCCAAGGTCTTCCCAAAATTTGACCTACGGGGGGCCTACAATTTAATACGTATAAGAGAGGGATGAATTGAAAATGGCCTTTCGTACTAGGTTTGGCCATTTTGAGTATCTGGTCATGCCATTTGGGCTGTGTAATGCCCCAGCAACCTTCCAATACTTGGTGAACAACATCTTTTGGGATTTTCTTGACCTCTTCATGATAGTGTATTTAGATGACATCCTTTGTTTTTTCACCTTCCCTCAAGGCAGATCACATCCACATGCAAAAAGTCCTTTTTTGCCTCCGAGCCCATAAACTCTACGCCAAGCTTGAAAAATGTGAGTTTGAGAAAGATACCATACAATTCCTTGGCCTCGTTATTTTGACTTCTGGCATATCCATGGACACCCAGAAGGTAACTGCAGTTCTTGAATGGCCAGTACCCTCGGGCCGTAAGAGTGTCCAGAGGTTCGTGGGATTCGCCAATTTTTATAGAAGATTCATCAAAGGCTTCTCATCAATAATTTCACGTATCACACAACTCACCAAGCAAAATAGCCATTTTCTGTGGTCCCCCTCAGCACAAACGGCTTTCGACAAACTCAAGAAGCAATTCACCTCTGCCCCGGTCCTTCGTCATCACGACCCAGCCCTGCCTTACGTGTTGGAGGTCAACGCTTCAGAGACTGCGATTGGGGCAGTCCTTTCTCAATGCCACGAAAACACAGCCATGTTGCATCCTGTTGCCTTCTTTTCCAGGAAGTTGTCCCCAGCTGAAAGGAACTATGATGTAGTGGACCGAGAACTCCTTGCTAATAAACTGGCCCTGGAAGAATGGCGATATCTATTGGAAGGAGCCTCGCACCCTATACTTATCTACACTGATCATAGGAATTTGGAATACCTCTGTACAGCTAAACGTCTCAGACCTACACAAGCCAGATGGGCTCTCTTCTTCACCCCATTTCAAATGCATATCATGTACCGTCCGGGCTCCAAGAATTGTAAACCTGATGCTCTATCCCGCCTGTATCCCACACCAGATAACTCGCCAACGACGGACGCGATACTCCCTGCCTATAATTTCTTCCTACTTACGGATGACCCCTTGTCCAGGATTAAACTGGCCTCCTCTCTAGATCAACTGCCCTCTGGAGAACATCTGCAAGAAAAGGATGGACTTTTCTTCCATGACCATGCTGTGTTTGTGCCCCTTCCACTGAGAGTTCCTGTCCTCTGATGGGTTTACATCCATATTTGTTGTTGTGGACCCCCTTACAAAAATGGCTCATTTTTATTCGTATGATTGGCATTCCTTCCACCCCAGAAACAGCTCAGGCTTTTATCAAGGAGATCATACGCCTCCAATATTGTATCGGATTGTGGGGCCCAATTCTGGAAGGAGCTTGGTCTTGCTCTAGACATCGAGAACCACTACTCTTCGGCCTACCACCCTCAGACCAATAGACAAACGGAACGCAAGACCCAAACTCTTGAACAGTACCTTTGTTGTTTCTCCACCTTTGTCTAGGACAATTGGGCGTCCCTACTTCCTTGTGCAGAATTTGCATACAGCAACGCAATACATTCTACCACTAAGCAATCACCATTCTACGCCAACCTTTTTCCCCTATTCCATCCGTTTCTGCTTTGGTCCTGGCTGTCTGGAACAGAGTGGAGTTTCTACACAACAACTTAGAGCTTCTAAAGGATACCATGGCCAAGGCACAGCTGGATTACAAGACCATCTATGATCGAAGGCGGCGGGGGACCTGGATCTTCAACCGGGAGACAAGGTTTGACTGTCTACCAGGCATTTGAAGTTGGCCTGTCCCGCCAAGAAATTGGGCCCCAAGTTCATTGGGCCCTTCCCTGTCCTGTTCCAATTCATCCCAGTTGTCTAAAAACTCAAACTACCCTCAACCTACCGGATCCACCCTATCTTTAATGCCTCCCTCCTGAAGCCCGTGGCCCCAAACCCCTTTCGGAAACATGGGGCCCCTCCTCCGCCTCCCTCTATGATTAAAGGGATTGAGGAGTATGAGATGTAGGCCATCCTGGACAGCCGTAGAAGGGGCCGCGGATGCCAATTTCTGGTACAGTGGAGGAGTTACGGCCCTGAAGAGAATTTCTGGGAACCCGAGTCACATATTCATGCTCCAGATCTTCTCTGGCAGTTGTTTCAGCGAGCTTAATCCCGGAGGGGCATCCGGAAGCCGCCCCTTTGGGGGGGCTCTGTAAGTCCAGGGCTTACTAAGCATGCACCAATGGTGTGTTGCCGCAAGAGAAAATCGGTGCCAACTGAGCATGCGCCAAAGACTCCTCACTGCGGCAACCAGCACCTGCACAGAAGACCTGATGGAAGAAGGCAGGAAAATGCCCAGGAGGCGCACAGGAAGTGACCTCAACCTGATGGAAAAAGGCGGGAAAATGCCCAGGAGGTGCACAGGAAGTGACCTCAAACTTCCCTATATAAGCCCAGCCCAGACACTGCCAAATTGCTGGATTATCTTCAGTCCGCCCTTGTTCCTGTGCTAGTGTGTGATCTGTCTGAACTTGTTGTGACCTGGAAACCTATTTTTTTTTGTTTGTTTTTTTTTAGCTACTTCAGTTTTTGTTATTTTGAGGTATTTTAATCAACTTTTCCGTTCATTTATTTCCCTCATAATTACATCATAGTAGCTTTTTTTTTTTTTTTTTTTCTGTTTGCAGTCTTCCCTTTCCCCCTTCTATATACCTTTCAAAGGTTTATGTCTTGTATAAACGTCTTTATTTTCCCCGACCCACCTTACCACATATCCCTCCCACCCCTCCCCCCCCCTCATCTCCCCTTTCTACCAGTCGCTTTTCCGGGCCTTTCTCTCAATTACTCTTCTGTATTCCGGTTGGGTTGTCAACTACCTCTATTTTTCTCCTCTTCCCTTGGTGCCTTCATTCTACTACTCCCTAAGCTCCCATAGCTTCGGCATATCTCATCGTTTGTTTGAATTTATCCCATTCTTGCCATTTTTCCTCGTAGGTGACCAAGCCTTCCCCGTTACTATACCTCAAGTACTCTAAGTTTTGGATCTCATTAACTTTATTGCACCAGCTCCTCATTGTGGGTCTCATTGATTCCTTCCAATGTCTGGGAATAAGACTTTTGGCTGCATTTAGGAGTGGCGGCAATAGACTTTTCAGATATTGTTTGTTCGGGATATTTGTCCCATGGAATAGGCAACTCCATGGATCGTCTAGAAGCTTTATGTTAGTTATTTCTCCTATTATTTGCCTAATTTCTTCCCAAAATTTTTTAATTTCCGGACATTGCCACCATATATGGGCCGTCGTCCCAATCTCTTTGCACCCTCGCCAACAGTATTGTGAATTTTCCTTTTGAATTTTATGCGCTTTATCGGGGGTGATGTGCCATCTCACCAAGCATTTGTAATTCATCTCCCTCATATTACTATTTGACTAATCTCTTCTTTCTTCAGGCAAGTCCCTAGTTCGTTTTCCCACATAGTAATATACTGTGGAATATCTGGACCAGTCCTTTCTATGAGTGTTCTATATATTTTTGAGATCACCCTCTTTTTTCCCTTGGCCACGCAGATTTTTTCTAAGGGAAGCAAATTTGCTTCCGATCTTATTGGCTGAGGCAGGTACTCAGTAAAATGTTTTAATTGATTGTATTGCCATTCATCTATCGATCTCCACTCCCTTTTGTGCTTTAATTCGTGATACGTGCAGATTTTACCTTGGTCCATAATATCTTTCAGTTGTGCGTTTTCTATTGTTATCCATTTCCCAAACCAGGCTTCGATTCCCGGTATGAAATATTCTGTGTTTGTTAGTGGTATTAGTGGTGAGTTAAATTCCCATTTTTCCTGTCTGTGGATGTGATCCCATATTTTTAGTGCGCGTCTAGTAATATTGTTTGTGCCTTTATCTAATTTTCTATATTGTGGGGGTATCCAAATTATTTTGCCTAAATTTACTGTGCTTATTGTGCCCTCCATCTTCACCCATCTCTTTTCTTTATTTTCTTTAGCCCATTCTACTACCCGTGCCAATATTACCGCATTATAGTAATTTCTAATGTCCGGTGCACGCCAGCCCCCTCTTATTCTATCTTTGGTTAACTGTGCCATACTTATTCTTACTTTTTTCCTTTTCCAGATAAATCTTGTGAAAAGCTTTTGTATTGTTTTAAAAAAGGCGTCCGGGAGTGGGATCGGTAGCATCTGCATTTTATATATGATTTTGGGGAGGGTGACCATTTTGATAATATTTATTCTGCCCCCCCACGAGATGTTTCCTGTTGTTATTCTATTTAATTCATTTTTAATCTCATATAGTAGTGGGAGGAAGTTTATTTGATATAGACTTTCGTTTCTTGCTCTATAAGTTCTCTCATCTCCTCCCTTTTTCTACTGAGCTTTAACAAAGTTTTGTTGTCGTTCTTGTTCTTATGTAGCTGTTCTAGTGTGTTAATTTCTTTCCTCAGGGCCCTGGTCTTCTCTCTAGTGCACCTTATTTTCACCGCCTCCTCTTTTATCATAATACCTCTTATATAGGCCTTATGAGCCTCCCACACCGTCATTATTGATACCCCTTCTGTGTTGTTTTCTTTAAAATAAATCTCTAATTCTTTTTTCATTCGTTCTTCTATTGATTTATCGTGCAGGAGTTCCTCATTTAATCTCCAGCCCTTATTCCTTATGTTTGCCTCTCCTATCTTTAGTTGTAACATTACCGGCGCATGATCAGAGAATGTTATTATACCAATGTTTGTACAAATTGCCGCCTCTAGCCACCTATGCTCTATTAAAAAGTAGTCGAGTCTAGAGTATGACGAGTGGACAGGGGGGTGGAACGTGAAGTCTCTTGTTTTGGAATGTTGTAACCTCCATACGTCTACCAGTTGATATTGGTGCAGTTTCTGTTTTAGTTTGTTCCTCCATCTCATCCCAGTCCCCTGTGCACTCAACGTACTGTCCTCCTTTGGTTCCGGGCAGAAATTGAAGTCGCCCCTCATTATAAGGCCCCCCTTCTTAAATTCCGCTAGGTCAGCTAACCGCCTGAGAAGGTAACCGATGGGGTTCTTGTTTGGGCCATAAATGTTTGCCAGGGTGCACTCTATTCCATTTAATTTTCCTCTTAGGAACAAGTATCGCCCATCGGGGTCCACTAGTCTCTCATCTAGCTCAAATTTTACACCTCTGGCAAACCCTATGGCTACTCCTTTTGCTCGGCTAAGTGGGGAATCAGCATAATACCACATGGGGTAGTCTTTTGAGCTTATCTTATTGTTATTTGTTATTGCGAAATTAGTTTCCTGAAGAAGGACCACGTCCGTCTCCAGGGATCTCAACTCACCCACAATATTCGCTCTTTTCCTGAGAGCATTTATGCCACGTACATTATAGGAAATAACCTTTAGAGACTCAGTTGTTATGTTTGGTCGCACCACTTTGTGAGAGCAAGGACCACATTCTTGTTCTTTCCTATTGTTACTGGTAGATTCCCTATCCCTCCCGCATCCCTGCACCCCCCCATCACCTCCCTCTCTCCCCCTTCTCCCCCCCCCAAATCCTCCTTCTGCTGCGCCAGCAGCGGTTTCAACTCTCTTCTCCTGGTCAGCGTCTCCGCCGCCAGGTCCGCAAAGATTTGTAAGTTCGTCTCGCCGTATCGCACAGCTTGGATCTTTTTTATGCACGTCTTCACCAGTTCTTTATCCTGAAAGTTGTGAAATCTCGCGATCACGTCTCTTGGGACGTCCCCCTTGATCTCTGGGGGTTTGCGAATCCTATGCACTCTGTCAAATTTTATTTTACCATTTATGTTGGGTGGGGTAATCATTCCCCCGAAGATTGCATCCATTTTTCCTTGAAGGTCCTCTTTTTCTCCCTGAGCCTCTGGGAGACCTCTTATTCGCAAGTTCCTTCTTCTGCTCCTATTCTCCTGATCTTCCAATCTATACAGGATACTTCTCTGTACTTTTATGACCTCCTCTATCTGTTTTTTAACACCTTCCAGCACTTCTCCATGTTGATCTAACCTTGTTTCTGCCTCTTCCACCCTTTTTAGTGTTTGATTCATGTCTTCTCGTAAGGAGTCAATTTTTCCGTTTATAGAGGTTTCCAGCTTTGCGAACATCTCCGCCATTTCGCTTTTGGTTGGTAGTTGTTTTTCTCGGGAATCTTCTCTTTCTATCTCCTGAATCTCATCACTTACTGCATGGATCTCTATCTCTGCTATTTGTCTTCTTGTGCCCATCTTTGGCAAGCCCCCTCGGGGCTTTACTTTTAGCTCCTGTTTGTTTTCCTGGGCTTTCTCTATTACTCTCCTGTACCATGTACTTCCTGATGGTTCCCGGACTTGCGCTTGTTCTGGGTGGATTAGCTGTCATCCCTTTTGTTGATTTTCCTCTCATTCCTACCTTTTGTTCTCTGATATTAGTGGAGGGGTGGTACTACCAGGTGTATTTATGGATATAGTTTTGCGCGTATGAGTTTTTCTATGTAGTTGCGATTATGTACCGGGTGCAATCGGTTACTCCAGACCCCTTTCGTTCCTTGTGCCCTATGTTTTGGGTATTCGGGTATATTAGTTCAATTCAGAGCACAGTTTAGAGCAAAACCGTACGAGAGTTCTACAAAGCAGCAGCATAGACCATTTGCATGAAACTGTATGGTAGACGAAGAAAGAACTTATATGGTAGGGTTTCAGGCAAAAAAAAAAAATGTTTATGTTTATGTTATATGTCCATATGTATTGTTATGTAGAGATGCTGCTCCTCTACAAGCAATATAGATGATGTATATATTTGTATCGTTCCACTTACTAAGTCCCGGTCACTCCACCACTGCCAACACCAGCCAGATACCCTTAGGGTTATACTAGATACGCATTCACTTGCTTTTAGTTGCTATTGCATATTTGCAGGTTTACACAGCCATAGGCTAGAATATATATATATATTGTTATGTAGAGATGCTGCTCCTCTATAGATAGTATGAATAATATATATACGTGTATTGTTATGGATAGCGCTGGGTGAGTACTTGCTAAGATTTACAGGGGGAGAGGCAAAAAAAAAGAAAGAAAAAACCCCAAGACTTTGTGGCTATACCTCGGACGCTCCAATTGCAAAGTCCCGGTCACTCATTCCATATTTGCAGGTTTTCACAGCCATGGGGCAAGATGCACCGCTTCAAACAACACTTCGGGCAACATTATTGAGATTTGTGTATATATATATTTTTTTCACTTACCCCACTGGCTGCTCTTGACGGCTCCCGTCTCTTCCTTGTGTGTATGTATTTTTTTTTTTACCTCTGGTCTTTCAGTGTCCTTCCGTCTCTCTGTATCTCTGTATCTGCATGTCCTTCTGCTCACAGCTGCTCACTGGATCTCTTTTCACCGTAGTGACAGGCTGTCTCACTGCTTCTTCTACTGGACCGAGAACCTCCTCTGCTCGCTGAATGTAGTGTTGACTGGAGGCTGGTGACAGTCTCCGGGGCTCCAGGGCTCCTCCTCGCCCCCTTGTCACACTCCAACTCCCGGTCCGGCTTCACACATACAGCCCTCGCAAACCTATGCGAGGAGCAGCGGGAGGAACAGAGACCCGGGTGGTGCGGGGGGGTTATCACCAGTCGGAGTAAGCCGGAGTGAGTTACAATTTACACGCTGCTACGGGGCTTGCGGAGGCACTCACACTGACGACACTCGCACTGAAGCCCGCGGCTGCTATCCGTGTTTAACAACCACAGGTGCAAGATGCCAGAGAGCGCCAGGAGCGCCGCCGGGAACACCGCAAAGCTAAACTCGTGCTGGTCCGTGGGGGGGGCGCCGGCAGGCAAGGGGGCAAAGGGGCTGACGCCTAGTCTTACATCACAGTGGGAGATACGGCCGACCTCACGGGCTTAGCCTCGGCATCTGCCTAACGCCCACATCCGGCTCCTCCCTCCTCTCTGGAAACCTATTTGACTACGCTTATTTGCTGCTTGCCATTGACCTCGGATTTGTACCTTTACCATTCTACTTCTTTGCCCCTTTTGTACTCAGCTGCGAGATTGGAACCGACCCCGGCTTGGATCTCGACCATTCTTCTGATTAACCCCTTTATACTTTGTTGCCAAACTTGACTGGACCTCGGCTCAGATCTTGGACTAAGCCTTGCACGGTGCTCCGCACCCCTGGCACCTGTGTCAGTGTCCACCAAGTCTCTGTCTCCATCTCCAGAGGCTTCAAGGACCCAAGGTGCAAGGGAGGCCTCCCCACTACTTCGGTCTCAGGTACGTGGCTCTCGTGACAAGGACCTGGAGATTGACAGAGCGCACAAACTCCCTAAAACTCCCCACCTACCAGCCTCTACATCTAGGGATGTTCTGGCACGCATCCATTTTTTTATGGTCAAAGAGCACAATGTGTATGCAGTGAAAGCACAGTGAATGGACCCCTTTACCTCCATTCATCTCTACGCTGATCTTTCCAAAGCGACTATGAAAAACTGCCGCCAACATGCTACAATTACCAAAGCACTCCAAAACCACAAACTACTTATCCCTTACCAGAACAAGACCCACACAGTAAAGGCTCTCCCTGCAGGTCTCCAATTATAAAAAGCTTCATACCAGAGGATATCCCTGACCCTGGAGACCAATCCACCTACCAAATGGAAACTAGAGGAGCCTACCAGAATGATTGAAGCTGTATTTTTCCCATTATGCTTGATTCAACAGATGTTGGTTACCTGCAGTTCCATTAATTTGCACCCGCCTGCCTAAACTGTTGATCATAGACTTACCTGATTCACGGTAAGTCTATCTACCCCCATTCTTGTGATTTTGTGCAGTAATTACTGACCATTGAGCTCAAGAATTTCACTCCATCTTGAGCTTTCACTTTTTATTCACCCTTTGCTCTGAATACTGTACCAGCTACTTCAGCTATTTTTGTTACATCGACTAAACCATCCGCATAAAACCTCCTGAACAGCACTAAATACTTTACCATGACATTTAAAATTGTCTCTGTAAATGCTAGAAGCCTGAACACCCTTCAGAAGAGATCTGCTCTATTTAAATTGGCAAACAGCCAAAAAGCCAATATAATTTTAGTGCAGGAAACACACTTCGCAATAAACAAAACCCCTCAGTTCAAACTGAAAAATCACCAGATCCTTTTAGCCTCCAATCCGAAGAAGAAGAATGGAGTCTTGATAGCTATACGAGATTCTCTTCACTACAACTTGCACCAAACCATCGTAGACCCTCAGGGTCACAACCTAATTGCAATCTGCGATATTAATAGAGTCACGTACACCCTAGTCAATGCCTACGGTTCGAACAGACAGAAACTTTGCTTCTGCAAACGCTTACACAAGAAGGTGACCCAAGTCAAGAAAGGCATAATTATTATGGGAGGTGACTTCAATATAGTCGGAAACCCTGACATCCACACTGGATCAACAACACACCACCAACACCCGACTTTGAACCCCTTTTTTTCAAGCAACTGGCTTATTTGACGTCTGGAGATGCCATCATGGCTCAGTGCGAGACTTCTCCTATTTTTCCTCCTATCAACTATCCTATTCCCGCATTGACTCCTTCCTTTTAGACAGACACTTCAAGATGTTACGGACTCAACAATGAAAATCATTGCGTGGTCTGACCACACTCCTATCTCAATCACTATGGGAGAATGAACAACAGGACCATCTCGTATCTGGAGACTCAACATCTCTCTTCTTGCAACCCCCCCCCAATTAACATTGAAACCATTGCCGCAGAATACCATGCTTTCTTTGAACTCAATGACCCCTACCATGTGGCAGAAAGCCTTCAAATCCACTCACACAGCATCCCACTGCTCTAACCATTGGGAAACCTATAAAAAAAAACTGTTCATAAGTGGTACCTAACACCCTACAGGCTATTAAAAATATACCCAAACTCGCCTAATACCTGTTAGAGGGCCTGCAGCAGTGTGGGTACTATAGCACACCTCCTCTGGTTTTGCAGATCCTTTAGCTCCTTCTGGAGACAAATCTTTTCCCCAATCTAGTCTATATCACAGATACCTTAAATGCCTTTTCCAGTGTTGGCTCTACTCCACCAAGGTATAGAAAATTTTCCTCTCAGATTAAGAGCAGTAATAATACTGCAGCAAAGCTAAATATTACCAGACAATGGAAAACGACAGAATCCCCCACCCTGGTGTCCACGCTTGCAGACCTCAATCTCCAATGCAAGATGGAGAGAATAAAAGCCAGCAAAACTTAACCATGGACAAGTATATTTTCCAATGGTCCTCTTGGTTATCACATTCTGGATGCACTGTAAACATATAATGTTTCTTGTTGAATTTATCCTGAACCTTACCTTGTTTGATTGATATGCTGGTACTCCCCCTCCCCTTTACACTTCCCCCTTACCCCTCTCCAGCCCCCTTCTGGAGCCATCTCCATTAATGCCTCCAGATGTAGACATATCCCTACAACCTAGTTTGAAATTAAATTAAACGTTACCTGTTATGAATATGTTTCATGAGTTGAAATTAAATTTTATGCTCCAGTTGGAACATCTGGCGAAATATTACATGTTCTGTTAAGAATGTATGTGAAAACTTCTAATAAAGAATATTTAAATAAAAAATAAATGCCCTCCAAAATAAACCCAGCCATGCCAGCATCAATCACGATGAACCGCTGACCCACACAAAAAAAAAAGTCCACACACAACACTTAGCTCCTGCCGATTGATAGCTCTGCTTCCCACTTGCCGCTAACTAAATGACAGTGTCCTGAAAAAGTATTCATACCCCTGTAAATTTTCCACTTTTTGTCATGTTACAAACAAAAACGTAAATGTATTTTATTGGGATTTTCTGTGATAGACCAACACAAAATGGCACATAGTTGTAAAGTGGAAGGAAAATGATAAATGGTTTTCAAATTTTTTTACAAATAGAAGTGGCGGGCATTTGTATTCAGCCCCCCTGTGTCAATACTTTGTAGAACTACCTTTTGCTGCAATTACAGCTGCAAGTCTTTTTGGGAATGTCAGTACCAGCTTTGCACATCTAGATAGTGAAAATTTTGCCCATTCTTCTTTGCAAAATAGCTCAAGCTCAGATTGGATGGAGAGCGTCTGAACAGAAGTTTTCAAGTCTTGCCACAGATTCTATATTGGATTTAGGTCTGGACTTTGACTGGGCCATTCTAACATGAATATGCTTTGATCCAAACCAATCCCTTGTAGCTCAGGCTATATGTTTAGGGCCATTGTCCTGCTGGAAGGTGAACCTCAACCCCGTCTCAAGTCTTTTGCAGACTCTAGTGCCGCGTACACTTGAGCGGACTTTGCATCAGGATGAACTCCTAAGGACTTTGACAGACTTCCGACGGAGTTCCGCCGAAACTGACTTTCCTACACACGATCACACCAAAGTCCGATTCTTTTGAACGTGATGACATACGACTGGACTACAAAAGAAAGTTTAATAGCCAGTAGCCAATAGCTGCCCTTGCGTAGTTTTCGGTCCGTCGGACTAGCATAAAGTCGAACGTTTTTTTCGATAGGAATTGAGACTGTTGGAAAGATTTCAAACATGTTCTATTTCTAGGTCCGTCGGAATTTGACAGAAAAGGTCCGATGAAGCCCACACACGATCGAAATGTCCGACGGAATGATTCCTTCGGACCTTTTCTGCTGAAAAGTCCGGTCGTGTGTACGCGGCAAAACAGGTTTTCTTCTAAGATTTACCTGTATTTGGCTCCATCCATCTACCCATCAACTCTGACCAACTTCCCTGTCCCTGCTGAAGAAAAGTATCCCGACAACATGATGCTACCCTTTCTGACCAGAGCACGTTTTGCGATTCAGCACTGTCGCTTTAACTGACAATTGTACGGTCGTGCGACGTTGCACCCAAACAAAATTGACGTCCTTTTTTTCCCCACAAATAGAGCTTTCTTTTGGTGGTATTTGATCACCAAAAGAAAAAGTTTTTTATTGTTTATTTTGCTGTAATGCCGCTTACACACGATCGGAAATGCCGCCAGCAAAACTCAGATAAAAGCTTTTTGTCTGAAGATGCGACCATGTGTATGCTCCATCGGTCTTTTGCTGGCGAAATTCCAGCCAGCAAAAGATTGAGAGCATGTTCTCTATTTTTCGGTCGGGAAAAGTTCCTATCTGAAAATGCGATCGTCTGTATGCAATTCGGACGCGTGCTCAGAATCAAGTACGAGACAGAATTGCTCGTTCTGGTAAAATGAGCGTTCGTAATGGAGATAGCACATTCGTCACGCTGTAAATTTTTGGATCTTTTAATGCAGCGCGTTCTTTTGTTCTTTATAATGCTAGAAGAATTAATTTGTTTTGCTGCGGAAATTCACACAGAGTTCTCACAAACGTATTTCTTTATTATTTCTCATGATCTCCTGAATAATCTTTTTTGTTTTTAAAGCCAGATCTCCATAATAAAGTTTAGAATTTTATTTTAATCAAGATCTCCTTCCTCTGTATGAAAAAGGGACTTAGTTTTAGTTTTTGGTTCATCAATCACACACAATTTTTAGCTCATGATTGTTGCAAATTGAATGTTAATAAATAGAAAAGACTATCATTCTGAGCTCAGCATTTTTCATTCTTGTCCCAATCATTTTTGGCCCCTACTGTCTATTGATATGTAAAACACTTTTTGGTCAATCATTCATTTGTTATCAATGTAGTAATATGACTGAACAGAAGTGACTCCATTTTGTGCAGCTATAAAGTAATATGGATTCATATATCTTGACTTGTATCAGACTCAAGTTAAGTCAACTAGTTCTGTTTTTCAGTTTTATGACAGGTTTTCTATAAAGCATACATATAAGAAAATAGCTTGTGTAAATAGTTTTATTCTGTACTGTCTAAATAAAGAATTGTTGCTCAATATGTCTGGGCCCCTTCCTGTGTCACAGGGAAGCAGGACCAGCAGAATTGGCTGGCCATTATCCCAAAGGCATTCTCCACGACTCTTCTGGCTCTGGCCAGCCGGTAATTAAAAACCCTCTTCTCCGGGGTGAGGGTCCTCTGGGGGAATGGCCTCATCAGGTGATCACCCAGACCAAATGCTTCATCAGCGATAAAAACAGATGGGGGTCCTTCCACGTTCTCTTCTGCAGGTGGCAATCCCAAGCCACCACTCTGGAGATGTCGGTAGAACTCGGTCTGGGCAAAGACTCCACCATCCGACTTCCGGCCATTCTTCCCCACGTCCACATAGAGAAACTCTTATGTCGCCGACACCACCACCATCAACACAATACTATGAAATCCCTTATAGTTAAAATAGTATGACCCCGAGTGGGGTGGTGGGAAGATGTGGACGTGCTTCCCATCGATTGCCCCTCCGCAGTTGGGAAAGTCCCAACAATGAGCAAATTGGGAAGCCACAGTCTGCCATTCCTGTGGCGTTGAAGGAAACTGTGGAGTCAAAAACAAAAGATATTATCAGTACTTTTGCACATAACATTGCAAGCAGATTAGACACAAACATTCTTGGCCAACATCAGTATAACATTTATTTTAAGGAGTATTTAAAGACAAAAGTATAATGTCCACTTATCCGATTCCTCACCCTTTCTTATGGCCCATTGTAAACATTTTTTTTGGGGGGGGGAGGGTTATAAATGATTTTTGGGAGCCAAAAAAAGCCTCTGGCACTCTGCCTGAATTTAAGGACACAAATAACATTTGTACACATTTTAGGGGGTGTTTAGGGTAAAGCACTACAATGGAGCTGACAAAATACATTGTTAAGTGACTAGGCTAGGAGTGTATGGGCCCAGGATAGCATGCTGGGGAGGTTAGTGAAAAGGAGCATTAAAAGCTTCCAGCATGCATGAGGACAAAACGGACATTCACAGCATATTACAATCATGGTAATTAGGGAATGATGAAAGAAATAAAATACATTAGCAAACATTAAATATATAGAACGTGATGTTAAAGGAGAAAACTTACCCTAATATAGTCCTTCTGCAGGACCTGAATGATGGCAGAACAGGTCTCTGGAATAATGATCCCCAGGGCCTGGGGGGAGATGCCTGTAGAGAACTTGAGGTCCTGCAGACTTCTCCCCGTCGCCAAGTACTGCAACGTGGCGACTAGCCTCTGCTCCGGAGTGATGGCTTGCCGCATGCAGGTGTCCTGCTTCATAATATAAGGGGACAGCAAAGCCAACAGACGGCGAAAAAGGGGGTCCCTCATCCGGAGAAAATTCCTGAAATCAGGGTTATTCTCCTGGATCTCACGTAGCAAAGGTATATGAGAGAATTGGTCACGCTGGAGTAACCAATTCTCGGTCCATGAACTCCCTCTCCCTGTTCATGGACTGGGCTTGGGTCAAAGCAAGAACCCCAACACCAAGCCCCTGCATAGCTTAAACTTTATGATGAGTACGTACCTGCAACATGGCTTCAAGATGGTCGGCAGGTCAGAACAAACTAACAGAACGCACTGAAGAACAGCAAGGCCTGTGATGAGCGAGCTGAAAATCAGAAACGAGCGGACAAGAACGCACTGAAAAACAGATATGAACTGACTACACGCACTGAAAAACAGATACAAACCCACAAGCACAAACTGAACAGCAGTAAAACAATCTGAAAAGCACTAGTCTGAAAAGTGCGAATCATCTCTCTCCAAACTTCTACTAACACAAGATAAACACGAGATTAACAGAAGGAGCCCAAAGTGTGGCGCAGTGGCTATTGAGCTTACTTTTTCTAGTCCCATCGTAGGTGTTGTACGTCACCGCGTTCTTGACGGTCGGAATTTGCTGTGAGCGTGTGTATGCAAGACAAGCTTGAGCGAAATCCCGTCGGAAAAACCATCATAGCTTTTTCCGACCAAAATTCAGATCCTGTGTACGCGGCATTAGAGGGTAGGGATGAGCCAAACTGTCTTGGGTGCAGTTCGAGCAGAAATTAGGAGGCCGAGCCCAAATCTCATTGAAATCAATGCGAGTCAAATCTGTTATTTCGAAAATGGCAAAGGATTGTAAAAAAATTTGCATTGGGGTGCTGAAATCAGTACCAGGAGCAGTGATTTTCCAAAATCATTGACATTTACAAACAAAAATAAAATATTTTAAATTGCCGGCAAATGATATTTCCCTGTTGGCTTCTTTAAAAACAAAGGCACAAAGACCCCTAAAGAGTAATCTACAGGAAGAATATAAAAAAATGCATACAGTCCTCTATAAATTGCATTTCCGACCCTTTCAATCTGATATGGATTTTAAGGGGGTGCGCCACACACAAAAAAAATAGCATAAAAATCAAACAAAATGTGTAAGGTCCCCCAGAAAATCTTTTCCCACAAAAATAAAATGAATGCATTAGGTGCCCCTAAAATACATACAGGAACCCTAATCCGAGCATGCAGCCTGGCTGGCCAGGAAATATGATTGAGGAGTACGAGTCCCCTCCTGATTCATATGGGCCACATGCCCATAACATGGTGAAGTACCTTGCCAGCTGGGATCCCACTGGTAAAGCACCTTGTCCTCAGGTTAAAGTGGACAAGGGTCTCTTTTCCACAACCCTAGCCTATCTGGTGGGGTCTGTGGGTGGGTGACATATCAGAATCTGGAAGCTCCACTATGTGAATGAGTAAGGCCGCGTACACACGAGCGGACTTTTCGGCAACAAAAGTCCGACGACCATTCCGGCGGACTTTTGATGGACTTCCGACTTGTTGACGGATTTGTACGTGATGACATACGACCAGACTAAAATAAGGAAGTTGATAGCCAGTAGCCAATAGCTGCCCTAGCGTGGGTTTTTGTCCGTCGGACTAGCATACAGACGAGCGGATTTTTCGACCGGACTCGAGTCCTTCGGAAAGATTTGAAGCATGTTTCAAATCTAAAGTCCGTCAGATTTTTCGACTGGAAAAGTCCGCTTAAGGTCCGATGAAGCCCACGCACGATCAGATTGTCCACCGGACTCGGTCCGTCGGACCAGTCCATTCGAAAAGTCCGCTCGTGTGTACGCTGCATAAGGTGTACATAATACCCCTACTCATTCACAAAAAACTGAAAAGCAAAAATAAAAGCAATCAGTTGTTAATAAATTCTTTACTTAAAAAAAAGGCAACGTCATTGAAAGTGGATGTATATTATGGGACATTTTTATTTTCAAATAAATGACGTGTAAAAAACTGTCTGTTTTTATTTACACTTTAAGTTTTTTATGAATGAGTAGGGGTACTATGTACCCCTACTTATTCACATGAGAGGCAGTATCTAAGTGCCCCCCAATTGTCAAAGGTAGCTTCCAGGTTCTGGAAAGCCTCCTACCATAGAACCAGGGTCACGGGAAAGATGCCCTTGTCCACATCAACATAGCCAGATGTCCCTTATGTTGAGGGCATGTGGTCTGGTATTATTTAGAGAGTGGTCACTGGTCACATGCTTGTTCCTTTCCCCTTCTGGTTTGCAAAGCTGCATGTTTGATAGAGTGGGGGATAATTAAAACCCCTTTTAGCTTTTTTTTACTGAATGCCCTGGTCAGTGATGTCACAAGGGGGCGGGGACACCCAGTGATGTTGCTGTGTGCCCCTGCCCCTTAGTTATTTAAGAACTGACAGATGCCGGGCTGTCATTCGGCAGGATCCCTTGTCAGGTGCGGACCTTTTCTTTTGGGGGGGGTCGGTGGCTGGCGTTCATCATGATTGACGCTGGATCTACACAAGAGAACAATTTTTTTTTTTTTTTTTATAAAGGACTTGTAAAAAACTGCCCCTTGTGTTTATTAACACTACACTTTTTTTGGTGAATGAGTAGGAGTACTATGTACCCTTACTCATTTACATAGGAGGGATGCCAGCAACTGGGGGCCCCCTTGTTAAAGGGCCTAAGGGTCTGGTATAGATTTGGGGGGGCCCCCCACAGTGTTTTTTCTCAATTTTTTTTATTGCTGGCAACTGTTTAGTTTACATTCAGCTATCAGCGTTGTTAAGGACGTGGCAGGCGGCTTCCCGACCTGTTCCTTAACAACTACTAAGTAACTTACTTACTTACCCTTACTAATTGTTACGGATTTTTAGTGTAGCACCCTGGAGTTTAGTCAGGGTTGCTCCTCAAAATGTACTTGCCAGGAATAGTCATCTTGGCTAATTGTTAGAAATCCATTGATTTCTCCCTAAGTTTGGCCTTGTTGCACTTTTCTTTTTCACCACTAGCTGGCCGGGTACCTGGTGGTACTAGCTACGAGAAGGGCAATGCAAGGTCAGATTATGGGTATATGGGGTATCTCAGCCAATGGGCAGGGGTTTTCTTGGATCCCTTGGCCTGCTGGGAGAACCTATATATTTGGGTGGAGTCAGGTGATCTGTGTTGTGTGCCACCTGGACACCTGTCTGGGTGGATGTGTGTTGTACTGCCCAGGCTGCTAGGCCAGAGATTGGGTCTATCCTGGGCACATCTGGCTGCTAGGCTGTCTGAGGGCCTATCCAAAAGCAAGAGAGCAGCGCAGGCTTGGGACTGTGGCTTGCAGTCCAACCAGAAGTGACGGTTCTGCTGGCCAGAGAACCTATCGTGGTCAGAGGTAGAGGGGAAGCTGTCACCACTAAGGGACCAACCGCCTTATAACCAGGGACCACAGTGAGTAACTGAAGCAAGTACCGGAGCAGCAGTCTCACCAACCGGGGACAGTGAAGAATCGGGAAACTTCAGTGGGTATCAAGCCAGGGACCCAGCCAGCAGAGGGGATGCTTGCAGAGCAGCATTGTGTGTCAAGCCAGGGACCGAGCAGGTCAGTGGGGTGAAGCTTGAGAGGTATCTTGAGTGCCAAGCTAGGGACCCAGCAGAGAGGTGGGGGTGATGCTTGAGGAAGATACCACCGTGAAGATTGCAGGAGCTCAAGGGATTCAGTGGCAGTGAATCAGCGGGTCTAGTGAGAGACTGGGAGCTCAGTGGGCTGAAGAACTACAAGGAGTGATTGTAGTGGAAGTGAAAGAACTGTGTACGCTTTGTGTTAGGAACTGTTAAAGACTGTTGCCATAGGAGACAGCATTCCTGCACATGCAGATGTGGTGTCTTGCTGGATCCCTTTCCCTGCATGGCTGTCCTCCTGTTGAAGTCAATTGAATTTGCAACTACCTAAGGGTGTCCTGGCCCTAACCCTCTCTCCCCCAAAAGTTTGTTAAGAGAAATAAAAGTCTCTTTTAAATTTAAGTAGTGTCTGGCACCCAATAACTTTAACCACCTTGCACCCACCATATACAGAAGGATGTTGGCTATCCCTGGCCTTGGAGGTTCTCATTAGACCGAAGGAGGCCTGGGATCTTCCTACATTTGGCGCCTAACATGGGGCTAAGGTGCTCTCTACAGCAGTCGCCCTTAGCAACCGGCCTCAGCTTCATCTGGATTTCGTCTGGCTCCGTCGGAAGGTTGCAAGTAACATCTATACTTCTAATAGACTGTGTTGTTGTGTGTACTACCAATGTGGGGGAAGAACCAACAAGTTTCCTTGCTCAGGGGAGAGGATCAGCCTGGTCTTTTGACACTTCCCGCTAGTGCTGTGAGGGTTAATGCAGATTCCAAAATGGACTCCAGTACAGTTTTGGCACGCTGCCGAATGAAGAAGGCGAGCGCCACAGTTCCCAGAGAACATTTGCACCAATCCGTTGGCTCCCGCTCTGCATAGGAGGATAAGGAAGTGCTGCCACATTTGTCTGATTGTGGGTTGGAGAGAAAGATGGCGCAGTTCGTAGGGGATATGGCGGATGGGAAAAAGTATGCCCAGGTGTTTGTTTCAGTCCAAAGGGTAAGCTTGCCCTGTATACGGCTGGAGGCTACGAGGCTTTGGGACTGATCTGTGGAAAATGTTCCGGCCTGACCATGCATTTGAGGCCTTGGATCGTCTGTTGATGCTGTGGTGAACACTTGTTTGAGGTTGTCTCCCCAACTCAACCTCCGCGCATCCTACAAGTGGATTAGGACAGGAACGTTGCTATCCAAGCTGGGAGTGATATTCAGAGCCCACCAGCTAGCAACAGTCATGCAGGAAGCTGCTACCCTTGTCTCAGTGACTACCCCAGGACCCAGCTCACTGATCGCTCCTCAAGGCCGCGGTCGGGCCCAGCTGCTTGCCTTGATGTCTGAGCCAACCGTGAGGAAAGTACCGGAGCCGGGTAAGCCAGCGAGAAGTGAGAGTGGTGTGCCCGTGGGGGGGGGGTGATGCCTGTGGCCATCAAAGTGGATGCCATGCGTAACTACATCCCAGCCAAAGGGTGCTCTACCATCTCAGATTCAGACATTCTGTCTGACGGTCTATCTGAACTCTTTTCTGACACGTTGTCTTGTACTGGGAAGTAAAGTGATAGCGAAAAGGAACAAATGAGTGATGTGCAGGAAGGTGAAGTCCCCCCTGTTGTCGCTGCCAACGTAGAGATTAAGTTGTATGCCAATGCAGCCCCACCGATCAACATTTCCAGAACTTTTGAGAAAGATCATTGGGCTCAATGGGTTCCCAAAGTCTGCCCCATCACGCCCATGCCTAGCATCAAGCCTGACCATAAGCCGCATGTGGTTGCCAGATACCCCGTTCAGCGTGCTCCAGACGCCCGGGTCCTACCTTAATATGGGGATCCCAAAACCCTGCCTCAGCTTTCAAAGATACAGTGGATAATCATAAAGAAAGTGGCAGAAGAATACGGGTACTTATACCCATACATACCCCCTCGTCTGAAAGAGGAGATCTCGGAGAAGGAGATTCAATGGGTGGATGAAGCTGTGGGGGGGGGGTTCCTCCAGATACCTCTCAGTACAGACTTCCTGAAGTTGTCACCCAGGATGGTTGGAAAATATCTATCAGTGTTGGACACATGGGGATACAGCCGGAAGATTAACCTAAACGGTGTAGTCATCCGCCAACCAGACAAAAAGGACATCAAGCGCTTTGTCGCCACGATGAATGCAAAGGGAGAGTTCTTAATTCTACCCGACCCCGGGTACTACTGGTAAACATCATCAAAATGGTATCATCATGAGGGGCGTGGCTATTCGCCGAGCAAGATGGACGTCTGAACCCTCAGCTCCTGCACCGACCGGAATGATATATACGAACATCGCCGCTTCTACAGCTCCATCTGACCCCTAAACATACAGAGACACTGCCACAGGGACCAGCAATGTCTCAGCCGACTCGCAAGAGGAAAGAATACAGGCCGCCAAAGAAACTGACAGATTACTTTACACTGCAGCTGGACACAGAAATGCAAGATGGCGCCCGCGACCCTGCAGAGGATTCATCAGCCTACACAGACCTCCCTGATGCAGATGACACTGAAATACTGCCTCATCCACACTCTCCAGAGTCATCCCTTCAATATCCTTCCTCCTCAGCCTGCAACAGCCCAGCAAAAGCGAGGATGCGAATGGATTCAACAGAAAACGGCACTGAGGTAAGCCCTGCATCTCTCTCAGTATTACCTCAGCCATCAGCTATAGCAGCTTTCCCCACATCAGATCAACCTGTTCTAGACACTACCATGAAGGAGATGCTCATCTCCCTGCAGAGCTCCCTGCACATTGAAATAGCATCCATGTTCAAGCAATTCTCATCTCATGTACACATTATGGGGAACAAAATCTACCATATTGAAAAACACATGAATGACCTAACTACAACAGTGAATGATCTTGTAGATGCACAAGATCATACCCATGTTGAACAGCAATGGATGAAATCCAAGATGGCGGACCTAGAAGACAGGTCTCGACGTAATAACGTCAAAATTAGAGGTATACCCGAAACCGTCCTGCCACATGACCTCAATTCATATGCCAGAAAGATGATCTCCACTGTTTTACCTGATCTGTCACCAATGGAGACAATAATAGATCGCATACATCGCATCCCCAAACCAGCACATCTAGCAGCAGACATACCCAGAGATGTTCTAATGAGGATTCATTTCTTCCACACTAAGGATCAACTCCCGTTTAAAACCAGACATCTGGGCAAACTCCCAGCACCATTCAATAATCTACAGCTGTTGGCAGATTTGTCGCAATACACACGACAACTCCAAAGACAACTGAATACCATAACCAAACCTCTAAATAACCACAAAATCCCATACCAATGGGGATTCCCAACAAAAATCATTATCACCAAAAACGGAACCAAACACGTCATCACCACAGTTCAGGAAGGAATAAAACTTCTCAAACAATGGGACATTATCCCGGAAGCACCTGAGGTATCAATTAATACCCACAGAAGTCCCACACGGACCTCAGGTCCCAAGCAAACCTACAATGCACGCTGAAGCGAACCTGATAGGTGATACCAAGGTTTACACAGTCACCATACCATCCGGTCGGATGCCTTGCTCGTGCAGCTTAAACCACAAACTCTACCCCGCTCAGTTAACACAGCCTAGTGTTGTCAGGCTGTTTGCAGCAGTTGTTCAGTTATATTTACACTTGGTACTGCTTATATCATAAAGCACTGTTTAACCTTCCTTCTTCTTCTCCTACCTGCCTCATTCTCCACTCGTCCCTCCGGGGAGCTACTACTGAAGAACAACCAAAACTCGCTCCACGTAACCTCCCAGGACCACACAGCTGCCTCTTCCAACCGTGAGTACCACTCATTTTGTTTGACACCACCACAAACCACACAAGATGCCAAAATTCCTTTCAATTAACGTCAAAGGACTCAACTACCCAGCCAAGAGAACCTCCATGTGGAAAACAGCTATAGATTCTAAATGTGATATCCTTTGTCTCCAAGAGACTCACTTCAAAATCTCAGCTGAACCCCGTTGTACACACCATCAGTTTACCAACATTTTCAAAGCCTCAAGCCCAAATAAGAAAAATGGGGTCATGATAGCAGTAAAAAATTCCCTCACTTTCACGCTTCACAATAGCTTGATCGATGAGGAAGGGAGATATTTGGCGCTGGACTGTACCCTAGATAACACCAGATATACTATCATCAATGTCTATACACCCAACTCTGGCCAAATTAGATTTTTATCCAAACTTATGAAAAAACTCGATAAGTTTCGCCAAGGTAATTTTATTGTGTGCGGTGACTTCAACATTGCACCTGACAATGAATTAGATACCTCAAACCGTACATCCAGACCCTCATCCCCTATGACCACCTTCATAAGAAACAACGATTTCTACGATGTTTGGAGATGTCATCACACCTCAGAACGAGAATACTCCTTCTTTTCCAGCAGACATAATTCGTACACCCGGATTGACTATTTTCTTGTTGACAAATGGACCCTTACCAAAACCACAGACTCCTCCATTGGAACAATCACATGGTCTGACCATGCCCCAGTGTCGATCGATATAGCTGACCATCCTTCACATCCTCACCACATGATGTGGAGAGCCAATGCGTCAATCATCCAATCCCCAGAAAACTCCCTATACATACGAAATCACCTGGAAGAATTTTTTGAACTAAATAAAGGATCGACCTCAAACAACACAATCCTCTTGAATGCCCATAAGGCGTTTGTTAGAGGAATTATTATACAACTTAGTGCAAGAGAAAAGAGGAGGAGATCACAGCGTCTAGATACTATCATATCTAATATTAATCTATTAGACAAACAGAACCAATCCACTCCAGACCCTACAACAAAAGAAAAATGAGTTCTCCTTAGACAAGAACTTAGGAACATTCTTCTAGAATCCCACACTAAAATCCAAACAAAATTTAAAGCAAACCATTACACTACAGGCAATAAAGCAGGGAAAGCACTCGGACGCCACATCAAATCAAAGATACCACATCTCTTTCATCCAGCCACAAAACAAAAACTCATTGACCCACAAGCTATTGCGGACGCATTCAGCCACTACTACCAATCAGTATACAACCTAAAAGAAGACACTACCACCATCCAACCATCTATAGTAGATATCAACACATTCTTACGGGAAATTAAACTTCCGAAACTTTCACATCAACTTCATGAGCTAAACAAACCATTCACCCACCTAGAGATCCTAAATATCATTTCTGCATTACCATCCAACAAATCGCCCGGACCGGACGGTCTAACTAGCGAATATTACAAACAATTTTGCACCACCTTGGCACCCCACTTCTCCCAAGTATGCAATGACGCTGCCTCCTCCTCTTCTCTCCCCAGTGAAATGCTTAACGCTTTAATAATCACTTTACCGAAGCCAGGGAAAGAACCTACCTCACCCCAAAATTTCCGCCCAATCTCGCTTCTTAATATAGACACAAAGATTTACGCCAAAAGCATAGTCGCTAGACTAGTACAAATCATGCCCAAATTAATACATCCAGACCAATCTGGCTTCACAAAAGGTAGACAATCACATGACACAACCAGAAGACTTATTAACATAATTCACCATGCTGAGACCAACAGAACGCCTTCTCTGCTCCTATCTCTGGACGCAGAGAAGGCGTTCGACAGGGTCAACTGGGACTACCTACAAGCGACGCTCCACAAATTTGGCTTTCATGGACCTATCCTGTCCGCAATACTAGCTTTATACTCATCCCCGTCGGCCCAAGTCTACACAGAAGGCATGATCTCAAAACCATTCCAGATTACTAATGGCACCCGCCAGGGATGCCCCCTCTCGCCACTTATTTTCAACCTAATTATGGAACCCCTGGCGGAGCACATTAGACTTCATAGAAATATCAATGGTTTTAAAATCGGTCATATAGAACATAAAATTAACCTGTTTGCGGATGACGCCGTAATGATGCTCACCAACCCAATCTCTTCCCTGGCTTCGGTCCAAGACGTACTAATGAAATTCAGTTGTATTTCGTATTATAAGGTTAATGCTACCAAATCCTATATATTAGATTTAGGCCTAGATGCAGTAACCAGCAATATCCTACGTAATCAATATATATACCCGTGGGCAGAATCAGGTATATCTTATTTAGGCATCATACTCACTAAATCAACAAAAGGACTTTTCAACAGCAACTACATAGATACTAAACAAATGCTACTTCAGGAAACCGCTAAACTAGCCAAATTTGAAATCACATGGTCAGGTAGGCTGGCAGCCTTCAAAATGCTCATACTACCTAAAATACTTTACACATTTCGCACACTACCTATTCCACTATCCAATTCCTACCTAAACTCTCTGCAGACTATAATTAGTCGCTATATTTGGCAAAATAAAAAAACGAGATCCAGTCACTCTAAAATCATCAAACAAAGACTAGTGGGGGGAATGGGCTACCCTGACATAAGAGAATACTACCTAGCCACTATCCTGTCACAACTCCAAGAGTGGACTCAAACCCACCAAAATACACTATGGGGCAACATTGAAAACAATGCCACACCAGGGCCAAATCTCGTATGCTGGCTATATAGTACATCTGCTCTGATCACGAATACTAATCTGTATTCTCCAACCATTCAGGCATCAGTCAAAGCCTGGAAAATCCTCCACAACACTAAATGGTCATCACTAACCACTAAACCTATACACGTTCCAATACAAACCCTACGCCTACTATCCCCTGACCTAACCATCCCCAACTGGCTACTCTCACAGACGTCTTCCACAGCAGAACTTAGAAACACAATTCAACATAAACCATTTACAGTATTCCAATCCACCCACAAAGCACCCACATTAGACTTTCTCACCTACCTGCGTATTCAATCATGCTTATCTAGAAACCCAAATTTAGAAGGATCCCTACCAAACAAACTCTGGAGCTTCTATTTCACACAAGAATCCCAATCTAAGGGCATCTCTCTTATCTACTCCACACTACAAGAAAAAAATACCTTTAACAAATCCAAACCATTTACTGACTGGGAAACAGACACCCACGAACAATACTCAGACCAACAATGGATACAGGCATTAAAAACGGTTCACAAAGCCACAAGATGCACCTCTCTATGGGAACTTACAAACAAAATCACACTCAGATAGTACTTGACACCACTCAAACTAGCTAAATTCCAAACCAACTCCTCAGCCTTATGTTGGAGACAATGCAACCACACAGGAACTCTATTCCACATTCTATGGCACTGCCCAATAATAACAAACCTATGGAAAGAAGTAACACACTTAATACAAGACATAGGACACTTTAATATCACCCTAACGCCACAACTGGCCATACTAAACATGATACCAGATACGATTCCCCACACATTCAAAACGATCCTCATGCACATTCTCCTAGCAACCAGACTACTTCTAACCAGAAACTGGAATACACATAACGTCCCCACTATACTGGAAGTGATTACCCTAGTCCACTCACACTATACCTACGAACTCATAGGAACAAGAGGTTCTGCATCACATCACAACATCCAAACAAATTGGTCCCAATGGAAAAACTGGTATAATAGCAGAATAGCATAAATTTCTTTTCACTAAATTATTCTTCTGAAATGATGTACACATGAATGGACGACCTAATATATGCATATTACAAATAATGCTCTCATTACCCTTCTCCTTCCTTCCCCTCCCCCTACCCCTACTATTCTATTCATCCCACTTCCTAAATATGACCCTATATTACACTATTGTTATTGTACCACCATTTCTGTTTTATACATTGTAACATGTGTAATATTGTTCTTTAATGCTTTTGAATAACTATTGCAAGATATACTGTAAATCTATATTACGTTATTGTCAACTGGCAAAAAGTAATAAAAATCTATTTTGAAAAAAAAAAATGGTATCATTATTACCTTGGATTATAAATATGTGTTGTGTGATATCAAGGACGCTATGCTGACAGCCACTTCACACTAACATTTACATTTTTGTTACTGGAGAACATTCCAGAGATTTGTACTGCCCGGACTGTGCTGGACTGAATCATGCCAGCATATACATGGAGTGCCCATCTGAGCCATGTTGACTAAAAGTTGAAGCTGTTGGGGTGATCCACCCCGAAGGACGAACTGTGATCTTCAGCAGGTTGTTGCTTCTCAAGTGATGATGAAAATCTTCTATGTCCCCGGCTGTCATATGAACAGACTGAGGATACCTTTGCAAGGGGACCTATTTCCCGAAGTGTTGTTCCTTGTGCCAAGGCCTGGCTGCTTGTTTCTGAGATGCAGCTGTGCCTCCTTGTCCCTGGAGGTGTCCCTGAAGAAGAAGGGAGACTGCTGGGAAGTATAGTCCACCCAGAGTGAAATTGATGGGCTCTGACACGTCATGGACACTGGATGTATAGTTAGTTAGACTAGGCTGTAATAGAGGGGTAAATTCCCACCATTAATGTGAATAATGGACTAAAACATATATCTGAACTGTTTCTAGTGTGGTCACCAGTAGGGATGAGTCGAACACCTCACTGTTCAGTTCGCACCAGAACATGCGAACAGGCAAAAAATGTGTTCGAACACGCGAACACCGTTAAAGTCTATGGGACTCGAACATGAATAATCAAAAGTGCTAATTTTATAGGCTTAAATGCAAGTTATTGTCATAAAAAGTGTTTGGGGACCTGGGTCCTGCCCCAGGGTACATGTATCAATGCAAAAAATGTTTTAAAAAACGGACGTTTTTTCAGGAGCAGTGATTTTAATAATGCTTAAAGTGAAACAATAAAAGTGTAATATTCCTTTAAATTTTGTACCTGGAGGGTGTCTATAGTATGCCTGTAAAGGGGCGCATGTCTCCCGTGTTTAGAACAGTCTGACAGCAAAATGACATTTCAAAGGAAAAAAAGTGATTTTTAAACTACTCGCGGCTATAATGAATTGTCGGTCCGACAATACACATAAAAGTTCATTGATAAAAACAGCATGGGATTCCCCCACAGGAGAACCAGGAATCAATTTTTTTTTTTAAATGGTGTGGGGGTCCCCCTCAAAATCCATACCAGACCCTTCAGGTCTGGTATGGATTTTAAGGGGAACCCAGCGCCAAAATAAAAAAAAATGGCATGGGTCCCCACAAAAATCCATACCAGACCTTATCCGAGCACGCAACCTGGCAGGCCGCAGGAAAAGGAATGAGAGAACACCCCCCCCTCCTGAACCGTACCAGGCCACATGCCCTCAACATTGGGATGGTGCTTTGAGGTAGCCCCCCCATGGGGATGAGGACAAGGGCCTCATCCCCACAACCCTTGGCCGGTGGTTGTGGGGGTCTGCGGGCGGGGGGGGCTTATCGGAATCTGGAAGCCCCCTTTAACAAGGGGAGCCCCAGATCCCGCCCCCCTGTGTGAAATGGTAATGGGGTACAAAAGTACTCCTACCATTTCACAAAAAAAGTGTCAAAAATGTTAAAAATGACAAGAGACAGTTTTTGACAATTCCTTTATTTAAAGTCTTCTTCTTTCCATCTTCTTCGGGTCTTCTTCCTTCTTCCGTCCTTCTTCCTTCGGTTTCTTCCTCCATCTTCTTCTTCCTCTGGTTCTTCCTCCGGTGTTCTCGTCCGGCATCTTCCTCTGCGGCGTCTTCTTCCCTGCTTCGCTCTTGGAAATGTACCTGAATTCAACATTTCACTCTACATGTGAGTGGATATTGCTTTTTATCAATAAATTGTGTTTGATACATACTCAGTGGCGCCCCTTCTGCTTGTTTACTTTTTATGACATTACCATGCATATAAGCCTTTAAAATTAGCACTTTTGATTTCTCCCATAGACTTTTAACCACCTCAATACAGGGCACTTTCACCCCCTTCTTGCCCAAGCCATTTTTCAGTTTTCAGCACTGTCGCATTTTGAATGACAATTGCGCGGTCATGTTACACTGCACCCTAATGAAATTTTTATCATTTTTTTCCCACAAATAGAGCTTTCTTTGGTGGTTTTTGATCACCTCTGTGGTTTTTATTTATTGCGCTATAAACAAAAGAAGAGGGACAATTTTGAAAAAACACAATATTTTTTACTTTTTGCTATAATAAATATCCAATTTTTTTTTTTAACAAATTTTTTCCTCAGTTTAGGCTGATATGTATTCTTCTACATATTTTTGGTAAAAAAAAATTGCGATAAGCGTATATTGATTGGTTTGCGCAAAAGTTATAGCGTCTACAAAATAGGGGATAGATTTATAGCATTTTTATTTATTTATTTAATTTTTACTAGTAATAGCGGCGATCTGCGATTTTTATTGTGACTGCGATATTGCAGCGGACATATCGGACACTTTTGACACATTTTTGGGACCATTCACATTTATACAACGATCCGTGCTATAAAAATGCATTGACTACTGTGTAAATGTGACTGGCAGGCAAGGGGGTTAACACTAGGGGGCGATCGAGGGGTTAATGTATGACCTAGGGAGGTGATTCTAACTGTGGGGGGAGGGGACTCACTAGTGGAGGAGACCGATCGGTGTCCCTATGTACAAGGGACACACCATCGGTCTCCTCTCCTCTGACAGGACGTGGATCTGTGTGTTTACATACACAGATCCACGGTCCTGCTCTGTTACCCGGCAATCGCGGGTGCCGGGCGGACATCGTGGCCGCCGGGCACGCGCACCAGGACCTGTGCGACGCAGCGGGCATGCGCGCATGCCGCCGGCGGGGTGCGCGCGCCCCCTGGTGGCTCGGAAGGGCATCACGTCATGTGACGTCTGCCCAGAACAAGAGCTGCCTCGTCCCGCAGTCATATGACGGTGGGCGGTGGCTTAGTGGTTAAAGGGTATTCCGCGGCTTTTGAATTTGCCGCGAACACCCCAAATTGTTCGCTGTTCGGCGAACTGGCGAACAGCCGATGTTCGAGTCGAACATGAGTTCGACACAAACTCGAAGCTCATCCCTAGTAACAAGGTGGCATGAGCAGTGCTGACCTGAGTAAACTTTGTTCATAGTATGTGCTAACTGCAAGTTTGTTGATCAATTGGAAGGAGGTGGAATTCTCCGTTGACAATTGGGCCTGCTTTCACTAATGTAAATAATGCAAATATTTTATAGAGTGTATTTACACTGCTATGCTGTCCTTGGCTGAGGATAACTGAAACCCGTTTAATCACATATGTATATACTGCACCTTGTTACAATAGGATAAGATGCATTTGCATTGCTGTTGATTTTCTCTTTCAGGTGTTGCTGTGTCAGTACGTCTTCCCTGGCTAAGGAGAGACAGATCTAACCTGCCGTCAACACTAGCCCATTCTTTCTATTATCACTGTGTATATATATTATGCCAATCCCTCCATTGGCTACCACTCGCCCAACGAATTAAATTCAAAATACTAACAATAAGTTACAAAGCCATCCACAACTCTGCCCCCAGCTACATCACTAACCTAGTCTCAAAATACCAACCTAATCGCCATCTCCGTTCCTCCCAAGACCTCCTGCTCTCTAGCTCCCTCATCACCTCCTCCCATATCCGCCTCCAGGACTTCTCCCGAGCCTCGCCCATCCTCTGGAATTCCCTACCCCAATCTGTCAGACTGTCTCCAAATTTATCCACTTTTAGGCGATCCCTGAAAACTTTCCTCTTCAGAGAAGCCTACCCTGCCTCCATCTAACAACTGCACTATTTTCTCCATTAGCTCATCCCCCACAGCTATTACCCTTTTGTATAACTTGGCCCTCCCTCCTAGATTGTAAGCTCTAATGAGCAGGGCCCTCTGATTCCTCCTGTATTGAATTGAATTGTACTTGTACTGTCTGCCCTAATGTTGTAAAGCACTGCGTAAACTGTCAGCGCTATATAAATCCTGTATAATAATAATATATACATATATTAGATAGATAGTAAGGAAATAAGGTTGCTGCTTATGCAGAAGCAAGCGCAGTTTTGGGACTGCGGCTTGCAGTCCAACCAGAAGTGACGGTTCTGCCGGCCTGAGAATCTATCATGGTCGGAGGTAAAGGGGAAGCTGTTGCCACTAAGGGACCAACCACCTTATTACCAGGGACCACAGTGAGTAACTGAAGCAAGTACTGGAGCAGCATTCTCACCAACCGGGAACGGTGAAGAATTAAGAAACTTCAGTGGGTATCAAGCCAGGGGACAGCCAGCGGAGGTGACGCTTGCAGAGTAGCCTTGTGTGTCAAGCCAGGGACCGAGCAGGCCAGTGGGGTGAAGCTTGAGAGGTATCTTGAGTGCCAAGCTAGATACCCAGCAGAGAGGTGGGGGTGACGCTTGAAGAAGATACCACTGTGAAGATTGCAGGAGCTCAAGGGATTCAGTGGCAGTGAATCAGCTGGTCTAGTGAGAAACTGGGAGCTCAGTGGACTGAAGAACTACAAGGAGTGTTTGTAGTGGAAGTGAAAGAACTGTTTCGCTTTGTGTTAGGAACTGCTAAAGACTGTTGCCATAGGAGACAGCATTCCTGCACATGCAGATGTGGTGTCTTGCTGGATGCCTTTCCCTGCATGGCTGTCCTCCTGTTGAAGTCTCGGAGTCTGCCAATTGAACTTGCAACTACCTAAGGGTTTCCTGGCCCTAACCCTCTCTCCCCCAAAAGTTTGTTAAGAGAAATAAAAGGTTTTTTTGCATTCAAGAACTGTCTGGTGCCCAATAGCTTTAACCACCTTGCACCCACCATATACAAAGATGTTGGCTATCTCTGGCCCTGGAGGTTCTCATTAGACCGAAGGAGGCCTGGAACCTTACTACATTAGCATTTTTTATCCAGCATTTTTTTCAGCGGTTTTTGAGCATCTAGTGTGCATGGAGCCAAAAGCTGAACTTGAGGATGAGTAAATACAAGAGACCGTTTTATTTTCACTTTAATCTTAATGTCCTTTGTGTATTTTTTGCAGATCTGTTCAGTAAACTAATGTAAAAGGTCTTCTATGCAGAAGCTTCCTGTAATACAGACCTGCTACTGCTGCTTATCGTCCTTGTGCAGGGTGACTGGTCTTGCCTCTGCCCACTACTGTAGTTTTCTGCTGGCAGTCTGTGGTGGGTGGACCTGCTGGGTCCTTCCCACATCTCCGCTCCCTGCTCAGACACTACACAGTAATCATGTCAATGCTATTTGTACAAGATAATACAGTAACTGGGTTTTGAAAGGCATTTTGTGTACCCAAAGATGTAGCTCCTTTGTGACTATTAAGGAAAGATTTGTCTTTATATGGAAGTCAAGTGTCGTCTGCGTTACGTGAAATTGCGCATTTCTAATTTGTATTGTCCTCCTCAGGTCAGCTATGGAGCAACGGATCCTATATTTAATGATAAGCTTCTCTTCCCCTCCTTTTACCGCACAGTTCCTGATGAGAAGTCCCAGTACAGAGCCATTGTCCTTCTACTCAAACACTTTGGCTGGAACTGGGTGGGAATTGTGACAACATATGATGAGACCAGCCAGAGAATCGGCACAGAGCTACACAATGTGATCCTACAGAGCGGGTTATGTGTTGAATTCAAGAAAACGATTACAAAGCTTGATGAACTTTCAGAATACAAAAAGGTTTTATATGAGATTGAAAAAATTAACTGCAAAGTCATCTTATATTTTGGAGAAACTGAATTCATGAGGAGTTCAAAGTTTTTGAAAAAATTTTGCAAATGGAAAGTTGCCATAATTTCCACAATTGTCACCGTGAAATTGTCTGTCTCAAATATTGTAAATGGCTCATTACATGTTGCCCTACACAAATGGAATATCCCAGAATTAAAAGATTATTTGCTGAGCGGTCCTAAGAAATATCTAAATTTTAAATTTAAGCTTCCTGTCTTGAGTGGTTTTTATGAAAAAAATCGGTTAACATATAATGAGGTAGGAACTCTTAGCCAGTTAGACCCCACTCTTTATGACGTAAACAATTTCCGTTACACGTTCAGTGTTTACTCTGCAGTGTACGCTGTGGCTTATGCATTGCATGACTTGTTTTTATATAAAAGTCAAGTGCAGTCTACTTCATTGGCAACCAAACTATCAATCAAGCCATGGGAGGTAAATATTTTGAAAGAAACATGCAATAATGTGTACTGTGAAAATCAAGCAATTCAACTATCAAAAAGATATAATTATTTACACATTTTAAACAACAGAAAGCCCTAATTTAGTTACAAAAAGTCATGAAAATTACATTGTTTCCAGAAATATTAGTAATGATATGCAAACAATTGTATGAACCTTATACGGTAAAGCTGGGTAAATGCTAAGTTGTTTTTTTGTTCCAGCAGCGGGTTGAGTGAAAAAAAAAATCTCAGAGCCCTGCACCAATGCAATGATGTGTGATGCAACAATCTCTCCCTATAAGACATTGTATTCTGAAAGGGAGGACTCCCCCTCCCCCCCACCAGAATACACAGATAAGGGCTCGCAGCAATTGGCTGCAAGTGCTGATTGGATTCTGGCTTCCAGTATGACCGTTCGACAGAAGCCCATCATTAGATTCTGCTGAACATAGCGCCGTACACACAGACCAAACGTTGGATGAGTACTTCTGAACCAGACGATTTTCGCATAGTGTGTACCAGGCTTAAGGTTAGGGTTATGTAGCGGATACTCACTCGACTCACCCGTGGCCCCGCACCTCTCGCCGGCTGTCACAGGGAATGACACAGGCTCTCAGAAGTGGGAGAAGTTTGTCAGCTCCTGTGGGAGATTTCTCCCCCCCCTCTCCTCCTCACTCTGCAGTGTGAGAAAGGGGCACTTGCTGGGACCCAGCCACCCACTCTGTTCCCTCCCCTTTTTCCTAATTGGCAGGGAGAAGGGAGCCAATCATCAGCCAGCAGGATTGCAGCAAAGGATAGTGGGACATATAATCCCTGACACAAATGGTCCCATAGCTTTCTATGGGAAAAGGACCGCAGATTCCAGCATGCTCTGGGGGGGAAAGAAGTAAGGACACCATCTTGTCTGCCTGGGCAAAGGGGAGGTGTCATGAGGCAAGGGAGAATACCGGACCCAGGGGAGAGGTGTTGCCTCTTGGATCAGTATGTGGTTTGTTCCAAGCATCCAGGTCGGTGACATCCTGCCTGACAGAGGATCTTATGCGCATCTCCAGAGGCACCTGTTCTGATGGCGTGAAGTGTTCTAGTTGTGAGGTAGCCAGTCAGGCTACTTGAAGAGCCTGCCTTGTTCCAGGACATCTCACTTGGGCCTTGACCACAGGATTGGTGAGGGGGCACTTGCCCATTTGCAGGGAACAAAGACACTGCATGCAAACAATGTTGTTTTCCTACACTTTTTTGCCTACACTTGCCATAACCTGGGTCACACTTACACCTGTTGAGCAGTCACAGTGTCCGCCTTGTTACCCGGATACTGCAATTGTACTAACTTGAGTCTAACTTGGGAGTTACATTATTTAATGCTGCATTAGGTACAGTGTTTATGGTTTTCTGGGCCTGTGGTGTCAGGGGACAGAAAGGAGAGGTCTGACATAAGAAAAGGTCATTCCTCTGCTCTCCTCCTGCCTGGACTCATAAGGAAAAATTTAAGTAGTGGTGACCAATCTGTTACAGGGTCGGTTATTTTGTAATCTGTTGATTGTTAAAGGGTCTGCCTCTGGTCTCGGGGTTACTCATCTCGAGGAGTCCCTTGAAAGCAGACAGATAGTACCATGGGGTTCTATTGCTTTTGATTCTCAGTCATCATTCCAGTTAACCTACTTGAAATATATTTGTCTACTGTTCAGCTATATTGCTACTGTTTGTTACTATTTCAAATAAATTTTACAGTTAAACACTATTTCTGTGTTTTACTATAAAGTGTCTTTCATTGGTGGTGTTTGCACTAACAATTATGCCAGGTGTGCCAAAGGGGCTGAGACTGTACTTGGGGTAGAGAGTCTGAGTACAGATCCAAATATACTTAAAGTGTAAGCAAACCCCCCTATCGTTTTCAGCCAAGGAAGCTACCATCTTTGCCTCTGTTTAATCTACAACTGCGATGATGCTGCACATGTGACAGTTTGGTTGAGTGCACAACCAATAGGAGCGTAACATTTCCAGCACATGCCAGAAATGAAACTTTTTTGAAACTGGTAAATGGATGCGTTTACTTCTGCTTTAAGAGGCTCCTCCGGGGGTAGTGATAGTTATATCAATAACAGTCTCTTGGTGCAAAAACTGATGAAACAATATTGGTTGATTATTAAAAGATTACTCTTAATATTGCCTTTTGGGGGCAGTGGTGGCTGGTGATAATTTTTTTGTTGGGGGGGTGGCGCAAACAAACCCCCCAAGTCTAGGTCCTTACCTGCAGCCTGGCCACCGGAAGTAACGCAATGGCAAATTTTCATTCGCTAAAGTCAAAAGTGGGAGGGTTCAGGGAGCAGAGAGGACAACAATAAACAAGCCAATTAGAGCCTCAGGCTCTAATCAAGTGCTTGTTAAAAAATGACAGAGCTAATAGACAGCTATTAGCCTGGCCTCCCACACAGTGGAATAATTTATTTTTCAAATAAAATAAAATATGACTAACATTAACAACTTTAAGATGTTAAAAAAATGTTAGTCATATTATCATTTATTTAAAAATAAATTGTTCTATAAATATGAACTTTGGTTGTGTCCTTATGGAACGGTCTGCCGCTGGGCTGATTATTGATTTACACTGGAGAAAACACGTATACGAGAGAGCCCGAGGCTGCACAACCCAAAAAGTGACATACACAAAGATCAACGATCAAAAGTTCCCCAGGTGGTTTTTTAAGCAGCAGTACATTAAGTGTTATTGTAAAAATTAAATCAAATTCAAAATAAATTCGAAATAAATTCAAATATGCAATAGATTTATTGTAAAATACAGGCTCTGGTTCACGTGTAGCAAACAACAGCATAAAACATCACTCATGGTCTATGGTTCACAAATGAACATATTAACAGTAGCGTATAATAAAATTGATATCCACATGATGTGGACTGATGCTAGCTCCAGTCACAGGAGGATATTGCACGCTGCAGGTCCCTCTCTCACCATATTCAGGACAAATTACTGTTAGCCCATCTTTGATGATACTGTGCCTGTTGGCACCTGTGTAATTATTTATGACTGCCTGAGCCCCACTGCGGAACCTAGGTGCATATAGACCATAGACTGTAATTTCCAAGATTAACACTGGGATAGGCCTACATAATTAGCTAGCATCAGTCCACATCTACCTCGACGTGCATAGGTACACTATATTGCCGGTCTTCCGGCGCCTCCTGACCAGCGGACCACTACCCTCTCTATGATTTTATATATGTTCTAGATCCACAGCATACACTGTTTTCGCTCTTGAAGAAGCGTGTTTACACGCGAAACATGTCGAGCATCGAATATTTACGTGACATGAGTTGATTGCGGATCTGCTATCTAGCCATCTCCTCGGACCGATCTATAATTGGAGTGACCATGCAGACGTCCGAACAATTGTGCACTTTAGATGGTGTTGTATAGCAAACGCTTGAATATATGCACATGTGGTTTTTAGCATTGTTTCTTTTTGCTATGTATTTTTCTAAGTGAATAAAATAATGTATTTTTTATATAACTAGTTTTTTGTAAGTTGTGCCTGAATAGATCGCTTGGTACTGTAGTTCAGACCAGTTAGGTATACTATCACGGAGATGGAAACAAACTTTTAGATATGTATACAGTGTAACCTTATGCCGAGGTGCCCACTACGTGCAGGTGTATCCTGCAGGCAATAGCAGCAATAAAAGCTTTATAAAAGCACAGTTTTGGTTACTTACTGATAGCTGTATATCCTCCAGGCAATTGTAGCAAATAAAGATTTATGAAAGCACAACATCGGTTACTCACAAGTAGCTGGTCTATCAGATATCTCTCCAATGTATGGTGAAATTCAATCTGCCGGTCAGTATACGTGCCATGGATCTCCAGCTGATTATCTGTGAGGTAATTCAGAACAATCCAGTACATCTCACATAGAGTAATAGCAGTCCTACCTGACCTACCTGACCACTACACTAACCTACCTGCTTCCTATACTGGCCACTACACTGACCTACCTGTCCACTATCCTGACCACTACACTACCCGATTTCTACACTGTACACTACGCTGTCCACTACACTACACAGGCCACTAGACTGCACTGACCACTACACTGCACAGTCCACTAAACTGCACTGACCACTACACTACACTGTCCACTGCACTGACCACTACACTAACCTACCTACCTGATTTCTACACTGACCTACCTGATTTCTACACTGACCTACCTGATTCCTGCACTGACCTACCTGACCACTACACTAACCTACCTGCTTCCTATACTGGCCACTACACTGACCTACCTGTCCACTATCCTGACCACTACACTACCCGATTCCTACACTGTCCACTACACTAAACTGACCTACGCTGTCCACTACATTACACTGTCCACTACACTGACCACTGCACTGTCCATCACACTGTCCACTGCACTGACCATTACACTGACCACTACACTGACCACTACACTGCACTGACCACTGCACTGTCCACTGCACTACACTGACCACTGCACTGATCACTATACTGCACAGACCACTACACTACACTACACTGACCACTACACTACACTGACTACTGCACTGATCACTATACTGCACTGTCCACTGCACTACACTGACCACTGCACTGATCACTATACTGCACAGACCACTACACTACACTGACCACTACACTACACTGACTACTGCACTGATCACTATACTGCACAGACCACTACACTACACTGACCACTGCACTGACCACTACACTGTCCACTGCACTGACCACTACACTACACTGTCCACTGCACTGACCACTACACTACACTGTCCACTGCACTGACCACTATACTGTCCACTACACTGACCATTACACTGCACTGTCCACTGCACTGACCACTGCACTGTCCACTTCACTACACTGACCACTGCACTGATCACTATACTGCACAGACCACTGCACTGATCACTACACTACACTGACCACTGCACAGACCACTACACTACACTGACCACTACACTACACTGACTACTGCACAGACTACTACACTACACTGACCACTGCACTGACCACTACACTACACTGACCACTGCACTGACCATTACACTACACTGACCATTACACTGTACACTACACTGCACTGCACTGCCCACTTCACTGCACTGACTACTACACTGTCCACTATATTAGCCATTATACTACACTTTCCACTACACTGACCATTATACTACACTTTCCACTACACTACACTGATCACTACACTACACTGCACTTATACTGACCTGACACCAGAATTTTTTTTAATTCATACTGAATCTAACTGCTTGTCTTATCTCTCTGACTGGCTGCTCCCTCTCTCCCCAGACCGTATCCACCCCCTCACCTGCAGCTTGTGGCTTCCATCAGTCCAGGGGAGAGGAGGGAGCCTGGAGGAGGTGAAGGCAGCAGCGGTGTTCACAATGGGGTGGACTCCAGTCAGGAGCAAAGGTGATCACGGATTGGCCGGCCCGGCCGCCATCACGGAATGGCCGGCCCGGCCGCCATCACGGATTGGCCGGCCCGGCCGCCATCACGGATTGGCCGGCCCGGCCGCCATCACGGATTGGCCGGCCCGGCCGCCATCACGGATTGGCCGGCCCGGCCGCCATCACGGATTGGCCGGCCCCGCCGCCATCACGGATTGGCCGGCCCCGCCGCCATCACGGATTGGCCGGCCCAGCCGCCATCACCGATTGGCCGGCCCCGCCGCCATCACCGATTGGCCGGCCCGGCCGCCATCACCGATTGGCCGGCCCCGCCGCTATCAGGGATTGGCCAGCCCCGCCGCACCACATGACCTAATTCAGCTAATCACAGGGCGCCAGCCGCAAATGAGCTCAGGGACACAGGAAGTAAACATTAGGGGAACGGAGCCGGCAGTGACACACACTGCCTGGCGCGGGATTTCGCCCCCCTAAATGTTGCGCCCGGGGCCGCGGCCCCTTCCGCACCCCCCACGCTATGCCACTGACTGCTCGGTAGGGATGAGCTTCGTGTTCGAGTCGAACCCATGTTCGACTCGAACATTGGCTGTTCGCGCCAAATTTGTGTGGCGCGTCACGGCCCATAATTCACTGCGGCATCGCAGTGCATTGCTGGCTGATGATTGGCCAAGCATGCACTATGACCCGCATGCCTGGCCAATCACAGCGCCATCGGTAGAGAGAGCTGTAATTGGCCAAAGCCAGGGTGGCTTAGGCCAATTATGGCTCAGGGGGTTTAGAACACGCCCCACACTATATAAGGCCACCTGCACGGCGGCCCTGTGTAGTGTGTGTTCCGGCGTTGAAAGAGAGATAGATAGACAGAGAGACAGTGTCATTTCATTTGAGTTAGCTAGATTAGGCAGGACAATCAGTGAGTTAGCTGCACTTACAGTGTATTGTGTATATATATGCATCCCAGGTGTTGCATGTACATATATACACTGTATTCAGTTTAGCTAGATCCGTTCCTGTTATCTTCTTACTGACAGGCAGGCTTGTCTTGTTACAGTATTTACAGCTACCTGAAGAAAATTGCTGATGTTCTTTTGATCCTATTAGTACCACAGTCAGGCAGCTAGACTATTTACAGTTAGTGCAGTGCGTCCTGCTCACAGTGTTCAGCTAAAACTACAAGTTAGTGTAGTGAGACCTCTGCACAGTGTTCATCTAAAGCTACAAGTTAGTGCAGTGTGTCATGCTCACAGTGTTCAGCTAAAACTACAAGTTAGTGCAGTGCGTCCTGCTCACAGTGTTCAGCTAAAACTACAAGTTAGTGTAGTGAGACCCCTGCACAGTGTTTATCTAAAGCTACAAGTTAGTGCAGTGTGTCCTGCTCACAGTGTTCAGCTAAAACTACAAGTTAGTGTAGTGAGACCTCTGCACAGTGTTCATCTAAAGCTACAAGTTAGTGCAGTGCGTCCTGCTCACAGTGTTCAGCTAAAACTACAAGTTAGTGTAGTGAGACCTCTGCACAGTGTTCATCTAAAGCTACAAGTTAGTGCAGTGTGTCCTGCTCACAGTGTTCAGCTAAAACTACAAGTTAGTGTGGTATGTCCTCCTCACAGTGTTCAGCTAAACCTACAAGTTATTTTTTTGCGCGCTCTGCACAGTGTTCATCTAAAGCTACAAGTTAGTGTAGTGCATCCTGCTCACAGTGTTCAGCTAAAACTACAAGTTAGTGTGGTGCGTCCTGCTCACAGTATTCAGCTAAAACTACAAGTTAGTGTAGTGAGACCTCTGCACAGTGTTCATCTAAAGCTGCAAGTTAGTGCAGTGCGTCCTGCTCACAGTGTTCAGCTAAAACTACAAGTTAGTGTAGTGCGTCCTCCTCACAGTGTTCAGCTAAAACTACAAGTTAGTGTAGTGCGTCCTGCTCACAGTGTTCAGCTAAAACTACAAGTTAGTGTAGTGAGACCTCTGCACAGTGTTCAGCTAAACCTACAAGTTATTTTTTTGCGAGCTCTGCACAGTGTTCATCTAAAGCTACAAGTTAGTGTAGTGCAACCCTAAAGCTACCTGTAGAAGGTTGGTGGTGTTTTCCTGATCCTATCACTAGGGCAGGCAGCTAAAAAAGCTACAAGTTAGTTTTTTGCGAGCTCTGCACAGTGTTCAGCTAAAGCTACCTGTAGAAGGTTGGTGGTGTTCTCATACTACAGGCAGGCAGTTGATTTTGCTAGCTGCAGTATCAGTACATAAATATATATATATATATATATATATATATATATATATATATATATATATATATATATATATATATATCCCAGCTTAGTGCAGCTACAGGCCATTAGTATGTCTGGAAGGCCAAGAAGGAGAGGCAGACAGTCACAAGCCAATAAGAGAGGGCAAGCAGGCTCTGTGTCTAGTGCTGGTCGTGGAGACGGTGCATCCTCAACAGCACGTGGCCATGGGACACGCTTGGCCTTTTTTTCGGCAGCTGGCCGTGTTGAGCCGCAACATGCGGAAGACTTGGTCAAGTGGATGACCAAGCCGTCCTCATCCTCCTCATCCCCTCTCACCCATGCTCAGGGTACTTTGTCTGGCAAAGCAGCAGCCTCTTCCCTCGGCTCAATGTCATCAGTGACTCCTTCCCTAGCCCCACCATGTCCTCCTGAGGAGTCCCTCGAACTGTTTGACCACAGTGTTGGGTACATGCTCCAGGAGGATGCCCAGCGTTTGGAAGGCTCTGATGATGATACTGAGATCGATGAAGGCAGTAACATGAGCACGGACAGAGGGGGTGCCCAAGAAGGACAGCAATCTGGCAGTCATGCTCCCCCTGCTGCAGCATACTGCCAGGTTTGCTCCAGTGAAGAGGAGGGAGGGGATGATGAGGTCACTGACTCAACGTGGGTGCCCGATAGGAGAGAGGAGGAGGAGGAGGCGGCACATCACCAACGAGGCAGGATGCCCTCCAGGGGCCAGCCTAAGGGCAGCACATTGACTGCATCACACCCCAAAGCTCCACATGTACAGGGCACTGATATATGTGTGTCACTGGCGCAAAACCTATCCTATCAAATACTAATATCTATAGCTGCTGCATCCAAAAAATTCCCAAGAGAAAAAAATTATAAGTGCTACGTGTGTGGATGCGCTGCTCCCATCAATATAGTCTTTCCTACATGTGCGTGCGTATCTTATTATTTTTTATATATGACATTCACCTGTAAAAATTCATCATATTGAGCCAAAACCTTGTAACAAATTGTACAAATCATAAAAAATCATAAAAATCCGGTGACATATAATAGAGTCCCCTAACATCTGCTTGCAACTCTTCCGTTAAAATTGCAGTGATTGGCGTGCTCTTGACATATAGTGAAAACAGTCCCCTAATATATGCTTGCAACTCTTCTGTTTAATTGCCGTGATTGGCGTGCTCTTGTGTTAGTTCAATATAAAGTGACTTAGTGCTCCACCACCACCTGTGAGACGGGCCACTCACCAGATGTTTCTTTAAAATTGCACCTTTGGTTCATTCATATGGGATAACCACTCCACTCAAAGGGAACTTCTCCAATGGCTATATATGGACCTCAGTATTCCTCATAAAATATGGATGAAAACGATCATCGCACAATAACGTTTAAAAACTTTTAATTTGTAAAACACAAAAACTATGCACTCACATTCCCAAGTGCCATCGAGCCGGCACAGAGCTTTTCCAGCAGTTAGGGACGGGTGGGCGCTGCAGCCCGGTACATCTAGTGTGTGCTGTACAGCCTCCGTGTGCCGCTTGCGTTCCACCCCTCGTATCCGTTCGCGTCCTCACCAACCACGCTCGTTCCCGGTCACGTGGGTACACACGTGACCGGGAACGAGCGTGGCTGGTGAGGCCACCCGTCCCTAACTGCTGGAAAAGCTCTGTGCCGGCTCGATGGCACTTGGGAATGTGAGTGCATAGTTTTTGTGTTTTACAAATTAAAAGTTTTTAAACGTTATTGTGCGATGATCGTTTTCATCCATATTTTATGAGGAATACTGAGGTCCATATATAGCCATTGGAGAAGTTCCCTTTGAGTGGAGTTGTTATCCCATATGAATGAACCAAAGGTGCAATTTTAAAGAAACATCTGGTGAGTGGCCCGTCTCACAGGTGGTGGTGGAGCACTAAGTCATTTTATATTGAACTAACACAAGAGCACGCCAATCACGGCAATTAAACAGAAGAGTTGCAAGCATATATTAGGGGACTGTTTTCACTATATGTCAAGAGCACGCCAATCACGGCAATTTTAACGGAAGAGTTGCAAGCAGATGTTAGGGGACTCTATTATATGTCACCGGATTTTTATGATTTTTTATGATTTGTACAATTTGTTACAAGGTTTTGGCTCAATATGATGAATTTTTACAGGTGAATGTCATATATAAAAAATAATAAGATACGCACGCACATGTAGGAAAGACTATATTGATGGGAGCAGCGCATCCACACACGTAGCACTTATAATGTACAGGGCACTGCAGTCTCTGCGCGTTATTCAAAAAGTACTTTGGTGTGGGCCTTTTTTGAAACGAGTGCATCAGATCGCACCGCTGCTATTTGCAACATATGTCTCAAGCGTATCTCGCGTGGCCAAAACATCTCCCGTTTGGGTACCACATGCTTGACCAGACATATGTTGACCTGCCATGCAGTTCGTTGGCAAGCATATCTAAAAGACCCACACCAAAGAACAAAGAGGACCTCTCCTTGCTCCCCATCAGCTGAGATCTCCAACCCCACTATACCTTCAGTCCTCTCTAATGCCGCGTACACACGGTCGGACTTTTCGTCTACAAAAGTCAGACAGCCTGTCCGACAGACTTCCGGCAGACTTTCGACGGACTTGCGGCGGACTTTCTAACGAACAGACTTGCCTACACACGATCACACAAAAGTCCGTCGAATTCTTACGTGATGACGTACACCGGACTAAAATAAGGAAGTTCATAGCCAGTAGCCAATAGGTGCCCTAGCGTGGCTTTTTGTCCGTCGGACTAGCACACAGACGAGCGGATTTCGGGGTCCGTCGTAGTTACGAAGTAAAGATTTGAAGCATGTTTCAAATCTAAAGTACGTCGGATTTGAGGCTAAAAAAGTATGTTGAAAGTCCGGAGAAGCCCACACACGATCGGATTACCAGCCAGCTTTAGTCCGTCAGCGTCCGTTGGACTTTTGTAGACGAAAAGTCCGACCGTGTGTACGCGGCATAAGACCTGCACTGAGAGGAATGAAGGTGTAGAATTAGGTGTGTCACAGCCAAGTACTTGTGGGCAATCTGCTTTTGGTACACCAACGTCAGATTGTACCAGGCAAATTTCCCTGCCCCAGCTGCTGCAACGCCGAAAGAAGTTTGCTCCCAGCCATCCACATGCCCAGCGGTTGAATGCTAGCTTGGCAAAATTGCTAGCATTTCAACTGCTGCCTTTTCAGTTGGTAGACTCTGCCCCCTTCCGTGAGTTTGTGGAATGTGCGGTTCCTCAGTGGCAGGTACCCAAACGCCACTTTTTCTCACGGAAGGCGATTCCGGCTCTGTACCGGCATGTGGAAGGCAATGTCCATGCCTCGCTGGACAGGGCGGTCAGTGGTAAGGTGCATATTACCGCTGACTCATGGTCCAGCAGGCATGGACAGGGACGTTACCTAAGTTTCACGGCGCATTGGGTGACTCTCCTGGCAGCTGGGAAGGATGCAGGACAAGGTGCAGTAGTGTTGGAGGTTTTTCCGCCACCACGCCTCCAAAATGCCACTACTAATGATTGTGACACACCTCTCTCCTCCACCCCCTCCTCTTCTTCTTCCTCCATGGCCTCTTCCTGTGCTTTTTCCTTGGAACCAGCGGTGCTCCATAGCCGTTCAAGGGGCTACACAAGTATGCAGGCCAAAAGATGCCATGCGAGGCTTGAGCTGGTGTGCTTGGGGGACAGGAGCCACACTGGGGCAGAGGTTCTGTCAGCTCTGCAGGGGCAGGTTCAGAGGTGGTTGACGCCACGCCAACTTAAGGCAGGAATGGTGGTTTGCGACAATGGCACCAACCTCCTCTCTGCCCTCCGACAGGGACAAATGACCCATGTGCCCTGTTTGGCTCACGTCCTTAACTTGGTGGTGCAGCGGTTACTGGGCAGGTACCCAGGCTTACAGGATGTCCTGAGGCAGGCCAGGAAAGTCTGTGTGCATTTCCGCTGGTCATATAATGCCAGTGCTCGGCTGGCGAACCTCCAAAAGGAGTTTAACCTGCCCAAGAACCGCCTAATCTGTGACATGCCCACCAGGTGGAACTCAACATTGGCCATGCTGCAGCGGCTGCACACGCAACAGAGGGTCATCAATGAGTACCTGTGCGACTATGGCACCAGGACAGGGTCAGGGGAGCTTGGTTTTTTCCCCATGCCAGTGGGCCATGATGAGGGATGCATGCACTGTCCTGTCACCATTTGAGGAGGCCACGAGGATGTGAGCAGTGACAGTGCATGCATCAGTGACACTGTCCCCCTTGTCCACCTGTTGGAGCACACGCTGCGTGGAATAATGGACAGGGCACTTGAGGCAGAACAGAGGCAGGAAAAGGAGGACTTCCTTAGCTCTCAAGGCCCCCTTTATCCAGACAGTGTTCCTGCGTGCCCGCCGATCACATAGGAAGAGGACAAGGAGGAGGAGGAAGATTGTGTCAGTATGGAGGTGGAGCCTGGCACTCAGCATCAGCAGCAGTCTTTAAGGGATCAGTCCCAAGAAACACATGGACTTGTACGTGGCTGGGAGGTGGTGGCTGCGGACCATGTCGTCCTTAGTGACCCAGAGGACTTCGGACCGAATGCCTCAGCAAACCTATGCTGCATGGCCTCCCTGATCCTGCAAAGCCTGCGTAAGGATCCTCGTATTCGTGGTATCAAGGAGAAGGACCAATACTGGCTGGCAACCCTCCTTGATCCACGTTACAAGGGTAAGGTTGCGGACCTTATCTTGCCATCACAGAGGGAGCAGAGGATGAAACATCTTCGGGAGGCCTTGCAGAAAGGTCTGTGCAATGCGTTCCCAGAGACTGGGAGGTTACAAACTCCTGTTTCTGGACAACGTGTTGCTGAGGCTTCGGTCAGTCAAAGAAGGAGCGGTGGAGAAGGTAGCCGTCTGACCGATGCGTTCAGACAATTTTTTGGTCCGCAGCCCCAAGGTATGATCGGTTCCAGCAACCATCGCCAGTGTCTGTTTTACATGGTGCAGGAATACCTAGGGGCAAGATCTGACTTGGACACCTTTCCCACCGAAAATCCTCTGGGTTACTGGGTCTTGAGGATGGATCACTGGCCAGAGCTTGCACAGTATGCAATTGAGCTACTGGCCTGTCCTGCATCCAGCGTTCTTTCGGAACGCACATTCAGTGCTGCTGGAGGCTTTGTAACCGATCACAGGGTGCGTCTGTCCACCGACTCGGTCGATTGACTGACCTTCATAAAAATGAATCAGTCTTGGATCACCACCAGCTACCAAGCACCTGATGCTGATGTAACCGAATAATTTTTTTTGAAATCTCAGATCCCTTCAAAGACTGCCTATGCTGATGCTGAGTGACTATCCCTGAGTAATTATCCTCTTCCTCCTCAATGATCACGCTGATAGCTTGTAAGAACATTTTTGGTTCTGGGCGCCACCACCAGTGCCTAAGGCCCAATTTTTTAGCCCCTGTTTAACAGGGGCATGTAATTACAATTTTTGATGCAATACTTTTCAGCAGGGCTCGTTTCTGCGTTACAACTAGAGTATCTGTAAGGGGGTTGCAGTGTTGTGGCACCAGCACCAGTGCCTAAGGCCCAATTTTTCAGCCCCTGTTTAACAGGGGCATGTAATTACAATTTTTGATGCAATACTTTGCAGCGGGGCTCGTTTCTGCGTTCCAACTAGAGTGTCTGTGAGGACTTACAGTGTTGTGCCACCAGCATCACCACCACCACCATTTTTCTGCCCTTGTTCAACAGGGGCATGTAATTACAATTCTAGATCTAATATTTCACAGCAGGGCCCATTTCTGCACCCACCAAGAGTAAGTGAGGACTTACAGTGTTGTGGCACCTGCACCACCACCACCACCAAAGGCCCAATTTTTCTGCCTTTGTTCAACAGGGGCATGTAATTACAATTCTTGATCTAATATTTCACAGCAGGGCCCATTTCTGCGCCCACCAAGAGCGAGTGAGACTTACAGTGTTGTGGCACCAGCACCACCACCAGCACCAAAGGCCCAATTTTTCTGCCCCTGTTCAACAGGGGCATGTAATTACAATTCTTGATCTAATATTTCACAGCAGGGCCCTGTGAGGGCTTACAGTGTTGTGGCCACAACAACACTTAAGGCCCAAATTTCTGCTGAGTATATAGGGCAGGCCCCCACTTTCAAACATCGAACTTACAAACGACTCCTACTTGCAAATGGAAGGAGACAACAGGAATTGAGATGAAATCTACCCCTAGGAAGGGAAATTCTCTCCTGTAAGAGTTAATATGGGAAAAACATTTCTCCTTTCCACTGATGCTTTCCAATCCTTGTTCCACAAAAAAAAAACAAAAAAAAAAAAAACCCAAATTTTCAAAAAACATTTGTCGAATTTTGAGGGAGGCGGGACCGGAAGTGGATGTTGGAGTGAGATGGTGAGGTGAGGAGTGCGTGTGTGCGTCCGCCCCACTCCCACCATAGAATGAAGAGAATACCTTCCCATGTGTGAAGAGGGATATACACCGCGCCAAGGCTGGAATCCTGAATCCTGCAGCCCCTGTGTCTATCTGCCCTCCTCGCCGGCTTCCAACTACAGGAGCCGAAGCCGCGCTGCACCCCTCCTTACGCATCGGTGGCTTCCGAATGATTCCGAAGTTCCGAAGCAGAGCAGGGACAGGCAGAGCCGAGCAGCGACGCGGCGAGTTCTCGCGGGAACGTGCGGGAACACGCTGAAGCAGAGCCGCCTCGTTGGTTCTAGACGCCAGCGCCGAAGACAGTGGAGATCCAGTGTGGGAAAAGGGATCCGGAGTGCAGAGATGCTGTACCCCTCCCTGTAGCAACGGTCTAGCGGTACACAGCGGCATACAGAGGACTTTGGGGTGAGTGTACAGGCTTATATACACACTTTGCCTTGCCTTACCGTATGCCTTACTGAACTGTCTTAGCTGCTCCCGGTGAAGATACTCTGATTAAAGCTCCCCAAGCTCTCTAAACCTTATACATTTTCCATTGCCGGAAGAATTTCATATATGCAAGTTCACATAAGAGATGCAGTGGGACTTACTGGCGTTATATGGCAACATAGCGATATACCACAATATACAGGCATATTACACCGTGAAGACTAACATCAGTTTAATCACTAGGACTCTAGTTAGCAACAAGTTGAATCATCCTAAGTGTTGTCTGGTGTACTGGCCACTTTTCACACCAATTGAAGCCTGGGGTTACTCGTTGCCTGGCCCCTAGCCCCTTTGCGGGGGGGTTGTACTAGCACAAATAAACCATTCGGTAGAGGCCGGAGCAGTTAGTCATGACTACAAGAAGGAAGGGTGATGAGCACGCAATTGTGGAACCGATGGGGTCTCAGTCCTTGCGGTCAGCTAAAGAAAAAGATAAGGAAAAAGGCGGAGTCTCAACGGTAGCAGGGGCAACCGCAGCCGCGGTTGCGGCAACCGCAAAACTGGAGAGGCTGGTTAATATAACAGACCACACACCAACGAAAGGAGGGCAGCAGACACATAACAAAACAACGGTAGACAGGAAGAGCCTGGGCCAGATGAATGCGCTCCCAAATAATACTACATCTAAGAACCCCTCAAACAAAGAGGCGAGTATAGTGGGGAAAATAACGGAAATAAACAGTACCCAGACACAAGCATCGGAGGGTGAACCATCTCTTAAAGAGATACTTGCCGCAGTTAACTCCTGCAAACAATCCCTGAGCAATATGGAAGACCAGATGAAAGCTGTGAGAGAAGAACTAGTCCATGTCAGTCAAGACCTTAAGAAAATCGCAGAAAGAGTGACAGAAACTGAAGGGAGAATAAGCCTGCTAGAAGACGACCTAAAACCAATGAAACAAGAGTTAAAAGCACAGAAAGATCAGATAAAAAGGCTTCTGGAAAAATTTGACGAAATGGAAAATAGACTCAGGAGAGACAATGTGAGGATAGTTGGGCTCCCAGAGAAGAGCGAGGGGCTAGACCCGGCAGGTTTTTTGGAAAAATGGCTAATTGAGACGTTTGGGGTAGAAACATTCACACAGCAGTTCTCCATTGAGAGGGCACACAGGGTTCCATTTAGACCCCCCGCCCAGGGTAGCCCCCCAAGAGCTCTCCTTTTGAAGTTCTTAAACCACAAGGACAAGGTGACCCTCCTTCGAAGGGCTCGGGAAAAGGGGAACCTATACTATAACGGAGCCAAGATCTCAATGTACCCCGATTTCTCACCTGAACTACAGAAGCACAGGATGGAATTTCTGGGCATCAAACGTAGCCTCCAAGTGTATGACATTACGTATGCTCTCCTTTACCCTGCTAGGCTTCGGGTAAATGCGTTGGGGGTAGTCAGATATTTGAATCCCCAGAGAAAGCGCGAGCATGGTTGGAAGAAAAGAAAGATCAACTCTTGCTGAAATAAAACAGGGGTTGCAAACTGTAATGTAAATGTAAATCTAAATGAGGAAGGAAGAATATAATAGGATATAATTTATAAGTGTGGGGTGGGGGGGTCTCACTGGGGTGCAAATAAACAAGATAGGTTTTTGTACGGGTGTGAGAAGGAGGGAGGGGAGAGGGAGTGGGGGGAGGGAGGGAGGATGGAGGGGAAGAAGGGTAGAGGTAGAGGAATGGGTGACGGTCATTAAAAAAGCCTACAAGGGGGACCTAGAGAGGTGGGGGGGGAGGGGAGGGATGGGGGAGGAGGGTAGAGGAGGGTAAGGATCATAATAGGAAAATACAAAAAAGGGCACGTTTGCACTTTAAAAAGAAAAAGAAGAATATCTTCTCCTCAAAGCCACACTGAATGCACTTGTAAATTATAGATAGTCATGGTAAATATGTATTTCACGTGTAGTATATATGAGTCTTTTAAATTTATAGTCACTAAAATAAAAAGATGGTGGAATGGGGAAAAGCCCCTCTTCTCAGTAGAGATGAGTACTCTAGGTAATTGGGAACGTAGGGCGTTAGTGAGAGGACCTAGTGGTGGGGAGGTAGGTTTCCTTTTTTCTGCTCCTTTATTTTTCAGTATTCTATCTCTCTCGCCTTTCTGTCGGCGGTAGTTTGCCCGCCCTCTATTACTGTTTTTCCCTCTTACTAAGATCTCTTGTTCATAAATACAAGTAATAAATTATGGTCCTGAATATTAGCTCATGGAATGTTAGAGTATTGGGTTCCCCTGCTAAAAGAGCAGCGGTAAATGATGGTTTAAATACACTCAAAGTCGAAATTGCCTGCCTGCAAGAGACACACCTGACAAAAGATTCTAAAAATAACTTATGGAAAAAGAGATATCAACATCAGTTTCACTCTACATATACCTCCTACTCTAGAGGAGTTTCAATTTTGGTTGGTAGTGGGGTAGCGTTCACCTGCAGGCAGTGCAAGATAGACGATGAGGGACGGTACGTGTTTTTGCATTGTGTAATAGAGAATCTGGAATGTATACTGGTCAATTTATATATCCCGCCACCGTTTAAACTGGATATTCTGTGCATCCTGTTGGAATTCATAATTGATAAGGCAGAATTACCAGTTATAGTGGTCGGGGACTTTAATATGGTTTTAGATAATAAAATAGACAGACTCCCAGGGGGGAAACAGCGTCAGAAAAAGCAGGAAAACCGGTTGAAACAATTCTTACAAGAAGCAGGGCTGCTTGACATGTGGAGAATAAGGAACCCGAAGGTTCAAGAGTTTTCGTGCTATTCGAGCTCCAGCGCTTCGCTGTCAAGGATAGACTTAGCTCTAGGTAATGGCCTAGCATCACAAGTAATAAATAATATAATCTACCACCCTAGAGGGGTATCGGACCACTCCCCACTTACAATCACGATAAATCCAGGTCATAAGAAAACGAATAGAACATGGAAGCTGAATCCAGTATGGTTGGAAATAATAGAGAATCAGGAGGGGGGTGATAGCAGAACTGAAAGAATTTATAAAGCTTAATTCGGGCACTACATCGAGAGGGGTGATGTGGGACGCACTGAAGGCATATTTAAGGGGTTCAATCATACAGAAGGTGTCCAAAATTAAAAAAACCTCCCGAGACTGGGAGGAGCGGTTTAAGAGGGAATTAATCGCAGCTGAAAAGGAGTACATAAATGAACCCTCCCCGGAAAAACTGAGAGTGTGGGAAAATAAACAACAAAGGTACAAAGATATAATAACTAGGAAAGTAGAAAATAAAAGGGCATTCCAGAACCAAGTTATGTATGGGGAAGGGGAAAAAGTAGGGAAGTTACTGGCTCGTATAGTTAGGTCGGGCTCCCCCCCATCCGTGGTCCCGGTCATTAAGACCTTGACAGGTGAGACAACATCTCAATTGGAAAAGATTACTGAGACGTTTAAAGAATACTACAACAGGTTATACAAATCCAGTGGGACCAGGGATGAGGGGGAAATGGACAAATTTTTTCAAAACATAGAAATACCAACATTGGGGGAGGCGGAGGCTGAGGAATTAGAAAGACCAATCACTATAGAAGAGATTAAAACAGCAGTATCAGAAATGGCTAATTGTAAATCACCAGGTCCCGATGGCCTCCCAGTGGAGATTTATAAACAGTACGGGGAGGTATTGTTTCAGGAACTGCTGGATGTACGGGGAGGTATTGTTTCAGGAACTGCTGGATGTCTTCAACTGGGCAAAAGAGCAAGGGAGATTACCTACTTCAATGACAGAAGCTACAATAATAGTACTGCATAAAGAGGGGAAAGACCCCCTGGACCCTGGGTCATATAGACCTATATCACTGCTCTGTGCAGATGTTAAGATCTTAGCAAAAATTTTAGCTACTAGAGTAAAGAAAGTGATTCATAAAATAGTCCACCCAGACCAGACGGGATTCATACCCCACCGTACAACTAGCATGAATATAAGAAGAATCTTCCTAAACCTGCAGATTCCCACGGAAAACAGAGGCTTGAGAGCAATGCTTCTGTTGGATGTGGTAAAAGCATTCGACAGCGTAGAATGGGAATATATCTGGAGAGTACTAAAGGAATATGGTTTTGGATCCTCATTTATAAACTGGGTCAAAGTATTGTACAATGAACCAAACGCAAAAGTAAAAGTTAATAACGATTACTCGACTGGGTTTAAATTAGAGAGGGGATCAAGGCAGGGGTGCCCGTTGTCCCCCATGATTTTTGCCCTTGCCATGGAACCATTAGCTACAACAGTGAGGCAGGATAGGAAAATAGTGGGTTTCCAGAGAGAGGACGGCGAAGAACGGATTGCACTGTATGCGGACGACGTCCTCATATTCATGGGAGACACTGAGGAATCTCTGAACCAAGTAATGGACATTTTCTCAAGGTTTGGGAAAGTCTCGGGATTGTCCATAAATTGGGAAAAATCAGTCTTATTACCACTAGACCCAGATAGTATAGACACCCCCTCAAACATTAACAGGTTGGGAAAAACAACACTAACAAAATATCTAGGTATTAAAATAACTAAGGACCCAGAGAGCTACTTAGATAATAACCTAGCCCCGCTATTAAAGAAATTCAAAGATAAGATTGAAATATGGAAGGACCTCCCGTTATCAGTAGCGGGGAGGTGCAACTTAATCAAAATGCTATGGCTCCCCCAGTTGCTGTATATAATGCAGAACTCCCCAATATGGATAAGCAGGAAATGGTTTGATAAAGTAGAAACAATATTTAGAGCCCTTATATGAAAAGGAGGATCCCCTAGGATAAGATTGCAGACCCTACAATTACCCACGCGGGAAGGGGGGATGGCAGTTCCGCACCCACGTAGCTATTTCTTGGCTGCCCAGTTGCAGTATATAGGGGGAAACAGTAAGGAGAAGTTGATTATTATGGGAGCTCCCCATAAGACCGTGATAGAGACGTTGGAAGCAGACTCCTTTATATATAATACCCCTACGGTCAAATTAATAAAAAAAGCATGGCGAACCGTTAAAACCCTGTTGGGAATAAATGGTTGGATTAAACATACCCCCCTATGGAACAATAAGAATCTTCAAGAACTAAAAGAAATAGGAACAATTAAAACATGGGAAAAGAGTGGAATAGTGAAACTAGTTCAGCTTTATAACCAGGCCTTACTAAAATCCTTTGCTACGTTGAAAGTAGAATTTGGTATACCAGATAATTCACTATATAACTATATACAAATTAAACACGCCCTTAAGTCGCAGTTTGGGGACCACGGCCCCTCCTGGAGTGAGTCTGCTCCAGAAACTAGGAGACCGGGAGAGCCATGGGGGGACCATAGCTGAAATATACCCACACATCTGTAAAAATAGCATAGAGACCCCGGAAAAACTTAAAAGTAGAGGCAAATGGGAGAGGGAATTGGGAGCAATCTCAGATGGGCAATGGAGGGAGATACTAGCGGGAGGGCATCAGGTGTCGATTTCCCCTGCCCAAAGGATTTCACATCTAATGGTAATCCATAGGACATATTACACCCCTAAAAGGCTATTTGAGTTTGGGAGGGGAACGGATGCCAACTGCCCTAGATGTCAGCAGGAAGGGGACTTGTTGCATATGCTATGGAAATGCCCGAAATTATTCCGGTACTGGTCAGAGATTGTAGAAACACTTAATAAAGTATTTTCCCTAGAACTTAAAATGGAACCGAAACTATGTATCCTGGGGGTAGGGGAGGATATGGCCATCGGAACCTGCAAAACTACAATAGTTCAGAGGTGTCTTTTCCAGGCAAGAAAACTTATAGCTCAAAGATGGCAGGCAAGAACCCCCCCACAGAAAGATGATTGGTGTAAAACAGTGACCGAAACAATGTGGAAGGAAAAAGCAGTATATATAAAAAGGAGGAACCTAAAAGCATTTAAAAAACTTTGGAGACCCTGGCTGGAGGAAATGGGATACATACTATAGTAAATAAGGAGATAACGCCCTTACGAAATAGGAATGTTAATATGCATGGAATATAGGGGGGGGAGGGTGAGGGGGGGAGAGAGAGGGGGGGGGTGTGGGGAGGGAGCAAAGGAAAGGGGTAAGGTAGATAAAATAATAAAGCACTTTTTTTTCCTGATATGGGATCTTTATGTACATCCAAAGTGGAGGATTGAATTGTAATATATCACTGTAACGATATTATGCACTGAGATGTATTTTTGTATGAACATAAATAAAAACGATTGAATTTTAAAAAAAAAACATTTGTCATTGGGACAAAAAGTGAGGTGAAATCTTCTGAAGAGGAGGACAGACAGCAAAACAAATGTCACAGGGGTGATAACCCTTCCCTATGTTTTCCAAAAAGCTTAAAAAAGATTTTTTGGCTGGAGCTAAACACGTTAAAAATGTACCTGTTCAAAATTACAAACAGATTCTACTTAACAACAAACCTACAGTCCCTGTCTTGTTTGCACCGCCTGTATACTGCTGTTCGGAGTATATAGGGCCTGGTGGCCCCACACCTTTCCTTATTTTAATTTGGGTGCGGGGTTCCCCTTAATATCCATACAAGACCCAAAGGGCCTGGTAATGGACTGGGGGGTACCCATGCCGTTTGTCTCACTGATTTTCATCCATATTGCCAGGACCCGACATTACATTAAACCCGCAAGCAGTTTTAAATGAGATTTTTTCCTTTAAAAATGACATTTTGTGCAGGGACTGTTCTAAGCACGGGAAACACGCCCCACTATACAGGCATACTATAGACACCCCCCAGGTACGATATTTAAAGTAATATTTCACTTTTTTTTTTTTACTTTAAGCATCATTCAAATCACTGCTCCCGAAAAAACGGCCGTTTTTAAAAGTTTTTTTTGCATTGATACATGTCCCCTGGGGCAGGACCCGGGTCCCCAAACCCTTTTTAGGACGATACCATGCAAATTAGCCTTTAAAATGAGCACTTTTGATTTTGAACATTCAAGTCCCATAGACGTCAATGGGGTCCTAACGTTCGTGCAAATATTCGGTCCGTTCGCAGGTTCTGGTGCGAACCGAACCGGGGGGTGTTCGGCTCATCCCTACTGCTCGGTAGGTTGATCTTCTTCAGAGGTAGCAAACTGTCTGGAAAGAGCATCAGCTTTCTTGTTTTTATGCCCAGGAACATAAGAAAGAACAAAATTAAAACGGGAGAAAAACAGAGCCAATCGAGCCTGACGTGAGATCAAATGTCTTGCAGTCTGAAGATACAGCAGGTTTTTCTGGTCAGTGAGGATAGAAAAAGGCTTGGGAGCCCCTTCCAGAAGATGTCGCCATTTAGACAATGCCAATTTGATGGCCAATAGTTCTTGATTCCCAACGTCGTAATTCAACTCCGCTGGAGAAAACTTTCTAGAAAAAAATGCTACTGGATGGATTCTCCTGGACTTAGGCTGTCTCTGGGACAGCACGGCACCTGCTTTTACTTCAGAGGCATCAACCTCAACTATGTACTGGAGATCGGGATTTGGATGCTGAAGAATTGGAGCCTTGCTGAACATGTCTTTTAATTGCTGGAAAGCCGATTCTGCTGCTGACGACCACACCTTGCAATTTGTACCTTTCTTAGTCATAGCAGTAAGGGGGGGCCGCAATGGAGGCAAAACCTTTTGTGAAGCGTCTGTAGTAATTTGGGAACCCTAGTAAGCTTTGGAGCCCTCTTAAAGTGGTCGGTTGGGGCCATTCCAAGACAGCGGAAAGTTTTTTGAGGGTCCATTTGGAAACTGACAGCACTTGTAATGTATCCAAGGAAAGGAATATGGCTTTGATGGAAATTGCATTTCTCAATCTTCGCGTAAAGATGGTTTTCTCTCAGTTGTTGTAATACCTGCTTTACATGTGAGATGTGCTCTAGATGAGTCTTGGAAAAGATTAAAATGTCGCCCAAGTCTATGATCACAGAACTGTTGCTGAAATCGTGAAAAATGTCATTCATGAAACGTTGGAAGACAGCAGGGGCGTTGCACAAACCAAATGGCATAACCAGATATTCAAAATGTCTATCACGAGTGTTGAATGCTGTCTTCCACTCGTCCCCCTCTTTAATTCGAAACAGATTATAAGCCCTTCGTAGGTCCAGCTTAGAGAAGATAACGGCTCCCTTAAGTACATCAAACAGTTCAAGAATGAGAGGCAAAGGGTAGGAGTCTTTTACAGTGATTTGATTTAACCCTCGATAATCTATGCATGGTCAAAGACCCCCATCTTTTTTTTCGACAAAGAAAAAACCTGCCCGTACTGGAGAAGAAGAGGGTCAGATAAAACCTCTTTCCAATTTGTCTTTTACATATTCCTCCATGGATTTTTGTTCAGGCAAAGACAGGGGATAGGTCCTTCCTTTGGGAAAAGGTGCTCCAGGAATTAAATTAATTGCACAATCAAAAGAACAATGTGGAGGAAAAATCTCTGCCTTTTGCTTGCAAAATACATCTGCAAACTCATGGTATTCACGAGGCAAGGTAGGCGGGATGGCCATGGAAGCCAACAGACAACCAGGAAGTCTTTTGGGTTGAGACAAACAGTTTAGATGACAGAACAACCCCCAAGATGTTAGTTCTCCATTTTCCCAATCAAAAGAAGGGTTATGTTGTAACCATGGGTAACCAAGGATAACGGGCAGAAGTGGGGAATCAATAAGAGACAAGACAACTTCCTCTTTGTGGAGTACACCTACCTGAAGTGTGATATTCGTATTCTCAAATTTTACAATGCCATCTCCCAAGGGTTGTCCATCCAGGGTGGTGATGTTCAGGGGTCTAGACTTGTGAACAAATGGGATTTTATTTTCTTTAGCAAAAGTGTAGTCCAAGAATATGCCAGCAGCTCCAGAATCCACAAAAGCCTCACAGGAGGTAATCTTGGTCTTGGAGGATATACCTGTAAGGTCTAACCCAGCTCCTCCAACACTGGTTAGACCCTGACTTTTACTGGATGGGAAGGGCAGACAGGTAACAAATCTCCTTTAAGTCCACAGTACAGGCATAGGCCCAATGCACGCCTCCTTTGTTTCTCCGACTCAGTTAGGTGGAGACGGCTTACTTCCATGGGTTCCACAGATGCCCGGGGTTCAACTGAGATTTCAGGTTCTGGCTGAGGTGGTGCTTGGAAGTTAAGGGCCAAACGGTAAGCTGGACTAGGAAACTTGCGAGTTCTAACGCCCTGTACACACGGTCGGACTTTCCGACGGAAAATGTGCAATTGTTGTAGGAACGTCCGACCGTGTATAGGCTCAATCGGACATTTTCCATCGGAATTTCCACCGCACAAAATTTGAGATCTGGTTTTCAAATTTTCCGACAACAAAATCTGTTCGCGTAAATTCCGATCGTGTGTAGACAATTCCGATGCACAAAGTGCCACGCATGCTCGGAATCAAGCAGAAGAGCAGCACTGGCTATTGAACTTAATTTTTCTCGGCTCGTCGTACGTGTTGTATGTCACCACTTTCTCGACGTTCGGAATTTCCCACCAACTTTGTGCGACAGTGTGTATGCAAGACAGTTTGAGCCAACATCCGTCGGAAAAAAAAAACATGGGATTTTGTTGTCAGAATGTCTGATTGTGTGTACGCGGCATAAGTCTCTCTTGGCACCTTTCATGATACCGGACATCCAGACGAACACACAGCTCTATGAATTTCTCAAGGTCTTCTGGGGAATCCTTATAGACTAATTCGTCCTTGATGCGATCTGTAAGACCTTTTCGGAAGGCTGCACGTAATGCCCTAGAGCCCCAATTAGTCTTAGCAGCCAGGGTACGGAACTCAATAGCATATTGTGCCACAGAACTGGTACCTTGTATGTCCAAAAGTGAGTACTCAGCTGCAGAAGCTCTATCTGGCTTGCCAAATACAGTTTGGAGAGAAGCCAGAAATTTGTCAGCATCTAGCAGCACAGGATCATTGCGTTCCAGGTATGGAAAAACCCAGGCCAGGGCCTTCCCCTTTAACAAGGAAATTACAAAAGTCACTTTGGCAGACAAAGTGTTAAAAGTCCCAGGGTTGTTGCGGAAATGCAAACGGCAAACATTTAAAAAGCCTCTGCATTCCTCAGTATCACCACCAAATTTTTCAGGCAGGGGAAATTTGGGTCGTACAGAAGAGGTGGGTTGGATTGGAGCAGGAGTCTGGACCATTGCAGAAGTACCAGGCAAGCAAGATTTAAGCATAGTACAAAGTTCATCTAACTTGGCGTCCAGGAAAGAAAGATGCTGTTCATGAGCTCCAATCAATTGTCCCTGATGTGAAATTGCCTTAACAATCTCAGCAGGGTCCACTGCCATTGTGGCCCATTTGTAATGTATTGTGCCTGTGATGGGTAGTGTCCGAAGTGGAGCTTGTGTGCTCAGGATTCAGGCGAAAAACTTAGTCAGGCAGATCAGGAAGGCAACAGATCAGGCAAAGCGGTACACAATCGAAATCCAGAGATTGATCAGGCAGGCAAAGGTCATGCACGTAAAAACAAACAAAGGCGCCTCTAAGTGCAGAAGATAAACAATTTTAATACCCCAACTGGGTTAAAAACACTTACAAAATTGAAGTAAAAAGCAGGCACATCGTGGGTAAGGCTGCATTGGAAGAGGTCACGATCAGAGGAAGCCTACAGGAGGATGGATGTAGTCACTGTCAGCAGCGATGTAAAACACAGGGAACAGCTGTGGAGCCGGCGTCGTCAGCGTGTGAGGGCTGCGAACCCGGAAGTGATGTCATCCGCTGGGTGGCTCTGTGACCAGCCTGAACCGCAAACGAAAGGCCAGAGAGGGGATGTGATGTCATCAGTGAGGGACGCGTTTCAGAACCGTCATTCGTTCCTTTCTCAACCTTTCTCAAAGGTCATGCACGAGCTGGCGGTGAAGTACAAAATCAGCAGGCTAGAGAGTAGTCAGGAATTCAGACAGAAGTTCAAATACGGTATTCAGAGTCACAAAGTAGTCAACGCACCCAGGAAGCTAGTCCAAACAAACGGGCACTGAGAGATAGGAAATGCTGCTATTTATGGGCCCTCTTTGATTGTAGATTGTCCACAGCTGGCAGTGGGTGGGGCTAGTGAGTCCAAGGTAATGCATCAAACTAAGAGAACATAGCTTTATCTCCAGAGCTCCTCTGTGGCACAACAAGTAAGACTGCAGCTGTGGGAGCAGGAAGATCCCGGTTCAAATACACCCAGGTACATGACAGTTACTACAAGTTTGACCCCATATATTTCATTGAGTTTCTGCAAGTTTAACATCATATAGTTCTGTGTGTTACTGCAAATTTAACGTTATATATTTCATTACGTTACTACAAGTTTAACACTATACAGTTCTGTGTGTTACTGCAAGTTTAACGCCGTATAGTTCTGTGCATTACTGCAAGTTTAACGCAGTATATTTCTGTGCAATACTGCAAGTTTAACACCATATAGTTCTTTGTGTTACAGCAAGTTTAACGCCATATATTTCATTGCGTTACTGAAAGTTTAACGCCATATAGTTCTGTGCGTTACTGCACATTTGACGCAGTATATTATAGTGTATCCGTGGAGTGTGTCTGTGTCGTGAATACTCAAATTAAAGTGCACCAAACACCACCTTCCATTGATTAAAGTGCATCCACGTACACAATTACACATCTTTATTACATTTTGTTAATGAGCACCCCCCACTCCCCCCATCATGTCTGGGAAGACAGCAAGGAAAGGCAGACATTCCCATGGCACTGTGAGGGGGACAGCAGCATATTTGTTCACATGCAAAGGTGGACGTGGTCAGTCCTCAGGCAGGGCATCATTTCCTCTGTTTAGTGATGCTGCCCGTGCTATCCAGCCACGGCATGCAGAGGAAGTGGTGGACTGGTTTACTAAATGGTCCTCATCCTCCTCATCCTCCATCACCCAAGCAGAGACTAGTGCGCAGTCCCCTGCAGCTGCCAGAGTGGCAAAACCTGTCCACAGCTATTCCTGCCATAGCCCCAGCATGAGGCATGTAGGAGTCAGCAGAGTTATTTGAACACAGCGTCAGCCACTTGTTCCTTGATGATGCACAGCCATTACTCAATTCAGATGTTGGTTCTGACTCTGAGGTTGAGGAAGGCAGGAACATGAGCCTACAGAGAGGGGAGAACACTGGTACACAAATTGGCAGTCATGGTTCCCCCAGCCGCAGCGTATTGCCAAGTTGTCCCCAGTTGTAATGAGGATGGAGGAGATGATGATGATGAGGTCACTGACTTGACTTGGGTGCCGGATAGAGCAGAGGAGGAAAGTGAGGGTGAGGCACAACCCCAACGAGGCAGCCATCATGGAAGAGTAGAGAGCAGCCACCCTATTTCATCATTGTGGAGCGGTTATCTCCCAGGCCACTTCCCACAGATTAGCTGTCTGGGCCATTTTTAGTACATGTGCAGCCGATCGCACTGTTGCTATTTGCAAACTTTGTCTCAAGCGCACCAAGAGTGGCAAAAACACCAACCATTTGGGTACCACATGCTTGACAAGGCATTTAGCCTCCCACCACTCAGCCCGTTGGCAAGAGCACTTAAAAGCCACACAAAAAGGGCACAAATCTGTCCCTCCTCCTTACTCACCTCAGTCTGTCCCTGCTATACCTCATGACCTCTCAGCAGCCTCCACTGACAGGGATGATGGTATAGCGCAGGGTGTCCCAGATCCTTGCAGCACATCTGCCAGCAGCACACCACCAGTTGTTGACTATAGATGGAAAATTCCTCTGCCCCATCTGCTGAAGTTGAAAAAAAAATACAGTCCCTGCCACCCACATGCCAAGAGTCTAAATGCAAGCTTGTCAAAGCTGCTGGCTCTACAACTTCTGCCTTTCCGCCTGGTGGATTTTGTCTCCTTCTGTGAATTTGTAGAATGTGCTGTACCACAATGGCAGATTCCCAGTCACTATTTATTTTCACGTAAGGTCATTCCATCTCTCTGCCATCACATGGAAGGCAATGTTGTGGCAGCGTTGGACAAGGCAGTCAGCCGCAAAGTCCACGTTACTGCTGACACGTAGTCCAGCAAGCATGGTCAGTGACGATATATTTTGTTCACAGCACACTGGGTAACTCTGCTTTTATCAAAATGAATGACTTTTATCAAAATGAATCAGCCCTGGATTACCAGCAGCTATGATGCCAATGTCGCCTATTAGGTATTTTCGGGATGGGGAATCTCTGCAGGACTTCTAGGCTGCCTAGTGTTGTGGGTGTTGATTTCATCTGGAAAAATGTTTTTGGTGTAGGTTTCATGGGCACAATTAACACCCAAAGACCAATTTTTCCACACCTGTTTGAAAGGTGCATATTAATAAATTTTTTGACAGAAAGGCCAATTCATGCTTTCATCAAGAGTACCTCTATAGGGTTACAGTGTGAAGGTGCCACTGACACCCAAAGAGCAATCTTTCCACACCTGTTTGACAGGTGCATATCTCTAGTGACAGTGGTAGGGGGCACTAGTGAATTAATTAATCACCTAAAAAATAAAGGATAAGATTATACCATAAACAACCAGGTACAAATAAAGTGCTCTGTGCAAAAGAATTTTACATTCCATATCCACTTCAGCCCCGGAAGGATTTGTCCCTTAATGACCAGACCATTTTTTGCGATACGGCAAGTGACAATTGCGCGGTCATGCGAACTTGTACCCAAACAAAATTTATGTCCTTTTTTCCCACAAATAGAGCTTTCTTTTGGTGGTATTTGATCACCTTTTGCGTTTTTTATCTTTTGTTTATTTGAAAAAGAGCAACAATTTTTTTTTTTTAAAAAAGCAATATTTTTTACTTTTTGCTATAATAAATATCCCCCCCCCCCCAAAAAAAATATATAAAAAAAAACGAATTTCTTCCTCAGTTTAGGCCGATATGTATTCTTCTATATATCGCAATAAGCGTATATTGATTGGTCTGCACAAAAGTTATAGCGTCTACAAAATAGGGGGTAGATTTATGGCATTTTTAATATTATTTTTTTTTTACTAGTAATGGCGGCGATCTGCAATTTTTATTGGGACTGCAAAATTGTGGCGGACAGATCGGACACTTCTCACACTTTTTTGGGACCAATGACACTTGTACAGCGATCAGAGCTAAAAATAGCCACTGATTACTGTATAAATGTCACTGGCAGGGAAGAGGTTAACACTAGGGGGCAATCAAAGGTTTAAATGTGTGTCCTAGGGAGTGATTCTAACTGTGGGGGGATGGGACTGCCTGAAGGAGGAGACAGATTGTTGTTCATACTTAGTATGATCGCTCTCCTCACCCCTGACAGAACAGAGATCTGTCTGTTTACACTGACAGACCTCCGTGTCTCTGAGGAGCGATAGCGGGTGTCGGGGCGAACATCGCGGCCGCCAGGCATGCGCATTGGCGCGTGCCCCCTAGTGGTCTTAAAGTGGCCAACGTATACCTACAGCGATTTGCCCAGGCAAGCCAACCTGCCGCAATATAACTGCGGTGGCTGGTCGTCTAGTGGATATACAGCAATATATACACCATAAGTAAATAAATTCATTTGAAAGTCCATGTGTTCTGTGATAAATTTCCAAAAATAGACACCATCACCATAGACAGATATGTACAGATGCCCCCGATGTGTGTGGTAAAAATTCCTACTCACCGGAAGAACAAACAAAATAGACTTTGTGGGTTTTTACACTTGCTTGCGTGATAACTGGAGATGAAACAGGGTCTCCTTCCAAATAACAGCCTCCTCTCCACCAAGGTATCCCATTACAAATAAGATAGAGAAAGTGCCATAGCATAAAACTATTTATTTTAAAATTGCATAACAAAAGCCGATTGGCTGCTTACATTAAAAAGTGCCTACTCCCGGCACTGGGAACACTTGCATGTAGGTACTTTGGCAGCGATTGCAAGCTGCTCTGGGCTCTTGAGCCAGCGTGCAATCCACCGCTGTAGTGTAGAAACCGGAAGATCAGGACCCAGAAATTATGTGACCAGAATGCACCTCGACGAATGTTTCATCTTACGACGTCATCAGGAAGCAATTCTGGTAACTAGGCAGGTTACAATAAATAGCCTGGTCTCAAAATGTGATCGGCAGTATTTTTACTCTCCGCCTACCTCATCTCTGGGACCAAAACCATCCCCTTTATTGCGCATGTGGAGAGAGAGTGACCACAGCCTGGCTTTGCTAGAAAACGGAAGTAATAATACACCCATTGTTCAAACATTGCCAGGAATGTGACCATATAAATAGACTATAATAAGGAAAGGAAACTAAATAAAAATGGAAATGTTCTACAAAAGTATTGAACATTTGAAAAAACTTAATAAATATAAATAAATATTGAAGAATTAAAATAAAATTAGAATCAAATTGAAAATAAAATTAATGTTGAAATAAAAAAAAAAAATAAATAAATAAAATATATTAAAAAAATCAAATATATAAATTAAAAAATAAATAAATAAATAAAATAAAAAATAAAAATAAAAAAAGTGAAAATGGAAATAAAAAAATTAAATAAAGATATATATAAAATATATATAAAAAGGTGTATACCCAAAACCATATGAAATTAATCCAAATGAAAAATATGTGTTAGCGGTTCATACGCTAGACCTTACTCCATGATGTAAAGGAGTATTTTAGTTACACCCATGGTTACCATAGATCTTGTTGGTGTATTATGGATCCTCAATTAATTGGATGGTAAAGATGATCTACCACCCTGGTCTTGGTTGTGCAATCACACATCTGACCCTCACCGACTCGACAACATGACGTCACCAATACCCCTGTCCTAATCATTGGTTGTACGTAGTTTATGCATTGTTCTGCCTACATATTGCTTTGGACATGGGCATTACAATACGTATGTGACATATTTAGAGTTGCATGTAATAAGTGGTTTTACCTTGAATTTTTGTGTGGCCAGCGACTGGAAACTGTCAATTTTCCTCTTTGTTCTCTTTGTGGTTTTGCACGCCTCGCAATAGTGAAAACCTGCCCTGTCTAAAAATGTGCCTACTTTTTTGGAGGGGTCCAGAAAGTTTGGTGCTATTTTAATCCTAAGCCCTGGTGCCCTTTTGTAGATAAATGTGGGTTTATTCAGTAAAACTTTTTTTAAATCCTTATCTTTCAAGAGAAGGGTCCAGTGTTTTTTAAAGATTTTTTCTATTTCCCTATATTGTCCAATGTCCATGGAACCCTGTGATAAAAGCTAATTTTCCCTGAAAAGTATTTTTCTTATTGCTCGTTAACCACTTCCTGCCCGGCCTAGAGCAGAATGACGGCCGGGCGGTGGTTCTATTATCCTGACTGGGAATCATATGACGTCCAGCAGGACAACATGCCGGTGCGCGCCCAGCCCGGTGATCGGAGGTGTTGTGTGTCAGTCTGACACACTGCTTCTCCAATCGTAGTAAGGAGCCTCTGACGGAGGCTCCTTACCACATGATCAGCTGTGACCAGTCACAGCTGATCACAGCGTGAACCAGGAAGTGCCGGTAAACAGCTTTCCTCGGTTCGTGCTGACAGAGAGAGCCGATCAACGGCTCTCCCTATCAAAGGGGGGTCTGTGCTGATAATCAGCACATTGATTATCAGCACAGCCTCATCAAATGTGCCACAAACTATGCCAATAAGTGCCCATCAGCTGCCAATCAGTGCCCCATGAAACCCCTGTCAGTGCTCACAACAGTGCCAATCAGTGCTCACAACAGTGCCAATCAGCGCCCACCACAGTGCCAATCAGTGCCTATCACAGTGCCAATCATTACCCATCAATAAAACCTGTCAGTACCTCATCATCAGTGCTGCCCTTCAGTGCCATCTATTAGTGTCCATCAGTGCCAACTGTCAGTGCCAATTAGTACCGCCTGTCAGTGCCCATCAGTTGCGCCTGTCAGTGCCCATCAGTGTCGCCTGTCAGTGCCCATCAATGCCACCTATCAGTGCCTATCAGTGCCACCTATCAGTGCCCATCAGTGCTGCATATCAGTGCCACCTATCGGTGCCCATCAGTGCCGCCTATCAGTGCCCATCAATTCTACATATCAGCGCCTCCTCATTAGTGTCCATCAGTGCCACCTTATTAGTGCCAGCTCATCAGTGCCTATCAGTGCCACCTCATTAGTGCCCGTCAGTGAAGAAGAAAACAAAATTTTATAACAGAAACAAAGAAAACCCTTTTTTTTTCAAAAATGTTGGTCTTTTTTAGTTTGTTTAGCAAAATATAAATACCCCAGAGGTGATCAAATACCACCAAAAGAAAGCTCTATTTGTGGAAAGAAAATTATAAAAATGTCGTTTGGGTACAGTGATACATGACCACGCAATTGTCATTCAAAGTGCAACAGCGCTGAAAGCTGAAAATTGTCCTGGGCAGGAAGGGGGTGAAAGTGCCCTGTATTGAAGTGGTTAAAAGGGATTGTCTATCCATGGCAAGGGCTTGGTTTTGACACTTTGTCAATTGTCCAGGCGAATACCCCTTTTCTATGAACCTGTCTGTAAGGATAGCTGATTGGGTGTTGTAGTCATCAAGACGATCGCAATTCCACCTGATCCTCATGTATTGATTAACCATTAGGTATTCTGAAAACCATTTGGGGTGATGGCGACTTTGAATTGGTATATATCCATTTCTATAAGTTTCTTTAAAATGGGTGTGAGTACTAGTTTTATTGTGGTTTTTTTTGTTGATACTAGGTCTAGATAACTGACGGTCACTTGATCCTATTGTGCTACAAATTTTAGACCATGGGCATTGTTATTAATACTACCCAAAAACTATGTTAAGCTGGCCTGGGAACCCTCCCATAGCAAAAAAATATCATCGATATACCTTTTATAAAATTTGAGCCCCGCCCACTTTTGTTTATAAATGGTTTCTTGTTCCCATTTGTTCAACACCAAGTTGGCCACACTAGGGGCATAACAAGCCCCCATTGCCACTCCCTTGATTTGATTGTAGTACTCATTTAGGAACCAAAAACATTTATTCCCCATGGCCATCTTTAGTCCTTCCATTAGATTTATTTGTGCATTTTTAAGTTGAGAATGGGTTTTTAATGCCCATCTAACTGCCTTGAGACCATCTGTTTGCTTGATATTAGTGTACAAGGATTCAATATCTACTGTAACCAATAAAGTAGTATCACTAATTTCTAAAGTGGAAAGCAATTTAATATGTTCCCTACTATCTTTCAAATAGGATCCACCTTGTGTGACCAAGGTTTGGAGATATATATCCAAATATTCCCCTAGTCTCAAATAAAGAGAGGCAATCCCACTTGGGATGGGCCTCCCTGGGGGGTTGTCTTTGGATTTGTGAATTTTGGGAACTATATATAAAACCGGAAGTCTAGGGGCATGTGGAATTAAATATATGGCTTCTTTTTTGTCCAAGATTTTTTGTTTTAATCCTCTATTCACCCAATCTGCTAATTCTAACTTTATTTGTGGGATCTGTCCTTAATTTTTTTATAAGTTGTCGTGTCAGCAAGTTGTCTGAGCACCTCTTTATTATAATTTTCTTTGGTTAGTACCACCAATCCACCCCCTTGTCGGCTGGTCTTATTACCACTTGTTTGTTTTTTTCTAATTTTTTGATTGCTTCCCATATACATACGTTGTTCTTATATCTTTTTACCTTTAAATTTTTAACTTCGTCTTGGATCATATTTTTGAGCACTTCTATGAAATGATGGGTACCCTTATTTGGATTGAATACTGAATTGTTTTTTAGCCCACTATGTAAATATTCATTTTGCTCTATGACTAGTGGAACCATGGGCGGTTGTCCACAAAATTGTTTTTTAATATTTAACTTTCTTACATACTTTTCTATATCGGTGAATGTTTCAAATTTGTCTTGATTTTTGTCTGGTGCCAATTTCAATCCTTGAGCTAGGACTTCCATCTCTTCTTCTGAGAATTGGACTCCTGCAAGTTTAAATAGCCCTGCTTTTAATAATCTCTCTTTCTTTTTCTTTCCCCTTCTTACCCTGTTTCCTCTCTTTCTGCATGTTCTCTTGGGTATTGATGGGGTGGGGCGGATTGGATCATGTAGGGCTCTTTCCATCCCCTCTATTCCCCCTTGTTGGTATTGGTTTTGGTAAGGTGCTGGTCTGCCTCTAAAGTATCCCCTAAAGCCTCCTCTCGGTGGCCTAGGTGGGTAGTAGTTCCTACCATAATCATAATAATCATGATATTCTGGTGTTCTATTACGGAATGGTCCATACCTATTTTGGGTAGGTACTGTATATTGAGGGGTTCGTGGGTGATTATTCTGATAATTATTTGGATTGTTCGTGGGTTTGTTTTGGGGTTTAATTTCCTTTTTATTTTGGGGGTTGGGTTTAGAGTTTGTGGTCATTTGGGCCACAATTTATTGTATTTCAATTTCTCTCTCTACTGAAGATTCTTTTCAGAATTAAATCTTCCTGCCCATTTGTATACTTTTTTGTCATTAAAGTCTTTTAGATCACTTTGCTATTTTCAAGTTTGTTCTGTTTTATTACTCCAACGTATTTTGATAAGTATTTTTGTAATTTTTGGGCTTTTTCTTAATATTTGTTGGATCCCATGAATAGCATCATTCTCCCCTTAAGCTTTGATATTTTTGCTTCTAACAATGTGTTTTTGGACTTTCTCCTTCTTATCATTAGTTGCATGAGCTTTTTTTCACAGGAATGAAAGAACTGATACCACTTATCCAACAAACTCAGATCTTGTATACCATCATTGGGACGAACGTCCCATCTTAACCTCCTGGGGTGGGGTTTTTCCCTGTGTACATCTCCAGTGATGCAATATCTCACCATAACCTAATTTGTTTCTCCATGTCATGCTGGAGTTGTTTTAAACCCCTGTCTAAATCTACATTTACACTGAGGTTTCCCTGGAAACATTCATCTAGGTCAATGTTCCTCCCTTTCATAAAATCAAAAACATCCATTTCTGCATAGGAAAAAATGAGTTTGAACGCTTTCTCACAAACCCCTCAAAAGTTGTGTTAAGTGGACCTTGCGCTATGGATGGGTGTTATTTATTATTAGTGAAAAAAAATTTTTTTTTTAAAGAAATATATAAGCTGCTCCCCTCATAGTATAGACAATGCTAACTGATCAATGACAGTGGTAGTGGGCGCTAGTGCATTAATTAATCACCTAAAAAAAAAAAAAAAAAGGATAAGCTTATACCATAAACAACCAGGTATAAATATAGTGCTCTGTGCAAAATAATTTTACATTTCATATACAGCAATATATACTGTACACCATAAGTAAAAAAATTCATTTGAAAGTCCATGTGTTCTTCTGTGATAAATTTCCAAAACTTGACACCATCACCATAGACAGATATGTACAGTTGCACCCGATGTGTGTGGTAAAAATTCCTACTTGCCGCAAGAACAAACAAAATAGACTTTGTTTGTGGATCTGTACACTTGCTTGCGTGATAACTGGAGATGAACCAGGGTCTCCTTCCAAATAACAGCCTCCTCTCCACTGAGGTATCCCATTACAAATAAGATAGAGAAAGTGCCATAGCGTAAAACCATTTATTTAAAAATTGCATAACAAAAGCCAATTGGCTGCTTACATTAAAAAGTGCCTACAATTTTTGATAGCAGGGCCAATTCTTGCTTTCATCAAGAGTACCTCTATATGGTTACGGTGTGAAGGCGCCACCGACACCCAAAGAACAATTTTTCAGCACTTGTTTGACAGGTGCATATCATTACAATTTTTGACAGCATGGCCCATTCTTGCTTTCATCAAGAGTACATCTATAGGTTTACGGTGTGAAGGTGCCACCGACACCCAAAGAACAATTTTTCCGCACCTGTTGTACAGGTGCATATCATTACAATTTTTGACAGCATGGCCATTTCTTGCTTTCATCAAGAGTACCTCTATAGGGTTACAGGCTGAAGGTGCCACCGACACCTAAAGAACAATTTTTCTGCACCTGTTTGACAGATGCATATTGCAGCAGGGCAGTACATTGCCAGGATCCAGGTCTAATTAACAGCCAGTTCACTAATGAGTCAGCTGTGTTCTGGGCTTTAAGTAATCACCAGACCAAGGCTCTAGGCTCCCAGTTGGAGATGACTCCACCCTGCAGACAGGAGGTCTGGGCATGGGAGTCAGTAGGGCTTCACCTAGGAGAGAGAGGTTGCAGCCAGTGTAGCACAAGGCTACTTGCTGTACGCATGGAGGCGCTGAGCATCCGGTCTGTTGGAGACAGACCAAGGCCCTAAAGGGTAAGGCCTGAGCTGTAGAGTTGCATTTGCAAGCCAGGAGGGCTGAAAATCATTTACTTTGGTAGCAGGATTGAAATACTGAATACCCCATGCGAGGGAATCTCCTGTGTTTGTTTTGAACTTTCTTTTAAATAAAAGTGGGCAAAACCAGCCCTGAAATGGATAAAAGCGAGTGGTGGTGCCCTTAAAGCGCTACACTTGGAGTGAACCCCTGACAATATCATGACAATTTTTGACAGCAAGGCCAATTCTTGCTTTCATCAAGAGTACCTCTATAGGGTTACGGTGTGTGAAGGCGCCACCGACATCCAAAGAACAATTTTTCCACACCCGTTACAGAAGTAGAAGTCCAAAGTCTGTGGTAGAGACACCAGAATTTAACCAAAAAATCTCTAATCTTGTTTCCTGTGCACTATATTATGGCCTCATTATACAGACTGGCTCCCCAAGCAGTTTCTTACAAAATAAAGAAAGCTTGCTGGGAAAATGTCATTTTTTGGGCTTTATAAATGCAATTATTGCTGCAACAGCTTCTATACAGAGTACAGATGGGTCACTTTACAGGTGGACTAAGGGGACCCCCCAGGCACTATATTGAAAGGAATTTTTCATTTTTATACTTTCGCTTTAAGCATTAATAAATCACTGCTCATTTAAACATGACGTTATTTACAAACTTTTTTTATCATTGATACATGTCCCCCAGGGCAGTACCTGGACCCCCATAACCATTGTATGCCAAATAACTTGCATATAAGCCTTCAAAATGGGCACTTTTGATTTTTCACGTTCTGGTCCCATAGACTTCAATGGGGTTCATTATTTGGTTCCGAACTTTCCTGATTTTCGAAAGTTCTGGTGCGAACCAAACAGGGGGTCATTCGGCCCATCTCTACTTAACATCATTTGAGCTTATGAACAACAAACAACAAATAGCAGCCAAAAAGCGCAGTCCAAGCAGGCCCGGTTTGTCCGTACACCCCCAAACAGAAGCTACTACTGGCACCCCTTCAAGAGGTGGTCTGGCTCCTCCCCATCGGGGACTACACAGAGCTACCATCATGATAGAACTCAAAGACCCAGTGGCACCTGGAAAAAGGCTGGTTGCGCGCACCTTGTTCAAGCTTCACAAGGGAAAGATCATGGTACAACTCATCATCCACCCCGATTATGCTCCACAACCATGCTGCTTTGGCAAATCTGTATGTAGTACCCCGCCACTACATCTCAGAGGCACAGACAGGGGTAGAGGCCATATATGTCCCGCTTTAAGCAGCCATGGCCTTGTTGGATGAGTCACAATATAAGCTACTACTGGAACAGTTGGACATCAAAAGGATGTTTCACACGATTCTAGAAAAGCTAGCAAAAAGGAGTTTATGATTAAACTATTTGGTTTGTGAAACATGTTAACCTTGCTGCTACAGTCCTGTTATAGCGTGGCTTAGTGATGTTATGCATGGATATTTATGATTAAAGCAAACAAAATATTGGCATGCATTAAAAAGGGGATTAACTCCAGAGACAAAACAATAATTCTCCCACTCTACTAGACTCTGATCCGGCCGCACCTGGAGTATGCGGTCCAGTTCTGGACACCAGTCCTCAGGAAGGATGAGCTGGAACTGGAGAGAGTCCAGAAAAGGGCAACAAAACTAATAAAGGGACTGGAGGACATTAGTTATGAGGAAAGGTTACGAGCACTGAACTTATTCTCTCTGGAGAAGAGACGCTTGAGAGGGGATATGATTTCAATGTACAAATACCGTACTGGTGACCCCACAATAGGGATAAAACTTTTCCGCGAAAGGGAATTTAATAAGACACGCGGCCATTCACTAGAATTACAAGAAAAGCGATTTAACCTTAAACTGCGTAGAGGGTTCTTTACGGTAAGAGCGTAAAGGATGTGGAATTCTCTTCCACAGGCAGTGGTTTCAGCAGGGAGCATCGATAATTTCAAAAAACTATTAGATAAGCACCTGAACGACCACAACATACAGGGATATACAATGCAATACTGACATAAAATCACACACATAGGGGGTTATTTACGAAAGGCAAATCCACTTTGCACTGCAAGTGCACTTGAAAGTGCAGTCGCTCTAAATCTAAGGGGTAGATCTGAAATGAGTGGAAGCTCTGCTGATTTTCTCATCCAATCATGTGCAAGATAAAATGTTGTTTTTTATTCTCCTTCCATGTCCCCCTCGGATCTACAGCGACTTTACTTCCAAATGCACTTTCAGTGCACTTTCAAGTGCACTTGCTGTGCAAAGTGGATTTTCCTTTAGTAAATAACCCCCATAGTTTAGACTTGATGGACTTGTTTCTTCTTTCAACCTGGCCTACTTTGTAACTATACTTCTGCAGACTGGAGTGCAGTCACCTCTTTTGCACATACTTTGCTAGAAAAGCACCTTTTGGTCTTTGCTGCCAGCTCAGAGGTCTACAGGTATACAGAGGCCATTGACCACTCGATTCACACGGGGGACGTATCACTAGTCTGGAAGCATCAAAGACCTGCTGTGCAACATACTGCAAGGCAGGGTAATCCAGGAGAGCTGAAGCCCTTGGACTACTCCCAGGTTCTGGTGAGAAAGAAGGATGGGAGCCTGCAGTTCTATGTGGACTATTGCAAGTTGAATGCCTGCAGCCACGGGGACGCCTACCCGCTGCCTCTAGGAGAGGAATCATTGATGGCGTTGGGGCAGACCAAGTCCTTTTCTACCCTGGACTTGGCGTGTGGTTACTGGCAAGTCCCAGTGAGAGATCAGGATCATGAAAAGACTGCCTTTATCACACCCTTGGGACCGTTTGAGTTTAACCGCATGCCCTTCAGACTGAGCAATGCTCGTTGCGCTTTCCATCTCTTAATGTCTGGGAGACCAACTTTGACACTGTGTTAGTCTATCTGGACGATATCATCATTTTCTCCAAGACCTTTGAGGATCATGTCCAGCACTTGGACCGGGTGTTGGTGGAAAATACCAAAAATGAGAGAGGCAGCAAACTGAAACCCAGATATAGTTACATAGATAGTCAGTTTGAAAAATGACACAAACCCATCCAGTTCAAATAAAAAAAAATACAATCCCATACCCACAGTTGATTCAGAGGAAGGCAAAAAACCCCAGCAAAGCATGCTCCAATTTGCTACAGCAGGGGAAAAAATTCCTTCCTGATCCCCCGACAGGCAACCGTATTTTCCTTGGATCCACTTTACCTATATTATATTATGTACATTTAGGAAAGAATCCAGGCCTTTTTTAAAGCAATCTACTGAGCTGGCCAGAACCACCTATGGAGGGTTTATCCCTCATTTTCACAGTTCTGTGAAGAAACCTTTCCGTATTTGGAGATTAAATCTTTTTTCCTCTAAACATAAAGAGTGCCCCCTTGTCCTCTGTGATGACCTTAAAGTGAATAGCTTAGGCGCATGCGCGGCAGCGTCCAAGATGGCCACCGGCTACTGAAGCTCCGCTCCACTACGGCCCTTCTTTAGCCTCAGGAGCTGACAGAGCACTCCGATCAGCGGCTTACCGACACCATCCTGTGGGGGACACACCAGGGACCTTCCTGATGTCAGTGGGGCACGCCAGAAGGAACCTGAGGAGCCAAATGACGGCCGATGTGGGTCCGGTCAGCTATGCCAAGATGGCGGCCACTCCACGAGGCCCTCACATAGCTGAGACAGAGGAAGACTCCAATGCCGACCAGGACCTGTCCCCAGCTCCATCTCCAGGTACTGTACACCATCTACAGCCCCTGAGCGCATCGCCTTCCTCCACGGAATCCCTGCTAGCTAGAATGAACTCTGGGCTCCCATCCACCCCCATGATAGATCCTCACACAGGATTACTGCTTTCTGTCAGTGAAGCACAGGAGGCAGCACCCTCTCCCACAGACTTTCCCTCTATGATGGAAGCCTTTGCACACATGTTATCCAAAAGTTTGGCACAGAATGCAGAGCAGATAACATCATCCATCCATGCAGACCTGCAACAGATTGGGATGAGAATTGACGTTATTGAGAAAAAGGCCGACCAGGCGGGTGCTTGGATTAACCAAAACACTGCAAGGCTTCAAGAGGTTCAGGATCAGCTTGAGACCGCCTGGGCGAAAATAGACAACCTTGAAAATAGGTCCAGACGCTACAACTTCAGGGTCCGAGGGCTCCCTGAATCTGTGAAAGAGGTGCATATGGCTATCAAAACTCTCATGAAAGACCTCATCCCTGGAATCGCAGAACACCGCCTTGAACTGGACAGGGCTCACAGAGCTCTACAACCTCCCCGCTCTGATGGACTACCACGGAACATAAAAGTGAAGCCTCACTTTTACACCGTGAAGGAAGAGGTAATAAAGAAAGCCAGGTACGCAGACAACTTAACGCTGCTCGGTCATAAAATCCAGATCTTTGCGGATTTATCCCCCTATACGGTGCAGAAAAGAATGGCTTTAAAACCTCTACTTCAACTGTTGCTGGACAGGGACATTGCTTATAGGTGGTCCTTCCCACTGAGACTGAACTTCTCTTTCAAAAACAGAAATTACACTTTCTCCACTTTTGCAGAAGGGGAACGTCTCCTACAGCAGCTAGGCCTGATCCCACAGGAGCCATCTTCCATGCAAGCAAGCAGAGGGACATCATCATCATCCACGAAAAGACCTCCACCAGCTGGCCCGCTGCAACCCTCCTGGCTGAAACAGAACACCAAACGATCTAAAGAGAATCTTCCTCCATGACCTTCATCCTCCTGCCTACTGATCGGGGTCCCGATCAGCACTGTTCACTCTAATGCCGCGTACACACGGTCGGACTTTACGGCAGACTTTGCCCGGCGGACTTTTCGACTGACTTTACGACGGACTTTCTGAATGAACGGACTTGCCTACACACAATCCACCAAAGTCCGTCAAAATCGTACGTGATGACGTACGACCGGACTAAAACAAGGAAGTTCATAGCCAGTAGCCAATCGCTGCCCTAGCGTGGCTTTTTGTCCGTCGAACTAGCATACAGACGAGCGGACTTTTCGACCGGACTCGATTTCAACGGATTGATTTAAAACATGTTTCAAATCTAGACTTACCTCCTTTTTCACATGGGCACCCAGCTATTAGGGCCAGGAGTCATGAAGGGATCTTTGGTTCTTGCAAAAGTCTCCTGTTAGGCTTTGTTTTTTGTAATTCTGATAAGGTTTTAGTCTTACGTTTATTCTTTTTTGCATTTTGATTTTCTTACTTTCTAGGCTTTAGGACACTCTGTCATATGTCCATCATAGACTAGAGGGTAGTCTTCAGTTAACAAATTATGAGGTGCAGGGGCTGTGGTGGACTCAGTGCGCCTCCCTTAGGGCCCAGGCTTTCTTAGGAGATCCTGGTCTCTCTTTGGTGTCCCTTAATCAGGGTTCACCAGTTCACTTTTTGGTTGGGGTAGAAATGTCTCATCATTTCTTCCTCTGGGGTTCTGCGGGGTCAGGGGACCCCAAGTTTTTCATTTTCAGCAAATGGTCAATTATAGTAAAGGTTTGGCTCACATGCTTCATGGTTTTACCTGCTTCTCTCTCTCCATTTCTCTCTTCATCTCTTTCTCTCCCCCCCTCTGTCTCTTCTCTCACATCTTACTACAGGCTCTCTTGGACATCGGGAGGTCTCCGGATCCCAATTCCCAGGCTCGATCGGGTTGACATCACACCGAATTGGGTCTCTGGGTGATCCTGCCCAGCGACTCAAAGGTAAGAAGCGGAAGTTGGGGTTGCTCACCCCCCCTCTGGACCATGTCTGATACAAACAACTCTCCCTCACTCCTCAAAATTATCTCACACAACACGCAGGGGATGAACTCTCCTATCAAACGTAGAAAACTTTTCCAATCCTACCACTCAATGCACTCGGACATCTTACTATTACAAGAGACACATTTTCCAGCCTCCTATACTCCCAAATTTCTACACCAGCACTACCCCCAATTCTTTTTGGCATCAGCTCAAAATAAAATCAAGGGAGTAACTGTCTGTTTTGCTAAACACATCAATCTGTTACAGCCGGAGGTTTTAGTTGACCCGCTAGGCTGTTTCTTGGTAGTGTCAGGACACGTAGATGGCGAACTTTTCACATTTGTTTCTTACTATGCACCTAACAAGGGACAAAAAATTTTCTTTAATTCTATGTTAAGTACAATACGGCCGCACCTGAAGGGGACGGTAATCATGGGAGGAGACTCAAATACAGCCTTTGACTTTGCTTTGGACAAGTTGGTGAACGGGAAACCGAAACCAAAAAGGCCCTCTAAGCAAAGCACCAAAATTGCTAACGTTCTCCATGAGGAAGGGTTGATTGACGTATGGAGGGAAACCGACCCACACAATAAGGACTATACCCACTTCTCCGCCCCACATAACTCTTTCGCCAGGATAGACCACATCTTCGCCAGGTCACATACCATCCCACTTATCTTAAGCTCTAAAATTATAGACTCGTCGCTATCTGACCATTCGATGGTCTCTATGACGATCCGGAGACCGGGAGGACCAAGAGGACCTCCCCGTTGGCGCCTACAGGAATCCCTTCTAAACGATACGATTCAGTGTTCAGTACTAGAGGCAGCCATTAAAGAATATTTCCGATTAAATCAAACGAGCGTTGTATCCCCCATAACTGTATGGGCGGCCCACAAAACAGTTATCAGGGGACATATCATAATGATAAATGTATAAAGTGAGTGGTGCTGCGCTGATCCTTATTATGAAGACTAGTGTATAAACAATAATGCGCTTGGTGAACCAAGTGAAAATGGCATAAAGTGAAAGGAATTGTGTATATCAAAGGTGACACAATTATGAGTGTTCAATACCTCCAATAATGCATAAACATAACACAATTATATTGAAATGATAATAAAAATATTACTTCAATCACCTAAAAAATCCATAACATTGCAATACAAAACTGTGGTGGTGGGGTTGTCAAAATGCCAGTAACTGGTTTAAAATTTAAACAGAAGAATAAAGTGCATAGTAACCGTGCATCTATATTAAAACCAGCAAGGTGTATGGTGCAAACAGAAGGTGCCGGTGCAAATCAAGGTTGAAGGAGTGGTAACTAATGATTCTTATATACGGTGCATATTGTGCATGCTGACATCAAAGATAGAAAAATAAAAAATAAAAGAGGTAATAATATTTTTTTGCATGAACAGCGTAAGAGGAAAAAGTCTTTGTTGAAAAGGTGACAACAACGTGCTAGCATGCACACGTTGCGATTAAGGTGCTAGAAAACGCATTCATATGCTGCACAGGAGCAGTCCTTTTGTGTGGTTGTGACAGCAACGTCCTGGCATGCACACGTTGCAGTTGGGGTGCTGGGGTAAATCACATCAAGTGTTTTCTTCGTGTGCTGGACCACTTAAGTGGGTAATGGCCCCTTACCTTCAAGTAATAGGGCAAAAAGCATGTGACAAGAGAACTGCTTTAGAGCGTCCGCCTATGGGTTCCAGCGCGTCCCTCTCTGTCCTGGATCCTGGGTTGGAGTTCCCTCAGGTGTAGTGCAGGGGGGTTGTATTCATAGGGGGTAATCAGCAGAAGAGAAGCCAATAGTGTAATCCAGTTTTTAAAAATAACACTCTTTATTAATAGATTACAGGTACTCACATAAAGTTTGAGAAGCAATAGTGTCAATCCAACGAGCAGCGAGCTCATGTGCCTCTGTCTGTGTTTGCAGCCTGTCTCGGGACAGAGGCACATGAGCTCGCTGCTCGTTGGATTGACACTATTGCTTCTCAAACTTTATGTGAGTACCTGTAATCTATTAATAAAGAGTGTTATTTTTAAAAACTGGATTACACTATTGGCTTCTCTTCTGCTGATTACCCCCTATGAATACAACCCCCCTGCACTACACCTGAGGGAACTCCAACCCAGGATCCAGGACAGAGAGGGACGCGCTGGAACCCATAGGCGGACGCTCTAAAGCAGTTCTCTTGTCACATGCTTTTTGCCCTATTACTTGAAGGTAAGGGGCCATTACCCACTTAAGTGGTCCAGCACACGAAGAAAACACTTGATGTGATTTACCCCAGCACCCCAACTGCAACGTGTGCATGCCAGGACGTTGCTGTCACAACCACACAAAAGGACTGCTCCTGTGCAGCATATGAATGCGTTTTCTAGCACCTTAATCGCAACGTGTGCATGCTAGCACGTTGTTGTCACCTTTTCAACAAAGATTTTTTCCTCTTACGCTGTTCATGCAAAAAAATATTATTACCTCTTTTATTTTTTATTTTTCTATCTTTGATGTCAGCATGCACAATATGCACCGTATATAAGAATCATTAGTTACCACTCCTTCAACCTTGATTTGCACCGGCACCTTCTGTTTGCACCATACACCTTGCTGGTTTTAATATAGATGCACGGTTACTATGCACTTTATTCTTCTGTTTAAATTTTAAACCAGTTACTGGCATTTTGACAACCCCACCACCACAGTTTTGTATTGCAATGTTATGGATTTTTTAGGTGATTGAAGTAATATTTTTATTATCATTTCAATATAATTGTGTTATGTTTATGCATTATTGGAGGTATTGAACACTCATAATTGTGTCACCTTTGATATACACAATTCCTTTCACTTTATGCCATTTTCACTTGGTTCACCAAGCGCATTATTGTTTATACACTAGTCTTCATAATAAGGATCAGCGCAGCACCACTCACTTTATACATTTATCTCAAAGGTCAGGTGTTTACCCTATCGGTGTATGCGGCTTTTCCACCCCCAGCCTCTTCCATAACTGATAGCGCGGGAATATACCCCCCCTATTCACTAGTTTGCATATCATAATGATAACCTCGAAACTCAAAGCTGAACATAAAGCGGACATAAGGAAACTAACAGCGGAATATCGTACTTTAGCTCAGTTACACAAGACACTCCCCACTCACGAGACGCTAAGAGACCTTGACAGATCTAGGGCTCTCCTTAACCTTGCCCTGACGACAGCAGCAGAAAAATATTTAAGGTGGTCTGGGGCTAAATTTTACTCCCAAACTGACAGGATGGGATCCAGACTGGCTGCAAAGCTCAGTCCTAAACAACGTTCCTTTGCATTTCCCAAAATTAAAACTTCCTCCGGGGACTTAACCCAGAACCCAACAAAGATAATGGAAGAATTCTCCCTTTTCTATTCGAAGCTATACAATCCCAAAAAAAAAAACCCTAATCAGATATCTGACCAGTTCCTCGATAATATCCCGTTACCCTCCCTAACGAAAGACCATAGGGAGCTCCTGGAGAGCCCTTTCTCTACCACAGAGATACTAGACACCATTAATTCCCTTAAGAGTGGCTCGGCCCCTGGCCCAGATGGCTTTTCTACAGGCTATTACAAGAAATTCGGTCCATGCTTGGCCCCTCATATGGCCAAGTTTTTCAACTCCCTCAGGGATGGAGCCCTCCTGGGATCAGATCTCAATTCTGCTTACATCTCAGTTATTCCAAAACCGGATAAAGACCCCAGCGAGTTGGGTAATTATAGACCTATTTCGCTTATAAACAATGATACTAAAATAATGACAAAGATTATGGCCAATAGAGTAGCAAGCTTCATTGCAGACTATATTCATGGAGATTAGGTGGGCTTCATCCCTGGGAGACAGGACCCGGACCAGATTCGCAGAACAATAGACGTTATTTCTATACTCAAATCTAGGTGGGATGGGAGCTCTCCTCAAACAGGATTCCTCCTATCCATAGATTTACACAAGGCCTTTGATTCAGTAGACTGGTCCTACCTTACTATGATATTACAGAGATGGGACTTCGGACCGTACTTTCTGAATCTGATTAAAGCCCTTTACTCATCCCCTTCGGCCCAGGTTCGTCTCATGGGCAGATACTCAGAACCATTCAAGATAGGGAGGGGTACCAGACAGGGGTGCCCTCTCCCCTCTCCTCTTCGCGGTTGCGATTGAAACATTGGCAGTAGCAATTAGAACTAACTCAGACATTAGGGGAGTACGGTGTGGAGGTCAGCAGCATAAATGTGCACTCTATGCACATGACCTCCTCTTATGTCACTTCCCCCTTAACGTCTACTCCCACTATTTACAAAATCCTATGGAATTTTAGTGTAGTCTCAGGCCTACAGGTAAACATGGCCAAATCAATAGCGTTAAATATAGCAGTCCCTCCAGGCCTACTAACTCAAATCTCTAACAACTTTGAATTTACTTGGGCCAGATCTGAAATCCCATATCTAGGCATTAAAATCACCCCAGAGATAGATAGTCTCTTCAAAGCCAACTTCCCGCCTATATTTCAAAGATGTAGGAGCGACATGGAGAGGTGGTTGAGATGTGGTCTGTCCTGGCTTGGTAGGGTTCACGCTGTGAAAATAACCCTGTTCCCCCAGGTATTATATTTATTCCGTTCCCTCCCAATCCCGATAAGGAAACAAGTTCTTAGCAAATTTCACCCGATTTGTGTGGGGGCGTAAGGGATACAGATGTCCTTCTAAGACTCTTTATCGGCTGAAATCTCAAGGGGGATTGGGATTGCCCGGCCCGTGGGAATATTACCGGGCGGCTCAATTGTCCCAAATCTCGGTGGTCTTTTCACAAAGACAGAAGCCTGAATGGCTTTCGATGGAGAGATGTGCCATTCCGAGGAACACTATTGACTATGTCCTCTTGTGTAGTCCGAAACTCAGGCCTGCCATTATGTCTCCTACCCTCTCCCATTCTATGGCCCTGTGCTCTAGACTCCTTACTCACCATAACCGACCATCTCCAATGAAACCATTAGCCCATCTATTCCACAATGCAGATTTTTCACCAGGGTTAGCCATCAAAGATTTCCAATGGTGGACAGGCAAAGGCTTATATAGAATTGGTCACTTCCTCTCCCCTAATGGTCGGATTAAATTATCCTACTGCAGGAAAAAACTAGATTTGCCAGAGTCCAAGGTTTTCAGATTCTCCCAAATCTCCCACTTCCTTAATTCGATCTGGTCCCACAAAAAGGATCTTCCTTCGATAACCCCCTATGAAAACTGGTGTGTTAACACTGAGGTCCAGAGGGGGGGGATCTCCCTGATTTACTCAGCTCTAATGTCACACACAGACAAACCAGCCTACGCTCGAGCCTGGGAGGAGGAAATGGATATCTCTTGGTCCACACAGGCATGGTATAACTCATTTAATAGAGCCTATAAGGGAATTCTTAATGTCTCCCTTATCGAGGCCAGTGTGAAGGTAATGACGCGATGGTACTATGTCCCCGCCAGACTAGCGATTATCTTCCCAGGGTCCTTCCCCCTATGTTTTAGGGGATGCGAGTTGGAAGGCACGATGTTGCACACTTGGTGGTCCTGTCCACGCATTCGATCATTCTGGCGGAAAGTCTTTAGTACAGTCAGCAAAATCACGAAAGTCTTGATAACCCCCAACCCACAGGTAGCTCTTCTAAACAGCAATATCGTAGTTCTTCCCAGACACTCACAGGCCCTAGTCTATTTCATCCTCTTAGGAGCCAAAGTTACAGTGGCCAAAGCCTGGAAAAAACCTGGTGTATTGTTTCTTGGATTCAAGAGAAAGGTCTCTTGGATCATGGCCCAAGAAAAAATTGTGGCAAAACTCAATTATAAATTAGATAAATTTTACGGTATATGGGAACCTTGGGCAATCCACTGCAACATTCCCCTAATTCTGGGAGTAGCGCAGTACACTGAGAGGTCTTCACCTCATCCTTGAATCTATCCCTTCTCTGTCCTTCCCCCTTTCACACCTTTTCCTTTCTTTCACGGGGCACCCTAGTCCCTCTCATCATTGTTGTGAACCAGTAGCTTATTAGATGTGACGGGGGTCTTGAGAACAATTTTAAGGGGAACCCCGCGCCAAAAAAAAAAAAACCGGCGTGGGGTCCCCCCAAAAATCCATACCAGACCCTTATCCGAGCACGCAACCTGGCAGGCCGCAGGAAAAGAGGGGGGGATGAGAGTGCGCCCCCCCCCCCTCCTGAACCATACCAGGCCACATGCCCTCAACATTGGGTGGGTGCTTTGGGGTAGCCCCCCAAAACACCTTGTCCCCATGTTGATGAGGACAAGGGCCTCATCCCCACAACCCTGGCCGGTGGTTGTGGGGGTCTGCGGGCGGGGGGCTTATCGGAATCTGGAAGCCCCCTTTAACAAGGGGACCCCCAGATCCCGGCCCCCCCCTGTGTGAAATGGTAAGGGGGTACTTACCCCTACCATTTCACTAAAAAACTGTCAAAAATGTTAAAAATGACAAGAGACAGTTTTTGACAGAAGACGCCGCGGAGGAGATGCTGGACGAGAACGCCGGAGGAAGAACCAGAAGAGCCAGAAGAACCAGAAGAACCAGAAGATGAAGGAAGAAAGAAGAAGCATTTAAATAAAGGAATTGTCAAAAACTGTCTCTTGTCATTTTTAACATTTTTGACAGTTTTTTAGTGAAATGGTAGGGGTAAGTACCCCCTTACCATTTCACACAGGGGGGGGCGGGATCTGGGGGTCCCCTTGTTAAAGGGGGCTTCCAGATTCCGATAAGCCCCCCGCCCGCAGACCCCCACAACCACTGGCCAGAGTTGTGGGGATGAGGCCCTTGTCCTCATCAACATGGGGACAAGGTGTTTTGGGGGGCTACCCCAAAGCACCCTCCCAATGTTGAGGGCATGTGGCCTGGTACGGTTCAGGAGGGGGGGGGCCGCACTCTCATCCCCCCCTCTTTTCCTGCGGCCTGCCAGGTTGCGTGCTCGGATAAGGGTCTGGTATGGATTTTTGGGGGGACCCCACGCCGTTTTTTTTTTTTTTTTTGGCGCGGGGTTCCCCTTAAAATCTATACCAGACCTAAAGGGTCTGGTATGGAATTTAGGGGGAACCCCACGTCATTTTTTAAAAAAATTTTGGCCGGGGTTCCCCTTAATATCCATACCAGACCTGAAGGGCCTGGTATGGAATTTAGGAGGACTCCCACGTCATTTTTTTTTTTTTAATTTTGGTTCGGGGTTCCCCTTTGGGGAATTCCCATGCCGTTTTTATCAATGAACTTATATGTGTATTGTCGGCAATGCAATAGCCGCGGGTAGTTTTAAATGAGTTTTTTCCTTCAAAATTTTGCTGTCAGACTGTTCTAAACACGGGAAACATGCGCCCCTTTACAGGCATACTATAGACACCCCCCAGGTACGAAATTTAAAGGGATATTACACTTTTATTGTTTGACTTTAAGCATTATTAAAATCACTGCTCCTGAAAAAACGGCCGTTTTTAAAACTTTTTTTTGCATTGATCCATGTCCCCTGGGGCAGGACCCAGGTCCCCAAACACTTTTTATGACAATAACTTGCATATTATCCTTTAAAATTAGCACTTTTGATTATTCATGTTCGTGTCCCATAGACTTTAACGGTGTTCGTGTGTTCGAACGAACTTTTTTCCTGTTCGCATGTTCTGATGCGAACCGAACAGGGGGGTGTTCGGCTCATCCCTACTCCTAGCCAAACAAAATGGAAAGAAATGGTTTTTGCTTTGGTACATATCCACCAGAACAGTGCCCAGCCCCCTTTGTTTGATCATTCTTTGCCAATTAGCCCAGAAAAATTTTTTAACATTTGGCTCCCGTAGACTTCAATGTGCTGAAAAACACAGTTGCAATAGGAGAGAAGATTATAAGGGGTGTATTGACTAAAGCCAGCAAGTCTGTCCTGTTCAAGCAAGAGCACAATTGAAATGCTATTTCCTGCTATGTTCAGCAGCAGGAAGTGGTGTTTGTTTGGTACATTAATCCAACGGTGTCATATAAGTCACTAAGACATTGTAGGAGGTCATGGCTTTTCCCAGTACCCCAAGAACAGAAGACAAGCCAAATATAAAAATATCAAAATGTATTACAATAATGATTAAAAATAAACAGAGATCATCCAATTAAAATGAAGGTTATTATAAACTCCCCTCTAGCGCTGCTGAAGCCTCCATGCCCAATAAAGAAGATCCAGGCTTCAGGTTACATATGCAGGGGAATTTACAAATCAGCAAGCTCTCAACATGTTTTGTGGCCCAAGCTGCTTCTTCAGGAGGAATAAGGGGTATACACAGTCTGGAAAGGAGCACAGTGTTACTCAGAACATGCTCCCTGGTTGACGCCTGCCCCCAGGGAGGATTTGGTCCCTAGCATTGGACTCCTGTGTTGGCCACCAGGTAAGCCCACTATAATACACTTCTTTTTTTCTTTACATATGCTGTATTGTGTTGTTTTTGATTATTGATGTTATTATATTGTGTCAATTGACTATGCATATCTTCTGAGTAACATTTTATTTTAATTGGATGATCTCTGTTTATTTGTAATTACTTATTTCAATACATTTTTAGATTGATGTACCTCCTGTGTACATAGTTGGATTGATGGATTGATGCACCTCCTGTGTACATAGTTGTTTAGGTAAATTTAGTTGGGCTCCACTGTAGTCAGTGAAGGCAGGGTTAATTGTTCAGTTAGCTGGTAGGCTCTGCAGGCTGGGTCTCTGTTGCCACCCCCTGGTTTTCTAGAAGCTCCCTGAAGGTTCTGAAGCTTAGTGGGCGGAGGGGCAGAGATCAGGGCCTGAATAGTCAAGGGATCTCTGCCAATCCCTGGGTAAGGATGGGCCAGAAGTTGGAGAGATGGCCCTTAAGTATTGGAGAGCCTGGCCATGTGGGGGAGAGATTCCAGGATCCAGAGGCCTGGAGGAGACCCCTGTGCAGGAGGGGCTTTGCCTCTAGGCAGATAGTGCCAGAGAGAGAGAAGGCATGAGAAGGAAGCTGAGAGTAGCCCTCACCCCCTTCAGCCACAGCCAGACTTGGCTGAGACACCCTGGAAGCACATGGAACCTGTTCAGCAGGCAGCCTGATCGGAAGTTACTATGCCTGCTACAGCACTCTAGAGACTGAGTGAGTAACCTCTGTTCATCACCCACAGCCTATAGTGTAAGGCAGCCAGGTGCAAAACAATGCTAGCCATTCCCGTAGGGGCAGCCATTGCCAAATCTTCATTCTGCTTGGGAAGATTTGCTGCTGAAATATCAGTACTGAGATCAGTATTGGAATTGTTGACAGTCTGTTTAGAAGTAGTCTCCCATAGGAACAGTCTGCAGTTGGACTAAAAAGAGTAGCTACAGTTGCTCTCAAACGTTGTTTGTGCCAGGTCAGTTCTGGGGATCCCATACCTCCTTATACCCCATCCAAGTTTTTTACCCTAATAAATATTAAAAACAAAGCCCCTGTACTGGTTTACTGACTTTATGTGCCTGCTGAAAATTCATGTTGCTTGGCTGTGCAGAAGAAAGGGGGACCAAAAATCCAACGGCACTTAAGGGGGTAGCGCTACATATATTTGGTTTGTCTTTGGGGTAAAAGCAAAATCCATGACCTCCTATAATGTCTTTTTGCCTGTAGATTATTAAGATATAGTACCCACCTTTTTGAAGTACCTTTTTTGGCACTTGCTTATAGATAGTGTCATAAAAGTACCTACAGGGCCAGTGCAAGGATTTTTTGTCTACACAGGCGAAGGCACATTGCAGCCTATCAGTGCCCATCATTGCTGTCTCATCAGTGCAGCCTCATCAGCGAAGGATAAAAATTACCTGTTTGCAAAATTTAATAACAGAAACAAAGAAAAACTTTTTTTTTTCAAAATGTTTGGTCTTTATTTTAGCAAAAAAGAAAAAAAAAAACAGTAGTGATTAAATGACACCAAAAGAAAGCTCAATTTGTGTGGAAAAAAATGCTAAAAATAAATTATAGGTACAGTGTTGCATGACCGCACAATTGTCGTTCAAAGTGAGACAGCGCTGAAAGCTGAAACTTGTCCTGGGCAGGAGGGGAGTGAAAGTGCCCAGTAGGTAAGTGGTTAAAGAACCCATACTCCTCTTTAACCCCTTCCTGACCAGCTGTCGTAGCTGTACGTCGACTCTTTTAGATGCTCTAGCAGGCACGTGCACCCGCAGCGTGTCTCTGGAGCCGATGCATGTGCCCGGCAGGCGCGATGACAGCCGGGCACCCGCGAACGCTCGTGACAGAGCAAGAACCGGGAACTGTGTGTGTAAACACACAAATCCCGGTTCTGTCAGAGGAAAGGAGACAGATCGTGTGTTCAGGAACAACGATCTGTCTTCTCCTCTAGTCAGCCACATTCCCCCCATAGTTAGAACACATCTAGGGAAAACAGTTAGCCCCTTGATCGCCCCCTAGTGTTAACCCTTTCCCTACCAGTGACATTTACACAGTAATCAGTGGCTATTTTTAGCTCTGATCGCTGTATAAATGTCAATGGTCCCAAAAAAGTATCAAAAGTGTCCGATCTGTCTGCTGCAATGTTACAGTCCCGATAGAAAAATCGCAGATCGCCGCCATTACTAGTAAAAAAAAAAATAATAATAATAATAAAGATTCCATTAATCTATCCCCTATTTTGTAGACGTCAGTGCCTATCCTGACCTACCTGGGGCCCTAAGCAAAATTCTGCTAAGGGGCCCTCTACCTGACCCGTGATGCCGTGAGCTATGTAAACCATTTGCCATTGCCACACAGTCACACCTGACACTGTGCTGTGACTCTGGTGTAAAGGGGGTCTCTGCTCACCAAAGCCTGCCCCCCCACCCAACATACACCCCACATACAATACTGCCCCCACTGATAACATGCACCCCACATATAATACTGCCCCCCCACTGATAACATACACCCCACATATAATACTGCCCCCCCCACTGATAATATACACCCTACATATAATAATGCCCCCCCCCCCCACCATGGTTGTTATAGTGTCAGGATGATTGAAGTGCATTATTTATATTATTTCATTGTAATATATAATTAAATTATTCAACTCACAATAATGCAGAATCAGTGGAAGTCCTAAGCGTGTCACCTGCCACCAGATGTCATCAGGTGTCCCCAGCAGAGTCCCTCCTTACAACAGGCATTCCCAGCGGAGCCCCTCCTTACATCAGGCATTGCCAGCTGAGTTTTCCCTTACATCACGCATTGCCAGCAGAGTCTTCCCTTACATCAGGCATTGCCAGCGGAGTCCTCCCTTACATCAGGCATTGCCAGCGGAGTCCCCTCTTACATTAGGTATTGCCAGCGGTGTCCCCCCTTACATCAGGCATTGCCAGCGGAGTCCCCCTTACATCAGGTATTGCCAGCGGAGTCCCGCTTACATCAGGCATTGCCAGCGGAGTCCCCCCTTACATCAGGCATTGCCAGCGGAGTCCCCTCTTACATCAAGCATTGCCAGCGGAGTCCCTCCTTAAATCAGACATTGCCAGCAGAGTTCTCCTTTACATCAGACATTGCCAGCAGAGTACTCCCTTACACCAGGCATCCCCAATGGAGCTCCCTTTTCCTTACATCAGGCATTCCCAGCAGTGGAGACTCTCTCCGCTGCCATTACTAAACAGAATGGGACAAAATAGTCGAGTGGCTGCCAATAGCAATTGAGCTGCGGCGCCGCCCACCCCCGTCCCTTCCCACATCAGGTCACAGACAGACGGCAGTGGGGCAGGAGGTGAGCGGTGCCACAGCTCAAATTCTATTGGTAGCCACGCGGCCATTACTAAACAGTAATTGTTTGTTTTGGTCTTCAGGAAAATGGCGGCCAGTGGAGACATTGTCGGCCACGGACCTCTAGCGGCGGCAGAAAAAAATCTGGAAAACAAGAATTTCCCGGGCATGGCGAACCCGATCCGCCCTTGGGGGCGGGGCCCTATGCAGCTTGTGTAGTGAGCGTATAGGGCGGATCGGCTCTGGTAGACGCTATAACTTTTGCGCAAACCAATCAATATACGCTTATTGCGTTTTTTTTTACCAAAAATTTGTAGAAGAATACTTATCAGCCTAAACTGAGGATGAAATTAGTTTTTTTTTTTTTTTAATTGGGGGATATTTATTATAGCAAAAAGAAAAAATATTGTTTTTTTTTTCAAAATTGACACTCTTTTTTTGTTTATAGCGCAAAAAATAAAAATTGCAGAGGTGATCAAATACCACCAAAAGAAAGCTCTATTTGTGGAGAAAAAAAAGAACATCAATTTTGTGCAGTGCCATATCACAAAAACCAAGGGGTGGAGCCAAAAGATGGCGCCAACTAAGAATTTGCTGTGAGGCACCATGCCCTACCTCGAGCGAGGACGTTAGTAAGCTCCATTATGCCCTATTTAAGCCAGCCTATTTGGCCACATTGATTGAGCCCTATGCTGTTATACTTGCTGTATTGGAGATCAGAGGAAGCCGATGCCATTCTGACTTGATACCTTGATATTTTTCAAGAGACTGAGATCCTTTTTTTTTTGTTACTTGTTATCTACTACCAACGACTTGTTACAACCTTGCTACAACCATTGCCTGGTACCTTCCTTCCCTCCCTACTGGGAGTCTCCTCACTCCAGATGGGACAGACTAGATAGACGCTGCTGCGGCGTGTGCCAGCCTGGCGTCAGAAGGAGAGAGAGAGTGAAGCTGAAGCCGAAGTCGCCTTGGTAACAGGGGCAGCAGTCCCAGCTCCCAGCCTATGAGAAAGGCTAGGGGGCGGGAGTACCTGAGTCCGGACGGTCGGTGTGAGGTCAGAGTCGGGTCGGAGCTGTATCCTGAGCCAGTCCTAAAGCTATCAGGAAGCTGCTGTGATTCTCGTGGGAGCCGGCGGTTGTCGGACTCCGGTGGAACCAGCCCCCTCCCCCATCCTGCTTGTGAGAGAAGCTAGGGAGGGAGACTGACCCCGAGACTGAGCGCCAGTAGAAGGTGCCTTGTGGCTGAAGTGGTAGTGGTGCTGTTAGCGGGGTGTCCTTAGAAGCCCTCGAGGACTGAAATGCCCCATACACATGATCAGAAATTCCGCCAGCAAAAGTCCGATGTGAGCTTTTGGTCAGAAATTCCAACTGTGTGTATGCTCCATCAGATTTTTGCTGGCAGAATTCCAGTTAGCAAAAGATTGAGAGCAGGTTCTCTATTTTTCGGTCGGAAAAAGTCCCTATCCGAAAATGCGTTCGTCTGTATGCAATTCGGAGGCGCAAAAAATCACGCATGCTCGAAAACAATTTGTGAACTTCATTTTCATGGCTCATCGTAGTGTTGTACGTCACCGCGTTCTTGATGGTCGAAAGTTCAGAGAACTTTTGTGTGACCGTGTGTATGCAAGCCAAGCTTGAGCGGAATCTTTCTTCACAGTAAGAGCTGTGAAAATGTGGAATAGACTCCCGCCAGAGGTGGTTCTGGCCAGCTCAGTAGATTGCTTTAAGAAAGGCCTGGATACTTTCCTAAATGTACATAATATAACTGGGTACTAACATTTATAGGTAAAGTTGATCCAGGGAAAATCCGATTGCCTCTTGGGGGATCATGAAGGAATTCTTTCCCCTGCTGTAGCAAATTGGAGCATGCTCTGTTGGGGTTTTTTGCCTTCCTCTGGATCAACTGAGGGTATAAAATTGGGTATATTGGATTGTATGATATTTTTTATTTTATTTATTTATTTATTTTAAGGTTGAACTGGATGGACTTGTGTCTTTTTTCAACCTATGTAACTAAGGAATTCCGTCAGAAAAACCATCCAAGTTTTTTCTGACGAAATTTCGTGTGTATGGGGCAAAAGCTTCACTGCGGAGGTGCCCGGAGAAGGAGAGCATCCTACACGTAGAACTCGGCAGAGGTGACAGGAATCCCAAGAATCGGGTAGGGACGGAAAATTAACTGCCCAAAAAATAAAGCAATACACTTTAGAGTACATTATATGCTGGGATTTTAACTGTCTTAAAGTGCTCTAAAGGACTTGGTATGGATGTCTGAAGGTGTAACAGAGGGAGGACATTTAGAACTTTTGAATTTTTAGTTCAAGGCTAGTATTTTTTGCTGCTTTGCCCTACATAGTCCTGCTCTGTCTTACTTTATGCTTACACAAGATTGCATGCTAAAAATGCGCTATGGACTGTTTTTCAAAATTTTTGAGTAACATATAGAGTAACCTATAGAGAAGCTGGAATATCTATATGTATACATCTGCAATTCAAACTAATCACCTCGGTCTGATAGGTTGTGTTTACTGTTTATCCTCCTCTGCTTATCCTTGTTAAATATTCATCATACCCATCGTTACACTCCTGATACTCTTGAAACTAACGGTCATATCTAAATGGGATGATATATGTGATATATGTGAAGGTGTGTTGGAGGTGGAAATTTTTAAAGACATCTGAATAATTTGATAACAGCTTGGATAATCGTTTGAATAATTGCTTGAGCAATCATATAAACAGCAAGTGCAAATCAATCTACATCCTTAATCTGCATTGTTTATTATATACTTACTTTATACTATTTTTATAACTTAAATATTAATGAGCAGATTTTTTTTTTTCAAAATACCACCAGTTTTTGAAAATAGCTATCGCAGTATTGTTCTATCCCGTTTTGCTTTGCTCTACTGTGCTTTGCTATGCTTTACTGACATTCTGTGGACTGTTTGGACTGTTTGCACGCTTTTTTTTTTTTTGGGGTATAGGCCTGAGCATATATAAGATATCAATATCTGCTTTCTCAATTGTTGATTGTTTTCTGTAAACTATTTATCAAGTAGATTTGTGCATGTAGGGTGGACTCAATGGTTGAAGGGGTAGTGTAGGCACATTGAATAAATAGTTTAATAGATAAGGGCAACATATATAGATCACTTTTTATTAATAATCTATCATTATTGCCTACTTTATTACTATAGCCATTGGCTGATCCCCCTTAGATCTACTATATTATTTCCCTATATTATTCAGGATATACGATTTGATTAAAAAAATATATATTTATGAGACTTAGAATGAACAGAAGGAATAACAATTCAGAAAAAGAAAATATGGGGAGAAAGGGGGCAAAAATTAACCATGTAGATAGTCAGAATTGCAACTCTATAAAAACATATATGGTACAGGATAAAGGTGATCAAAAAACAGAACAAATAGCTGAAAATATAATTGAAAATACGACTGAAAATCTTGAGACAATAATCTCCTCCCCAGAAGATCAAATGAATAAAAGTGTTGGGCTTGGGGAAGACCTAGGTAAGCTGAAGGATCAACAACAACAGAAGATGGTAGGAGATAAAGAGGTAGATTGCCTACAAACTCTTCCCACAAAGTAAGATATGGCTGAGATGATGTCTCGCTTAGAATGTATGATTAAAGGAGAACTGAACGCTACTAGAATGGACATACAAAATGTACTACAAAGGGTGGAAGAATCAGAAATACATTTAGATGAACATAAAAAAAGCAGTTCTGGATCTGCGGGCGAGGGCAGAATCGGACTGGTTGGAAATGAGAAATATACAATACAGATTAGAAGACCAGGAGATCCGTAGTAGATGGAATAATTTGAGAATTCGTGGCTTACCTAAATCCGTGAAAAACAGTGATCTTGAAAAAACGGTTTGTGAGGTGTTTAACCACTTGCCAACCGCCTAACGCAGATATACTGCAGCAGAATGGCACGGGCAGGCAAAATCGTTAGGGGAGCAATCAATGCTGAGGGGGAGGCCACTCATTCGTGGCCACCCCCTCGCGATCGCTCCCCGCGAATGACAATGTTCCTCTGCCTCTGTAATGTAAACAGCGGCAGAGGAAGTGATGTCATCTCTCCTCGTGTCAGTCTTTTTCGTTCCGGCGCCAAGGAGAGAAGACATCAAGTAAGTGCACCAAACACCACACGTACAGTAGAACACTCTAGGCACACTTTTCACCCCCCGATCACCCCCCTGTACCCCCTGCCACAGTGACACCAATAGCATTTTTATTTTTTTTACTGATTATTGCTTTGGTGTCAGTTTGTGACAGTTATAAGTGGTAGGGCAGTTAGTGTTAGCCCCCTTTAGGTCTAGGATACCCCCCTAACCCCCCTAATAAAGGTTTAACCCCTTGATCACCCCCATCGCCAGTGTCACTAAGCGATCATTTTTCTGATCGCTGTATTAGTGTCACAGGTGACGCTAGTTAGGGAGGTAAGTATTTAGGTTCGCGTCAGCGTTTTATAGCGTCAGGGACCCCCATATACTACCTAATAAAGGTTTTAACCCCCTGATTGCCCCCTAGTTAACCCTTTCACCAGTGATCACCATATAACTGTTACGGGTGACGCTGGTTAGTTAGTTTGTTTTTTATAGTTTCACGGCACCCGCCGTTTATTACCTAATAAAGGTTTAACCTCCTGATCGCCCGGCGGTGATATAAGTTAGGTTTTAGGGTCAGATAGGGTCTGTGTCGCCCCAGGCAACATCAGGTTAGCGCCAGTACCGCTAACACCCACGCACGCAGCATACACCTCCCTTAGTGGTAAAGTATCTGAACGGATCAATATCTGATCTGATCAGATCTATACTAGCGTCCCCATCAGTTTAGAGTTCCCAAAAACGCAGTGTTAGCGGGATCAGCCCAGATACCTGCTAGCACCTGCGTTTTGCCCCTCCGCCCAGCCCTGCCCAGCCCTGCCCAGCCCACCCAAGTGCAGTATCGATCGATCACTGTCACTTACAAAACACTAAACACACATAACTGCAGCATTCGCAGAGTCAGGCCTGATCCCTGCGATCCCAGCGTTTTGATACAGACGCTAACAGTCAGGAGCTTTTTTACCTGTGAGTCTCACTAGTGTACCACTAAATTTCGAGCCCAAAATGGCAAATCGAAGGTACACTAGTGAAGAGGCCTACACGTTTCTGAGCATGACAGATAGTGAAGAGGAATTCACTCGTCTGTCAGATTCAGGCTCAGAATACGATCCTGTAGACGACAGCGGCTCCATGACAGATAGCTCTGACGACGGAGTTGTGGTCCCTGCCAAGGTCAGGCGTACCAGACCCCAAACTTCTTCTTCTGTCGTTGATGTGCAAGAACTGCAGGTCCCTCGTACGGAGCAGAGCAGTACTAGCGCCGCTATTCCTTCTGGTGAACTGGCAAGCACCAGCGGCCTAGTACACCCTGGTCGTACATCCAGCACTGCAGTAACACGTGGTGATGTGGCGAGTCCCATAAGTGCAGTTCAAGCTGGTGAGGTGGCAAGCACAAGTAGTGTCCCGCTGCCACCAAGAAGACGAACACAGGCCCGTCATGCCCATAGTGCCCTTTCTGCTGCATTCGCCAATCCTAATTGGGAACCCACCACTTCTGCAGCACCCGTACTTCCCATATTCACTGGCCAACCCGGCATTCAGGTGGAAACAGTTGATTTTACGTAACTTGATTTTTATTCGCTGTTTTTCACTGAAGATCTCTATAGATCTATTGTGGACCAAAGCAATTTGTACGCTGGTCAACACATCACCACTATTCCCCAGTCCTCCCTTGCCAGAGATTGGAGACCAATTATGGTTTCCAAATTTAAGCTCTTTCTGGGCCTTTCCCTCAACATGGGCATAACTAAAAAGAGTGAGTTGCGGTCATATTAGTCCACTGACCCAATTCACCATATGCCCTTGTTCTCTGCCTCCATGACCAGGGCACGATACGAGCAGATCTTGAGGTTCATGCACTTCAATGACAATGAACTCTGTCGTCCTCGTGGGGACCCTGGATACGATCAGCTCTACAAAATTCGGCCCCTCGTAAACCACTTCAACCAACGTTTTGCAGACTTGTTTACTCCCCATCAAGTTGTCTGCGTTGATGAGTCCCTGATTACGTTTTCTGGCCGCTTGTCATTCAAACAGTACCTTCCCAGCAAGCGTGCCAGATACGGGGTCAAGATGTAAAAGCTCTGTGACAGGGCCACAGGCTATACATGTAGTTTTATGGTTTACGAGGGAAAAGATAGCCACGTAGAGCCGACAAACTGCCCTGAATACATAGGGAGCGCTGGCAAGATTGTGTGGGACTTGGTGTCACCCTTATTCGGAAAGGGGTACCACTTATATGTGGACAATTATTACATGAGCGTGCCACTTTTTAGTCACTTGTTTGATCAGCAGATTGGAGCATGTGGCACCGTGCGACCTAATCGCCGGGGCTTTCCCCAGCGGCTTGTAGATTCCCGTCTTAGGCTGGGGGAGAGAGCCTGCTTGAAGTGTAATAACTTGCTCGCTATGAAGTGGAGGGATAATAAGAATGTTTTCATTCTTACCTCCCTTCATGCAGACACGACGGTCCAAATTACTACGGCGACTGGTGTTGTGGAGAAACCCCTCTGTGTCCACGAATATAACCAAAATATGGGAGGGGTGGACCTCAACGACCAGTTGTTGGCGCTGTACCTAATTTCCCATAAGGCCAGATGCTGGTACAAGAAAGTGTCTGTTTATTTATTTCAATTGGCTTTGCTGAACGCTTATGTGCTATACAGAGCTTCAGAACGGACTGGATCCTCCCTAAATTCCAGGAAGAGATCGTCAGAGCCCTTCTGTTTCCAGACAGTGCTCCACCTCACCTTCCCCAACCAAATGCAGTAAGCCAGCTGCATGAGAGGCATTTTCTTTATGTCCTCCCGAGTACCCCTACCCAACAAGCCCCCCAAAAAAGATGTTGTGTCTGCAGCAAGTGCGGATATAGGCGTGACACCCGCTATTATTGTCCCTCCTGTCCTGACAATCCTGTTCTTTGCATTGGTGAATGTTTTAAACGCTACCATACACTAGTTGGGTATTAGCGTAGGGTACAGAACTGCACAGACTAGGCACACTTTCACAGGTTCCCCCAAGATTCCATCGCATTTTGAGAGACCCGAACCTGGAACCGGTTACAGTTAAAGTTACAAAAAAAAGTGTAAAAAAAAATATATAACATAAAAAAAACAAAAATTGTTGTTGTTTTATTGTTCTCTCTCTATTCTCTCTCTTTTGTTCTGCTCTTTTTTACTGTATTCTATTCTGCAATGTTTTATTGTTATTGTGTTTTATAATGTTTGCTTTATAGGTATGCAATTTTTTTATACTTTACTGCTTACTGTGTTTTATTGTTAACCATCTTTTTGTTTTCAGGTACGCCATTCAGCTGCAGAGAGGATTTATTTATCTTGACAGCAACAGCGTTTGCTCTCACGATACATAAAGCCGTGACTCCAGCACTGTCGGAGGTGATTTCACCACCACAGTTAAAAAAAAGAGCATATATGCAGAAGCATGGGGGCAGCAGGGGCGGAGGAGCGATCTGCTCCTACCTTTTGCGGGTGGATGCCCCCATGCTTCGGCATATATATATTTTAGGCACAGGTTGCATTAAAAAATGTTTTATCCTTGTGCGCATGCGCGGGACTTCCGGGAAGACGCTCTGAACGGGAGCTCCGTCGCAGCCGAGCCTTCCGCGGTCCCCAGACGCTGAAATCTTTAGCGGAACCGTCCCCGCTGAAAACCCACAGGTAGAGGAGGTCCGTGGGCACAAATTTATATGCCTAACCGCTCACATCGCTCAGCGGTTAGCAGGAAACTCACCTTCGGCCGGCCCGACCCCACTGCTTCTAAGATGGCGGCCGCGGCCTCCTCACATGCAGACACAGGAGACGGAGACCTCATGGCAGACATCCCTGAGGAGGAACAGCTTGCCACTACCACACTGGGATCCTCTGTGAGTAATACCCCCCCCAAGACGGCTCACCCTAACAGCAAAGACTCCCTTTTTAACAGGGCCTTATCTGATATGCTCCATATCCCATCACTGCACGCTCCCGCCCCATCCCCTGCCATGCAACAGGCTGCAAATCTGAACTCTCCCCACCAGTCAGACATGGCACAACTCCTGAACTGTTTTTCAGACATGCTGGCCACAGGCCTGGCCCAAAATGCAGCGCAGATCACCACGTCTATAAAGGCCGACTTACAGAGCTTGGGGGCCCGCATTGATTTAATTGAACAAGCCGTGGATCATACTGTTGCGCGCACCAATCAGAATACTGACTGCATTCAATTGATGCAGGAACAACTTGATACGGCACTAGGGAAGATCGACGATTTGGAAAATCGTAATCGGAGAGGTAACTTCCGCATTCGAGGTATCCCTGAAGCTGTTACTAATGTTCATGACACAGTGAAGCTTTTCATGAAAGAACTTATCCCAGATATCTCTGATCACAAGCTAGAGATTGACAGAGCTCACAGAGCGCTGCAGCCACCCAGACAGGATGGGCTCCCGAGGGATATAGTGGTTAAGCCCCACTATTACGAAACCAAAGAGGAAGTCATGAAAAGATCTCGGAATCTGGACACCTTATCCTTCCAAGGAAACAAGATTCAAGTCTTCGCTGACATTTCCAAAACTACAATTCTAAAAAGAAGAGCTTTGAAACCTCTCCTTGAAACCCTCTCACAGAAATCAATTAAATATCGATGGACCTTCCCTTTCCATCTTCAGTTTCAATATAAGGAAAGATCGTATGGATTCTCCTCATTCCAAGAAGGTGAACACTTACTCCTGCGACTTGGACTCATCTCTCAAGAAGCTTCCCCCCAGGATCCTCCGTCCAGGTCAAGTTCCTCAAAGAGACCCCCTCCAGGAAGCCCCATCACTCCCCTCTGGAACAAACAGCAACCGAAGCGCCACCGCGACTCCTTTCCTCCAAGATGAATTCTTCTTTATGCGGCTCTACAAGGACTGTGTGACTATCTTTTCCCCTCCAGGTTATACCCTCTGAACGAGGGGTACGTGTGTACAGTGTGTACACCCCATCCGACCATATATACCCATCAGTGAAAATGGTCGCACTTACCTGATCTTTCTCCACTCACCTCCTCAAAATAAAGATGGGGGAAGATGATCCCGGGATGTTTTAATCCCTTCCCCTTTTTTTTTTTTTTTTTATATATATATATCTTTGGACAATTACCCTCGGTTTTCATAATGGACCGCACTAGAGGTTATTATGACTTCCGGGAAAGCCAAGGCATAAAGTCGTGCCCCTTCTCACTCCCCCCCCCCCCCTTCCATATCCCTACTCCCACCCTCCCTTCCCCGTCCCGATTACTGGAAAAATATCTCCTATGGCAGGATTTGTTTTGTTATTTTTATTTAAGGTAGTGATCTACCCAGGTACCTCTTAGAGGTTGGGCTCAACTCCTCATTTTTGTTTTCTTTCTTTTATATGGGTATATATTTAAAATTTTTGACTTTCACGTTCTTTAGGTTCCATATTTCCCCAATAGATGGGGACCCGGCGGCTCGGCTGGGCTAGCATCGCCACTCCTTCTGTTGTGACCAGGGGAGACCCTCCCACTGGTTATATCAGACTAACAGCCTCGGCTGAGGTTGTTCCTGTTTTTCTGAGACCCTATGGTTTTTGGGTCTCAGACTTGAACTGAACTTTTTAGTCCAGTTCATTGCTTTTCTGGGCTCATACGCCTAGACTTTTTTGACGTTATTAGATTGTTTTATTTAATGATTCTTCCCTTCTTCCTTCATTTTCTTCTCACTCCCCTCTTTCCCCCCTTCTCCTCCTTACCCTTTTCTCTATTTCAGGAATGTGCACAGGAGACCAGCTTTATCCAGACCACTCCGCTGCGACAACAGGATCTCCCTCCCAGACTCAGCGCTGCTTCAATAGGGAACCGGGTAGGTGCGCACCTAACACACCAGGATCACTCCCTCTGTGACTATGGCTGACTCACCTCCTTTAAAGAGGGCACTTAAGGTGACCTCTCATAACACCCAAGGGCTCAACTCGCCCGTCAAGAGACGCAAAGCTTTCCAAGGCTATCATTCAAGAGGAGCAGATGTCGTGCTCCTCCAGGAAACCCATTTTCCCTCAAACTATTCGCCTTCTTTTCTACACAACAAATACCCCACTTTTTTCCTTGCAAACGCTAGCGAGAAAAAAAGAGGAGTAGCCATCCTAATCTCCAAACAGACCCCTTTTTCTCACATTTTAACAGTTAAAGATAACGATGGGAGATATATTTTGGTCAAAGGTTTGATTGAAGGTAACCTCTACACTATCATTTCATATTATGCCCCTAACAAAGGCCAAGCTAAATTTTTCTCCTCCTTATTGGCAAATCTCTCACCCCACTTTGAGGGTAGGGTGATTATGGGGGGGGACTCCAACATTACATTTGATCAGATCCTAAATAAAGCAGCTCAGGGGATCCCTCACCTTAAACAACCCCCCAAACAGAGCCTCCAGATTGCCAGACTTTTTCACTCGGTGGGCCTCATTGACTCATGGAGGGAATTAAACCCCTCAATAAGGGACTATACACACTACTCGGCTCCCCACAAGACATATGCTAGAATCGACCACATTTTCATGTCGAACTCTGATATACACTTTGCTAGCCACGCCTCTATCCACGATGTTCCGTGGTCCGACCACTCCCTGGGAATCTTAGGAATATCCAACTCATTGTCCCCATCTGGCTCTCGCACATGGCGCCTAAATGAGAAAATCTTATCTAACCCCGTCCACTGTATAATACTAGAAAAGGATATTAAAGAGTACTTCCTAATGAATGACACTGATGACATCTCCCCTACTACTCTTTGGAATGCCCACAAAGCGGTAATCAGAGGGAAATTGATACAATTAGCGGCCAAATTAAAGCGAGAACGGCAAATAGATATCATGACGCTAGAGAAAGAATTCAAAAATCTCAGCAGATCCCATAAACTGAACCCCAATTCTAACAGTCTCTCTAAACTTGATACTATTAGACTATCTCTTAACTCAGCCCTGACCTCCAACGCAGAAAAGCACCTTCATTGGCTCAGCGGCAGTTTTTATCTGCGTGCGAACAAATTTGGCCCCCAGTTAGCAGCCAAACTTACTCCGAAACATAGGTCATTTTCCCTACCCAAAATAAAAACCCAATCCGGGTCGCACACCCAAAACCCAAGTAAAATCCTTAAATCATTCCAATCCTTTTATGCCAACCTGTACTCCGACGATTGCCCAATTTCTCAACAAAAATTGGATGCTTTTCTAGAAAAAATCCCATTACCTAAAATTTCTGAATCCCACCGCTCCATCTTGGAATCCCCATTTCAAGAATCCGAGATCCGAGCAGTCATAAAAGGGCTTAGAAAAGACTCAGCCCCAGGCCCAGATGGTTTCTCAAACCACTATTATAAAACTTTTATAGATGCACTCTCTCCGTACCAGGTCCGCCTCTTCAACTCCTTAACCAAAGCATCCCTTGCTGGATCCTAATGCCAACTTGGCTTTTATCTCAGTCATACCCAAGCCAGGTAAAGACCCCAGCGAAGTCAGTAACTACAGACCTATTTCATTAATTAATAATGATCTAAAACTTATGACAAAAATATTATCCAATAGACTCGCCTCTTTTATAGGTACCTACATACATAAGGACCAGGTGGGGTTCATTCCGGGGAGACAGGGACCGGACCAGATACGGAGAGCAATAAATGCAGTCTCCCTAATAAGATCGGGGTGGGATGGGGGACCTCCTCAGGGAGGCCTCCTCCTCTCCATAGACCTCCAAAAAGCGTTTGACACAGTGGCTTGGCCCTATCTCTTCACAATTTTAAGTAAATGGGGTTTTGGCCCAAACTTTATTAATATCTTGAGAGCCCTCTACCATCAACCTAAGGCACAGGTGAGATTACAAGGACATCTATCAGATAATTTTTCTATACAGAAGGGAACAAGGCAGGGATGTCCTCTCTCCCCCCTTCTTTTCGCGATGGCTATCGAATCTTTAGCCATCGCGATTAGACAACACCCTGACATCCATGGAGTTCGTTGTGGACAAAATACTCACAAATGCGCTTTATTCGCGGATGATGTCCTCCTGTTCATCACATCTCCCCTAATCTCCATCCCTAACATACTGCAACTTTTACAAGACTTTGAATCAGCTTCCGGACTTAAGGTTAATGTCTCCAAATCAGTCGCTCTTAATGTTTCAATTTCTCAAGACATCGTTGACAACCTAAAAAGTAAATTTCCATTCTCATGGAATTCCGCATCCATCCCTTATCTTGGCATTAACCTTACGTCTGGTATCGATACACTTTATAAACATAATTTTCCCCCCATGTTCAAAAAGCTCACAGACGACCTGACCCAATGGTCGCTATATAAGCTCTCGTGGTTAGGTAAAGTGAACGCGCTCAAAATGACACTCCTACCTCGGTTATTATATCTTTCGTTCCTTACCCATCCCAGTCCCCAAATCGCACATTCTACGCCTACAATCCGCCATAATCCGCTTTATATGGGATAAAAAAGGCCACAGGTTCTCTAAAGAGGTACTTTTTAGACCCAGAAAAAAGGGAGGACTAGGGGTTCCTAATCTTTGGTGGTATTATCAGGCAGCACAACTGAGCCAATTTTCAACTATTTATATGAAAGGACCCAAACCAGACTGGGTGGGCATGGAGCGAGAGGCGGTCCCTGGTTTCACCTTAGACTTCCTGCTTTGGAATATCCCCAAAAAACGTCCCCCTATATTAGCTCCCACATTATCTCACTCAATGAAACTTTGTGACGCCCTTCATAAGCTCAAACCCCTCATCTCCATTTGGCACCCCCTGGCACATATCTTCAGGAATCATAATTTCCCACCTGGATTAGATATTCGAGCCTTCAAATGGTGGCTTGACAAGGGCCTTTATAGAATTGGTCAATTCTTCAACTCCAATGGTCCCCTCACTCTAGCATACTGTATTTCCAAACTAGAAATGCCCTCAGCCGAAAAATTTAGGTTCTTTCAACTTTCACATTTTTTGAATCAGTTATGGAAGAGCAATGAGAACCATCTTTTAGTAACGCCTTATGAACAATGGTGTGCTTCGGCCTCAGACACAAAGGGAGGTATCTCTCTCATCTATTCTTCCCTGGCGGAACCCACGGAAAAAGCAGCGTACATGATGAGCTGGGAGAGGGATCTTGACTTCAGCTGGGACCTGGATAAGTGGCATACTAATTTTGCCCGCTCCTTTAAAGGTATGGTTAATACTTCAATAAACGAAGCAGGGCTGAAAATTCTTACACGCTGGTACCTGGTACCGTCACATCTAGCCAAATTCTATCCGCAAACGTCGCCTCTCTGCTTTAGAGGCTGCGGTCATGTGGGGACTCTTTTACACATACTATGGGAATGCCCTAAAATCAGAATGTATTGGAACAAGATCTTCTCCCTTATCCGCAGAACATGCGGTTGTACCCTGAAACAAGATCCAACTATTGCATTGCTTAATGGTCCCATCCCTAAAATCTCCAAACATACCCAGAAGCTGATCCAGTTTATTCTAGTGGGGGCCAAAATGATCATCACCCGGTCCTGGAAATCACCGAAAGTGTCCATTCGGTTAGCCAAACAAAAAATTACTTGGATCATGCTGCAAGAAAAAATATCCAACACTATCCTAGATACCCTAGACAAATTCAAAATTATTTGGGAACCCTGGGCAAATCTAGTGGGGCACCCTCTGTATGTGTGATCGATAGTTCATAAGCATGGTTTATAGTTTGAGGACTCTCAATCTCTCTCTTGTAGGGGTCTCCTGTGCACTTCCTTCCCATCACTCCTGATGATCAGCTACTCCTTTCACCCCCTCTATCCCCTCTGTCTCTCCTAAATTCTTTCTTTCCCCCTCTCACTCTTCTACTTTCTCCCTATTTTAATACTGGTCCCTCAGGCTCTCGGTACTTTCTATTACATTGGTTATTGGCCTCAAGGAGGCTCTCAGGGCAGATTCTCAAAAGTAATACCACCTTATCCCCCAAGCATAACATGCTTCGGTCCGGATCGACCGGCCAAAGTTTAATCCACCCTGAGAGGTCGACTGACCAATAGGCTTTTCTGATTAAAGTATTGTGTGTATAATTAAGTTATTAGCATGGTATTCAGTTGTCATATAGATACAAGCTCCCTTCAGTTTTATCCTGTTTATTATTTTTCCGGTTTCTAAAGCTGTGTCTCTATATCCTGGACATTTTTCCACATGTTAGTAACGAAGTGGGCTCGGGGTTTCCCGGTTCACCAGAGCAGTTAGTTCCCAGAAGGGGCTCTGGTGCCGAGACTCCCAAAGCCCATAGCAACATATTTGTTTATGTTACAAGTCTATGACTATTCAAGATTTACTGTTGACATCATATATAACCGCTGTACCGCTTTTATAACCTGTACTCGATGAGCGTTGTGCTCCTCTTCCTCTCTCTTGATTGATGTATTTTTTCAATAACTCAATAAACTTTACTTTCAAAAAAAAAAAAAAAAAAAATGTTTTATTTTTTACTATGTTTTTTTTGTATTTGCTTTGCAGGTATGGTAAGTCTTATGCCCCGTACACACGGTCGGATTTTCCAACGGAAAATGTATGATAGGACCTTGTTGTCGGAAATTCCGACCGTGTGTGGACTCCATCACACATTTTCCATCGGAATTTCCGACACACAAAGTTTGAGAGCTTGCTATAAAATTTTCCGACAACAAAATCCGTTGTCGGAAATTCCGATCGTGTGTACACAAATCCGACGCACAAAGTGCCACGCATGCTCAGGATAAATTAAGAGATGAAAGCTATTGGCTACTGCCCTGTTTATAGTCCCCACGTGCGTGTTTTACGTCACCGCGTTCAGAACGATCGGATTTTCCGATAACTTTGTGTGACCGTGTGTATGCAAGACAAGTTTGAGCCAACATCCGTCTGAAAAAATCCATGGATTTTGTTGTCGGAATGTCCGATCAATCTCCGACCGTGTGTACAGGGCATTACTGTTATACTGTAATGTTACTTTGTTTTTTTGTTAACCATCATTTGCTTAGCAGGTACGCCATTCAGTTGCAGCGTGGATTTATTTATCTTGACAGCAACAGCGTTTGCTCCCACGATACATAAAGCCGTGACTCCAGCGCTGTAGGAGGTGATTTCACCACCACAGTTAAAAAAAAGAGCATATATGCCGAAGCATGGCGGCAGCAGGGGCAGAGGAGCGATTTGCTCCTACCTTTTGGGGCAGATGCCACCATGCTTCGGCATATATAAACGGTGCATGTATGCCCATCATTAGAAGTGGGTGGATGAAGGGAGGTATTATAATGGTGGGCATACCCACCGATCAATCTCTTTTTTTCATGCAGCCCACAGGCTGCATGAAAAAAAAGTTTACAATATATGCCCAACAAGGACCAGCAACATACTGGCATGTTGCTGGATTTTAAGTGGTTATACCAGAATGATGACTGCAGGTTTAGGTATCATCTTGGTATCATTCTTTTCAGCCAGCAGTCGGCTTTCATGTAAAAGCAATCCTAGCGGCTAATTAGCCTCTTGACTGCTTTTACAAGCAGTGGGAGGGAATGCCCCCCCACAGTCTTCCATGTTTTTCTCTGGCTCTCCTGTCCCAACAGCGAACCTGAGAATGCAGCCGGTGATTCAGCCAGCTGACCATAGAGCTGATCAGAGACCAGAATGGCTCCAAACATCTCTATGGCCTAAGAAACCAGAAGCTACGAGTCATTTCATGACTTCGCCAGATGTAAACAGCGCCAAATATAAGTGCCTGTCACTACCTATTGCTATCATAGGGGATATTTACATTCCCTGAGATAACAATAAAAATGATTAAAAAAAATGAAAGGAACAGTTTAAAAAAAAAGATAAAAAAGCAAAAAAATAATAATTAAAAAAAAAAGCACCCCTGTCCCCCCTGCTCTCGCGCAAAGGTGAACGCAAGCGTCGGTCTAGCGTCAAATGTAAACAGCAATTGCACCATGCATGTGAGGTATCACCGCGAAGGTCAGATCGAGGGCAGTAATTTTAGCAGTAGACCTCCTCTGTAAATCTAAAGTGGTAACCTGTAAAGGCTTTTAAAAATGTATTTAGTTTGTCACCACTGCACGTTTGTGCACAATTTTAAAGCATGTCGTGTTTGGTATCCATGTACTCGGCCTAAGATCAACTTTTTTTATTTCATCAAATATTTGGGCAATAAAGTGTGTTTTAGTGCATTAACCACTTAAGGACCGCCTCACGCCGATGTACGTCGGCAAGGCGGCACAGGCAGGCAAAATCACGTACATATACGTGATCTGCCTCCTGCGGGTGGGGGGTCCGATCGGACCCCCCCGGTGCCCGAGGCGGTCCTCTTTTGTCCCCCAGCGATCGGAGGTGAGGGGGAGGCCATCCATTCGTGTGCTAAACAGCAGCAAAGGAAATGATGTCATCTCTCCTCGGCTCGGTATTTTCCATTCCGGCGCCGAGGAGAGAAGACTGGAATGTGAGTGTAAAACACTACACACACAGTAGAACATGCCAGGCACACTAAACACCCCCGATCCCCCCCGATCACCCCCCAATCACCCCTCAATCACCCCTCCCTGTCACACTGACACCAAGCAGTGTTTTTGTTTTTGTTTTTTTTCTGATTACTGCATGGTGTCAGTTTGTGACAGTTACTGTGTTAGGTCAGTTAGGGTTAGCCCCCTTTAGGTCTAGGGTACCCCCCTATCCCCCCCTAATAAAGTTTTAACCCCTTGATCACCCCCCGTCACCAGTGTCGCTAAGCGATCATTTTTCTGATCGCTGTATTAGTGTCGCTGGTGACGCTAGTTAGGGACGTAAATATTTAGGTTCGCCGTCAGCGTTTTATAGCGTCAGGGACCCCCATATACTACCTAATAAATGTTTTAACCCCTTGATTGCCCCCTAGTTAACCCTTTCACCACTGATCACCGTATAACTGTTACGGGTGACGCTGGTTAGTTCGTTTATTTTTTATAGTGTCAGGGCACCCGACATTTATTACCGAATAAAGGTTTAGCCCCCTGATCACCCGGCGGTGATATGCGTCGCCCCAGGCAGCGTCAGATTAGCGCCAGTACCGCTAACACCCACGCACGTAGCATAGGCCTCCCTTAGTGGTATAGTATCTGAACGCATCAATATCTGATCCGATCAGATCTATACTAGCGTCCCCAGCAGTTTAGGGATCCCAAAAACGCAGTGTTAGCGGATCAGCCCAGATAACTGCTAGCACCTGCGTTATGCCCCTCCGCCCAGCCCACCCAAGTGCAGTATCGATCAATCACTGTCACTTACAAAACACTAACTGCATAACTGCAGCGTTCACAGAGTCAGGCCTGATCCCTGCGATCGCTAACAGTTTTTTTGGTAGCATTTTGGTGAACTGGCAAGCACCAGCACCAGCCCCAGGCAGCGTCAGGTTAGCGCCAGTACCGCTAACACCCACGCACGCACCGTACAGCTCCCTTAGTGGTATAGTATCTGAACGGATCAATATCTGATCCGATCAGATCTATACTAGTGTCCCTAGCAGTTTAGGGTTCCCATAAACCGCAGTGTTAGCGGAATCAGCCCAGATACCTGCTAGCACCTGCGTTTTGCCCCTCCGCCCAGCCCACCCAAGTGCAGTATCAATCGATCACTGTCACTTACAAAACACTAACCGCATAACTGCAGCGTTCGGAAAGTCAGGCCTGATCCCTGCGATCGCTAACAGTTTTTTTGGTAGCATTTTGGTGAACTGGCAAGCACCAGCACCAGCCCCAGGCAGCGTCAGGTTAGCGCCAGTACCGCTAACACCCACGCACGCACCGTACACCTCCCTTAGTGGTATAGTATCTGAACGGATCAATATCTGATCCGATCAGATCTATACTAGCGTCCCCAGCAGTTTAGGGTTCCCAAAAACGCAGTGTTAGTGGGATCAGCCCAGATACCTGCTAGCACCTGCGTTTTGCCCCTCCGCCCGGCCCAGCATAGCCCACCCAAGTGCAGTATCGATCGATCACTGTCACCTACAAAACACTAAACGCATAACTGCAGCGTTCGCAGAGTCAGGCCTGATCCCTGCGATCGCTAACAGTTTTTTTGGTAGCTTTTTGGTGAACTGGCAAGCGCCAGCGGCCTAGTACATCCCGGTCGTAGTCAAACCAGCACTGCAGTAACACTTGGTGATGTGGAGAGTCCCATAAGTGCAGTTCAAGCTGGTGAGGTGGCAAGCACAAGTAGTGTCCCACTATACCAAGAAGAAGACAAACAGGCCCGTCGTGCCCATAGTGCCCTTCCTGCTGCATTCGCCAGTCCTAATTGGGATCCCCAACCAAATGCAGTCGGCTGCATGAGGAGCATTTTCTTTATGTCCTCCCGAGTACCCCTACCCAACAAACCCCCCCAAAAAAGATGTTGTGTCTGCAGCAAGCGCTGATATAGGCGTGACACCCGCTATTATTGTCCCTCCTGTCCTGATAATCCTGGTCTTTGCATTGGTGAATGTTTTGAACGCTACCATTCACTAGTTGAGTATTAGCGTAGGGTACAGCATTCCACAGACTAGGCACACTTTCACAGGGTCTCCCAAAGATGCCATCGCATTTTGAGAGACCCGAACCTGGAACCGGTTACAGTTATAAAAGTTAGTTACAAAAAAAGTGTAAAATAAAAAAAAAAAAATAGTTGTCGTTTTATTGTTCTCTCTCTCTCTATTCTCTCTCTATTGTTCTGCTCTTTTTTACTGTATTCTATTCTGCAATGTTTTATTGTTATTATGTTTTATCATGTTTGCTTTTCAGGTATGCAATTTTTTATACTTTACCGTTTACTGTGTTTTATTGTTAACCATTTTTTTGTCTTCAGGTACGCCATTCACGACTTTGAGTGGTTATACCAGAATGATGCCTGCAGGTTTAGGTATCATCTTGGTATCATTCTTTTCAGCCAGTGGTCGGCTTTCATGTAAAAGCAATCCTAGCGGCTAATTAGCCTCTAGACTGCTTTTACAAGCAGTGGGAGGGAATGCCCCCCCTCCCCCACCGTCTTCCGTGTTTTTCTCTGGCTCTCCTGTCTCAACAGGGAACCTGAGAATGCAGCCGGTGATTCAGCCAGCTGACCATAGAGCTGATCAGAGACCAGAGTGGCTCCAAACATCTCTATGGCCTAAGAAACCGGAAGCTACGAGCATTTCATGACTTAGATTTCGCCGGATGTAAACAGCGCCATTGGGAAATTGGGAAAGCATTTTATCACACCGATCTTGGTGTGGTCAGATGCTTTGAGGGCAGAGGAGAGATCTAGGGTCTAATAGACCCCAATTTTTTCAAAAAAGAGTACCTGTCACTACCTATTGCTATCATAGGGGATATTTACATTCCCTGAGATAACAATAAAAATGATTAAAAAAAAAAAAATGAAAGGAACAGTTTAAAAATAAGATAAAAAAAGCAATAAAATTATAAAGAAAAAAAAAAGCACCCCTGTCCCCCCCTGCTCTTGCGCAAAGGCGAACGCAATCGTCGGTCTGGCGTCAAATGTAAACCGCAATTGCACCATGCATGTGAGGTGTCACCGCGAATGTCAGATCGAGGGCAGTAATTTTAGCAGTAGACCTCCTCTGTAAATCTAAAGTGGTAACCTGTAAAGGCTTTTAAAGGCTTTTAAAAATGTATCTAGTTTGTCGCCACTGCACGTTTGTGCGCAATTTTAAAGCATGTCATGTTTGGTATCCATGTACTCGGCCTAAGATCATCTTTTTTATTTCATCAAACATTTGGGCAATATAGTGTGTTTTAGTGCATTAAAATTTAAAAAAGTGTGTTTTTTCCCCAAAAAATGCGTTTGAAAAATCGCTGCGCAAACACTGTGTGAAAAAAAAAAATGAAACACCCACCATTTTAATCTGTAGGGCATTTGCTTTAAAAAAATATATAATGTTTGGGGGTTCAAAGTAATTTTCTTGCAAAAAAATAATTTTTTCATGTAAACAAAAAGTGTCAGAAAGGGCTTTGTCTTCAAGTGGTTAGAAGAGTGGGTGATGTGTGACATAAGCTTCCAAATGTTGTGCATAAAATGCCAGGACAGTTCAAAACCCCCCCCAAATGACCCCATTTTGGAAAGTAGACACCCCAAGCTATTTGCTGAGAGTCATGTCGAGTCCATGGAATATTTTATATTGTGACACAAGTTGCGGGAAAGAGACAAATTTATTTTTTTTTGCACAAAGTTGTCACTAAATGATATATTGCTCAAACATGCCATGGGAATATGTGAAATTACACCCCAAAATACATTCTGTTGCTTCTCCTGAGTACGGGGATACCACATGTGTGAGACTTTTTGGGAGCCTAGCTGCGTACGGGACCCCGAAAACCAAGCACCGCCTTCAGGCTTTCTAAGGGCGTAAATTTTTGATTTCACTCTTCACTGCCTATCACAGTTTCGGAGGCCATGGAATGCCCAGGTGGCACCAACCCCCCCCAAATGACCCCATTTTGGAAAGTAGACACCCCAAGCTATTTGCTGAGAGGTATAGTGAGTATTTTGCAAAGTTTTGCAAGTTTTGAAAATTGAAAAAAGAAAAAAAAATGTTTTTTCTTGTCTTTCTTCATTTTCAAAAACAAATGAGAGCTGCAAAATACTCACCATGCCTCTCAGTAAATAGCTTGGGGTGTCTACTTTCCAAAATGTGGTCATTTGGGGGGGTTTGTGCCACCTGGGCATTCCATGGCCTCCGAAACTGTGATAGGCAGTGAAGAGTGAAATCAAAAATTTACCCCCTTAGAAATCCTGAAGGCGGTGATTGGTTTTCGGGGCCCCGTATGCGGCCAGGCTCCCAAAAAGTCCCACACATGTGGTATCCCCATACTCAGGAGAAGCAGCTAAATGTATTTTGGGGTGCAATTCCACATATGCCCATTGCCTGTGTGAGCAATATATCATTTAGTGACAACTTTGTGCAAAAAAAAAAAAAAGTGTCACATTCCCGCAACTTGTGTCAAAATATAAAATATTCCATGGACTCAACATGCCTCTCAGCAAATAGCTTGGGGTGTCTACTTTCCAAAATGGGGTCATTTGGGGGGTTTTGTGCCATCTTGGCATTTTATGGCCTTCAAAACTGTGATAGGTAGTGAGGAGTGAAATCAAAAATTTACGCCCTTAGAAATCCTGAAGGCGGTGATTGGATTTCGGGGCCCCGTACGCGGCTAGGCTCCGAAAAAGTCCCACACATGTGGTATCCCCGTACTCAGGAGAAGCAGCTGAATGTATTTTGGGGTGCAATTCCACATAGGCCCATGGCCTGTGTGAGCAATATATCATTTAGTGACAACTTTTTGTAAATATTTTTATTTTTTTGTCATTATTCAATCACTTGGGACAAAAAAACTAAATATTCAATGGGTTCAGCATGCCTCTCAGCAATTTCCTTGGGGTGTCTACTTTCCAAAATGGGGTCATTTGGGGGGGTTTTGTACTGCCCTGCCATTTTAGCACCTCAAGAAATGACATAGGCAGTCATAAACTAAAAGCTGTGTAAATTCCAGAAAATGTACCCTAGTTTGTAGACGCTATAACTTTTGCGCAAACCAATAAATATACGCTTATTGACATTTTTTTTACCAAAGACATGTGGCTGAATACATTTTGGCCTAAATGTATGACTAAAATTGAGTTTATTGGATTTTTTTTATAACAAAAAGTAGAAAATTTTTTCAAAATTTTCAGTTTTTTTCCGTTTATAGCGCAAAAAATAAAAACTGCAGAGGTGATCAAATACCATCAAAAGAAATCTCTATTTGTGGGAAAAAAGGGACGCAAATTTCGTTTGGGTACAGCATTGCATGACCGCGCAATTAGCAGTTAAAGTGACGCAGTGCCAAATTGTAAAAAGTGCTCTGGTCAGGAAGGGGGTAAATCCTTCCGGGGCTGAAGTGGTTAACAAGATATTGGACAAAGAAATATCATCCCCTTTACATTTTTATAGAGTTCACCGGATACAAAAATTAAATATGTCACCAACGGATGTTGCAAGAGATGAAATAGCAAGCTATACCCATTACGAAATAAAACAACAAGTCTCATACAGCATGAGAAGTGCTGCACCAATTAAATTTAATGGAAGTGAGATATTAATTTTCAAGGATTTGTCACAAGAAACTTTGCTTAGAAGGAGAGCTTTGAAACCCCTGATAAATCATCTTCAGTTAAAAAATATCTTGTACAGATGGGGCTTCCCAGCGTGTCTAGTAGCTAAAAATCAAGGGGCATCAGCCACACTGCATTTCCCAGAGGATTTGAAAGATTTTTGCAGCAAATTAGACTTGCTAAGTTTTAACTTTGAAAAAAAAATTGGGAAAAAAACCCCAGAGTGGGGAAAGTTAACAGATTACCAATGGAAAAAGTTTAGTGTCCATTAAACAGAAGATACTGGGGACTAAATAAACGAACAGCATAGGGTAGGTTAAGGGTACAATGGGTTAGTAAGGGAGGAAACTCGCTTGGGGATGCATGGGGATCCGGCAATGTCTGTCTGCCCTCCAGGACCATTCCTGAATTTGGGATGAGATCTGGGGGTCCAGACAGACATACTATAACCCCCAAGGGATGCCCTGCCTGGATGGTCGCTCATAAGTTGGGCGACTGCCAGGTAGGTCATAATATTTGGAGGGGAGAATGGGAGGGAGGAGGGGGGGTTCATAAAAGGAACCCTAATGGGGATGTAATAGGGGATGTTGTTAGATTTTGTCATGTCTTGTCAAATTGTGTGATAGTTAAATGGATCATCTCTAGTAAGTTAGAAGTGTTTGCATTCACACCTTATAGCAAAAATGTATGGGATTCTACCTTCCACCTATGTAAGAAATGGCGCCATTGAAGATAGTGACATATAATGTCAGGGGCCTAAACAGCCCTAGTAAACGACATCAAATATTGCAGAAATTAAAAAGTTGGTCATCTAATATTGTTTTTTTTTACAAGAGACTCGTTTTAATTGGTTATCCAGGATTGGATTGAACTCTAAAAATTTCCCGATTTGGTATCATGGATATTCCCCCGATAAGAGGTCTAAAGGAATAGCAATAGGTTTTGACAAAAATACACTGTTCAATTTAAAAGCAATGGAATCTGACTCCGAAGGAAGGTATCTCTTAATCAAGGGTTCCATGTTTAATATTGATTATACATTGGTGAACATATACTGCCCCAATATCCATCCGTGTTCTTTTTGAGAAAAGTAATGAAGAAGCTAGATAATTTTAAAGAAGGGGAGGTAATAATGTCAGGGGATTTTAATTTTGTGCTTGATCCAACCCTGGATACCCAGCCCTTCTCCTTACGTTCAGAGGGCAAAGATCTTAAGATAGTAAAACAAAAGTTACACCAGGAGCAGCTGGTGGAGGCCTGGAGAATTATGCATCCAACCTCAGTGAAAATAACCTTCTTGACCCCTTACAGTCTGGCTTTCGCTCGCAGAACTCCACGGGAACTGCCTTACGAAAACTCACTAACGATTTACTAACTGCTAAAACCAACAGCCAGTACTCCATACTCCTACTACTTGACCACTCTATGGCCTTTGATACTGTTGACCACCCGCTCCTTCTCAATAAACTACATTCCCTTGGCCTCTGAGATTCTGCTCTATCCTGGTTCTCTGCCTATTTATCACAGCGGTCCTTCAGTGTCACCTACAACTCTGTCTCCTCCTCTCCATTGCCCCTTTCTGTGGGGGTCCCCCAAGGCTCTGTTCTTGGACCCCTTCTCTTCTCTACCTACACCTCCTCCTTTGGTCACTTGATAACCGCGCAAATCTATCTGTCTACTCCTCACCTCGCTCCTTTAGTCTTCTCTCGCATTACTAACTTACTAACTGACATATCAGCATGGATGTCGCACTACTTCCTTAAACTAAATCTCTCTAAAGCCATCAGTCCCTCCCCTCACACCAGGGTACTAGGTGTAATCTTAGACTATCGTTGTCAAAAGTTTGTAGAATTCACCTCCGCAACATCTCTAAAATTCGCCCCTTTTTAAAGAATGAAACCACCAAGCTCCTCATTCACTCACTTGTTATCTCTTGCCTTGACTATTGCAACTCCCTTCTCATTGGCCTGCCTCTACATAAGCTATCCCCTCTTCAGTCTATCATGAATGCTGCTGCCAGACTTATACACCTTACCAACCACTCAGTGTCTGCCAACTCTCTCCTCCAATCCCTACACTGGCTCCCAATCACCCAGCGAATTAAATTCAAAATACTAACCACAACATATAAAGCCATTCACAACTCTGCCCCAAGCTACATCACCAATCTTGTCTCCAAATATTACCCAAATCGTCCTCTCCGCTCTTCTCAAGACCTCCTACTCTCAACCTCTCTCGTCTCTCCCTCTCATGCTCGTCTCCAGGATTTCTCCAGAGCCTCGCCCATCCTCTGGAACTCGCTACCTCCACCTGTCCGGCTATGCCCTACTCTTGCTACCTTCAGACGATCTCTGAAAACTCATCTCTTCAGGAAAGCCTATCACGTCTCTAACTAATCTTTTACCACTTCCATCAGCTCATTCCTCACAGTTACAACCTTTTGTACCACCTGCCCCACCCTATTAGATTGTAAGCTCTTCTGAGCAGGGCCCTCCTAATCCTCTTGTATTTTATTGTATTATAACTGTATTGTCTCCCTTTTATATTGTAAAGCGCTGCGTAAACTGTTGGCGCTATATATATCCTGTATAATAATAATAATAATCCTAAGGGGAGGGATTATACATATTATTCTCAGATATACTCTTCGTACTCGAGAATTGACTGCATTTATTTGGATCATCAACTGTTAGAGGGGCTATTAAAGGCAGAAGTAAAATCAATCACCCTCTCGGGTCATGCCCTGGTTATTGTCAGCCTGGATCTAAAATAAAATATACCGGATAGGCAGAGAACTTGGAGGTTGGATGAATCACTTCTATATGATCAGGGTATAGTGGAGGAACTGCAAAGGGATATGAAGCTGTTTTTTGAAGAGAATAATGTAGAGAATATTGATCCAACTATTTTATGGGAAACACACAAAGTATTTATGAGAGGGAGATTAATAGCAGAAAGGGCCAAGAGGAAAAAAAATTTTACAGCTCATAAACAATCTCTTTTACAAGAGATTCAGGATTTGGAGCAGTTACATAAAAATCTAAATGATAATAAAGTAAAGAGGGAATTGATAAGAAAACGTGAGGCATTGAGGGAATTGATGGAGCAAGAAGCTAAATGTGCATTCATTAGAACAGCAAAAAGTCAGTATGAATTTGGTAACAGACCTGGGAAAAGGTTGGCAGGGGTGATCAAACCTAGAAGGAACTTAAATTATATCGCAAAAATGATAGATAAAAAGGGAGAGATGAAATACTCTACTAGGGAAATAAGTAAAACATTTTTGGAGTATTATCAATCGTTTTATCAAGTAAATGCCACTCAAAACCTAGAAGATAGACAAAATAAAGGCAATAAAATAGACCAGTATTTACGGAAAATTAAGTTGCCGGTAATATCAGAGGAAGATTCAAGTAAATTAGAAAAAGACATCTCCAGCTAGGAAATTGAGCAGGCAATCAGGAAAAGCAAGGCTGGTAAAAGTCCAGGTCCGGACAGTTACACATCCTTATACTTTAAAAAGTTTATAGGTATTCTGACCCCTTTTTATAATTTAAATATGAACTCCATTGGGGAAGGCCTGAAAATCCGTCAAAAAGCCCTGGGGGCCTATATGTCACTTCTGTGTAAGGAAGGAAAGGATCCATCACTGTGCTCAAGCTTTAGGCCAATATCTTTGATTAATGAGGATGTTAAAATATATGCTCAGATTTTGGCCGAAAGACTGAGATCACTTATGCCTGACAGTATTGAGAATGACCAAGCGGGTTTTGTTCCTGGGAGGGAGGCAAGAGATAATATACTAAGAACAACTTTATTGATGCATGTAGCAAAAAAGGGGAAGAAACCTGCTCTTTTTCTATTAATAGATGCCGAAAAGGCCTTTGATAGACTAGACTGGGATTTTATGTTACGGACATTACATAGATTTGGTATCGTACTGCGAATGCTGAGATGGATAGAGGCCTTGTACTCAAATCCTACGGCTAAAATTCAGATCAATGGAACTCTATCTGAGACTCTTCGGTTATATAAGGGTACACTCTCGCCTTTACTCTATGTGTTTTCCCTGGAACCCCTTCTAGCTTCTATAAGAGCCAATCATAAAATTACGGGCATAGACGTTGCAGGACTGGAGCATAAGATATGCGCGTTTGCGGATGATGTTATGTTATATATAACGTATCCCACAAAAACATTGCCGGAAGTTTTGAGAGAACTAAATAACTATCAGGGTATTTCAAATCTTAAGATAAATATGGAGGAAACTGAGATACTAGATATCTCTGTTCCATTAGATGAAGGTAGGGATCTTAGAATCCTATACCCCTTTAAGTGGAGGAAGAGACGATTGAAATATCTGGGAGTGTTTCTGTCTACACTAACAACTGATTTATATAAGGACAACTACCTGCCTGAATTACTGAATAAAATCAAACAAGATTTGAAAGGTTACCCTGTCCACAGATTGTCATGGTTTGGTAAAATAAGCGTGATTAACCGCTTGCCGACCGCCGCATGTAGATTTACTTCGACACAATGGCATGGACAGGCAAATGGGTGTACAGGTACGTCCCCTTTTAAATTTGCCGCCATGCCATCGTGTGCGCGCCCGCCGCGAGATCCGTGAGCGATATCCGCGGAGATACTAGTGATCCGGTATCCCCGCGGAGGAAGAACGGGGAAATGCTGATGTAAACAAGCATTCCCCCGTTCTTCCTAGTAACACTGTCACTGATCACAGCTCCCTGTAATCGGGAGCGGTGATCAGTGTTGTGTCACACATAGTTAGGATCACTCCCTAGGACACACTTAACCCCTACAGCACCACCTAGTGTTAACCCCTTCACTGCCAGTCACATTTACACCGTAATTAATGCATTTTTAATCGCACTGATCGCTGTATAAATGTGAATGGTCCCAAAATAGTACCAAAAGTGTCCGATGTGTCCACCATAATGTCGCAGTCATGATGAAAATCGCTGATCACCGCCATTACTAGTAAAAAAAAATTTTTAACAAAAATGCCATAAAACTATCCCCTATTTTGTAGACGCTATAACTTTTGCGCAAACCAATCAATAAACGCTTATTGCGTTTTTTTTACCAAAAATATGTAGAAGAATACGTATCGGCCTAAACTGAGGAAAAAAAATGTTTTTTAATATATTTTTTGGGGATATTTATTATAGCAATAAGTAAAACATAATGTATTTTTTTTCAAAATTGTCGCTATTTTTTTGTTTATAGCACAAAAAATAAAACCCGCAGAGGTGATCAAATACCACCAAAAGAAAGCTCTATTTGTGGGGAAAAAAGGACGTCAATTTTGTTTTGGAACCACGTCACGCGGCCACGCAATTGTCTGTTAAAGCAACGCAGTGCCAAATTGCAAAAAGTGCTCTGGTCTTTGGCCAGCCAAAGGTTCCGGGGCTGAAGTGGTTAAAATGATGATTCTCCCAAAAGCTTTGTATGTCTTCCAGTGTCTTCCGATAAATATTCCAGTGGCTTACTTTAAAACTCTTAGATCGATACTACAAAAATGTATATGGAATAACAGAGGGAATCGTATTGCATATAAAGTTTTGAATAGACCAAAGGAGAGGGGGGACTATCTCTTCCAGATTTGGAAAAATATCATGAGGCGGCAGTACTATGGAGAATTATGGACTGGGTACATGGTTCCCCATACAAAAAATGGGTGTCACTTGAGTCAGATCTGAGTAATTCAGCTCTGAATCAGATTTTCTGGATACCAAGCCAATATAGAGGTCTCCCAAGAGAAATGGCTCCAAATACAGTAGAGACTCTTAGAATGTGCAACAAGCTCTCTAAAAGTAGATCCTGGCAATACAATAGCCCCCTGATGCCCCTCACAGGTAATAACTATTTCCCTCCAGGTAAGGATAATAAATTATATTTAAAATGGACCTCTTTTGACCATCTAAGATTAAAAGATGTTCTGAAAGGAAATATCCTCTGCACATTATCGGAACTACGAGAAAAATATGGTGCGACGCCATGGGATGTATGGAAATATTCAACATTTTGTAGGATCTTTCCCAAAGCCTCTTCGATCAGTTAGTGGGTTGGATGTATGGGAAAGACTAGTTGACCAAGGAGGAAAAAACAGACAAGGGATTTCCAACGTATATAGGATGCTGATGACCCCATCAGATGTGGACTCCTTGGGTATTTTTAAGAGTTGGGAATTAGAACTAAGTCACTCACTGCCGGAAATAATGGGAAGTAAAATCTATGATTATGTTCACTCGTCTTCAATGGACACAAGGATGAAAGAAATTAATTATAAATTATTAATGAAGTGGTACTATGTACCAATAAAATTGCATAAGATGAATCCTGATCTATCTTTTCTCTGCTGGAGGGATTAGGGGGAGGGGGACACTCACGCACATATATGGTGGCGGTGTCCCCTATTTCAACCATATTAGAGGGAAGTAGTAGAGTGGATAAAGAAGATTAGTGGGATTGAAACTGAACTCGATCCTTGGCAGTGCCTGTTTCATGTAACGGCGATACCAAGGAAGAAATATAGAGAAACAATTTTACCATTTATGCTGAATGCAGCAAAGGCATTAATTCCGAATCATTGGAAGTCAAAAAATATCCAGACAATAAAGGATTGGTTTAGGGAGATAGATAAAATTAGGTGTATGGAGGAAGTAATACATATGCAAAATGATTCAGAAATAAAATATGCTAATACCTGGAAGAGTTGGATGGAATTTAGACAAACTCAGGTTTATGTGAATTATATTGGTGGTAATTAGGTGTTCTGTTTTTCCCCGTCTCCTCCCCCCCCCTTTCTTTTTCCAACTACCCCCTTTTTCACATATATTGAAATGGAATAACTTTGAGAATACAACAGAATTAAATAGATGTAGGATTTTATTCATCACACACGAGTATAGTAGTTGGAGGACGTGAAAAATGTTGATTTTTTTTTTTTTTATCACCAAGGAGAAATACAATGCTGGTAGAGAGTTGCGACTCTCTCCTCTTCAAGACAAACATAATAGGTTTGTGAAAGATATAGTAACACATATATATGTATATATATATATATAGATAGATATATATAGATAGATATATCTATATATACAGTGGGGACGGGAAGTATTCAGACCCCCTTAAATTTTTCACTCTTTGTTATAAGCACTTTTCTGCAGCAGAGAATGACATTTTCTGAACCGATTTTGGGGCCCCGTATCTCGGGGCCACTTGGTGCTAGGAACTTCAGCTTTGGATATGTTGTGGTACCAGGTCCACTGGGTTTGCACTAAGTGGCCCTGAGATATGGGGCCCCAAAGTCGGTTCAGAAAATGTCAAGCACTTCTGCAGCAGAGAATGACATTTTCCGAATCGATTTTGGGGCCCCGTATCTCGGCTATACCTATATAAATTTGGGGTTCCTAGCACTAAGTGGCCCTGAGATACGGGGCCCCAAAGTCGGTTCGGAAAATGACATTTTTTGCTGCAGAAAAGTGCTTGACTCGAGTATAAGTCGAGGGGGGCACTTTCAGCACAAAAAAATGTGCTGAAAAATTTGACTTATACTCGAGTATATACGGTATACTGATTGGACTTGATTAGGAAAGCCACACACCTGTCTATATAAGACCTTACAGCTCACAGTGCATGTCAGAGCAAATGAGAATCGTGAGGTCAAAGGAACTGCCTGAAGAGCTCAGAGACAGAATTGTGGCAAGGCACAGATCTGGCCAAGGTTACAAAAAATTTCCTAAGAGCACAGTGGCCTCCATAATCCTTAAATGGAAGACGTTTGGGACGACCAGAACCCTTCCTAGAGCTGGCCGTCCAGCCAAACTGAGCTATCGGGGGAGAAGAGCCTTGGTGAGAGGTAAAGAAGAACCCAAAGATCACTGTGGCTGAGCTCCAGAGATGCAGTCGGGAGATGGGAGAAAGTTGTAGAAAGTCAACCATCACTGCAGCCCTCCACCAGTCGGGCTTTATGGCAGAGTGACCCGACGGAAGCCTCTCCTCAGTTCAAGACACATGAAAGCCCGCATGGAGTTAGCTAAAAAACACCTGATGGACTCCAAGATGGTGAGAAATAGGATTCTCTGGTCTGATGAGACCAAGATAGAACTTTTTGGCCTTAATTCTAAACGGTATGTGTGGAGAAAACCAGGCACTGCTCATCACCTGTCCAATACAGTCCCAACAGTGAAGCATGGTTGTGGCAGCATCATGCTGTGGGGTTGTTTTTCAGCTGCAGGGACAGGATGACTGGTTGCAATCAAGGGAATGATGAATGCAGCCAAGTACAGGGTTATCCTGGATGAAAACCTTCTCCAGAGTGCTCAGGACCTCAGACTGGGCCGAAGGTTTACCTTCCAACAAGACAATGACCCTAAGCACACAGCTAAAATAACAAAGGAGTGTCTTCACAACAACTCCGGACTGTTCTTGAATGGCCCAGCCAGAGCCCTGACTTAAACCCAATTGAGCATCTCTGGAGAGACCCAAAAATGGCTGTCCACCAACGTTTACCATCCAACCTGCCAGAACTGGAGAGGATCTGCAAGGAGGAATGGCAGAGGATCCCCAAATCAAGGTGTGAAAAACTTGTTGCATCTTTCCCAAAAAGACTCATGGCTGTATTAGATCAAAAGGGTGCTTTTACTAAATACTGAGCAAAGGGTCTGAATACTTAGGACCATGTGATATTTCAGTTTTTCCTTTTTAATAAATCTGCAAAAATGTGAACAATTCTGTGTTTTTCTGTCAATATGGGGTGCTGTGTGTACATTAATGAGGAAAAAAATGAACTTAAAGTGGAGTTCCAACAACTTTTACAACTCTTCAGCATCCCTCAATAAACTGTGCACTGTAAACGAATTGGATATTTAAAAAAAAAAATTCTCAGCACCTACTGTATATCTGCTGTATTCATTTTTCACTCTCTCCTCCCTGGCCGTGGCCCATTGCATCATTTCCTGTTTGCAATGCCTTCTGGGAAGGGGTGGCAACTTCCGCTGACACTGCCGTTGCTATGGAAACCTGACCTGAAACCTATTACACTGCTTGTGCTGCACTGAGCATGTGCGAGATCTGCAAGGATGAGATCCAGGAAGAAATACAGTCTGGCTTCAGATGCCCACACTTAAGATGGCCACGGCCTGCTGTAAGTTTAAAAAATAACAAACTACTGCTATAGGCTAACAAAACAGACCTTAGTTTACAGACTAACTTTACTAGAATACATTAAGCTTGTGTATTATATGGGTATTTTTATTTAAAAACTATAATTTTGGCCGGAACACCACTTTAACCACTTCAGCCCCGGAAGGATTTACCCCCTTCCTGACCAGAGCACTTTTTACAATTTGGCACTGTGTCGCTTTAACTGCTAATTGCGCGGTCATGCAATGCTGTACCCAAACTAAATTTGCGTCTTTTGCTTCCCACAAATAGAGCTTTCTTTTGATGGTATTTGATCACCTCTGCTATTTTTATTTTTTGCGCTATAAATGGAAAAAGACCGAAAATTTTGAAAAAAAATATATTTTCTACTTTTTGTTATAAGAAAAATCCAATAAACTCAATTTTAGTCATACATTTAGGCCAAAATGTATTCGGCCACATGTCTTTGGTAAAAAAAATGTCAATAAGCGCATATTTATTGGTTTGCGCAAAAGTTATAGCGTCTACAAACTAGGGTACATTTTCTGGAATTTGCACAGCTTTTAGTTTATGACTGCCTATGTCATTTCTTGAGGTGCTAAAATGGCAGGGCAGTACAAACCCCCCCCCAAATGACCCCATTATGGAAAGTAGACACCTCAAGGAAATTGCTGAGAGGCATTTTGAGCCCATTGAATATTAATTTTTTTTGTCCCAAAAAAATATATATTGCTCACACAGGCCATGGGCATATGTGGAATTGCACCCCAAAATACATTCAGCTGCTTCTCCTGAGTACGGGGATACCACATGTGTGGGACTTTTTGGGAACCTAGCCGCGTACAGGGCCCAGAAAACCAATCACCGCCTTCAGGATTTCTAAGGGCGTAAATTTTTGATTTTACTCCTCACTACCTATCACAGTTTTGAAGGCCATAAAATGCCCAAATGGCACCCCCCCCCCCCCCCAAGTGACCCCATTTTGGAAAGTAGACACCCCAAGCTATTTGCTGAGAGGCATGTTGAGTCCATGGAAAATTTTATATTTTGACACAAGTTGCGGGAAAGTGACAATTTATTTATTTTTTTTTGCCTTCACCGCCTTCAGGATTTCTAAGGGTGTAAATTTTTGATTTCACTCTTCACTGCCTATCACAGTTTCGGAGGCCATGGAATGCCCAAGTGGAACAAACCCCCCCCAAATGACCCCATGACCTCCATGGCCTCCGAATCTGTGATAGGCAGTGAAGAGTGAAATCAAAAATTTACGCCCTTAGAAAGCCTGAAGGCGGTGCTTGGTTTTCGGGGTCCCGTACGAGGCTAGGCTCCCAAAAAGTCTCACACATGTGGTATCCCCGTACTCAGGAGAAGCAACAGAATGTATTTTGGGGTGTAATTTCACATATTCCCATGGCATGTTTGAGCAATATATCATTTAGTGACAACTTTCTGCAAAAAAAAAAAAAAAAATTGTCTCTTTCCCGCAACTTGTGTCACAATATAAAATATTCCATGGACTCGACATGCCTCTCAGCAAATAACTTGGGGTGTCTACTTTCCAAAATGGGGTCATTTGGGGGGTTTTGAACTGTCCTGGCATTTTATGCACAACATTTAAAAGCTTATGTCACACATCACCCACTCTTCTAACCACTTGAAGACAAAGCCCTTTCTGACACTTTTTGTTTACATGAAAAAATTATTTTTTTTTGCAAGAAAATTACTTTGAACCCCCAAACATTATATATTTTTTTAAAGCAAATGCCCTACAGATTAAAATTGTGGGTGTTTCATTTTTTTTTCACACAGTATTTGCGCAGCGATTTTTCAAACGCATTTTTTTGGGGAAAAAACACACTTTTTTAAAATTTCATGCACTAAAACACACTATATTGCCCAAATGTTTGATGAAATAAAAAAGATAACATGACATGCTTTAAAATTGCGCACAAATGTGCAGTGGCAACAAAATAAATACATTTTTAAAAGCCTTTAAAAGCCTTTGTAGGTTACCACTTTAGATTTACAGAGGAGGTCTACTGCTAAAATTACTGCCCTCGATCTGACCTTCGTGGTGATACCTCACATGCATGGTGCAATTGCTGTTTACATTTGCCGCCAGACCAACGATTGCGTTCGCCTTAGCGTGAGAGCAGTGGGGGACAGGGGTGCTTTTTTTTTTTTTTTCTTTATTATTTTTTTGCTTTTTTATCTTATTTTTAAACTGTTCCTTTCATTTTTTTTTTAATCATTTTTATTGTTATCTCAGGGAATGTAAAAATCCCCTATGATAGCAATAGGTAGTGACGGGTACTCTTTTTTGAAAAAATTGGGGTCTATGAGACCTAGATCTCTCCTCTGCCCTCAAAGCATCTGACCACACCAAGATTGGTGTGATAAAATGCTTTCCCAATTTCCCAATGGCGCTGTTTACATCCGGCGAAATCTAAGTCATAAAATGCTCGTAGCTTCTGGTTTCTTAGGCCATAGAGATGTTAGGAGCCACTCTGGTCTCTGATCAGCTCTATGGTCAGCTGGCTGAATCACCGGCTGCATTCTCAGGTTCCCTGTTGAGACAGGAGAGCCAGAGAAAAACACGGAAGACGGTGGGGGGGGGCATTCCCTCCCACTGCTTGTAAAAGCAGTCTAGAGGCTAATTAGCTGCTAGGATTGCTTTTACATGAAAGCCGACCGCTGGCTGAAATTAATGATAGCAAGATGAGACCTAAACCTGCAGGCATCATTCTGGTATAACCACTCAAAGTCGTGAATGGCGTACCTGAAGACAAAAAAATGGTTAACAATAAAACACAGTAAACGGTAAAGTATAAAAAATTGCATACCTGAAAAGCAAACATGATAAAACATAATAACAATAAAACATTGCAGGATAGAATACAGTAAAAAAGAGCAGAACAATAGAGAGAGAATAGAGAGAGAGAGAACAATGAAACGACAGCTATTTTTTTTATTTTATATATATATTTTTTTTTTACACTTTTTTTGTAACTAACTTTTATAACTGTAACCGGTTTCAGGTTCGGGTCTCTCAAAATGTGATGGCATCTTGGGAGACCCTGTGAAAGTGTGCAATGCTGTACCCTACGCTAATACTCAACTAGTGAATGGTAGCGTTCAAAACATTCACCAATGCAAAAACCAGGATTGTCAGGACAGGAGGGACAATAATAGCGGGTGTCACGCCTATATCCGCGCTTGCTGCAGACACGACATCTTTTTTGGGGGGGTTCGTTGGGTAGGGGTACTCGGGAGGACATAAAGAAAATGCCTCTCATGCAGCCGACTGCATTTGGTTGGGGATGTGAATGAGGGAAGTACGGGCGCTGCAGAAGTGGTGGGTTCCCAATTAGGATTGGCGAATGCAGCAGGAAGGACATTATGGGCACGACGGGCCTGTGTTTGTCTTCTTCTTGGTGGCAGCGGGACACTACTTGTGCTTGCCACCTCACCAGCCTGAACTGCACTTATGGGACTCGCCATGTCACCAAGTGTTACTGCAGTGCTGGTTTGACTACGACCGGGGTGTACTAGGCCGCGGGCGCTTGCCAGTTCACCAAAACGCTACCAAAAAAACTGTTAGCGATCGCAGGGATCAGGCCTGACTCTGCGAATGCTGCAGTTATGCGTTTAGTGTTTTGTAAGTGACAGTGATCGATCGATACTGCACATAGGTGGGCTGGGCTGGGCCAGGCAGAGGGGCAAAACGCAGGTGCTAGCAGGTATCTGGGCTGATCCCGCTAACACTGCATTTTTGGGAACCCTAAACTGCTGGGGACGCTAGTATAGATCTGATCGGATCAGATATTGATCCGATCAGATACTATACCACTAAGGGAGGTGTACGGTGCGTGCGTGGGTGTTAGCGCTACTGGCGCTAACCTGACGCTGCTTGGGGCTGGTGCTTGCCAGTTCACCAAAACGCTACCAAAAAAACTGTTAGCGATCGCAGGGATCAGGCCTGACTCTGCGAACGCTGCAGTTATGTGTTTAGTGTTTTGTAAGTGACAGTGATCGATCGATACTGCACTTGGGTGGGCTGGGCTGGGCCGGGCGGAGGGGCAAAACGCAGGTGCTAGCAGGTATCTGGGCTGATCCCGCTAACACTGCGTTTTTGGGAACCCTAAACTGCTGGGGACGCTAGTAAAGATCTGATCGGATCAGATATTGATCTGTACAGATACTATACCACTAAGGGAGGCGTATGCTGCGTGCGTGGGTGTTAGCGGTACTGGCGCTAATCTGACGCTACCTGGGGCGACGCATATCACCGCCGGGCGATCAGGGGGCTAAACCTTTATTCGGTAATAAATGGCGGGTGCCCTGACACTATAAAAAATAAACGAACTAACCAGCGTCACCCGTAACACTTATACAGTGATCAGTGGTGAAAGGGTTAACTAGGGGGCAATCAAGGGGTTAAAACATTTATTAGGTAGTATATGGGGGTCCCTGTTGCTATAAAACGCTGACGGCGAACCTAAATATTTACATCCCTAACTAGCGTCACCAGCGACACTAATACAGCGATCAGAAAAATGATCGCTTAGCGACACTGGCGACAGGGGGTGATCAAGGGGTTAAAACTTTATTAGGGGGGGTTAGTAGGGTACCCTAGACCTACAGGGGGCTAACACTAACTGCCCTACCACAGTAACTGTCACAAGCTGACACCATGCAGTAATCAGGAAAAAAAATGCTTGGTGTCAGTGTGACAGGGGGGGGGGTGATTGGGGGGTGATCAGGGGGCGATCGGGGGGGGGATTGGGGGTGTTTTGTGTGCCTGGCATGTTCTACTGAGTGTGTGTGTGTTTGTGCACTCACATTGATGTCTTCTCTCCTCGGCGCCGGAACGGAAAATACCGAGCCGAGGAGAGATGACATCATTTCCTTTGCTGCTGTTTAGCATACAGCAGCAAAGGAATGTTCTGATTGGCCGGCGGCGATCGCGAGGGGGGGGCCACGAATGGATGGCCTCCCCCTCCCTCCAATCGCCGGGGGACAAAAGAGGACCACTTCGGGCACCGGGGGGGTCCGATCGGACCCCCCACTCGTGGGAGGCAGATCACGTATATCTACGTGATTCTGCCTGCCCGTGCCGCCTTGCCGACGTATATCGGCGTGAGGTGGTCCTTAAGTGGTTAAAAATGTAAAAAAAAAATGTCTTATTTATTTAACTTTTTATTTTTTATTTTTACACTGTCTTTTAAAAAAAGTGGATCACTTTTATTCCTATTACAAGGGATGTAAACATCCCTTGTAATAGAAAAGAAGCATGACAGGACCTCTTAAATGTGAGATCTGGGGTCAAAAAGACCTCAGATCTCATATTTACACTAAAATGTAATAAAGAAATACATTTTAAATTAAATGTCATTTTTTTTTTTACAATTTTTTTTTCCCCCTTTAAGACCATTGGGCGGAAGTGACATTTGACGCCGCTCCCGCCATCCAATGGTGTAGACCTGAGCGGGGGCTATCTTTCCCTCACTCGGCACCCAGCCTGTAAGGGAAGAAGACCCGATGTCTCCACCGCTACCGATGGCTCCGGGAAGCGGCGGAGAGGGCCGAAGCGCGGCGGGAGGGGGGTGCCCTCTCCCACCCCAGGTAAAGGTGATCTTGCGGCGAATCCGCCTCTGAGACCACTTTTATCTGAAAGTTGACTGCCTGCTGAAGAAGAGGATACTGGGGTTATGGCAGCTAGCTGCTGTCATAACCCCGGTATTCCTCTTCAAGCAGCCGCCGTATAAAGACAGCAGGCGGTCAGCAAGTGGTTAACCGCTTCCCTACCGGTGCATTGTAAAATGACACCAGCAGGAACACTCCCTCCCTCCTGCAGCCCATCAGAGTACCTGAGTACCTATTTCCAGCCCTTTACACTACCCGAGTACCTATCTGCAGCCCATCAGAGTACCCGAGTACCTATCTGCAGCCCATCAGAGTACCCGAGTACCTATCTGCAGCCCATGCCTCATAGAATATACGTTAGTGTGTTTTCTTTCCAAAATTGGTGTGGGTAAATCCACTATCCTGGTGCTCCATGACCTTCAAAAGTTTGATAGGTAGGAATGAAATTAGATGTGTATTGTATGCTCCTAGAATGCCTGATGGTGCTCCCTGCATGTTGTGCCTCTCTATGTGGCCAGGCTGTGAAAAAGTCTCACACATGTAGTATCATCATACTCAGGAGGAGTAGCAGAATGTATTTTGCGGTGTAATTGGAAGTATGCATATGCTGTGTATGAGAAATAACTTTAAAATTTTGTGTAAAAAAATAAATAATAATTTTCTTAATTTTCCCAAGAAAAAATTACAACTTCAAAAAACTCTTCATGCCACTTACTAAATACCTTGGACTGTCTACTTTCCAAAAAGGGGTCATTTATAGGGTATTTGTACTGTCCTGACATTTTAGGGCCTCAAGAAATGAGATAACTCTATAACTTTCGCACAGACTAAATAATATCCACTAATTTGGGTTATTTTTCTGAAAGATATGTAGCAGTAAAAATTTTGGCCCTAATTTATGAACAAAAATGACTTTTTTGCAAAATGTTATAATAGAAACTAAAAAAAAGTGGGGTTTTTTTCTAAATTTTTGCTCTTTTTTTAATTATATCGCAAAAAAAAAACCCAGTGGTGATTAAATGCCACCAAAAGAAAGCACTATTTGTGTGAAAAAAACAATAAAAATTTTGTTCGGGTACAGTGTTGCATGACTGTCAGAGTAATAGTCATTCAAAGTGTAAGAATACTGAAAGCTGAAAATTGGTCTGGGCGGGAAGGGGGTGAAAGTACCCTGTATTAAAGTGGTTAAGGGGAACCCTATGACAGAATTAAGAAAAAAACGGCGTGGGGTCCCCCCAAAATCCATACCAGGCCCTTTGGGTCTGGTATGGATTTTGAGGGGGAACTCCATGCCAAGATTTTTTTTAAAAATGGCGTGGGTTCCTCCTAAAATCCATACCAGACCCTTATCCAAGCATGCAGCCTGGCAGCATGCAGCATGCCTCCTGAACAATACCAGGCCACTTGCCTTTAACATGGAGAGGGTGCTTTGGGGTGCCCCCCAAAGAACCTTGTTCCCATGTTGGTGGGGACAAGGGCCTCTTCCTGACAACCCTAGGCTGTGGTTGTCCAGGACTGCGGGCAGTGGGCTTATCTAAATCTGGAAGCCCCCTTTAACAAGGGGGCCCCCAGATCCTGGCCCCTTCATGTGAATGGGTACATGGAGGGTACAGGTACATCAAACCCCTACCAATTCACAAAAAAAGTGTCAGAAATTAATAACCACAGGAAACAGTTTTTGACAAGTTAAAAAAGAAAAAAAATGTGTCCCTCAATGTAATCCATAGTCAATCATGCCGCCCGCAAAAATAGAAAAAAAACACTGTCATCTCTTGGGAGGCCACCGGCCGTCTGCTTTCTCTCTGCTTTGACAGCTCTTATATAGGCAAGGGGTGGGGTCACCAGGCTACGTCATGCGGTGGCACCGTCCCCCTTCTGATGTCATATGATGTCAGAAGGGGCGGTGCCATTGGGTGGCCCCGCCCCTTGCCTATATAAGACCTGTCAAAGCAGAGAGGAGGCAGACAGCCAGTGGCCTCCCAGAAGGAGGAGCTTTTTTAAAAAAAAATTGGGGTCAGCGGACGGCGTGATTGATGATGGATTACATCGAGGGACACTATTTTTTTTTTTTTTTTAAAATAAAGGTCTTGTCAAAAACTGTTTCCTGTGTTTTACTTTTTGACACTTTTTTGGTGAATGGGTAGGGGTACGATGTACCCGATACCCATTCACATGGGGGGGATCGGGATCTGGGGGCCCCCTTGTTAACGGGGCTTCCAGATTCCTATAAGCCCCTCACCAGCAGACCCTGACAACCACAGCCCAGGGTTGTCGGGAAGAGGCCCTTGTCCCCATCAACATGGTGACAAGGTGCTTTGAGGTGGCGGGGGGTGCAGACTCTCCCCTGCCCCAAAGCACCCAACCCCCCCATGTTGAGGGCATGTGGCCTGGTATGGTTAAAGAGGTTGCACCCCCTTTTTCTGACCTGCCAGGCTGCATGCCCAGATAAGGGTCCGACGTGGACTTTTGGGGGGACCCCATGCCATTTTCTTTTTAATTTTGGCGTGGGATTCCCCTTAAAATCCATACCAGACCCGAAGGGCACGTCATTTTTTTTTTTCATTTTTTTAGCTGTATTGCCGGGAGTCGGCAATTCATTACAGCCACAAGCAAGTTTAAATGCCTTTTTTTCCTTTAGAAATATCATTATTGCTGCATCATGTTCTATACACAGGACAGATGTGCCACTTTACAGGCAGACAAAGGGGACCCCCAGGTATGATATTTAAAGGAATATTTCATTTTTGTTGTTTCACTTTAAGCATCATTAAAATCACTGCTCCTTTAAAAACCAATGTTTTAAAAACTTTTTATTGCATTGATACATGTCCTCTAGGGCAGTCCCCGGGTCCCCATCCACTTTTTATGGCAATAATTTGCATATAAGCCTTTAAAATGAGGACTTTTGATTTTTCAGGTTTGTGTCCCATAGACTTTAATACAGTTTGCATGTTCGGTAGAACTTTTTGCCTGTTCCAGATGTTCTAGTGCAAACCGAACAGGAGGGTTTTCGGCCCATCCCTAATTAGAAATTATTTTGTTTTTAAAAACATTTTCAACATGCCCGGTCACTCAAATTCGATGGCCGCACAAAATTTGTCCCCACTAATGGTCAAAAATCGAACGATCATTCAAAGGTGCGAATTTTCGAAAGAAAAATCATTTGGAATTCTATACGTGTATAGCCCGCATTAGCTATTATGTGTTTATCAAGCTTTTCCCATCTTTTTTCTCCTAGCTCAATCGATACTTGAAAAAAGTTAATTTTATCACACCTGGAGGACATTCCATCTACTTTGACAACAAAGGAAACTCACCTGCAAGATATGAATTGCTGAATTACATTGTTTTTCCCAATGAAACTGTAGAAGCAAAACAAGTTGGCTATTATTCTGAATCGGAAGGTGGCTACCAGTTTATAATAAATGACAGTGCAATCCACTGGAATCCATCCTTTTTGCAGGTATAAGACTATAGAAAATATGTCCTTGAAACATTAGCATAATAAAATTCACTTATGAAAAATGAACAGCAAATGTACTAAAGTAATAGTAAAAAAAAAAAATCACCTGGTCCCCTGCAGGTTGATTTCATAATGTGCTAGAATGCACAGCATAGTAGCACATTATGGCAGACTTACCTTTCAACAACACCCTCCGGTGGTGCACTGTCATCACCGCCAGGGCTTCCATCTTCACCTGGTCTTCCTTATAAGTTTGTGCGCCGTTTAAATGGCCAGCCCGCGATGACGTCACTCCTGCGCATGTGCATAGGAGTAACAATAGTGGTACAGCGCTCTGAATAGATGGTACAGTCAATGTGCCCTCAATGCAGAGCACAGTGTGCATGCATCACAGATATCACCAGCTGCTGAAATTGTGAATATCTTCTAAATGGTGTACGTTTAGGATACATTCATTGTACCTACAGGTAAGACTTATTGTAAGCTTACCTGTAGCTACAAGTTTAAAATGAAAGTTTACTACCTTTAATTTACAGCTAAAATAAAATTCCATATTTTTTAACCACTTTACGACCAAGCCTTTTCTGGCACTTTTTGTTTACAAGTTTAAATTAGACTATTTAAAATCGCTGCAATTTTTTATGTCACACAGTATTTGCGCAGCGTTTTTTCAAATGCATTTTTTTGGGAAAAAATACACTTTAATGAATTAAAAAAACAATATGTACTCCCATTTTTTTTTTATAAAAAATTGGAAAGATGATGTTACTGTTCTGTCTCTGGGACAGCTAGCTAAACCTTCTTATCCCAATAACTTCAGATACCATATTTCTTTGATCTCAGTTTATTAGAACAAGCCAGGTGAAACTACAAAATAACAGAAATAGACCTCAATAAGTATAATATTGCATACAATACAGCATACATTGCATAAACGATATACAGTACAAGATGAGATAATAAAAACGTACTTTTTAAGTTCTCTAAGGGGTGATGGCGATAGATTGAGAAATACATGTGTTGCTTCCTGCAATGTGTTGAAAAGAATGGTAGATGGTTCACTTCCTGCCAAGATTCTACCCAGAATTCCCTGCTTGCTGACAACTTCCTTATTTACACATACAATAAACAATTAAGCAGAACTGCAGCAATACCAAAAAGGAACACTAGATGGAGAATGCACACCACATATGATTGTCTTAAGCAAATTACACATTTGCATGTAAATTTTACAACACAGGTACAAATAACCAGTATAAAACATCTGGTGGACAGAACACTCCCCGCCTGACATCAAGTGATGTCACTAACAGAGTCCTCTGTAGAAAGCAACAGAATAAGTTCAGTCACTGGTCATAAGAATACTTTAGCCTCATTCTATGGAAAGATCTTAACTTCGACCTTATGGACACGATTATCCTTGCTTGGTAGTACTTTGGTGATCAGACCTAAAGGCCACATATTCCTTAGTGTCTGGCAATCTTTCATAAGCACAACATCACCAGGTTTAAGATTAGGCTTTTCAGTGTGCCACTTTCTCCTTACTTGTAGAGTAGATATATATTGTTCCCTCCACTGGTTCCAGAAGGTATTGGCAAGGGTTTGTACTTGTCTCCATTGACGTTTGTAAAGATCCTTCTCACAAAACTCTCCAGCTGGAGCACCGACAAGACTAGACTTTGCGTGAGTAACATGGCAGGTGTGAGGACCACTGGATCTTCAGAGTCACTTGAAATGGATGTCAAAGGTCTGGCGTTAATGATAGCTGTAACCTCTGCCTTAAATGTCACTAAACATTCGTGAGTAAGCCTTGCAGTTCCTACTTGTAGGAAGACAGAGTCAAGAATTCTGCGGGCTATGCCTATCATCCTCTCCCAAACACCTCCCATGTGAGAGGAGTGAGGTGGGTTGAACATCCACGTGCAGTCTTGTTCACTCAAGTATCTTTCTACTCTGAGGACGTCCAAATTAGAAGGAATTTGAAGTTCTTTTACTGCTCCTACAAAGTTAGCAAATGAGTTTCACTGGGCCTCTGATTGCAATGAAACGTCTAAGAGCATTAATGAAACTTGAAGTGTCCATTGACTTAATCAATTCGATGTGGACAGCTCGGATGGACATGCAGACGAATATGACTGCCCAGTGTTTACTGTTTGAGTGTCCCCTTTTTGTGTACCGGGTGACGACAGACCAGGGACTAAAAACATCAAGTCCAACATTATTGAAAGGCGGATCCATGCTAAGTCTGTCAGATGGTAAATTGGCCATCTTTTGTGTCTGTGACATTCCACGAAGTCTTCGGCAGATAACGCACTTGAAGAGGAGCCTACTCACACATCTCTTGGCTCCGACTATCCACAGTCCAGCAGCTCATAAGGCTCCTTCAGTAAACAGTCGACCCTGGTGTTTAGTTTGGTCATGGTAGTGTTGAATGAGTAAGTAGGCAATATGATGGTGACCAGGGATCACTAAAGGATGTTTCTCTGAGAACTCTAACTTGTCTTCTTTTAAACGACCTCCTACTCTCAACATGCCATTTTTATCAAGAATTGGATCAAGTTTCTTTAAAACGCTGTCTTTAGGAACAGGTTTCTGGTTGAGAATACAATCAATCTCTTTGGCAAAGACTTCTCTCTGTACAACAGATATTAACCAATTTTTAGATAGTTCTAGGCAGTTGCTGAGTAGACTTTCCTACAGTGGTGCCAACCTCTGCAATTGTCATGAGTTGATGGTTTAAGCAAGTGATAGCTCTAACTAGTGACCTTCAGGTGGAGAACCTGCTGAAACGGTGAGTTTTAAACTTGTTAAGAGAAGTTGTTGTGACTGCGGTAGAAACCTGAGGGCGAATTTCCTGATCCTTATCTGCATCTATAAGATCAAATGTGGAAAGGTCCTTAGCGTTACAGTCTAGATTGCGTAGAAAGGTGGGACCTGTGAACCATGAAGTACTTTCAAGACGGCTGGCCGCTACAGAACTGGTAGCTAGGTCTGCAGGATTACAGTCTGTAGGCACAAAATGCCATTGCTCTGGGCGGGTGGATCTCCTTATCCTCAACACTCTGTTATTTACATAGGCGTAGAAACGCCTTGTTTCATTATGGATGTAACCCAGAACTACTTTACTGTCTGTGTAGAACTCAACCTTTTGAATTTCTAGGTTTGTCTCTGTTGTAATTAGTTCAGCTAGCTCTGTAGCTAATACTGCAGCACAAAGTTTCAGCCTGGGTATGGTGTGTTGGGGAAGTGGTGCAAGTTTTGCTTTCCCCATTACAAACCCTATGTGACATTGTCCTTTAGTGTCTATAGTTTTCAGGTAAGCTACAGCAGCAATTGCTTGAACAGAAGCATCCAAAAACACACAAAGTCTTTGCATGGTCGTGGAATTTTAAGGTTGGATAGAGCTGTTAGTGAGTCCTTCCACTCTAGCCATAGGTTCTTCTTGTCGGTGGGGAGAGGGTGGTCCCAATCTAGCGACTCACAGGTTACGTCTCTCAGTAGTGCTTTACCCTGGATGGTGACAGGTGCTGCAAAGCCTAAGGGATCATACAGGCTATTTATGGTAGACAGGACACCTCTACGGGTAAAGGGTTTTTCTTCTGTGTTTACTTGGAAAGCAAACGTGTCAGATCTTAAGTCCCAAAGCAAACCAAGGCTGCGTTGCATGGAAAGTGAGTCTGTGCCTAGATCTAAGTCCTTTAAGTCGTTAGAATGATCTTGGACAGGAAAGGCTTCTAAAACTTCTCTACTGTTGGAAGCAATCTTATGGAGTCTTAAGTTGGAACAAGCAAGCATTGCTTGAGTTCTTTTGAGGAGACTGATTGCGGCTTCATTTGTGGGTAGTGATTTCAAGCAATCGTCTACATAGAAATCCTTTTCCACAAACTGTCTGACATCTGACCCATACTCTAACTCTCCCACTCTAGCAGAGTGTCTGAGGCCATATATAGCGACTGCAGGGGAAGGACTGTTGCCAAATATGTGCACCCTCATGCGGTATTCTGTGATGTCTCCAGAGGGGTTGTTGTCCCTGAACCAGAGAAACCTCAGAAATTTTTGGTGTTCTTGTTTAACAAGAAAGCAATAGAACATTTGCTGTATGTCTGCCATGAATGCGACTGAATCTTTGCGAAAGCGAAGAAGTACTCCTAATAGTCTGTTGTTAAAGCGGTTGTATACCTTTATTTGTAACTTTTACCTACAGGTAAGCCTATAATAAGGCTTACCTGTAGGTAAAAAAAATATCTCCTAAACCTGTAAGGTTTAGGAGATATTCCCCTCGCAATGAGCCGCTGACTGCAGCGGCGCATGCGCACAGGGGACTCTCGGCTGACAGCCCGGCAAACTCCAGAGCTTGCCGGGCAGAAGTCTCCCGCGCGCATGCGCGGGAGTGACGACATCGCGGCTCCGGCCACTCACAGCGCCGGAGCCGCGATACCCGGAAGACACGCCGAGGGGAGATGTCGGCTCCCTCGGCGTGGACCAGGTGAGATGCCGGCGCCTCGTTCTAAGGTAAGTATCTCATAATGAGCTAGTATGCGGTGCATACTAGCTCATTATGCCTTTTCCCTTGCAGGTGTAAAAAAAAAAAAAAAATTACAGCGGGTATACAACCGCTTTAAGACCAGGGCCAGAGAGGAGGACATTATTTAGAGAGACACCCTCATGTTTGGCGCTGGAATCGAACACCACTCTAATCTGTCCTGGCTTCTTAGGGTGATAGACCCCAAATATAGGTAAGTACCAGCATTCCTCTGAGTCTTTGAGGTTTGGGGCTATCTCAGCATGACCATTCTGGAATATTTTCTCCATGAAGGAAAAGAAATGTTCTTTCATCTCTGGTTACCTTTGAAGATTGTGTCTTATGGGGCGTACACACGGTCGGACTTTTCATCTACAAAAGTCCAACGGACGCCGACGGACTAAAGCTGGCTGGTAATCCGATCATGTGTGGGCTTCTTCGGACTTTCAGCGGACTTTTTCAGCCTCAAATCCGACGGACTTTAGATTTGAAACATGCTTCAAATCTTTACGTCGTAACTACGACGGACCCCGAAATCCGCTCGTCTGTATGCTAGTCCGACGGACAAAAAAACGACGCATGCTCATAAGCAAAAACTAAACGGAAGCACTCGGTCTAGTAAAACTAGTGTTCGTATTGTAGGTAGCACATTCCTCACGCTGCAAAATCTGTGATCGTTGAATGCAGCGCATTTAATGTCTTTTTTACGAATGCTATAAAGAACGAAGATGTTTTGCTGTTCATATTCAAACAGAGTTCTCCCAAACAGATTTCTGGATTCTTTTTCTCTTTGATCTCATGAATGACATGGTATGCTTTTTAAAAACAATGTTTCTATACTAATAATACTTTTTACACTTTTTTTTTTTTTGGTGGAGTCATCTTTTCTTGTAATTTTTATCCAGATATTTATTTTATGATTGTTGTGGAACTTTTTTTCTGTTTATCTATATATTTTTTTGTAAAGTTACCACAGGGAACCCATTTTTATATATATTTTTTTTTATTTTTTTTGGTGTTTGTAAAGTTACCACAAAGAACCCATTTTTATTTTTATGTTTTTATTGTATTTTTTTTATGTTTGTAAAGTTACCACAAAGAACCCTTTATAATTTTTGTTTTTATAGTGATTTGTTATTTTTGGTATATAAAGTTAACCCAAAGAACCGTTTTTGGTTATGTATCTTTTTTTTTTTTAAAGACTTACCACTCAAACATTATTAACATTATTTTAATCTATTTTTGGTGTGTTTTTGCAAACTCAATGAGATTGTTGTCCCTTGTTAATTTAACATTGTGTCTAAAATCAATGATTTAAAATAAAAAACATAAACTCAAAAAAGATCCATTTATTCATGGTCTAAATAAAATAAAGAGGAAGTCAACGCTGGAAAAAGTCTGTGGACAAGAAAATGGGGATCTTGAGGAGTCCATATAAGAGGGAGCACAATCTGGTCCAAGAATCCCAGAGATCAACAGCACCAGCAGATGATATAGATGTCCCCAGACTGTGGTACTAACACAGCCTGCGTCTTCTGTCAGACCAGACTGAACCCAGGTCATCACTTTCTTCTCTTCCCTGCAGCCTTTCCTCCACGCTGCCCTGCAGCCTTCCCTGCAGCCTTCCCTGTAGCCTTCTTTCGAGGCTGTGGCTCTGGTGTTTCAGTTGTGGCAGGAGGAGGAGGAGGGGGGCTGCCTCATGTAGTTGGGTGTTTCGTGTTAGCGTGCCCTGCAGCCCCTTCTGGATTGTTTCCCCAAATAGTCGCTCACAAATGAGGCGCTGCTCCCAATGCATTTGAAGAAGCCTGCTGGCTAAGTAGCAGCCATAGGACTCTTCCGCTTCGGGGGGGCTCCTTAAAAAACATTAGCCTCTTGCTTGAGGCGCAGGGATGCCTCCTGTGTGACCGTCCCCTTCCTGGCCTTTTTTTTGGGAAGGCGGAGGGGAGGCACTTGGGATTCGGTCAGGCTCCTACTGGGCCCAGCCACCTCACTTGGCCCAGCCACCTCACTTGGCCCAGCCACCTCACTTGGCCCAGCCACCTCACTGGGAGCAGCCACCTCCTGCCTGACACTGGGCCCAGCCTCCTCCAGGATGATGGTGAATCCGGCCTCCTCCAGGCTGTCCATGGGCCCGGTCTCCTCCTGCCTGCCACTTTCCCCACATTCCTCCTGGATGGACTCATCCTGTGTATAAAAAAAGGACATAGTTTTAGTATATTTTTTTGGGTTCATCAATGACACACAGTTTGCTTCTCATGACTAGCAAATTTAATGTGAATACATCTCTTTAATAAAAGAGTCTAATCAGACACCCTAATTTTTTCAAGCAGGTGCCAAACATATTTAGCCACTACTGTCAATTGATATGTATACACAATTTTGAGGGCAAAATTATTTTAGACAATTATAACATCCAGTTAACATCATTAATATTAGTACAGTAAATATTTGTTAAAATAATTTACCTGACTCCAGATGGTCATATCCGGTTCATCCAGGATGGAAGACCCAGCTTGCTCCTCATCAGCCTCTGCTGGGGTGGAGGGAAGGGTGGAGGGAAGGGTGGAGGGAAGGGTTGAAAGTGATGCCCTGGCTTCAGTCTGGTCATCAAGAAAACGGAGTTGATTGTAGTACCACAGCCTGGGTACATAAACATCATCTGCTGATGCTCCTGATCTCATTGATTCCTGGATCTTCTTATGTTCCCTCTTATACATGTTCCTCAAGACCCCAATTTTCTTGAGCAATGTCTCCATTGTTGCTTCCGGGATGGTCGCCTGGACAAAGGACAGAAGTCTCTCCAGCGTTGACTTCCTCACATGCTTTGCATAATACTGAGGGTGTTTCACCTCCCACAAATTCCTCATCTCTCTATATTTAGTAATAAAAGCAGTAAGGAACTCTGGATCCTTAAATAGGGGATTCATAATGTCTGTATAAAAGATAAAGTCACAAGACAAAAAACACTTATTAGGTTTCTGCTAAACCCTCATCATCTTATCCCTATGTAGGCCTCATCAATCTGTCAAGCCATATAGGCCGCTTGCTACAAAGTCTTGACCAAAAGTATAAATTTAAAATTACCTTAGTTTAGTAGCGTCCCAGTCCACTATCACCTACGCACAGAACGTACGTACGACACAATACGTAACATCGCTTTATACACTGCACATGCGTAATACTACGCCTACTTGGCCCGCCCCTGACGTTCTTTTTGTTTACGCATATAACCCGCCCTTGACTCTACGCACAGAACGTACGTACGACACGTGCACAAGGCCTCTCTTTATACACTACGCATGTGTGAAACTCCGCCTGCGTCGCCCGCCCCTGACGTTCAATTTTAACTCATGTTCTGAGCCCCTTAATTCTACGCACAGAACGTACGCACGACACGTGCGCAAGGCCCCTCTTTATACACTACGCATGTGTGAAACTCCGCCTGCGTCGCCCGCCCCTGACGTTCAATTTTAACTCATGTTCTCCGCCCCTTAATTCTACGCACAGAACGTATGTACGACACGTGCGCAAGGCCCCTCTTTATACACTACGCATGTGTGAAACTCCGCCTGCGTCGCCCGCCCCTGACGTTCGAATTTAACTCATGTTCTCCGCCCATTTTTATTTACGGCGCGTAGTGGGGTGAATAATGGCGGAGACACATCAGGTGTGTACTACCTCAGGTAGCGAAGAAAGCCCGGAGGCCGGAACGTCAAGATCTGTGAGGCCTAGATTTAAGGCCTCCAATATGTCCTTTAAAGAGATGGTGGAAATGGTGGCCATTCTTAAAAAAAAGGACTATGATGGGAAGTATGGGCCGTACGCCCGGCCAAATTTGCGCAAGGCCAAAATAATGGCGAAGGTGGTGAACACTTTACAGGCTTATTTTGGGGTACAGCGCTCCAAGGATCAAATTAGAAAAAGATGGTCTGACCTCAAACTCAGGGAGCCGGATCAGTACAGACGGATCCGTAAAGTGCTGAAAAAAAGTAAGTACTTGTGTTTTCATCTTGTGTTGATTACCTCGTATACTGCTCCATGTGCTTTTCATTCCTATACGATTGTTTGCATCGTTTGAAACGATCTTTTAATAAACCTCGTTACATATCTATATATATATAATATATATATATATATATATATATATATATATATATATATATATATATATAGATATATATATACACATATATATATATATATATATATATATACACACACACACATACATATATATATATATATATATATATATATATATATATATATATATACACATACACATATATATATATATATATATATATATATATATATATATATATATATGTATATATATACACACACACATATATATATATATATGTGTGTGTGTATATATATATATATATATATATACATATATATATATATATATATGTGTGTGTATATATATATATGTATGTGTGTATATATATATGTATGTGTATATATATATATATATATATATATACACACATATATATATATATACATATATACATATCTATATATATATATATGTGTGTGTGTGTATATATATATACATATGTATGTATGTATATATGTATGGATATAGATATATAGGTAGATATAGATAGATATAGAAATTTAATTTTTTTTTTTTACATTTAAATTAATATATATTTTTATATTTAGATTTAGTTTGATATTTAGATTTATATTTAGTTATAGATATAGAGAGAGAGAGATCCAAAGATTTTTAGATATATTTTGATATTGATATCTAGATATCGAGATATCTATCTATCTTGATATGTCTTTAGAAATTAAAATCTTGAAGTCTACTAGGAACTCTACACAAACAGACAATTTGTACACCACTTCACTACAAATGTTTGAAGATTAGTATGTACTAAAATATCTGTGTGCTAAGTATATTAATTTTTTGCTTCACATAGGGGAAAAATCACTCAGCCAACAAGAAGAACCCAGTCCCCCCCCAAGCAAAAGAACATACTTGGGAAATCAGCCCAAGCCCCACTGAGGATGTGGAGGAAGGAGAGGTGGGCGACATGGGCACCCCACCAGGTGAGTGTCTGACACACCAGCTTACGGTAATCTATGCATGGCTGCCTTTTATTTTATGTAATTTTTCTACTCTATTTTAGGTGATCTGGTTGTGCTTGAGTCAAGCAACAGCGCCACCCCCGAGGATGTTCATGAAGTATGCGACATGGGCACCCCACCAGGTCAGTGTCTGAGACACCAGCTTTATGGTAAGGTAAACTATGTATGTGTGCATATTTCTAAACACATTTTTTTTTTCATTCCACTTTAGGTCCAAGTGACTATTTCACCACAGACAGTGCCCAACGGCTAATTGCTCAAATAATAGCCTGGAATGGGGAGATCGATCAAATGCGGAATCGGCTGGATCGTATGCAGCAGGAAATGAAGGACATGATTGATGTTTTGGGTCGAATCTAAATGCCCTTTTTGAAACCCCAAAACATCGATCATGTCCTTCATTTCCTGGTTTGCTGACCCCATTCTGGGCCTTGTCTTTATTATTTTCTGTTAAATGATATGCCTGTTTAACAACATTTCAAAAAGGAGGCCTATTTTTCTAAAAAAACAAAAAAAAAAAGGATTTTAAAAAACACAAAAAAAAAGGATTTTAAAAAACACCAAAAAAAAAAAAAAGGATTTTAAAAGACACCAAAAAAAAAAAAAAAAAAGGCCTGTTTGCTAAAATCAAAATGCCCAACAAATTTTATCTTTGATTATCTAAAAATATTTAACTCTAATTATATTATTCTAAATTTATTAATATATCATTATATTTTTGGCTAGGAACATTTTATACTAAATGCATAACTGAATGGATACCAAAGATTAAAAACATCTGCTTAGAATTAAATAAATGTGTGGTTTGTTATTTCAATGCTCAGTATCAGTTTGTTTATAAATTTCAAAAAAGTTGGTTACAGTGGCAATGGAGCTTATTTAGAAATTTACAAGGAAAATACAGTTGGCACTACAACTGCTCGACCATAACCTAGGAGAAAGCCCAAAAGAAAGGCAAGCAATAAATATAATTCAAGATTTCATCAAGATTGTTTTTATTTTAAATCTTTAGATATCCTGGCCCATTGCAATGGCCCCCCTACCCATAAAATAATTAACATATTGCTGTCTAACTTGACGGGCACTTTGAGGGGCCAAGCCAGTATGGACAGTATCCAGGCCCGTAAGATTCTCACCGATAAGTCCGGCCTCAGGCCCAACTGGCACCATATAATTTGGAGAATGTTTGTGCAAAAAGTTGTGCAGGATGCAGCACGATAAAATGATAAAATTAAGTTTGTATTCCGCCAAATTAATGGAGGTTTGAAACAGGCGGAACCGGCTGGCCAGAATCCCAAACGCATTCTCAACCACTCTTCTAGCTCTGGCCAGCCGGAAATTAAAAACCCTCCTCTCCGGGGTGAGGGTTCTTTGGGGGAATGGCCTCATGAGGTGCTTGCTCAGAGCGAAGGCTTCATCGGCAATGAAGACAAAGGGGAGTCCTTCCACGTTATCCGCATCAGGTGGCAATCCCAGGCCACCACTCTGGAGACGCTGGCAGAACTCCGTCTGGGCAAATACTCCTCCATCCGACATCCGGCCATTCTTCCCCACGTCCACATATAGAAATTCATAGTGTGCCGACACCACCGCCATTAAAACAATACTGTGGAACCCCTTATAATTAAAATAGTATGACCCCGAATGGGGTGGTGGCACAATGTGGACATGTTTCCCATCTATAGCTCCTCCACAATTGGGAAAGTCCCAACGGGTGGCAAAATGGGATGCCACAGTCTGCCATTCCTGTGGCGTTGAAGGAAACTGGGGAATCAAACAAGAAAACAAAAATCAGTAATTTTGAATCTAACATTGCAAGAAAATTATACAATTAAAAACATTATTCCACAGCATCAGTATAACATTAAATAATTTAAATCATCTGGAAGAAATAATATGGAAAGGCACACTTATCAGATTGCTCACCCCCTCTGATGGAACATTGATTACATTTTAGGGGGTGGTGAAATTACAAAAAAATATTAATTTTAGGACACACAGGGATTTATGGACTAAAAAGGCTACAAGACTGCAGTTGTCCCACTCTGCAAGTGCAGTTGCTCCCCAGCTTAAAGTAAATGAGGTAAGGTAAAAAGGCTTTCATGTTGCAAGGAGTACACAATCACATGCAAGGGCAATTAATGAAAACACTTTGTGGCTTGCATATGATTTGATGATGGAAATGAGCAGAGCTTCTGCTCATTTACTAAAGCACTGGAGCAAATGCACTTGTAGAGTGCACATGTATTTTGCAAAGTGCAACATATATTTGCTTTTTAAAAATCAATACCACAGAAGATTCTAGCAAATTATTAGGGGGGGGGGGGTTTGAAATCAAGCTAATTATAAGCACACTATTTGGATAGAGTTTAGGTGTGGGGGGGTTGGGAAATCCAGTTAATTACATGCACACTATTTGGATGGAGTTTAGGGGAAACAAAATACAATGCAGCTGACTAAATACATTCAAACTGAGTAGACTAGGTGAATATGTGACCAGCATTGTATGCTGGGGAGGTTATTGAAGGCAAATATACATGCATGACAAAAAAGAACATGAAACAAATCAAGCATGCGTGAGAAGAAAAAGGGGACATTCACACTATATTGCAATGATGGTAAGTAGTGTTTGAGCTAAGAAATACATTACATTATCAAAGATTAAATAAAAGAACATGTGATGCTAATAAAAGAAAAAATTCTTACCTTAATATAGTCCTTCTGCAGGACCTGGATGATGGCAGAACAGGTCTCTGGGATAATGATCCCCAGAGCCTGGGGGGAGATGCCTGTCAAGAACTTGAGGTCCTGCAGGTTTCTCCCCGTCGCCAAGTACCGCAACGTGGCAACTAGCCTCTGCTCCGGAGTGATGGCTTGCCTCATGCAGGTATCCTGCCTGCTGATATAGGGGGTCAGCAAAGCCACCAAACGATCAAAAACGGGGTCCGTCATCCGGAGAAAGTTCCTGAAATCCTCAGGATTATTCTCACGGATCTCACGGAGCAATGGCATGTGACAGAACTGGTCACGCTGGAGCAACCAATTCTTGGTCCATGAACTCCTCCTCGCCCTGTTCATGGACTGGTCTTGGTCTGAAGAATAAACTACAGCACCAAACACATACAATGCACGAGCTCGACGACGAGTACGTACAGGTAACATGGCTTCAAAACGGTCGGCTGGTCAGAACGCACTTAACAGAATGCACTGAAGAACAGCAAGGCCTGTGAAGAACGACCTGAAAATCAGGAACGAGCGGACAATAAAACAAAGATTTCTCAATGCCAACTGACCAAACGCACTGAAAAGCAGATACAAACCTCACAAGCACAGACTGAACAACAGTTAAAACGAACTGAAAAATACGAGTCTCACAAGCGCGAATCGTCTCTCACCAAACTTCTACTAACACGAGATAAACACGAGATTAGCAGAAGGAGCCCAAAGGGTGTCGTACGGCTATTGAACTTCCGTTTTATAGTCTCGCCGGACTTGATGTACGTCACCGCGTACTAGGCTGTCGAACTTTTGTGTGGTCGTGTGTAGGCAAGTCCGTTCGTTAGAAAGTCTGCCGCAAGTCCGCCGAAAGTCCGCCGGAAGTCTGTCGGACAGGCTGTCGGACTTTTGTAGCTGAAAAGTCCGACCGTGTGTACGCCCCATTAGGGAAGTGAGCCGTTTATATGCTAGTTCTCTATTGTTAGGCAAACGTCGTCTTTGTGGTCAAAAGGGAAGAGGTGTAACCCAGCTATTAGTCCCGTCTTTCTCTATACTCCTTTCCATAACTTCTAGGAAGCGCCTATCCTCAATAGACATTGCTACCTGGTTATCTTCCTTTGTTCTCTGGAACACTGTGCTTCCTAAGTCGCTTTGGTAGTTATCATAGGTATTGCTGTCACAGGGGGGACTTAGGAAGGGACGAGGTACAGGGTTGTTGTGTGGTAGCTCCTTTATGAGGATGTGATTTTGACAGGGTTGGAAAAGAGAAGGACGACCATTCTCGAGGGTACTAGTGAGCAGGTTATTAACAGATGCAGGTTTGTGTGCACCTCCCAGGCAAACATCACCTATAATGACCCACCCGAGATCCAGTTTTTGGGCATATGGGGCATTTTTAGGACCGTTGATCAGTTTTCTTACTTTGTGGACTTGCAAGATATCCCTTCCTAGGAGTAAGATTATCTGAGCCTGATCATCTAGTTCTGGTATGAGATATGCTATGTGATTCAAGTGAGTCTGGTGAGCTGCTGCGTCTGGTGTGGGAATCCCTGATCTGTTGTCTGGCATCTGGTTGCACTCTATTATGGTCGGTAAGGGTAGGCAGGTCTTACCGTCCATAGATTCAATTTGTAGGCCGTCAGCTCTTCTCCCCACCGTTTCCACTGTACCTGCACAAGTCCTAAGGGAGTAAAGGCTGCTGGGGCCTTTAAGGTTTAGAATGTCAAAAAACATAGATCTAGCTAGTGACTTATTATTCTGATCACCCAAGATGACGTAGAGCTTGACTGCTTTGTCCCTGCGTCCTTTTGGGTAAACTCTCACGAGACAGATTTTAGAGCAGGACCTACCACCTGTACTTCCTTTGCAAACTTCAGTACACTGTGAAGTGATTGCTATGGCGTCTGTACTAGAGTCTTTGGTCTCCCCGCCTTGCTCCTTGTCCCTATGAACAGGTGGGAAAGTTCTTGGAGTAGGCCTTGGGTGTAGAGCTGTGTTGTGCTCTGTGCTGTCTCATTCTGTACATTTGACACTGACCTTGCAGTCCTTGGCGAAATGTGTGGACGAAGAGCAGCACTTGTAACAGATGTTGTTCTCTTTGAGGAAAGCTTTACGAACCTGGATGGTCTTTATCCTGAAGGCTCTGCATTCCAGAAGAGGATGTGGCATCTTATGTAGAGGGCAGAACTTAGTAGGGTCGCTGTCTTGATCTTCTGGCTGAGACTCTGCAAATCTGTGGGAAGAAATGTTAGTTTTGTGCACTGCTACCGGAGCTCTGAGTTGTTTAGTGCCAGAAGAGGTGGTATAAGACACTGGAAAAATGAAGCTGGGGTCATCTTTCATTCCTGCTTGTCTGTCTACAAAGCCCACAAACTCACTAAAGGGTGGAAAAGGCACATTGTGTTTTCGTTTGTAGTTACAGCCATGAGTAATCCATCTTTCGTGTAACTCATAAGGAAGTTTTTGTGCTAAGGAGTTAATACCTCTAGCAGAGTCAAGATAAGAAAGGCCAGGTAAGTCTCCTTCTGCTTTAGCAACTTGTAACTCCATACACAGGTCACTGAATTCTCTGAGTCTTTGGTAACCTCTGCTAGGTATTTTTGGGAAGTCTTCTATCCTTTTAAACAGTGTACTCTCTATAGCCTCTGGTGAGCCATTAAAACATCTATCCAGTCTGTTCCAGATGTTTGTAAGGCCTAACTCAGGGTGGTTTATATTAATGTCTCTGATCCTTTTGGCATGTTCAGCAGAATCATTGCCAAGCCACTTTACGAGGAGTTCTATCTGTTCCCTGCAGGATAGATCTAGACCTTGAATGACACTCTGGAAAGCGTATCGCCACGCTCTGTAGTGTTGAGGGCGAACACTAAATTTGACAAGTCTTTGGGTAACTAACTCTGTTTTGGCCAGGAACTTGGCAAAGTCTACAGCAGCCTGATTGGTATTGGGGTAGGCTGATGGTGTATTGTGGTGCGGTGTAAAGGCATACCTGGTAAAAGTCTCTTCTTTAGGTGCGTTGGGTTCAAACTTACATAAGGTTGGCAGTTCGTACCGGCTCATTGCATACACCTTTGGAGTGAAGACTGGTGTTTGATGCTTGTATGAAGGCTGGGTACCTTGTGGAGTAGAAGGTTTGGTTGGAACTGGAAAGTCTGGAACTCTGTCAGATTTTTCTTGCTTGTAGCGCTGGGGTCCCACATCGTCTTGTTGCTGCTTTGTTTGATGTGACTCACTGACGTCATATTTAATTTCTTGTTGTGGGATGCTGCTTGGGTCCCAGTGCTGGTAGACATAATCTGACGTGCGTTGCGAAGAATCTTGTTGGTCCTCCTCTAGACCCGGTATGCTGCTGCCTACTCTTGGCTCATCGTAGACGGCTGCTTCTAAAGCTTCTGCTTCTGCAATGGCGGCGGCAGCGTCTCGGTCCACTGCCAGATTCTCCATGTTAGCTTCTAAGATAGCTTGCTGCAATTTCAGAGATGCTTCGTGCTGAGCTAGCTCTTCTTCCAGGCGTATTCTTTCCTTCTCTCTCTCTTGTTCCATGCATACTCTTTCTTGCTCTTTTCTTGGTCCAAGCATACTCTTTCCTTCTCTCTCTCTTGCTCCAAGCGTACTCTTTCCTTCTCTCTTTCTTGTTCCTGTCTCACCTTTTCTGCATCAAGGTGGGCCTTTTCTTTTTTTCATCTGCAACTCTTGGTCTGCGAATACAGCCCTGACTTTTGCTGCTTCAGCTTTTGAACGGGCGATAGCTGCTGCATTTGCGACAGATGACTTAGATGAGCTTGCTCGTGAACGTGTTTTGTAAGAAGATGTCTCACTGTGAGACATGGCTGCGGGGAAGAAGTGGTCTTGTTGTATAGAGACCGTTGTAGTGTCGTTGCTGCTTGACAGAGCGCGTCTCTGTGTAGCGTGGCTGCTTGCTTCGCTTGCCGCAGGCCTGTTTCTTTAAGGCTTCTGACTGTATGGATACTGCGTAGCCCCGGGCTGTACAGACTTCCGAAGTCGGCTTATCTTCCCTTCAGAGGTCAGCTTAAAAATTTCACTGTTCTGTCTCTGAGACAGTTAGCTAAACCTTCTTATCCCAATAACTTCAGATACAATATTTCTTTGATCTCAAAATAACAGAAATAGACCTCAATAAGTATAATATTGCATACAATACAGCATACATTGCATAAACAATCATATTGAAGACTTTAAGTGATAAACTGAACTCTTGAACTAATACATTTATTTAGTTTTTTTCATCTCCACCCACAGCCCCAGACGTTGACTTAATCCAAATCATTTTTACTGCTGACAAAACATTTTCAATATAATGTGTAAAGCAACCTTTTATACCCATTCAGGTGTAATTCATGTCATGTTTTTTTTACTTATGCCCAGACTCCTCGCTCGGTCTGCAGTAAGAGCTGCCTCCCTGGATACAGGAAAGTCCCCCAGGAAGGGCGGCAGAGGTGTTGCTACCACTGTGTGCCCTGTACAAAGGATGAGATCTCCAACCAGACCGGTCAGTGATATGTGCAAGTGATCTCATTTTGCTCTACTGGAGAGATTATATTACCAGAGAGAACATTTTGGAGTCTTAAGCCATATTTGCTGCACTTAATGCGTTTTCTTGCTGTGTGTCCAGCAGGCCATTGCAGGTGAAGACAGGACAGTAAGTGAGCAGTATGTAGTGGCAGGGCAGTCAGTAAGCAGTATGTAGTGGCAGGGTGTTTAGTCCTGTCCTCCATCCTGCTGACCCCTTTACTCTGCCCTAATGACTCCTGTTCTCCATACTGCTGACCCCTGTACCCTGCCCTATTGACTCCTGTCCTCCGTCCTGTTGACCCCTGTACCCTGGCCTATTGACTCCTGTCCTCCGTCCTGCTGACCCCTGTACCCTACCCTGCTGATTCCTGTCTTCTGCCCTTGTGATCCTCCTCCTCTGCTATAATGACCCCTGGGCCCTGCTTACCCCTGTATAGGTACAAGGAAGCCCAGGTTTTGTTTAACCATACTCCTTAAGTCCCTCCCACTGTTAACAGTATGGCCACACCCACATTTTGTAGATCATTTCCATCTGGTGTCCCTTATTCCGAACTTCAAAAGTTGGGAGGTATGCCACCTAGTCCTCTCACTCACCCCCTAGATAGTTCTCTGTCCAATTCATCATTTTCATGGACTCTGCTGAGATCATCAATATCCTCCAGCAGATGGTGTTGTCACACTGCGGACACATTCCTTGACCCAGGTCAATATTAAAGCCACAGCTTGCCCTTTGATTTCTCAGTGACAGATCATTACATTAGGTATTCTCATCTTCACCTCCACAGGAGGTCTGGGGGTGCTTCTACTATCAATCCACCTCCATAAACCGCAGCAGGAAGCTATGCGAGAACACTCTCCCAGGAGATTAATTTTTATTTGGGACTTCCTGTGATAAACACTCTGCTATGTCATCCTGTTCAACTGGTTTTGGGTGTCTGATATAAAAAATGTTGTACAGTCCAACTTCAGCACAGTCCCAATGTATCTGGTGTGAACAAACCCTTACATAGGGATTCTCACCAGATCCTAGTTGATGACTGGAAGGCACCTGGGGGTGGAATTCTGTGCTCTCTTGGTGTGTGAACCTTCTGTTAGTAGCACCTCCATAGTCTGCATATATTAAACAGAAAAATGATGCTTTGGGCCACTTTGCATTTCACTAGTACCGAATTCCAAGTAATTTTACCCTGCTCTGCTAAACCGCTAATGGAGTAAATTGTTTTTAATATATTACAGTAAATTTACAATATCATTTATATAGAAAGAAGTTTGTTCACATGTATATCTAAGAAATGATAAAAAATATATTAAACAGACAGCATAGCTGTTCCTCATAATTCTCTTTTGCGTCTCTACAGATATGGAAAACTGCTTCAAATGTCCAGAAGACCGGTGGCCAAATGAAAGAAGAGAAACTTGCATCCCCAAAGCAATTGATTACCTGTCTTCTGACGATACACTGGGGGTTTTCATTCTTATTATTGCTCTGTTATTTTGCTTTGCATCAATTGTAGTGCTTTTTATATTTATCAAGCACAGAGCCACTGCAATAGTAAAAGCCAATAACCGGACCCTCTGCTTCATCCTTCTACTCTCACTGATCCTGTCCTTTCTATGTCCTCTGTTGTTCATAGGACGTCCCACCAGGATCTCCTGCCTCCTCAGACAAGTGGCGTTTGGAAACATTTTTACAATTGCTGTTTCTTCAGTTTTGGCCAGAGCAGTCACTGTTATTCTTGCCTTTAGAGCCACCAAACCAGACATGACATTAAGCAGATGGTTGGGAAAACATTTCTCAATGTCTCTTCTGGCTATCTGCTCTTCTGGTGAGATGGTGATCTGTGTCTTCTGGTTGATCTTCTTTCCACCATTCCCAGATTATGACATTCAAGTAGAGGAAGGGAAGATGATATTATGGTGTAATGAGGGCTCTGTCACTGCTTTCTACATTGTGATTGGCTACATGGGATGTTTGGCTCTGTTCAGCTTTATTGTAGCATTTATAGCCAGGAAACTTCCAGACATGTTCAATGAAGCTCAGTACATAACATTCAGCATGCTGGTCTTCTGCAGTGTTTGGATCTCCTTCATCCCAGCCTACCTCAGCACCAAAGGGAAATACATGGTAGCTGTGGAAATTTTTGTCATCTTGTCCTCCAGTGCTGGACTCCTGGGCTGCATCTTCATTCCTAAATGTTACATCATTCTAATTAGACCGGAGCTGAATGTGAAACCTTCTTTAGTAACAGAAAGGAAAACAAATTTCAAATTGTAATTATGTAATAATTTTTCAGTTTTGTTTAAATAAAGCAATATGGCGCACAAATAAAAGCTTACCAATGCAGCTTTATTTTCTATACTAAATTACTGTGTATATATATATATATATATAATGTGAGTTGGAGGTGGGTAAATAATAAAAACTGTCTCTGATGATGATTCACAAGATTTACACTTAAAATGTTCCATACGTCCTGTCCAGAATAATAGAATGGCACTGTCAAAGACCTTTACATTTATATGGACAGCATGCCCTGCCCACTCAGCCAGATATTAATTCTCCACCATTCTTTTCCATACCCAACCCACCCTTTTGAAAATTGCTGTAAAATGTGCCTTTACAGCCCTGCTGTGCCAATTGATCCCCACTCACAGGAAACACACCCCACTTATCTGAGCCTGGAACATAGGATGCTCCCTTAGAGCTCTTAATTTCACCAATAACAAAGGCCTCCTACCAGAAAATCTCTTAAATCCAAACATTGGCTACCTTCAACTCCAACTTTGATGAAAAAGAACTCCTTTACGTACCTACATCCTTTAAGATCCTTTGCACTTAAGAAAAAGCTTCAACACACAAAATATCTCAGGTTTATGCATGGTTGATATCCTCTCCAAAACAAGCAACAACCACACTTTTGAATAACCTGGGAGAAGAACATGAATCACCCCCTTTCAGACCAACAATGAGAGAAATGCTCAGTCAGCTCATAAATTAAAGAATGAGCTTAGAAAAAAATTACTATCACACTATATAGAACCCCTGACCCACTTCACAGAATTTTTCCTGAGCTGTTGGAGAAGTGGGAGGGAAAAAGCAACCCTACTCCACATTTGGTGGACATGCACAAAGATGCAACCTTTTTGGCATCACATGAAGTGGATCTTACAAATAATGGGAAACCCTAACCCTCTTTACCAGGGGTTTACAATTATAATTCATGGAGGTCTGGTCAGCAAAATTTTCATCCAGTAGAGATCCAAATCTCATGTTTGTGTTATTACACAGCCTCCTTTCACATCACAGCCCCTCTTTGAATCACAGTCCCCCTCCCCCCATTTACATCACAGTTCAATACTTACATCACAGCGCAATATTTTATAACACAGCCCCCTTTACAATATAGTGCCCCTTTGCATCACAGTCCCCTATCTTTACATCATATAAATGTGGTTGAACCACCAAATCGGTCTAAGTAGACAATCAGGTAGACACAAGGGTGGAGCTCACCTCTCACCACATCCCAAAAAATCAGCAAAAGTATATGACCAAAAGGGGGGACCCCAGGGATTTTGTGGGTGGGAGGGAGATGCAGAGTATAAGTATGTATAAACTGTAACAACCGAGTGTCCTAAGTGCTCTCACCCTCTGCACGAGGAACAACTCCACCGCGCCAAAGTCCCCTTTTAAAGCTATTGAGAATTGTATAAACACTAGTGAAAGTGATAACAAAAAATTAATAAAATTACAATCTAATAAATAAGAAATGAGGAGCTGCCCACTTAAATCAGAAACAATAATCAATAAATTTAATCCCAAATATCGGTTGAATACTAGCAAACACCGACACCTAGGATAAATTAGCAGGCGCTCAAAAATGCTCCAGATGTAACTAGCTATACCACCATAAATGACAATATCTGGTGATTAACACGTTCTCTGGAAATAAAAATGAAAAGGATATATGTATAAGTGTGAAACAAATATGCAATGTGTAATGATGGTGATACCCTCTATCAAGGACTTAATCACCTATATGTGACACACCTCCAAAAATAAAATAAAATTCAAATTACAACAATATAAATAAATAAATAATGCGATTATATACCTTGCAGTATACAATAGTGGTGACACCCTCTAATAGTATTGGTGATCTGAGTGTAACAAGCTAAATTAATAACATACCTCAAAAATAAATGTAAATAGGGACATAATGAAATGCTACTACAAAATAAAGCGGTGATGTGATCTAATAAGTGAATCTATCATCTGCGTGTATCACACCCCTATTCAGCCAAGAATTGACTAGATGTAATTGATCAGGGTGTGACTAGTAATATAGTGGTGACACCCTCTAGTAGTGGGTCAATTATCTGTGTATGGTACACCGCATGAATGGCGGACCACACAAAAATAAAAAACCTGCAAAAAAGAAGAAAAATATTGTAAATAGAACCTCTTATAATGTAAAAATTGTGGTGGAAAAACGTATATATAAGTGACAGCCAAAAATCGTGCAAGTAGTTCAATTCATGCTGCAAAGTTCAACAACTCCAAAAACAGTTCATGAATGGAACCAGCCCTTAATAGAGGCTGTAGGTGATTAAAGCTGGTGACGAAAAAATATTCAATCAAATGTCCCACACAAATGATTCCTCAGTGACAGATGTCAAAGATGATGAGTAATTCCGTGCTCCTTCCACCTCACCACTGTGCTAGTGAATCGCACTCTCCAGACATGCACTCACCAAAATGAAATGCCAGCACTTTCATGCAAGGCAAAACAAGCTTTCTTTAAGCGGAGTTCCACCCTAAAGTGGAACTTCCGCTCATCGGATTCCTCCCCCCCTCCGGTGTCACAATTGGCACCTTTCAGGGGGGAGGGGGGTGCAGATACCTGTATAATACAGGTATCTGCACCCACTTCCGGGTACAGCTAGCCGCAGCTAGCCGCAGACTCCCCGCCCACCCCCGTTGTGTTGTGGGAAATACACAGTTCCCACAACACAACGGGGACCAGTGAAGACGCGCAGCGCGACTCGCGCATGCGCAGTAGGGAACCGGGCAGTGAAGCGGCAACGCTTCGCTTCCTGATTCCCTCAGTGTGAATGGCGGCGGCAGCACCCGAGGATCGAGGGACGGCTCGGTCTCGGGTGCCGACATCGCTGGACCCCAGGACAGGTAAGTGTCCTTATTTTAAAAGTCAGCAGCTGCAGTATTTGCAGCTGCTGACATCTAATTTTTTTTTTTTTGGTGAAACACCACTTTACCACACTCCTGGGTAAATATTGCATACGAGGCTCACAAGGATGATGTTCAATGGATCCACATAAAAGAGAATGAATGCTCCAATAGTGTAATTCCGCAATGAAAATTTATTAAAACTCATGCAAAACTTCACACATAGCACTCACATTGTGTAAACCTAAAACAAGCTCAGACCGTGTAATGCACAGCAAACTTCAACTCAGTGGATTCGACAATAACAATGGTCACGGCGGACCCGAGGTGTACAACTGCTGGATGTACTCTCACCCCTCCCTCGGGAAACCTCCGTCCCTCCGTGCGCTCGTATCCTACTCTCCTGTGTGGCCGACAGCAAGTACGTCACAACTCACAGCCACGCCCCGACATGTTTCGTCATGGAACGACTTATTCATGGGATTGGCTGTGTTCGCTGCCACTCAGCTCTTTTATCTACTCTCAAGTATCCGCCCACTGGATTGCGTCATGCGCATGCGCACACCTCGCGTCCCCGTACGCTGGATACAATGATGTCTCACAAAGCAGAGAAAATCACGGGAATCAGGCACATACAAAGTTCCACTATCGAAAATACAATTGACAAGATAATGGACATCAGATCAGCTAGTATGCTTATATAAATATGACATACAAAGCTCTACATGTATACAGTTGCCAAATAACTCTCAGTCAGCGGTTGCGATGATCTTTTCACATAGCTAGCCCACTGATGTGCAATAACCCCCTTGCAGGGCAAGTAACTAATCTGGATTTGCTCATTTACTGATCATAATCCCCAATTGATATAAAAAATATTATAAATTATTATAAATTAAAATTACAATTAAAATTAAAGGGTCCATTCTGACTTCTTAATCATATATAGAAAGCTGAACTGAAAAAGCAAAATATTAAAATGCAACTTTATCATTGCTACAATTTCTAAACAGACCTCTGATAAAAACTCTATTAAAAACTATATATGCTCCGATGCTGAATTCTGATTACAGGATAGATACCGATAAAAATGTGAAAAAATAATCGTGTTATATATGTAAAATCTATAGGGATACCAACTCTAGAGATAAAGGAAGGAAAGAAAAGGAACATGTATATAAAGTACATTCCCTAAATAATTCCCTAACATGCATGAAAACCCTGGGGACAGTATCCTAAGACTACAGGGTTCTCCCAGGTGAAAAAACTGACATGAATCAGAACCTCAAAATATCATGATCCTCCAGATAACAGTAATCTAAACTCAGATGGCAGATCTAAAAATCATTGATGAAGCAGTTAAGATCTAATTCAATGTTCAATCCTCTAGGAGTCAGACTCTTCATCAAAAATATCCATCTGGTTTCCCGCTGGGACAGGTCCCTCACTCTATTGGACCCTCTCCAGGAGGGATGTACAGTATCAATCCCACAGAATTGTAGTAGTGATGGGTCTTGTTGATGTTTTTCTTTAAAATGCAGGGAGACACTATGGTACTTGTACCCATTCTTGATGTTGGTTAGATGTTCCGAGATTCTAACCCTCAGCAATCTCTTCGTTCTCCCTACATATAAAAGGCCACACGGGCACCACATAAGATAAACCACATGCGTTAGATTACATGTGATGAATTCCCTAACTTCAAAGGATTCTCCATCCCTATTGGTTACATGAGTTATTCCTCTGTGGTTCATTCTAGCAGTCCTGCAACAAATACATTTTCTACAACTGTAGAAACCTCTAAAGTCAAATTTCAACAGGTTCTTCCTAGGTGGATCCAAAATCCTTTTAACCACATGGTCCCCAAAATTAGGGGCTTTTCTATAAATAAAGGTAGGCCGACTCGGTAACACCTCTCCCAAGTGCCTATCCTTACATAAAACATGCCAATGTTTACTAAAAATATACTCAATGTCTTTGTATTGGCAGTGAAATCCTGAAATAAAACCAGAGAACGTGTTAATCACCAGATATTGTCATTTATGGTGGTATAGCTAGTTACATCTGGAGCATTTTTGAGCGCCTGCTAATTTATCCTAGGTGTCGGTGTTTGCTAGTATTCAACCGATATTTGGGATTAAATTTATTGATTATTGTTTCTGATTTAAGTGGGCAGCTCCTCATTTCTTATTTATTAGATTGTAATTTTATTAATTTTTTGTTATCACTTTCACTAGTGTTTATACAATTCTCAATAGCTTTAAAAGGGGACTTTGGCGCGGTGGAGTTGTTCCTCGTGCAGAGGGTGAGAGCACTTAGGACACTCGGTTGTTACAGTTTATATTTTCAGTTCACCACTCGCAGCCATGGATGCGTTTAACTTTTTGACAAATAGACAACTTAGCCCCGAATCTATCTTCTCTAATGATCAACCAATGATCGAAGAAGAGGAAGACCTTTCAGTATTATTAAAGACCCTTGATGGTCTACTTGAGAAGCAAATTAAAACGTGGTGGGACGTGTTCACTTTTGAGCACTACTGTAGGGAGAACCTCATCTTTAGAAGTTTAAGATGGGAGGTATCCCCACAGGATGGTCTTAATGACCAGTCATTTATGAAGGAATGGCTGGAATTTTTTAACAAGGCAGGAAAGGAATTACAGGCATTAGTCCTGAAAAGGAAACAAATTAAATTGAAGATGCTGAATGAAAAAATTAAAGATTTACAGGACAAATTAGAACCAATGAAGGATACCAACCAGATGAAGGATTTTAATATTAATACTAAGAAGAAATTAGAAAAAATTGATCGAGAAACTCAAAAGAAGAAGGTAAAAAAATACAATAGGGATGCCAATGATTTTAAAACTAATAGAATTTATGCGTGGCAGGCCGCACTAGAGAACAACAGTGCTGACCCAGCTGCCAACAACAATGCGGCGGGGGGGATTAGCACATCCCAGACTAAAACTGAGACTAGGAAGAACTTAGTGAATAAAGTAAAAAATGGTAATGAGGTTATGAACCCAAAACCCAAAGAGAGAGGACGCAGTGTAGGGGGCGATCATTATGAAAGGGAATATCATCGTTCCCCTAGACCCGCATCACGTGGAAGAGGAGGGAGAGGATACTACCATTCTCCCAGACCTCCTTATCAGGGGAGGGATGGACACCCATCAGGATACTCTAATCAGTACCCACCCTCTGGAGATCACAGGAATTTTGCACCACAAGAATATAGGCAGTGGCAATATGATCAACCACCCTATCATTACTCTGAGGGGTATGGTCATATCCCCCTATACAATAGATTTTCACCATTGGAAAGGGAAGAGCGCCCTAGCCACCCCCCTTTTTTAGGACAACGGGGGAGGGGAAGGGGGACACCGAGGAGGAATCCCAAGAGCCCCTACCACAGAGGGGGAGGGAAACAGGTGCCCCCCCCCAGGAATCGACAGGGGAACTATGCCAAACCAAGGAGAAGGAGAGGATGTAGGGCAGGAAGATCCAAGAAACCCCAGGAAAAGACCGAGGGATGTGTAAAAACTGGGGTATATAATTTAAGCAGTGTGGAACTTAGCCATAAGTAGGGATGAGCTTCGTGTTCGAGTCGAACCCATGTTCGACTCGAACATCGGCTGTTCGACCGTCCGTCGAATTGCGAACGTTATGGGCCGTTCGCGCCAAATTCGTGTGGCGCGTCACGGCCCATAATTCACTGCGGCATCGCAGTGCATTGCTGGCTGATGATTGGCCAAGCATGCACTATGACCCGCATGCTTGGCCAATCACAGCGCCGTCAGTAGAGAGAGCTGTAATTGGCCAAAGCCAGGGTGGCTTTGGCCAATTATGGCTCAGGGGATTTAGTACACGCCCCACACTATATAAGGCCGCCTGCACGGCGGCCCTGTGTAGTGTGTTCCGGTGTGCTGATAGAGAGAGAGACAGACAGTGTCATTTGATTTGAGTTAGCTAGATTAGGCTAGATCTGTTCCTGCTATTTACATTTAGTGCAGTGCGTCCTGCTCACAGTGTTCAGCTAGATCCGTTCCTGCTATTTACATTTAGTGCAGTGCGTCCTGCTCACAGTGTTCAGTTAGATCCGTTCCTGCTATTTACATTTAGTGCAGTCAGTGCGTCCTGCTCACAGTGTTCAGCTAGATCCGTTCCTGCTATTTACATTTAGTGCAGTCAGTGCATCCTGCTCACAGTGTTCAGCTAGATCTGTTCCTGCTATTTACATTTAGTGCAGTCAGTGCGTCCTGCTCACAGTGTTCAGCTAGATCTGTTCCTGCTATTTACATTTAGTGCAGTCAGTGCGTCCTGCTCACAGTGTTCAGCTAGATCCGTTCCTGCTATTTACATTTAGTGCAGTGCGTCCTGCTCACAGTGTTCAGCTAGATCTGTTCCTGCTATTTACATTTAGTGCAGTGCGTCCTGCTCACAGTGTTCAGCTAGATCTGTTCCTGCTATTTACATTTAGTGCAGTGCGTCCCGCTCACAGTGTTCAGCTAGATCTGTTCCTGCTATTTACATTTAGTGCAGTGCGTCCCGCTCACAGTGTTCAGCTAGATCTGTTCCTGCTATTTACATTTAGTGCAGTGCGTCCTGCTCACAGTGTTCAGCTAGATCCGTTCCTGCTATTTATATTTAGTGCAGTGCGTCCTGCTCACAGTGTTCAGCTAGATCTGTTCCTGCTATTTACATTTAGTGCAGTGCGTCCCGCTCACAGTGTTCAGCTAGATCCGTTCCTGCTATTTACATTTAGTGCAGTGCGTCCTGCTCACAGTGTTCAGCTAGATCCGTTCCTGCTATTTACATTTAGTGCAGTCAGTGCGTCCTGCTCACAGTGTTCAGCTAGATCCGTTCCTGCTATTTACATTTAGTGCAGTGCGTCCTGCTCACAGTGTTCAGCTAGATCTGTTCCTGCTATTTACATTTAGTGCAGTGCGTCCTGCTCACAGTGTTCAGCTAGATCCGTTCCTGCTATTTACATTTAGTGCAGTCAGTGCGTCCTGCTCACAGTGTTCAGCTAGATCCGTTCCTGCTATTTACATTTAGTGCAGTCAGTGCGTCCTGCTCACAGTGTTCAGCTAGATCTGTTCCTGCTATTTACATTTAGTGCAGTCAGTGCGTCCTGCTCACAGTGTTCAGCTAGATCTGTTCCTGCTATTTACATTTAGTGCAGTGCGTCCTGCTCACAGTGTTCAGCTAGATCCGTTCCTGCTATTTACATTTAGTGCAGTGCGTCCTGCTCACAGTGTTCAGCTAGATCCGTTCCTGCTATTTACATTTAGTGCAGTGCGTCCTGCTCACAGTGTTCAGCTAGATCCGTTCCTGCTATTTACATTTAGTGCAGTGCGTCCTGCTCACAGTGTTCAGCTAGATCTGTTCCTGCTATTTACATTTAGTGCAGTGCGTCCTGCTCACAGTGTTCAGCTAGATCTGTTCCTGCTATTTACATTTAGTGCAGTCAGTGCGTCCTGCTCACAGTGTTCAGCTAGATCCGTTCCTGCTATTTACATTTAGTGCAGTGCGTCCTGCTCACAGTGTTCAGCTAGATCTGTTCCTGCTATTTACATTTAGTGCAGTGCGTCCTGCTCACAGTGTTCAGCTAGATCCGTTCCTGCTATTTACATTTAGTGCAGTCAGTGCGTCCTGCTCACAGTGTTCAGCTAGATCCGTTCCTGCTATTTACATTTAGTGCAGTCAGTGCGTCCTGCTCACAGTGTTCAGCTAGATCCGTTCCTGCTATTTACATTTAGTGCAGTGCGTCCTGCTCACAGTGTTCAGCTAGATCCGTTCCTGTTATCTTCCTACTGACAGGCAGGCTTGTCTGGTTACAGTATATAAAGCTACCTGAAGAAAATTACAGGTGTTCTATCCCAGCTTAGTGCAGCTACAGGCCATTAGTATGTCTGGAAGGCCAAGAAGGAGAGGCAGACAGTCACAAGCCAATAAGAGAGGGCAAGCAGGCTCTGTGTCTAGTGCTGGTCGTGGAGACGGTGCATCCTCATCAGCCCGTGGCCATGGGACACGCTTGGCCTTTTTTTCGGCAGCTGGCCGTGTTGAGCCGCAACATGCAGAAAACTTGTTTGAGTGGATGACCAAGCCGTCCTCATCCTCCTCATCCTCTCTCACCCATGCCCAGGGTGCTTTGTCTGGCAAAGCAGCGGCCTCTTCCCTCAGCTCAATGTCATCAGTGACTCCTTCCCTAGCTCCACCATGTCCTCATGAGGTTTCCCTCGAACTGTTTGACCACAGTGTTGGGTACATGCTCCAGGAGGATGCCCAGCGTTTGGAAGGCTCTGATGATGATACTGAGCTCGATGAAGGCAGTAACATGAGCACGGACAGAGGGGGTGCCCAAGAAGGACAGCAATCTGGCAGTCATGCTCCCCCTGCTGCAGCATACTGCCAGGTTTGCTCCAGTGATGAGGAGGGAGGGGATGATGAGGTCACTGACTCAACGTGGGTGCCTGATAGGAGAGAGGAGGAGGAGGAGGCGGCACATCACCAACGAGGCAGGATGCCCTCCAGGGGCCAGCCTAAGGGCAGCACATTGACTGCATCACACCCCAAAGCTCCACATGTGCAGGGCGCTGCAGTCTCTGCGCGTTATTCAAAAAGTTCTTTGGTGTGGGCCTTTTTTGAGACGAGTGCATCAGATCGCACTGCTGCTATTTGCAACATATGTCTCAAGCGTATCTCGCGTGGCCAAAACATCTCCCGCTTGGGTACCACATGCTTGACCAGACATATGTTGACCTGCCATGCAGTTCGTTGGCAAGCATATCTAAAAGACCCACACCAAAGAACAAAGAGGATCTCTCCTTGCTCCTCATCAGCTGAGATTTCCAACCCCACTAGACCTTCAGTCCTCTCTGAGACCTGCAGTGAGAGGAATGAAGGTGTAGAATTAGGTGTGTCACAGCCAAGTACTTGTGGGCAATCTGCTTTTGGTACACCGACGCCAGATTGTACCAGGCAAATTTCCCTGCCCCAGCTGCTGCACCGCCGAAAGAAGTTTGCTCCCAGCCATCCACATGCCCAGCGGTTGAATGCTAGCTTGGCAAAATTGCTAGCACTTCAACTGCTGCCTTTTCAGTTGGTAGACTCTGCCCCCTTCCGTGAGTTTGTGGAATGTGCGGTTCCTCAGTGGCAGGTACCCAAACGCCACTTTTTCTCACGGAAGGCGATTCCAGCTCTCTACCGGCATGTGGAAGGCAATGTCCATGCCTCGCTGGACACGGGGCGGTCAGCGGTAAGGTGCATATTACCGCTGACTCATGGTCCAGCAGGCATGGACAGGGACGTTACTTAAGTTTCACGGCGCATTGGGTGACTCTGCTGGCAGCTGGGAAGGATGCAGGACAAGGTGCAGTAGTGTTGGAGGTTGTTCCGCCACCACGCCTCCAAAATGCTGATTGTGACACACCTCTCTCCTCCACCCCCTCCTCTTCTTCTTCCTCCATGGCCTCTTCCTCGGAACCAGCGGTGCTCCGTAGGCGTTCAAGGGGCTACGCAAGTACGCAGGCCAAAAGATGCCATGCGGTGCTTGAGCTGGTGTGCTTGGGGGACAGGAGCCACACTGGGGCAGAGGTTCTGTCAGCTCTGCAGGGGCAGGTTCAGAGGTGGTTGACGCCACGCCAACTTAAGGCAGGAATGGTGGTTTGCGACAATGGCACCAACCTCCTCTCTGCCCTCCGACAGGGACAACTGACCCATGTGCCCTGTTTGGCTCACGTCCTTAACTTGGTGGTGCAGCGGTTCTTGGGCAGGTACCCGGGCTTACAGGATGTCCTGAGGCAGGCCAGGAAAGTCTGTGTGCATTTCCGCCGGTCATATAATGCCAGTGCTCGGCTGACGGACCTCCAAAAGGAGTTTAACCTGCCCAAGAACCGCCTAATCTGTGACATGCCCACCAGGTGGAACTCGACATTGGCCATGCTGCAGCGGCTGCACACGCAGCAGAGGGCCATCAATGAGTACCTGTGCGACTATGGCACCAGGACAGGGTCAGGGGACCTTGGTTTTTTTTCCCCACGCCAGTGGGCCATGATCAGGGATGCATGCACTGTCCTGTCACCATTCAAGGAGGCCACGAGGATGGTGAGCACTGACAGTGCATGCATCAGTGACACTGTCCCCCTTGTCCACCTGTTGGAGCACACGCTGCGTGGAATAATGGACAGGGCACTTGAGGCAGAACAGAGGCAGGAAGAGGAGGACTTCCTTAGCTCTCAAGGCCCCCTTTATCCAGACAGTGTTCCTGCGTGCCCGCCGATCACACAGGAAGAGGAGGAGGAGGAAGATTGTGTCAGTATGGAGGTGGAGCCTGGCACTCAGCATCAGCAGTCTTTAAGGGATCAGTCCCAAGGAACACATGGACTTGTACGTGGCTGGGAGGAGGTGGCTGCGGACGTTGTTGTCCTTAGTGACCCAGAGGACTCCGGACCGAATGCCTCAGCAAACCTACGCTGCATGGCCTCCCTGATCCTGCAAAGCCTGCGTAAGGATCCTCGTATTCGTGGTATCAAGGAGAAGGACCAATACTGGCTGGCAACCCTCCTTGATCCACGTTACAAGGGTAAGGTTGCGGACCTTATCTTGCCATCGCAGAGGGAGCAGAGGATGAAACATCTTCGGGAGGCCTTGCAGAAAGGTCTGTGCAACGCGTTCGCAGAGACTGGGAGGTTACAAACTCCTGTTTCTGGACAACGTGTTGCTGAGGCTTCGGTCAGTCAAAGAAGGAGCGGTGGAGAAGGTGGCCGTCTGACCGATGCGTTCAGACAATTTTTTGGTCCGCAGCCCCAAGGTATGATCGGTTCCAGCAACCATCGCCAGCGTCTGTTTTACATGGTGCAGGAATACCTAGGGGCAAGATCAGACTTGGACACCTTTCCCACCGAAAATCCTCTGGGTTACTGGGTCTTGAGGATGGATCACTGGCCAGAGCTTGCACAGTATGCAATTGAGCTACTGGCCTGTCCTGCATCCAGCGTTCTTTCGGAACGCACATTCAGTGCTGCTGGAGGCGTGGTAACCGATCACAGGGTGCGTCTGTCCACTGACTCGGTCGATCGGCTGACCTTCATAAAAATGAATCAGTCTTGGATCACCACCAGCTACCAAGCACCTGATGCTGATGTAACTGAATAATTTTTTTCAGATCCCTTCAAAGACTGCCTATGCTGATGCTGAGTGACTATCCCTGAGTAATTATCCTCTTCCTCCTCAATCATCACGCTGATAGCTTGTAAGAACATTTTTGGTTCTGGGCGCCACCACCAGTGCCTAAGGCACAATTTTTCAGCCCCTGTATAACAGGGGCGTGTAATTACAATTTTTGATGTAATACTTTGCAGCAGGGCTCGTTCCTGCATTCCAACTAGAGTGTCTGTGAGGGGTTGCAGTGTTGTGGCACCAGCACCAGTGCCTAAGGCCCAATTTTTCTGCCCCTGTCTAACAGGGGCGTGTAATTACAATTTTTGATGCAATACTTTGCAGCAGGGCTCGTTCCTGCGTTCCAACTAGAGTGTCTGTGAGGGGTTGCAGTGTTGTGGCACCAGCACCAGTGCCTAAGGCCCAATTTTTCTGCCCCTGTCTAACAGGGGCGTGTAATTACAATTTTTGATGCAATACTTTGCAGCAGGGCTCGTTCCTGCGTTCCAACTAGAGTGTCTGTGAGGGGTTGCAGTGTTGTGGCACCAGCACCAGTGCCTAAGGCCCAATTTTTCTGCCCCTGTCTAACAGGGGCGTGTAATTACAATTTTTGATGCAATACTTTGCAGCAGGGCTCGTTCCTGCGTTCCAACTAGAGTGTCTGTGAGGGGTTGCAGTGTTGTGGCACCAGCACCAGTGCCTAAGGCCTAATTTTTCAGCTCCTGTTCAACAGGGGCATGTAATTACAATTCTTGATCTAATATTTCACAGCAGGGCCCTGTGAGGGCTTACAGTGTTTTGGCCACAGCAACACCTAAGGCCCAAATTTCTGCTGAGTATATAGGGCAGGACCCTACTTTCAAACATCTAACTTACAAACGACTCCTACTTGCAAACGGAAGGAGACAACAGGAAGTGAGATGAAATCTACCCCTAGGAAGGGAAATTCTCTCATGTAAGAGTTAATATGGGAAAACAATTTCTCCTTTCCACTGATGCTTTCCAATCCTTGTTCCACAAAAAAACCCAAATTTTCAAAAAACATTTTTCATTGGGACAAAAAAGTGAGGTGAAATCTTCTGAAGAGGAGGAAAGACGCAAAACAAATGTCACAGGGGTGATAACCCTTCCCTATGTTTTCCAAAAAGCTTAGAAAAGATTTTTTGGCTGGAGCTAAACACGTTAAAAATGTTCAAAATTACAAACAGATTCTACTTAACAACAAACCTACAGTCCCTGTCTTGTTTGCACCGCCTGTATACTGCTGTTCAGAGTATATAGGGACCTTTCCTTATTTTAATTTGGGTGCGGGGTTCCCCTTAATATCCATACAAGACCCAAAGGGCCTGGTAATGGACTGGGGGGTACCCATGCCGTTTGTCTCACTGATTTTCATCCATATTGCCAGGACCCGACATGACATTAAACCCGCAAGCAGTTTTAAATGAGATTTTTTTCCTTTAAAAATGACATTTGGTGCAGGGACTGTTCTAAACATGGGAAACACGCGTCACTTTACAGGCATACTATAGACACCCCCCAGGTACGATATTTAAAGGAATATTTCACTTTTTTTTTTTTACTTTAAGCATCATTAAAATCACTGCTCCCGAAAAAACGGCCGTTTTTAAACGTTTTTTTTGCATTGATACATGTCCCCTGGGGTAGGACCCGGGTCCCCACACCCTTTTTAGGACAATACCATGCAAATTAGCCTTTAAAATGAGCACTTTTGATTTCGAACGTTCGAGTCCCATAGACGTCAATGGGGTTCTAACGTTCGTGCGAACTTGCGGTCCGTTCGCGGGTTCTGGTGCGAACCGAACCGGGGGGTGTTCGGCTCATCCCTAGCCATAAGGAACTTAACATTCTAAATCTGGGTCTAAAATGCGCCCCTAAAAGGGAAATGAACAAATTCGATGTGTATATTGATGCACACAAGTTTATCAGAAAGATGAACATCAAAAAATACTTCCTGAGTCATCCGGTGGAATCCTCTGAGAGATCTAGGGTACCCACAAATAAGATAGACACGGGGTTAAGGAATAAATCCATCTTTAATCCCCAAAACCCAAGCAACCATTTCATAGAGGTATTTAAGAGCTTGGTGCTGAGTGATATTGAGAAGTTAGTACCACGTAAGGGTGTGAACCCCTATTATATCAGGGACGGCATCAGATCTCTAGAAGAAAAAAAGAATTTGATAGTACGCCCGGCTGATAAGGGGGGTGGTGTGGTTCTGTTGGACAAAATATTTTACTTGAATCAACTGTTGGAATTGGTGGGAGATAGAACCACATATAGAAAATTACCGGCAGACCCAACGGACGCCTATAAGGTACAATTATCCGCCCTTGTAGATTGGGGTTTTAAGATGGATGCATTGAATGTTAAAGAAAAGAGATATTTAGTTCCCAGTGCATGCCGAATCCCTATCATTTACACCTTACCTAAGGTGCACAAGAATATACAGTGCCCTCCGCCTCGGCCAATTGTGAATGGAATTGGTTCTGTCACGGCGAGATTAGGTGAATATCTTGACACATTTCTTCAACCGAGTGTCAAGGACACGAGGGCCTATTTGAAAGATACCAGTGATTTATTAACATTACTTAGTGATGTCAAATTGGAGACCTCATCGACAGTGTATTTGGTAACGGCTGATGTAGCCTCCCTATACACTATTATTCAACACGAAGATGCTGCCTTAGCCCTGAATTGGGCCTTAAGTAAGAGAGATGATATCCCTGATGTACAGAAGAGATTTTTGGGACATGCATTGGATTTTTGCATGTCCCATAGTTATTTTTGGTGTGACGGACACTTCTACTCCCAGCAGGTTGGCGTGGCGATGGGAGCCAAATATGCTCCCAGCCTCGCCAACCTGTTCATGGCAGAGTGGGAGGATAGAAAAGTGTTTAGTCAGAGAAGACCCCAACTGTTATTCTACCGTCGTTTCATAGACGACCTCTTGTTCATTTGGGAGGGGACAGAGGAATCGGCCATTGATTTTGTACAAGAGCTCAATAACAATTCTAACAACATTAAATTGGAGCATCAGATTAGTAACATATCGGTCAACTTTTTGGATGTGACCATTGAGAGACAGGGCAACTCACTGAAAACTAAGGTTTATTTCAAGCCAACTGATCGAAATAGCTACCTATCAATAAGAAGTGGCCACCATCCGGCTTGGATAAAAAACATTCCAAAGGGGCAGTTATTACGTGTACGTCGAAATTGTACAGAACTGGAAGATTTTTTTGAGCAAGCAGATGTTCTTAAAAACAGATTCATACAAAGAGGGTATCGGGAGGATGAATTAAATAAAATCACTCAGGAAGTAGCATTAGTACCTAGGGAACAATGCCTAAAAAAATCTGACAATGCACCCAGTGATGGCAAGCACCAATTTGGTTTTATTTCAGGATTTCACTGCCAATACAAAGACATTGAGTATATTTTTAGTAAACATTGGCATGTTTTATGTAAGGATAGGCACTTGGGAGAGGTGTTACCGAGTCGGCCTACCTTTATTTATAGAAAAGCCCCTAATTTTGGGGACCATGTGGTTAAAAGGATTTTGGATCCACCTAGGAAGAACCTGTTGAAATTTGACTTTAGAGGTTTCTACAGTTGTAGAAAATGTATTTGTTGCAGGACTGCTAGAATGAACCACAGAGGAATAACTCATGTAACCAATAGGGATGGAGAATCCTTTGAAATTAGGGAATTCATCACATGTAATCTAACGCATGTGGTTTATCTTATGTGGTGCCCGTGTGGCCTTTTATATGTAGGGAGAACGAAGAGATTGCTGAGGGTTAGAATCTCGGAACATCTAACCAACATCAAGAATGGGTACAAGTACCATAGTGTCTCCCTACATTTTAAAGAAAAACATCAACAAGACCCATCACTACTACAATTCTGTGGGATTGATACTGTACATCCCTCCTGGAGAGGGTCCAATAGAGTGAGGGACCTGTCCCAGCGGGAAACCAGATGGATATTTTTGATGAAGAGTCTGACTCCTAGAGGATTGAACATTGAATTAGATCTTAACTGCTTCATCAATGATTTTTAGATCTGCCATCTGAGTTTAGATTACTGTTATCTGGAGGATCATGATATTTTGAGGTTCTGATTCATGTCAGTTTTTTCACCTGGGAGAACCCTGTAGTCTTAGGATACTGTCCCCAGGGTTTTCATGCATGTTAGGGAATTATTTAGGGAATGTACTTTATATACATGTTCCTTTTCTTTCCTTCCTTTATCTCTAGAGTTGGTATCCCTATAGATTTTACATATATAACACGATTATTTTTTCACATTTTTATCGGTATCTATCCTGTAATCAGAATTCAGCATCGGAGCATATATAGTTTTTAATAGAGTTTTTATCAGAGGTCTGTTTAGAAATTGTAGCAATGATAAAGTTGCATTTTAATATTTTGCTTTTTCAGTTCAGCTTTCTATATATGATTAAGAAGTCAGAACGGACCCTTTAATTTTAATTGTAATTTTAATTTATAATAATTTATAATATTTTTTATATCAATTGGGGATTATGATCAGTAAATGAGCAAATCCAGATTAGTTACTTGCCCTGCAAGGGGGTTATTGCACATCAGTGGGCTAGCTATGTGAAAAGATCATCGCAACCGCTGACTGAGAGTTATTTGGCAACTGTATACATGTAGAGCTTTGTATGTCATATTTATATAAGCATACTAGCTGATCTGATGTCTATTATCTTGTCAATTGTATTTTCGATAGTGGAACTTTGTATGTGCCTGATTCCCGTGATTTTCTCTGCTTTGTGAGACATCATTGTATCCAGCGTACGGGGACGCGAGGTGTGCGCATGCGCATGACGCAATCCAGTGGGCGGATACTTGAGAGTAGATAAAAGAACTGAGTGGCAGCGAACACAGCCAATCCCATGAATAAGTCGTTCCATGACGAAACATGTCGGGGCGTGGCTGTGAGTTGTGACGTACTTGCTGTCGGCCACACAGGAGAGTAGGATACGAGCGCACGGAGGGACGGAGGTTTCCCGAGGGAGGGGTGAGAGTACATCCAGCAGTTGTACACCTCGGGTCCGCCGTGACCATTGTTATTGTCGAATCCACTGAGTTGAAGTTTGCTGTGCATTACACGGTCTGAGCTTGTTTTAGGTTTACACAATGTGAGTGCTATGTGTGAAGTTTTGCATGAGTTTTAATAAATTTTCATTGCGGAATTACACTATTGGAGCATTCATTCTCTTTTATGTGGATCCATTGAACATCATCCTTGTGAGCCTCGTATGCAATATTTACCCAGGAGTGTGGTAAAGAAAGCTTGTTTTGCCTTGCATGAAAGTGCTGGCATTTCATTTTGGTGAGTGCATGTCTGGAGAGTGCGATTCACTAGCACAGTGGTGAGGTGGAAGGAGCACGGAATTACTCATCATCTTTGACATCTGTCACTGAGGAATCATTTGTGTGGGACATTTGATTGAATATTTTTTCGTCACCAGCTTTAATCACCTACAGCCTCTATTAAGGGCTGGTTCCATTCATGAACTGTTTTTGGAGTTGTTGAACTTTGCAGCATGAATTGAACTACTTGCACGATTTTTGGCTGTCACTTATATATACGTTTTTCCACCACAATTTTTACATTATAAGAGGTTCTATTTACAATATTTTTCTTCTTTTTTGCAGGTTTTTTATTTTTGTGTGGTCCGCCATTCATGCGGTGTACCATACACAGATAATTGACCCACTACTAGAGGGTGTCACCACTATATTACTAGTCACACCCTGATCAATTACATCTAGTCAATTCTTGGCTGAATAGGGGTGTGATACACGCAGATGATAGATTCACTTATTAGATCACATCACCGCTTTATTTTGTAGTAGCACATTTCATTATGTCCCTATTTACATTTATTTTTGAGGTATGTTATTAATTTAACTTGTTACACTCAGATCAACAATACTATTAGAGGGTGTCACCACTATTGTATACTGCAAGGTATATAATCGCATTATTTATTTATTTATATTGTTGTAATTTGAATTTTATTTTATTTTTGGAGGTGTGTCACATATAGGTGATTGAGTCCTTGATAGAGGGTATCACCATCATTACACATTGCATATTTGTTTCACACTTATACATATATCCTTTTCATTTTTATTTCCAGAGAACGTGTTAATCACCAGATATTGTCATTTATGGTGGTATAGCTAGTTACATCTGGAGCATTTTTGAGCGCCTGCTAATTTATCCTAGGTGTCGGTGTTTGCTAGTATTCAACCGATATTTGGGATTAAATTTATTGATTATAAGTATGTATAAAGGTGAAAGATAACAGAGTATATAAAAAATATTGATACTTTATTCAAAATTTCACATAAATATAGAGAATTTAAAAGCAATCAGGTATACAATAACTGCAAATGATCCTAGACATACAGGTTCTATTTGTGAAGAACTCATACGTGAGTGATACATATGGAAAAATCCAACATGTTTCGGAATGTTTGAGATGTAAATTCCTTCTTCAGGGATTTCCTGTGCAGTTATAATATGTAGTCTGCAAAGTGTATGAAAAATAGAAACATACTAAAAACGGGGTATATAAGTACTAGACATATGTAGTCTAGTAGGCATACATAGGTTAGTTAGGGGGCTTGGGAAAAGTGGGAGAACGAAATAAAACTGATAATAATAACACACCAATAAAGACAAAAACTTACTAGTTACACCGTTTGTAGTTGTTTGTAAGAATCAGAGAAGATACACTGTTGGAAAATGATGCTTCCAGTTCTGATCTCCCAAGTTTGTGAGGAAACAAAGGGGAAGGAGTTGGAGAAGTTTGAAATCTCAGTCCATATTTTTGCAATGTTGCCCCATGTCAATTACATGGATGGCAGCATTATAGCAGGCAGGGTCATGGGGCACAACCGGCTAATGTGGTCCACGAGGAAAGGCTGAATAGGTATACATGCCAAGTCCTGTGATAAAAATGATGTATCGTCAGGTATACTATACTGGTATGAAGTATGACACGTTGATCTATATATATAACGTAACATATGTGAAGACTATAGGGGCTGGATAGACTTAAATGAATATGCCTCTAAAGAAAGGAGAAATCTAAAAAGTAAAGCAGCATATGTAGATATATATACCATGCTCTATAATAGTGTCCGTAGATTTAGATACAGCAAGCCTATGCAGTCGCTATGGCGAGAGGGGGCTCTAAAGCCCATATATTATGTATAGGGATAAACTGTTTATAAGGCTAAATAGATGTATAATTGCCCGTAGATAGTGGGTAGGGGAGTATATTACATATACATCTAGTTTGTTTAGCACTATATAGTAATTAGTTAAAGTATATAAGGCTGCTGAGATGTAAATAGAGTACAAGTAAAAAGAACATAATCCAACGGCTGCTGAGATGTAAATAAAGTACAAGTAAAAAAGAGCATAATCCAACAATGCTTACTTAGTGGATGAGAGTCCGGATACAACTGCTCCAAAACAAACGTAGGGTGTGTGAGAAGGAGACAGGCATATTACCGCAATATAAGCCAGCTGATTGCGAGATGGATCCGCCTCAAGGGGGCAGGAAGTCTCGCAATCATAGGTGCTGATAGGTCAGTGAATGAAAGCAAAGAGGAGGACTGCATAAACTAGGCGACACGCCTCCCACAGCTGACTAGTGTCAGCAAAGGAGGCGATGCTGTCGCCTAGTGCACGTTCCCCCGGCGCAACGGCGTACGACGCCAACACGCCGGCTGGCGTGATGACGTCAGACGTCAGAGCGCCGCCGACACGAAGAGAGGGACGCCACCATGATGGATCCGAGGGTCCGCCGCACAGCACTTGCACGGACGGCGGAACACTGCGGATCACCAGGCGTCCGAAGTAAGGCTGCACACACAAGTGTGTGGAGCCTACCGGTGCCAGGGGACATCGCAAAGCCGAGAGGAAACCTTACCAGTGCCTGAATGAATGCTAATCTTGGAAATGATTACAACAAATTGGAATGTTAAAGCTTATGGAAGATCAGAAGAGGTGATGGCTAAAACATAAAAAGATTGTACATGATTAAAGATCATTGTATATAATGTTAAATCCACTACAAAAAAAGATATCACAAGATATTATGATTTTACATTGCATTTCTATGGTTTGCATACAATGTACATAATCTGAAGATATTAATATCAAAATACACTAATATATATTGTAATCTCATCATAATCCAATGATAATAGACATAACGAATGGCAATGCATCTTGAACCTCCATACCCATCTTGACATTCTACGAGAAAATCGTATAATTAATGTATTATAATATATATAATAACGAAAATAATAAAGTAGAGAGAAACAAAGACCAATGGGAAAAGGGAAAAAGAAATCATGAAAAATGAAGAACATGGGCATTTATCAAAATAAGGTGTAAAGACTCCTACATGTCACCCTCATAGCCCCCTGATGTAAATCCTTGGAGGAAGGGTTTGAAACTCAAAATTTCGTTCAATCCTGGAGGTGAGGTGGCATTTAAAGTAGAAATCCACCTCATCTCCCGCTGGAGGAGTAATTTGTTCAAATGGCATAGTGTTTCGCAGAAAATAACCAGCCGTTGGGGAGGTATGGGTTCTTGTTAGCGTTCATATAGCGGCAATACCCGCAGGAACCACAAGGGAGGGTGCCTAAAGTGTTACAAGGGTCTCCTCGAGTGAGGCCCCTAAATTCACTTCTGACCAATCGGTCACCCACCGACGTGGTACGACGGAAGGTGAGCAAGGGGTCAGATGACACAAAGGGGCCCACAATTGGATCATTAGTGAGGAGGTGCCAATATTTGGAAAGAATCTGTCTCAGTTCCATGTGTTCATTTGAAAAGGTCGTGATTATCCTAGTGTAAGGATTTAAAGCAGAGGTCGATCTGCCCGATGTTCGTAACAGATCTTGTCTATCGCGAGCCTTGGCTTTATTAAAAGCTTTTTTCAAGCACTTATGACTGTACCCTCTATCTAGGAGTCGACTCTTGAAGGATCTGGCTTCTCTGAGGAAGTCATCATTGTTAGAACAATTGCTTTTAATCCTCAAGAATTAAATGAAAGGAATTGAATTGATTAGGGGTCTTGGATGAAAACTATTGGAGTGTAAAATTGTATTTCCCGATGTAGGTTTCCGATGGAGTTTACAGGCTAAACAATTATTGGGATCCTTAAATATTTCAATATCCAAAAACGTTAGGGAATTATGATTGTGAACCATCGTGAATTTCAAGTTAAATGCATTATCATTCAAAACATCCGACAAAGTATAAAGTAATTCCACAGGTCCCTCCCATAGGATGAAGATATCGTCAATGTACCTGTGCCATAACCTGATGTGGCGCAGGTACAAAGCGAGATCCTCATCCTCCATTAGGGTTTTCTCCCATTCCCCCAGGTACAGATTGGCATAGCCAGGGGCACAACAAGTGCCCCTGGCTACGCCCTGTACCTGGAGGAAGTGCTGGCCACGAAAACTGAACACATTATGACGGAGTATGAAATCAAGTGCCAATAGTACGAATTCATTAAATTTTTTTTGGACGGAGGAGTTTGTGATAAAATTCTTTGAATACAGGTTAGCCCTTTGTCATGGGGAATTGAACTGTAAAGTGTTTCTACATCAATGGAAACTAGGATAGTCTCATTAGTTACCTGGACGCCATAGATGATTTGAAGTAAATGGATTGTATCTTTTACGTATGATGGTAGAGAGAATACGAATGGCCTTAGATGTTCATCAACCATTTTAGAAAGGTTCTCGGTAATGGACCCATTACCCGACACAATCAGTCTTCCTGGGGGATCTTTGTTGTTCTTATGAATTTTGGGGAGAGAGTAAAATGTAGGGATAATGGGAAAGGGGGTGCGAATGAATTTCCATAATTGATCAGAAATAATGTTGTTATTGAGTGCTTTGTCTACGAGAATGTAAAATTGCTCGTTGAACAAAGTAATTATTTCAGGCTTAATTGGTCTATACCATTCGGTGTTATTAAGTATCTGCATACACATTGATACATAATTATTATTGTTCATTAGTACGATATTTCCGCCCTTATCTGAGGGTTTAATAACCAGATTAGGGTTGTTTGCTAATGCATTCAAGGCCTGTTTTTCTTTGTTTGTTAAATTTTCAGGGAGGCTTCTATTCGTATTCATCTCTCTAATTTCCTGGGTTGATAATTTTAAGAAAGTAGATATGCCTTGGTTGGTACCTGGGGAGGGATACAGGTCAGATTTTTTCTTCAATTTAGAAGATATCTGATCTTTTGTATTGGAACTAGTAGGTGGATTCAAGAGGGATTCCAAATCTATGGTATTTATGAGGTCTCGAGTGTCGCTTTCCTCTAGCAGTGTATTTAGATCATTCAATGCCTGTCGCTCTTTGAGGGATCGAAATGGAGGATGAGGATCTCGCTTTGTACCTGCGCCACATCAGGTTAAGGTGCAGGTACATCGACGATATCTTCATCCTATGGGAGGGACCTGTGGAATTACTTTATACTTTGTTGGATGTTTTGAATGATAATGCATTTAACTTGAAATTCACGATGGTTCACAATCATAATTCCCTAACGTTTTTGGATATTAAAATATTTAAGGATCCCAATAATTGTTTAGCCTGTAAACTCCATCGGAAACCTACATCGGGAAATACAATTTTACACTCCAATAGTTTTCATCCAAGACCCCTAATCAATTCAATTCCTTTCAGTCAATTCTTGAGGATTAAACGCAATTGTTCTAACAATGATGACTTCCTCAGAGAAGCCAGATCCCTCAAGAGTCGACTCCTAGATAGAGGGTACAGTCATAAGTGCTTGAAAAAAGCTTTTAATAAAGCCAAGGCTCGCGATACACAAGATCTGTTACGAACATCGGGCAGATCGACCTCTGCTTTAAATCCTTACACTAGGATAATCACGACCTTTTCAAATGAACACATGGAACTGAGACAGATTCTTTCCAAATATTGGCACCTCCTCACTAATGACCCAATTGTGGGCCCCTTCATGTCACCTGACCCCTTGCTCACCTTCCGTCGTACCACGTCGGTGGGTGACCGATTGGTCAGAAGTGAATTTAGGGGCCTCACTCGAAGAGACCCTTGTAACACTTTAGGCACCTTCCCTTGTGGTTCCTGCGGGTATTGCCGCTATATGAACACTAACAAGAACCCATACCTCCCCAGCGGCTGGTTATTTTCTGCGAAACACTATGCCAACTGCCAAACCACATTCGTTGTATATTTGATACAGTGCGAATGTGGCTGTTATTATGTGGGCAAAACCATTCAGAAATTATGCAAACGCCTCTATCGCCATATATTGGCCATGAAAACTAAAGATCCAGATTTCCCCTGGGGACGACACATAGCCACAGTCCATGATGAGCCTTTCCAAAGATATCAGTTTTAGTCTTGGATCGGCTACACCACAATCCTCGAGGAGGCGATTTGAACAAATTACTCCTCCAGCGGGAGATGAGGTGGATTTCTACTTTAAATGCCACCTCACCTCCAGGATTGAACGAAATTTTGAGTTTCAAACCCTTCCTCCAAGGATTTACATCAGGGGGCTATGAGGGTGACATGTAGGAGTCTTTAGACCTTATTTTGATAAATGCCCATGTTCTTCATTTTTCATGATTTCTTTTTCCCTTTTCCCATTGGTCTTTGTTTCTCTCTACTTTATTATTTTAGTTACTATATATATTATGATACATTAATTATACGATTTTCTCGTAGAATGTCAAGATGGGTATGGAGGTTCAAGATGCATTGCCATTTGTTATGTCGATTATCATTGGATTATGATGAGATTACAATATATATTAGTGTATTTTGATATTAATATCTTCTGATTATGTACATTGTATGCAAACCATAGAAATGCAATGTAAAATCATAATACCTCCTGATATCTTTTTTTGTAGTGTATTTAACATTATATACAATGATCTTTAATCATGTACAATCTTTTTATGTTTTAGCCATCACCTCTTCTGATCTTCCATAAGCTTTAACATTCCAATTTGTTGTAATCATTTCCCAGATTAGCAATCATTCAGGCACTGGTATGGTTTGCCTCTCGGCTTTGCGCTGTCCCCCGGCACGGGTAGGCTCCACACACTTGTGTGTGGAGCCTTACTTCGGACACCTGGTGATCCGCACTGTTCCGCCGTCCGCGCAAGCGCTGTGCGGCGGACCCTCGGATACATCATAGTGGCGTCCCTCTCTTCGTGTTGGCGGTGCTCTGACATCTGACGTCATCACGCCAGCCGGCGTGGTGGCGTCGTACGCCGTTGCGCCGGGGGAACGTGCACTAGGCGACAGCATCGCCTCCTTTGCTGACACTAGTCAGCTGTGGGAGGCGTGTCGCCTAGTTTATGCAGTCCTCCTCTTTGCTTTCATTCACTGACCTATCAGCACCTATGATTGCGAGACTTCCTGCGCCCTTGAGGCGGATCCATCTCGCAATCAGCTGGCTTATATTGCGGTAATACGCCTGTCTCCTTCTCACACACACCCTACATTTGTTTTGGAGCAGTTGTATCCGGACTCCCATCCACTAAGTAAGCATTGTTGGATTATGCTCTTTTTTACTTGTACTTTATTTACATCTCAGCAGCCGTTGGATTATGTTCTTTTTACTTGTACTCTATTTACATCTCAGCAGCCTTATATACTTTAACTATTTACTATATAGTGCTAAACAAACTAGATGTATATGTAATATACTCCCCTACCCACTATCTACGGGCAATTATACATCTATTTAGCCTTATAAACAGTTTATCCCTATACATAATATATGGGCTTTAGAGCCCCCTCTCTCCATAGCGACTGCATAGGCTTGCTGTATCTAAATCTACAGCCACTATTATAGAGCATGGTATATATCTACATATGCTGCTTTACTTTTTAGATTACTCCTTTCTTTAGAGGCATATTCATTTAAGTTTATCCAGCCCCTATAGTCTTCACATATGTTACGTTATATATATAGATCAACGTGTCATACTTCATACCAGTATAGTATACCTGACTATACATCATTTTTATCACAGGACTTGGCATGTATACCTATTTAGCCGTTCCTCGTGGACCACATTAGCCAGTTGTGCCCTATGACCCTGCCTGCTATATTGCTGTCATCCATGTAATTGACATGGGGCAACATTGCAAAAATATGGACTGAGATTTCAAACTACTCCAACTCCTTCCCCTTTGTTTCCTCACAAATTTGGAAGATCAGAACTGGAAGCATCATTTTCCAACAGTGTATCTTCTCTGATTCTTACAAACAACTACAAACGGTGTAACTAGTAAGTTCTTGTCTTTATTGGTGTGTTATTATTATCAGTTTTATTTCGTTCTCCCACTTTTCCCAAGCCCCCTAACTAACCTATGTATGCCTACTAGACTACATATGTCTAGTACTTATATACCCCGTTTTTAGTATGTTTCTATTTTTCATACACTTTGCAGACTACATATTATAACTGCACAGGAAATCCCCGGGAAGAAGGAATTTACATCTCAAACATTCCGAAACATGTTGGATTCTTCCATATGTATCACTCACGTATGAGTTCTTCACAAATAGAACCTATATGTCTAGGATCATTTGCAGTTATTGTATACCTGATTGCTTTTAAATTCTCTATATTTATGTGTAATTTTGAATAAAGTATTAAAAATTTTTATATACTCTGTTATCTTTCACCTTTATACATACTTATGCTCTCCATCTCCCTCCCACCCACAAAATCCCTGGGGTCCCCCCTTTTGGTCATATACTTTTGCTATCTTTACATCACAGTCTCCCATCTTTACAGCACAGTTCAGCATCTTTATATCACAGCCCCCCCCCCCCCCAATACACCATAGTCCTCCATCTTTATATCACAGTTCTACCCCTTTGCATCACAGTCCCCCATCTTGCATCACAGTACCCCATTTGCATCACAGTCCCCCCTTTTACATCACAGTCCCCATCTTGCACCACAGTCATCTATTTGTATCACAGTTCCCCCTTTTACATCACAGTCCCCCATTTGCATCACAGTCCCCCCTTTTTCATCACAGTCCCCATCTTGCACCACAGTCCCCCATTTGCATCACAGTCCCCCATTTGCATCACAGTCCCCCATTTGCATCACAGTCCTCCTTTTCCTTCACAGTCCCCATCTTGCACCACAGTCCCCCATTTGCATCACAGTCACCCCTTTTACATCACAGTCCTGAATTTTAAATCACAGTGTCCCCATCCCCTTTACAGCACAAAGCAGGTAGGTCAGTGTGTGTATGTCAGGTAGGTCAGTGTATGTAGGTCAGTGTATGTAGGTCGGTGTATGTCAGGTAGGTCAGTGTATGTATGTCAGTAGGTCAGTGTATGTATGACAGGTAAGTCAGTGTATGTATGTCAGGTATATCAGTGTATGCAGGTCAGTGTATGTCAGTTAGGTCAGTGTATGTATGTCAGGTAGGTCAGTGTATGTATGTCAGGTAAGTCAGTGTATGTGTGTCAGGTATATCAGTGTATGCAGGTCAGTGTATGTCAGTTAGGTCAGTGTATGTATGTCAGGTAGGTCAGTGTACCAGCCCACCTTATCAGCACAGCTCCCTTTCCTTTACATCAGTATGCTAATCCCTCCCATCCCCCCTCCTGTCCTACCTTTCTTAGCAGAGAGTGGGAAGTGCTATCAGTCTGAATGGATACCGGGGCAATTTCTTCTGTTAACAAGTGGGAGATTGGTTTCCAGGACTGCCCCACGTCGTAGCAACCAACCAGTTGCTTGTTTACTTGAGAAGTGGAGCAGCTCCCGCTCAAAATGCAGACCGATTGCACCATCAATTCTCTGCCCTGCTGTGAAGATGACAGCAGGGGTGGGAGGAACCGAGGGCACAAAGGCATCTTAATGGCATGGCCGTGAGGGTCTGGACATGAACTGAGTGACATCTACTGATGCCTGCCATATACGCTAGGTATTACCTACTATACAAAACCTCAGATTCAATCAACATCCAAAATCCTCCACTGATTTAATTGCTACCAAACTAGGGTGACCACATTTCCAAACTGCCAGTCAGGGACATCCTCCCCCCCCTCCACTTCCAAAAAATCAGCTTGTGCTGTAATGAATCACAGCACAGTGATTAGACACGAGGTGGGATTTATAATTTCTCCAATCACAAGCAGGGGGCGGGGATTGTGCTCCTCCAGACATTCCCGGCCAGGCCAGGTACTGTCAGTGAGTAAAGCGGTCATGTGGTGGCCTTTTTTGGGGGCATCAGATTGGCCCGGGGGTGGCTGTGTCAGTTTTATTACAGGACACTGTATTGTCCTGGAATGAAGGTACCCGGGACAGACCTGCAAAATTCGGGACTGTCCCGGGCAATCCGGGACACGTGGTCACTCTATACCAAACCCTTGATTGTTCTACACTGGACAGCCACAACCAACCTCTCCATTACATATTGGAAAATTAACATTGACAGTATAGCCCAGATGGAAGAGGCCATAGCCATCTCTAATGATACATTAGACTTTAGATTTAGACTTATTTGGTCAGTTTGAAAACATTATAGCTTACTAATTCATTAAACAGCACTATCGTACACTTTCAACTCAGGTGACAACCCAGACACAAACATTGCTGAAACTCAGCCATTCTATCAGGTTTCTAAATTTAACTACACCAGGCTACATTATATCCATGTGAGCTCCGGAAGATTTAAACCCCCTTCATGACCAGACCATTTTTTGCTATTCGGCACTAGGCTACTTAAACTGGTCATGCAACGCTGTACCCAAATTAAATTTATATTATTTTTTTCACATAGAGCTTTCTTTTGCTGGTATTTGATCACCACTTTTTTTGCGATATAAGCCAGAAGAGACAAAAAAGTTTGAAAAAAATATATATTTTTTGCTATCTGCTATAATAATACTCTATGGGGCAGTCGGATGGAAATGGACTGCATGTCTTATTCCATCCGATTGTCATCTGATCTGACCCTTTGGTCTGATAGCGAATGTATCACCATACGTCTGTTTTCAGCGGATTTTGTCAGATCGGATGCCCGGCGGGTGTCTGCGGATCTGCCTACTTATAGAGGATAATGTGTGGCCCAATCGGGTCCACCTGAAAAATGGACATGCGGACCCAATCAGTCCGATTGTGTAAAATGGACCTTATAAGATCGGACACAAATCAAACCATGTATCCGAATGATCCAAAGGTAAAACATTTATTTATGTTCAAAAACAGCATCATAAGGTAAAAGAGTTCATAACGGTGTTGAGGCAAAAACATAAGATGTTGCATACCAGCCCAGAAAACGCTAGGGAGGACAAGTGTGTAGCCTAATTGTATAGCCCAATTGGTGTAGTGCCCAGGAGAATTCCAGGAGGGCTCTCAAGAAGATGGATGAGATGCACAGTAGCAGGTCACGCACCCGCACACCGGACGTGATGTCACGGTGGGCCAGAAGTGACCTAACAGGAACTGCTAGTAGGCCGGGAGGGAGCCACAATCACTGATCCAGAACGAGGCTTGGATAGCAAGCTACCAGGTTACCATGGCATACTGGAATTTTTATGTTTTGTTTTTTTTTTAAACTTATGGTGGGACTGTGATACTAACTGACACTTTGTGGGAACTGAATAATGGCCACTGACATCACCAGTGAAACTAATACAGTGACTGGCACTAATACTATACACTGTCACTGTACTAATGACTGGATAGAGAGGAGGAAGTCCCTGGTGCCACACATCCACATGTATGATCAGTGATAGAATGACAACCTCAGCCTGGGCTCCCACCGGACCACGCCCCCAATGTGTTTCGCTCCGCCCCTCTGAGCTTAATCATGGGGAACTGTCCTAATGACACTGGCTAGAAAGGGGTTAACATCTAGGGCAATCAAAGGGTTAAATGTGTGCCTAACAATCTGTAATGTGTGTATTATGTGCTGCTTTTACTCACAGATCTCTTTGCAAGGATAAGAAACAGAGAGATCATTCCCTCTGTACAAAGCCCTTTGTTGTTTGTCAATACAGGGCTCTGGGCTGTGATTGGACACAGCCAATCAGCAGGTCCCGGCCATGAAACATCCCCCCTCATCAGAGGCTCATGCGCGACTCACAAAACATGCACCGGCAAACCCAGTGATCACTGTGTCCAATCACATGGATCATATTGTAAGGCCCCTTTCACAACATCGGCCCACAAAGATCCGCCTGTCCGTTTTTAGGTGGATCTGAGCTGGCCACCCATTGACTTGTATGGGCAGGTGGATGTCAGCGGAGATGTGTCCGCTAAAACCCTCCTGCCATACGATCCGACAACATCCGCTGAAAACAGATGGTTGCCAATATGTTCACTATCCGTCCAGCAGATTGTATGAAAGTGGACATGCTGTCCGTTTTCATCTGATCTTCCCATAGAGAACAGTGGGGCTCTGACAGGTCCGTCCCTGCACAGTGAGCGGAGACAGACCTGTCATCCACCTGCTCAGGGGGATCAACGGAGCAATCCCCCGCTGAGCTAGCAGAGTCCGCTGAGTGCATCCGCCCAGGGCCGGTGCAAGGATTTTTGACACCCTAGGCGACGCCTCATTTTGCCGCCCCCTCCCTGGCTCTGCACCTGACTCCACTCCCTTTGCCAGTGTTAAATGGTTTGATTCAACCCTCTTAACTGCTACATCTGCAAGACAGGTTGTTCTTTTGAAAAACAACAGGCTTACTAGCAGGATTACCAGGTGAAAATAAAAGAGAGAAAACCTAAAAACGAAACTAATGCAGCCACCTATCTAAGAATTAGTAAGCTGCAGTATTATATACCACTTTAAGTGAATGAAGTTAATAAAGTAATTTCCTGACGCCTCCATGGCAGCACACACTGGGTTGTGACTCCGCCCCCACAACCTGACAGGATTGGTTAGCTATAAATTTGAAGGGGAGACACCCCGCTGCATTCTCTTTTTTATCCTCACCTGACAGATTGGGATAAGCAAGCTTGCTCCTGTTGTCAAGATTAAAGAAAAAGCCTCTTACCGCACTCGCCCCAGCAGGTTCAAGCCTCTCCTGTTTGGAAGTCCCTCCTGTACAGTCTCTAAAGGAGCTTCTATGGAGGGAACCCCCGGTCTGGTGGTCTCAGGGGGCGTCTGGACATCTGGCACAGTAAGCTTTAAAGAAGCTTCATATTTTGCAGTGGTCTCCTTTCTTTTTTTGCCTGTACCTTTTTTTCTGTCAATATAGGTATGTTTCTCCTGCTTAGGGGGCTTGCTGGCACTTGCTGTCCACCGCTGTGGAACCGTCATGGCCACTGACGCCGCCTCCTCTGCTCTGCAATTGGCCTCAGGGCTAGGTTCTGCCTTGGGAAGGTTATGCCCTTCTCCAAGATGGCGTTGAGGCGTTCGGGACGCTCTGCGCATGCGCGGGAGCGTCATTTTGCCACGACGGCGGCGCCAAATTTAATAACACAGGCATTTCTGTGTTTTTTTGCTGAGGATTCTTACAAATAGCTGGATTTCGCCGTGCATTCCACTGCTTTGCCAGAAAACAACTCAGCAAGCCCAGGTAAGTTGAATCATCTGATTTAGACTGTCTACAGCCTTTTAAAAAAAAAAAAAAAGTAAGGGAATTTAAAAAAATAAAAATAAAAAATGTTTTCTCTTATTACTCTTCAGTCTTACTGTCACTATCACTATGGAGACCACTGCCCGCGCAGACCACTATCAGCAAACGAGGTAAGAGGCCATCCGTCATTGGTAAGTATTGAAGAAGGGGAGAGAAAAAGAGAGCCAACCACTAACGCTGCGTTTTTGGCAGCCCTACCAGGTCAAGAGCCGCAAGTTCCAGGCGTGAAGGGAGATCAAGTCATGCGTCAAGCAAGAAGTCTCGCAGAAGCCGTTCAAGATCTTCTTCCCGCCACCGAAGACATAGCCGCTCACGTCACAGCCGCTCATGACGCAGCCGCTCCCGTCATAGTCGGTCACACCGCAGACGGTCACCTTCATCACACCGCCAGAGCCGCCACACCCGTCCTGCAGCAAATGCTTGCTGGGTATGCGGCACGCCAGCCTTGCCAGATAAACTAGTCTGCAGATCCTGCTTCAATGAAGCAGCAAAGGACAAAGAACTAGACGCAAGAGTGGCTACGGAGCTCATAAGAGAATCTGTGCGGGAATCCATAAGGGAGACAACGGCACCACTAATGGATAGGCCTACGCCCAGCACATCGGTAGCGGACGACCATCAACCCCAGGCATCAGAACCCTCCTCAAGAGATGAGAATCAGGACATGTCAGCAGGTTTTGATTTCTCCCTTGTACAGCCTTTCGCAAAGTCAGTTAAAGAAGCGATAGGCTGGGAAGAAGATAAAGTGGAACCACAGAAAGTTCGGAAATTTCCCAAATTTAAGGAGAGAACCAGAGAATTTTCCTTTTATAGGTGAACTGTAGGATCTAATTAAAGATGAGTGGGAAAGATCTGATAAGCGGACCAGTCTCACCAACAGACTGACAAAGATGTATCCTCTGAAGGAGTCAAAGGTCAATTCATTGATGAACGCCCCAGTAGTTGACTCCTCCTTGATGCGTCTTGCACGGCATGTCACTCTGCCTATTGAAGATGCGGTTTCCTTTCGGGATGTTCTGGATCGGAAATTGGATCTGGAATTAAAGAAAGCATACTCCACTGCTGGGGGCGCGTGCAGACCAGCAATTACCACAGCAGCAGTGGCTAAAGCCATATCAGATTGGGCAACCAGGGTGGAGAAAGATCTGCAAGACGGTACTGAAGTAGACAAAATAATATCTTCTCTTCAGGAGATCAAGTTGGCAGGTGACTTCGTGGCAGAAGCTTCAGTGGATATTATAAGATCCTCGGCGAGATCAATGCTAGCCTCAGTCACGGCAAGAAGGGCCCTGTGGCTGAAACCATGGATGGCCAATACTGCATCTAAAACAAACTGGTGCAGAATTCCATATGGTGGCTCAAACCTGTTCGGATCTAAATTGGACACCGCTATCTCGAAGTTTACAGGAGGGAAGTCGGGGTTAATTCCCTCAGACAGGAGACCCAAGGCCCAAAAGGGTCCGTCCTTCAGGCGCAACCTTCCTGAGAAATATAGGGAAGCTAGATCCTACCGTCCCGGTAGGGAGTTTAGAAGAGACTGGAAAAACACAAGACCTTCCTTCCTAAGGATGCAGAAGTCCAAGCCTAACCCGGCAGGGGAGCAGCAAAAGTCTTTTTTGAAGGTTCGCCTGCCCACCCAGTACAGGTGGGCGCCAGGCTCAAGGACTTCGTACAGATTTGGTCAAGCCATATAAAGGACCCGTGGACTCTTTCCACAATCAAATTTGGACACAAGTGGAAGTTTATGGGCAAACTTCCGAAAAATCACTTCCAATCAACAAGACTGCCATCTTCACTAATCAAGAGGAAGTTACTATTAAAATATATAGTGGAATTGAAGGAGAAAGGGGCAATCCTGGAGGTTCCATCAGATCAAAAGGGGAGGGGGTTCTATTCCCCACTATTTTTGGTAAAGGAGAAGACCGGAGACTTACGCCCTGTATTGAATTTAAAAAATCTCAACAGGAACATAAAAATAGAGGCCTTCAAAATGGAGAGTCTGCAGTCCATACTTCTGGCAGTGAACCTGGGCGACTGGATGCTCTCAGTAGATTTATCGGACGCTTACCTACATATTCCAATTCATCCCGCCTTTCAAAAATTCCTCCGATTTGCCAACAAAAGCCACTTCCAATTCCAGTGCCTTCCTTTCAGCATCTCGTCGGCTCCCAGGACATTCACCAAGGTCCTCTTACCCTTGGTTGCATTCCTCAGGGAAAAGGGTCTGCAAGTCCACCATTATTTGGACGACATCCTGCTCTTGGCAGAAGATCAAGAAACTTTGCTATGTCATCAGAGAATCTTACTCACGACTCTCCAGGACTTCGGTTGGCTAGTCAACTGGAAAAAGAGCAGTCTACAACCCACGCAAAACATGGTATTCCTGGGAGCGGATCTGAACACCAAATTGAACAGGGTACAACTCCCTCAGGAGAAGATTCAGCCTCTAGTACAGAAGATGCGGAGATTACTATCAGCGAGGCATCTTCCAGCCAGAACCTGCTTGAGTGTGCTAGGGTCCATGGCTGCAACCCTGCCCATGGTGCAGTGGTCACAATGGCACATGAGAGTCCTGCAAAACTCCTTTCTGAGGCAGTGGGATGGAGTATTGATGCGTCAGACCATTACCATCTCCAGACCAATGAAGCAATCAGTGTGGTGGTGGACACACTTGACCAACCTCAGGAAATACAAGCTGATAGTTCCCCCAGATCTGATAATAGTCACTTTGGATGCCTGTCAGAGCGGCTGGGGAGCTCACTGTCAAGATCAAGCAGCACAGGGCCGATGGCAGTTCCGGGCCCAGGATATAGTAATCGAATATACTGGAACTCAGGGGAGCCTTCCAGGCCCTCATGGCATTTGCACCAGTCCTCAGAGGGAAGAACGTGCTTATTCAGATGGACAACAAGGTGGCAGTGTCCTACATCCAGAAGCAAGGGGGTACCAAGAGTCTCACACTGATGGAGGAAGTCCGTCCTATCTTGGAATGGGCACAGGCACACCTAGCAGACTTAAAAGCAATATATGTTCCTGCGGCACAGAACATGTTAGCCGATTACCTGAGTCGAGAGACTCTTTCGAACAACAAATGGTCCCTGAGTATCCAGGCCTTTTCCCTTTTTTTACGGAGACATGGGGAGTGCCAGAGATCGACTTAGCAGCCACTCCTGTGAATACGAAGTGTCGGAGGTTTCTGTCCAGAGCATCTTTCCCTTCAGCCGAAGGGATAGATTGTCTAATTCACCCATGGAACTTCAAGTTAGGGTACATATTCCCGCCAACTCCGTTAATTGCAAGATTCCTGTCCAGGCTTCGGAGATCTTCAGCCACGGTAATCGCGGTAATCCCTCTTTGGCCGAAAAGACCATGGTTCACGACCCTATTGCAGCTCAGCCTTCAACCTCCAATCCTTCTTCCGGTAACTCCGGATTTGCTATTTCAAGGCCAATTTCTACATCCAGCTCCAGAGAAGTTGCATCTGACGGCATGGAAGTTGAAAGGGTTAGGTTAAGGGAACAAAGCTGCTCACAGGAAGTAATATCAACTCTGATGCAAGCCAGGAAAAGTACCACCAACACCACCTATACAAGAATTTGGAACAAATTCTTTACAATGGCGCAGCAGAAGGGATGGGATCCTATTGCTCCAGAACCTTCTCAAATCCTAGAGTTCCTCCAGTCAGGAATCAACAAAGGTCTAAGTTCAAGTACCCTTAAGGTACAAGTATCCGCCTTGTCGGCCAAAACAGGCACCAGATGGGCATTACATCCGCTGGTTATCCAATTCCTGAGAGCCTGCCTAAAAATCAAACCTCCTAAGAAACCAGTTTTTCCATCATGGGATCTCTCAGTAGTTCTCGATGCCTTCACCAATCCTCCTTTTACTCCATCTGAATCAATATCTCTGTGGGATCTGACTCTAAAACTGTCTTTTCTCATTGCAATTACATCAGCAAAGAGGGTATCTGAAATCCAAGCACTGATGGCATCAGAACCTTACTTAGTATTCTTCCCTGATAAGGTAGTACTAAGACCTTCAGACCACTTCATCCCGAAGGTAGCAACTTCCTTCCACTACAACCAAGATATTGTCTTACCATCCTTCACTAATGATCAGGGTGAACCTCATCCTCAGGATGTTAAAACTACCATCATTAGTTACCTGGCGGCTACAAATTCTTTTAGGAAGACGGATACCCTCATGGTCATTCCACATGGAAACAGACGAGGTCAAGCGGCTACTTCACGTACTATCGCCTCCTGGTTAGTCAAGTCCATCAAGAAGGCATACTCCATGCATCATATGGCAATTCCTGAAGACATCAGGGCTCACTCAACCAGGGCAGTGGCTACCTCCTGGGCAGCGTATTGCAGGGTTTCACAGGAGACGATTTGCAAAGCAGCAACTTGGTCCTCCAGACATACTTTCATTTCTCACTATAGAGTAGATTCTGCTCACTTGGCTATGGCAGACTTCGGTAGATCTGTCGTTAGAGCCAATTCTTCTGCATTATAAGGAATAAATATTATTTTCTTGCACCCACCCAACTGGCGAGTTATTTCCCAGTGTGTGCTGCCATGGAGGCGTCAGGAAAACGGAAAATTGTATACTCACCTTTCCGTAATTTTTCTTTCCTGGCGCCTCTCCATGGCAGCACACAGATTCCCCCCCCCCCCCCCCCCGTTTGATGGTGATATATTTACAGAGAATGCAGCGGGGTGTCTCCCCTTCAAATTTATAGCTAACCAATCCTGTCAGGTTGTGGGGGCGGAGTCACAACCCAGTGTGTGTGCTGCCATGGAGAGGCGTCAGGAAAGGAAAATTACGGAAAGGTGAGTATACAATTTTCCGTTTTTGTTGCGCATCAGGCATTTGATATAGAGTACACTGGGAAAGCAGGAATTGCTACCCCATATTTTGGGCAAGGGCTGCTCTTTCCAGGTGAACTTTGGACAGAGGGAGGAGCTCTGGCATGTTCCACCTGATAACTTTACATTCCTGAAAGAGTGTGAAGATGAGGATCTTACAAGGGCACCATCACCACCATAAACCAATGAGGAGTGTGAGGTGTTGCTTATGGTTGGCTTCCCAGGAACTGGAAAAAGTACATGGGCTCAAAAACACATTAACCACTTCAGCCCCGGAAGATTTGGCTGCTCAATGACCAGGCTATTTTTTGCGATTCAGCACTGCGTCGCTTTAACTGACAATTGCGCGGTTGTACAACGCTGTACCCAAACAAAATTGACGTCCTTTTTTTCCCCACAAATAGAGCTTTATTTGGGTGGTATTTGATCGACTCTGTGGTTTTTATTTTTTGCGCCATAAACAAAAGAAGAGCGACAATTTAAAAAAAAAACACAAAATCTTTTACTTTTTTCTGTAATAAATATCCCAAATTAAAAAAAATAAAAAATTTCCCTCAGTTTAGGCCGATATGTATTTTTCTACATATTTTTGGTAAAAAAAAAACGCAATAAGCATATATTGATTGGTTTGCGCAAAAGTTATAGCGTCTACAAAATAGGGGATAGATGTATGGCATTTTTATAATTCTTTTATTTTTTACTAGTAATGGCGGCGATCAGCGATTTTTATCGGGACTGCGATATTATGGTGGACAAATCGGACACTTTTGACACATTTTTGGGACCAGTGACATTTATGCAGCGATCAGTGCACTGATTACTGTATAAATGTCACTGGGAGTCAAGGGGTTAACACTAGGGGGCGATCAAGGGATTAACTGTGTTCCCTAGGTGAGTTCTAACTGTAAGGGGGAGGGGACTGACTAGAGGAGGAGAGAGATCGGTGTTCATACTTAGTATGAACACACAATCTGTCTCCTCTCCCCTAGGAGAACCGTAATTTGTGTGTTTACACAGTGTCAAAATAAATGTGAAACACTGCGCTAACTGGTAGGGCTAATAGGAGTTGCTGCATACAGTCTGACAAAAACAGTAAACTTATAAATGCAGCGCATGTGCAAAAATAAAAATTAATAAAGTTGTGAGTTGGTGCTAGAAAAGTATTAACAAGCCAAGGGTGAAAAGAACATAATGTCTATAAATGGATGTGAATGTCCCACTGCACAGGAAATGGGGGTACTCCAAGGGATGGTGGTAATCCGATAATTGTCAGAAGTCACCTTGCATCTCAAACCGACCTCTCAGCAGGACGAGCCAATAAGCAGAAATAAAAAAGAGACTCTTACCAGATCCCGTGGATTCCCATGTCAGCGACAGGGAATCGCATGCGCAGTGTGTCACCAAAGATGTGGAATGGAAGGTTTGGACGCTCAGATCCTCTAGGTTGCGGTCTGCGTAGATCTCCAGGAACAACCAGACGGGTCCTCACAGGGGACGGCCAAGGCGTGCATCAGGAAGGTCCAAACAACGCTTGTGGAGCAGTTGGAGGTACTTGACCTCATAAAGTGGATGTAAAGACAAAAAAGATGTGCCTCCACATAGTGCAGGTAAAAGGGTGTTTTTATTGATAAAACAACCATATACAAATAAAAGCGTGATCACGATGAATAAAAACAAATGGGCAACGTGGAGAGTGGTGTATGGGCCCGACGCGTTTCGACCTAGGGGTCTTCAACAGGGGCATAGACCACCCACTCTAGGTTGCCATATGTATATATATATATATATATATATATATATATATATATATATATATATATATATATATATAACAAAAACTATCTAGAAAGGACCAATTGCAATAAGTGAGAAACAAGCCATTTAATTGGGTGAGTGTAATCACCTGACTTGATTATGCAACACGCCATAATGTTCATTCATAGTATCTATAAATAAATTAAATACCACTTAGATAGGAAATGTAATGTAATGTAGAGAGATCGCCTAAACAATAAAAAAAAACGGCCTAAAAATCTCTCTGATAACAGTGAAAGGACTTCGTATTCAGCTGATTGTTGGAAGTACTCCTCTGCTGACAGTACAGAACAGTGTTCCGCCCTGTCCGCCAGAGGAGCCAATCTTGAGGGGGTTAACAAACAATGCTGGATGAGGCGGCCAATGAGCGGCTAGCTATAAGCCGGCTCCTGTCACTGTCGATAGGCATATCAAGCGCACGGAGGGGATGACGTCACCTCAGCAGGCGTGTCCGGCATCACCCTCACATGTGACTTAAATAACCAATCAGAGAGCCAGTGTCAAACTCCGCTCTACTGATCGTACCGTAAGTATGCAACAGGCAGATGTGACGTAGAGCTTGGAAGAGCGCCAAGCATCCCAGCTCTCTCACATAACAACAAACGGATGCCTACTAAGGCCAAATACCTACTCGAACCTGTCGGTTCCGGACTATTCCAAATTGGGCTATTGCTAGCAATCCGGATGTGAACACAAAGGTCATTAGATAGGAAAATCTTCAATTGGGGACACAACAATTAGAAAATGCATGTTGATAAAAAACATACTTGGTGCATAAAAATTATATATTATGTGTGTAAAGGGATAACATAAACCTCCCACATATACAGTGCTCTCTTGTGATAAGAATTTATAAAATAAACCCTAGTCTGTCAGATTTAAAGGGCCAGATCTTGAGTGGATATCAGACTTTGGTGCAGATATTGTTAGGGTTGAAATTGAAAAATATGGAAAAGTAAATATGTGAGAAAAAGAATGAAAAATTCAAGATTGATTAATAAAGGAGTTGAGGTCCCACTCCACGTTCAAACCGAACGGGAAGTAGGACCTCAACTCGTAAATCCAGTAGGTCTCGAGGCGTGAAACCCCTCGAAGGCGGGACTCTCCCCTCCAGTGGGGGACAAATTTGTCGATCACTTGGAATAAAGTCCCCGCGGGGTCTTTGTTGTGACATTCCAAGTAATGACGAGGTACTGTGTGTTTGCTTTTACCTTTCTTGATGCCTGCCACATGTTCATTGACTCAGATGGAAAAAGTCCTAATGGTGCGGCCCACATACTGTTTATGACAGGGGCAAGTCACTAAATAAACAATGTATTGTGAAGAACAGGTTGTGAAATGTTTCATGTGATATATCTGAAAGGTGACCATAGATTTAAACGTGGTACTTTTTTGTCTACCTCCAATGTTATGGAGGCAGACATTGCATCTGCGGCAAGGGTAATAACCCTTGCATTCCTGAAAAAAGGATACTTTTTTGGGGGGTCTATTATATTCGGAGCAATCTGTCCTTGAATGGACCGTGCTCCCCTAAATATAACAGCCGCCCGTTCAGGAAGAACTGAACCAAGGAGATTGTCATTTAGAAGCACTTTCCAATGTTTCTTCAATATAGCTTTGACTTGTTTGGATTGGATGGAATGAGTAGTAAAAAACGACCATTTGTACATAGGTTCAGCTGTAGTTTTTACACGTTCTATCAGGGTAGATCCTCTATCTGTGAGTAGTGCCCTATTCAATTCCTCATCTAGGTGATTCGGATCGTAACCCTTTTCAATGAATCGATCCCTCAGAACCTGTGACTGTGACTGGAAATCAATGGTACTAGTGCAGTTACGCCGTAGTCTCAAAAATTGGCTATGGGGGACAGACTTGAGCCATTGTTCCTGATGACAACTGTCGACCGGAATGAATCCGTTCCGGTCTGTGGCTTTAAAATACGTGCGAAACTCAAGATGTTTTTCCACTACAAATATTTCCAGGTCTAAAAAATGTACCTGGGTAGAACTGGCCTCATAACTCAAGGATATCCCTCTATCATTGGTGTTAAGGGCGGTCATAAAAGTGTCTAGCGATGCGCGGTCGCTGTCCCATAGGAAGAGGATGTCGTCTATGTACCTGGCCCAGAGAATCAACTCGGGACTCTGGGCCGCATAGACGACATCCTCCTCCCACTGGGCCATGAAGAGGTTGGCAAGGCTGGGGGCAAACTTTGCCCCCATAGCCATGCCCCTCTTCCTCAAGAAAAACTGGTTATGAAACCAGAAATAATTATGTTCAGTTGCAAATTTGAGTAATTGCATGATGAAATTGCGCTGAAGGGAGGGGAGCTTGTTGTCTCTAGAAAGATGTTTCTCGACCGCCTCGAAGCCCAAATGATGCGGGATGCACGTGTACAGTGCCGCCACATCCGCTGTGACTAGAAGCATCCCTTCCGAAACAGAAACTGATTCCAATAGTTTAATGGTGTCCCTAGTGTCTTTAAGGTATGACGGGGTCGAGCGAACCAACGGCTGCAAGTAAAAATCGACATACTTTCCAATGCGGGACGTGACTTAATTAATCCCACTGACAATGGGTCTGCCAGGGGGATTAACTGGGTCCTTGTGGACTTTAGGGAGGTAATATATAGCTGGGATGCACGGAACTTGGGGGACTAGAAAGCATTTTTCTTTTTTGTTTAAAATCCCCAGTGCAAATCCTTCATCTATTAGTTCCACCAGGGCTTTTTTGAAAGTTGTGGTGGGATCGGTGGGAATGGGACTATAAGTGTTGGAATCATTGAGAATTCTATACATCTCTTTGAGATAGTCTGCCTTATCAAGGACTACAATCCCACCACCCTTGTCCGCTGGGCGGATTAAAAGGTTCTTTTTCTCACAGAGTGATCTAAGACCATTTTTGATGTCGGATTGGACATAGAAACGTTTCTTGCGTTCTGTTAGTTTGTCTAGATCCCCCAGGACAAGATTTTTAAAAACTTGAATGGAGGGTGCTAGAGAACCTGGAGGGTTAAATAAAGATGGATTAGACAATCCTGATGGGTTTACTTCCTCTTTGTTTCCCTGCAAAGGTAAAGCATAATGGGCTACTATGCATCGCATAGTAGCCCATTATCTGTCACTTACCTGACAAAGGAGCCTGCGATGTCACCGCTGTCCCTTCTTCCACGAAGCGTCCATCTTCCTCCCGGATATCGCAGCTCCGGCGCTGTGATTGGCCGGAGCCGCGATAATGTCACTCCCGCACATGCGCACGCGAGCCGCCGCTAACGGCATATCGATGTTAGCAGCGGCATGCTCAGTGCGCCTGCACACCGCTGTCTACGGCACATGCGCCATAGACAGCGGTGCCTGTATTTTGCAAATATCTCCTAAACCGTGTAGGTCTATGGACCTCAAATCGCATCAAAGTCGGAGCCAAAGTAGTGCAGAGACTACTTTGAAGTGGCACAGATATGAACGGTACTCATTGGAAATCATGGCGTATGACTTGTCATGCGACTTTGCAGTCCCAAGTCGCAGGACAAGTTGCACAAGTGTGAAAGGGGCCTTAAGGAAAACCCAGACAAACAATTCCAGCATCTTTGTACAGATGCTCTGCTGCCACAACTGAAGACAGCAGGACCAGATGCCCCTGAGGAAGATGAGAAAGCCAAGGATCATATTGTCCAGGTAGCAACTTAGTGTTTAATCAGGTTAGTTGCCCACAAGAAAAGAAATTACGTCATTGATCAGTGTACTCTGTATAGCTCCCCACATCACAGGAAAATGCATTGTTTCCAAGGATTTCAATGTAAAGCTGTGATATTCATCCTCAGTGATGAAGAGTGGAAGAAAATGTTGCAAAGAGAAGGAAGGGGAGATTTTCTCTGAATATGTGCTCCTGGAAATTAGAGCCAACTTAATTCTCCCTGCAAAGGGTGATTTTCTAGAAGATGTTCTGTATGCTGATCTGGGTCAGGGAGAGAGAGAGAGGAGAAGGGTCTGCTCAGCGACAGTGCACACTCACTTGGAATGGTCCTAGGGGCTCACACTGGCTCATTCAGCAGTATATCACAGTGTGGCTGTCGGCTGCTTCCCAATCTTCCTGCCCACCTCTCCTTCACAGTTCACAGACGGAGCCCACAGGAGGGGCGGCAATCAGGAGAAGTGTGTGGCTGCTCAGGGCAGGCTGCAGGCTTGCTGGAGGTGGAGTGGACGGAGCAGTGTGGGGAATTAATCCTCTCCACCAAGCACCGCTACACTTCCTGAGCCACCACCTGGACACACAGAGACAGGCACATAAAGCAGAGGACGGAGCGGCGATCGGAGGAGAGGAGCAGGTGGATGGGTTTTTCCGGGGGCGGGAAGTAATTTCTGCACCCCTCACTTCCTTCTCCAGCCAGCTTGTCACTTTTGCTTCCCCACCTCCTCCCTCTCAGGGGCCATGGCTGCGCCCTAGGTGGCAGTACGCCCTAGGCGACTGCCTAGTTCGCCTAGTGGTAGCACAGGCCCTGAGTGGCAGGGCAGTCAGTCAGCAGTATGTAATGACAGAGCAGTTGGCGAGTGGTGTATGTAGTGGCAGGGCAGTCAATGAGCGGTATGAAGTGGCAGGGCAGTCAGTGAGCAGTATGTAGTGGCAGGGCAGTCAGTGAGCGGTATGTAGTGGCAGGGCAGTCAGTGAGCGGTATGTAGTGGCAGGGCGGTCAGTGTGCAGTATTTAGTGGCAGGGCAGTCAATGAGCAGTATGTAGTGGTGGGGCAGTCAGTGTGCAGTATGTAGTGGCAGGGCAGTCAGTGAGTGGTATGTAGTGGCAGAACAGTCAGTAGGCAGTATCTAGTGGCAGGGAAGTCAGTAAGCAGTATGTAGTGGCGGGGCAGTCAGTGTGCAGTATTTAGTGGCAGGGTGGTCAATGAGCAGTATGTAGTGGTGGGCAGTCAGGGTGCAGTGTGTAGTGGCAGGGTGGTCAGTAAGCAGTATTTAGTGGTAGGGCGGTCAATGAGCAGTATGTAGTGGTGGGGCAATCAGTGTGCAGTGTGTAGTGGCAGGGTGGTCAGTAAGCAGTATTTAGTGGCAGGGCGGTCAATGAGCAGTATGTAGTGGTGGGCAGTCAGGGTGCAGTGTGTAGTGGCAGGGTGGTAAGTAAGCAGTATTTAGTGGCAGGGCGGTCAATGAGCAGTATGTAGTGGTGGGGAAATCAGTGTGCAGTGTGTAGTGGCAGGGTGGTCAGTAAGCAGTATTTAGTGGCAGGGCAGTCAATGAGCAGTATGTAGTGGTGGGGCAGTCAGTGTGCAGTGTGTAGTGGCAATGCGGTCAGTGAGCAGTATGTAGTGGCAGGGCGGTCAGTGTGCAGTATGTAGTGGCAGGTTAGGGCGGTATGTAGTGGCAGGGTTGTCAGTGAGCAGTATGTAGTTGTAGGGTAGTGGACAGTATGTAGTGGTAGGGCAGTTAGTGTGCAGTATGTACTGGTGGGGCAATGAGCAGTATGTAGTGGCCTGGCAGTCGGTGTGCAGTGTGGAGTGGTAGGGCGGTCAGTGTGCAGTATGTAGTGGCAGGGTGGTCAGTAAGCAGTATGTAGTGGCAGGGCGGTCAGTGAGCAGTATGTAGTGGCAGGGTGGTCAGTGAGCAGTATGTAGTGGCGGGGCGGTCAGTAAGCAGTATGTAGTGGCGGGGCAGTCAGTGAGCAGTATGTAGTTGTAGGGTAGTGGACAGCATATAGTGTTAGGGCAGTTAATGTGCAGTATGTAGTGGTGGGGCATGGAGCAGTATGTAGTTGCAAAATGGTTAATGAGCATCATGTAGTGTAGCCGTATTTAGTGGCAGGGCGGTCAATGAGCAGTATGTAGTGGTGGGGCAATCAGTGTGCAGTGTGTAGTGGCAGGGTGGTCAGTAAGCAGTATTTAGTGGCAGGGCAGTCAATGAGCAGTATGTAGTGGTGGGGCAGTCAGTGTGCAGTGTGTAGTGGCAATGCGGTCAGTGAGCAGTATGTAGTGGCAGGGCGGTCAGTGTGCAGCATGTAGTGGCAGGTTAGGGCGGTATGTAGTGGCAGGGTTGTCAGTGAGCAGTATGTAGTTGTAGGGTAGTGGACAGTATGTAGTGGTAGGGCAGTTAGTGTGCAGTATGTACTGGTGGGGCAATGAGCAGTATGTAGTGGCATGGCAGTCGGTGTGCAGTGTGTAGTGGTAGGGCGGTCAGTGTGTAGTATGTAGTGGCAGGGTGGTCAGTAAGCAGTATGTAGTGGCAGGGCGGTCAGTGAGCAGTATGTAGTGGCAGGGTGGTCAGTGAGCAGTATGTAGTGGCGAGGCGGTCAGTGTGCAGTATGTAGTGGCAGGTTAGGGCGGTATGTAGTGGCAGGGTTGTCAGTAAGCAGTGTGTAGTTGTAGGGTAGTGGACAGTATGTAGTGGTAGGGCAGTTAGTTTGCAGTATGTAGTGGCGTGGCAGTCAGTGTGCAGTATGTAGTGGCAGGGCGGACAGTGTGCAGTATGTAGTGGCAGGGCAGTCAGTAAGCAGTATGTAGTGGCAGGGAGGTCAGTAAGCAGTATGTAGTGGCAGGGCGGTCAGTAAGCAGTATGTAGTGGCGGGGCAGTCAGTGAGCAGTATGTAGTGGCAGGGTGGTCAGTGAGCAGTATGTAGTTGTAGGGTAGTGGACAGCATATAGTGTTAGGGCAGTTAATGTGCAGTATGTAGTGGTGGGGCAATGAGCAGTATGTAGTTGCAAAATGGTCAATGAGCATCATGTAGTGTAGCCACTTACCCCAGGGCTGAGGATATGGAGGACTTCTTTGGCTGCTTTATTCTGGCTCCTCTTCTTCTTTCCTCATCTTTAGTTGCAGAATCATCCAGAATGAAACAGCCACCTGTTGGAGGAAATAGAAGACTTCCCAGGCTGCTTCGTTCTGGCTCCCCCTCATTCCTCATCTTATCTGCAGGATCATCCAGAACCTGTAGGAGAAGTGGAGGAGGCAGCCACACCTCTGGCTTCATTCACCAACTGCCTGGGGAGATTTTTAAGCTAACTCAGAGGAAAGGGTAGAGCAAAAGCAGCCTCCCGCTGGACCCCCATGCTGACTGGATCAGCGCCCCAGTACATTTAGCTGCAATAACAGGGACACTCACTGCAGCTGTCCCATTGGCTGGGATCTAAGGACAAAGCAGTCACCGGACAGTAGTCTATGTATCCATACCCCTGTAGGTGCTGCTTGAATATTTGTACCCAGGTCTCCCACTAATCACTCCACAGCCAGTTACACTGTATTTTCACACAGCCAGGTGCACACACTTTTCCGCTCGTTGTCATCAATGACCATTCTAGGGGATGTGTTTTATGTTTTATTTGGAGAACTTGGATAGGAGAATGGAATTAGTAGGATACTCCAAATTAACAATGCACAAGCCAGGATAACTCTCTCTGTAGAACTGTGAAGCAGATTATCTGCTGAACCATACAGCATCTGTATAAAATGAACAAGTCCCTTTGTAGCAGAAGGAACTCAGTGGACTTTATATCTTCAAGACACTAGCCAGTGTCCCCTTTAGCTCACACACCCAGTATGCTGACTTCTAGGACCAAGAGGGGATTTCAGCAACACACACAGTCTCAAGGATCCCTTCAGCGGTCTGTTCTCACAAAATGTCCAGGGGCAGCTGGTAGCCCCCTTCCAACTTCCAAACAACATGCTATACCAGTGACATCAGACCAGATCCCTGTTCATTCTCCCTCAGTCAGCTTTCACAGAAACTCTAGGTTATAGTTCCAAGGTTTTAGGCCCTCAGGTCAACCACCTGAGGCGGCATGGCAGCCTATGCTGGGGAGAGGCAGTAGCCTCCTCCCCACCTGCACCTCTCTCAGAGAGAGACTGGACCACCAGCCCATGTGCTCTTCAGACTTAAATACAGGCACCCAGCATTCCTTGGGGCACATCCCCCTCTAATTGGCTAGGGCTGTATCTACATCCATGCTCTCACCTGCTGGGTTTCCTCCCACTGTCCAATATGTCTCATTATTGGACCAGTGTGAAATCTCCAAGACAGCATGAGCAGCATTAGAGTACACTGAGCAGACTTCACTAAACAATCACAGCTTTCTGTTAAGCAGACAGCTCTTACAGTGTCTTTAAAAAGTATTCATACCCCTTATTCATAACTCATGTTACAACTGTAGCGCTGGTAGATTTTTAATCTACTGTTGATCGGTAAATCTTGTGGGTTACTTGTTAGAGGAAGTTAGATTTGCCTCTGTTCAAGCTTGGCTGAGTTGCGTGTAGTTCCACACTGCGCCGGTGGGTGTCGTTGTCACCATGGGCTGGTGTTGGAAAGGCAACGTGTTGAAGTGTATGAGTGCTCCTCTGGGACAGACTCCATGTTTAGGGGTTCGTTTTCAGCCACCTGCTGGCCCTCCTGGCCGACAGGTATGCGTTAGGAGTACCACCTCGTGGTCCTCTGCGGCGTGTGGGTGGGCCCAGAAGCCTGTCTGGGGCCTACCACAGCAGCAGAGGAATGGTCCTGAGCTGTCTATCCTGAGTGAAGAAGCTGGACAACCGAGGAGATCCCAGGGGAGGACCCGTCATGGAAGGATCATGCAGAGTGCTGGTCTGGAGAGGAGCCTGGTGACTCAGTTGGAGGAAGTATCCTGAAGTAATCGTACTGCATAGTACTGCTGGGTTGGCTTAAAGGTTCAAGTACTGTGTCTGATATTCATCGCAAACCTATACATCCTGTGGCAGAGGATCGTACGGGTTTTATTTCAAACAAGTCTGTGGCAGAGACTTTTGATCATGCTGCTGCTAGACAAGTGAGAGAGACCTATCCAGGTGGGCAAAGATTGAATCCCACAAGGGGAGTGCATTCAACTACAAGTGTTCAATTCCAAAGAATGTTCTAAAGAATACTAAGGAAAGATATTTGAGCTTCCCTGCAACTTTCCTTCTGCCTCTTTCCTGCTACTTCCTTTATTATTTGTTCATTAAAGCATTGGAAAATATACTCGAGTGCTTGGTGCTTATATCGTCCAGAGGTAAACTCAACGGTGCCCTAGACCCGGTGCCGGTGAAACAGAAGTATCGAGAGTGAAGGTAACAGCCCGCTTTAAACCAGCAGCTCCACCGAGAGTTAGTGCTACACAACCAAAAATGTTGGGATTTTATATGCTAGACCAACACAAAGTGGCACATAATTGTGAAGTGGAAGGAAAATGATAAATGGTTTTCAATTTTTTTTACAAATAAATATCTGAAAAGTGTGGCGTGCATTTGTATTCAGCCCCCTTTACTCTGATACCTCTAACTAAAATCTAGTGGAACCAATTGCCTTCAGAAGTCACCTGACTAGTAAATAGAGTCCACCTGTGTGTAATTTTAATCTTTGTATAAATACAGCTGTTCTGTGAAGCCCTCAGAGTTTTTTTAAGAGAACCTTAGCGAACAAACAGCATCATGAAGTCTAAGGAACACACCAGACAGGTCACAGTTAAAGTTGTGGAGAAGTTTAAAGCAGGGTTAGGTTATAACAAAATATCCCAAGCTTTGAACATCTCACAGAGCACTCTTCAATCCATCATCCGAAAATGGAAAGCGTATAGCACAACTGCAAACGTACCAAGACATGGCCATCCACCTAAACTGACAGGCCGGGCAAGGAGAGCATTAATCAGAGAAGCAGTCAAGAAGCCCATGGTAACTCTGGAGGAGCTGCAGAGATCCACAGCTCAGGTGGGAGAATCTGTCCACAGGACAACTATTAGTCGTGCAATCCACAAATCTTACTTTTTGGAAGAGTAGCAAGAAGAAAGCCATTGTTAACAGAAAGCCATAAGAAGTCCTGTTTGCAGTTTTCGAGAAGCCATGTGGGGGATACAGCAAAAAGAAGGCGAAGAAGGTGCTCTGGTCAGATGAGACCAAAATTGAACTTTTTGGCTTAAAAGCAAAATGCTACAGAAAAGGAACACTGCACATCACCCTGAACACACTATCCCTACCGTGAAACATGGTGGTGGCAGCATCATGTTGTCGGGATGCTTTTATTCAGCAGGGACAAAGAAGCGGAAGCTGGTCAGAGTTGATGGGAAGATGGATGAAGCCAAATACAGGGCAATTTTAAAAGAAAACCTGTTAGGGTCTGCAAAAAAACTTGAGACCGGGGTGGAGGTTCAGCTTCAAGCAGGACAACGACCCTAAACATACAGCCAGAGCTACAATCGAACGGTTTAGATCAAAGCATATATGCTCTTTTTTTTAACTGCGGTGGTGAAATCACCTCCGACAGCGCTGGAGTCACGGCTTTATGTATCGTGGGAGCAAACGCTGTTGCTGTCAAGATAAATAAATCTGTGCTGCAGCTGAATAGCATACCTGCTAAGCAAATGATGGTTAACAATAAAACAAAGTAACATTACAGTATAACAGTAAGACATACCATACCTGCAAAGCAAATACAAAAAAATCATAGTAAAAAATAAAACATTTTTTAACGCAACTTGTGCCTAAAATATATTTATGCCGAAGCATGGGGGCATCCGCCCCAAAAGTTAGGAGCAAATCGCTCCTCCACCCCTGCTGCCCCATGCTTCGGCATATATGCACTTTTTTTAACTGTGGTGGTGAAATCACCTCAGACAGCGCTGGAGTCACGGCTTTATGTATCGTGGGAGCAAACGCTGTTGCTGTCAAGATAAATACATCCGCGCTGCAGCTGAATGGTGTACCAAAAAATGGTTAACAAGAAAACACAGTAAACAGTAAAGTATTAAAAAAATTACATACCTGAAAAGCAAACACAAAAAAATGTTGCAGAATAGAATACAGTAAAAAAGAGCAGAACAATAGAGAGAGAGAGAACAATAAAACGACAACTATTTTTGGTTTTGTTATTTTATTTTTTTTGTGTTTTTTTTTATTTTTTACACTTTTATTTTCAACTGTAACTGTATCGGTTCCAGGTTCGGGTCTCTCAAAATGCGATGGCATCTTGGGAGACCCTGTGAAAGTGTGTCCTAGTCTGTGCAGTGCTGTACCCTACGCTAAAACTCCACTAGTGTATGGTAGCGTTCAAAACATTCACCAATGCAAAGACCAGGATTGTCAAGACAGGAGGGACAAAAATAGCGGGTGTCACGCCTATATCCGTGCTTTCTACAGACACAACATTTTCTTTGGGGGGCCCGTTGGGTAGGGGTACTCATGACTGACGGATACAGATGTCATTATTCCCTTAATACCAAACCATGCCCATCTTTACCCCAATAACTCAAACCACACTGAGCTTGGAGTATAAAAGGCCGTAGTGGCCTAATTTATTTAACAAATAATTTTATATATAAAAATATAACATATAAAAACATTATCAATCATAAATAGAAAACATCAACAACAAAACAACAACATCTGTTAAAACAACCTGTTTGATCATCAAGCGTTGGTCTGAGCAATATCTTAAAAAATCCTCCGTGTCCATAACAGGACTAGCACTGCGGTCCCATCAAATCTATCAAAATAGGCCTCAAGCCGACAAGCTGGCTCAGAGACTAGCAATGACCGCAGTGCCCCATTATCACTTCCCGGTTAACCTCCGTTAACCGGGAACCACAATACTGAGCCATAGCAACGCTAGGCTCCCAAAAAGACTCTTACTTTTACCAATCCACCTTCTTTGCCCAGACCAACGCCCGCCATCACTTTTCCTTTCTTTTTTTTTTTTTTTTTATAAAATTTTAACCTTAACCAGAGCTACTTAACCGTGATATATCAAAAAAGGGGAGGGTGGGCGGGAACTTTCTCCAAACACTGTTACTCCCCCCTGGGCGGGGTTAACCTATAAAGCCCTGTTTGAATACCTCCCCCTCGGTTACTTTTTCGTACCCACCCCTTAAACTATTAACTGCCCTGTTACCACAGTCATGTATGCCCTCCGCTATGCATTACATGCTGTTGCTGCGGGCTTCTCTTGACTGACGGATACAGATGTCATTATTCCCTTAATACCAAACCATGCCCATCTTTACCCCAATAACTCAAACCACACTGAGCTTGGAGTATAAAAGGCCGTAGTGGCCTAATTTATTTAACAAATAATTTTATATATAAAAATATAACATATAAAAACATTATCAATCATAAATAGAAAACATCAACAACAAAACAACAACATCTGTTAAAACAACCTGTTTGATCATCAAGCGTTGGTCTGAGCAATATCTTAAAAAATCCTCCGTGTCCATAACAGGACTAGCACTGCGGTCCCATCAAATCTATCAAAATAGGCCTCAAGCCGACAAGCTGGCTCAGAGACTAGCAATGACCGCAGTGCCCCATTATCACTTCCCGGTTAACCTCCGTTAACCGGGAACCACAATACTGAGCCATAGCAACGCTAGGCTCCCAAAAAGACTCTTACTTTTACCAATCCACCTTCTTTGCCCAGACCAACGCCCGCCACAGCACCCAAGAATAACACCTTAATCTTGGGTGCCCCTCCACACCCGAAGTGCTCTCTGTATGCCATCTTGTAGCCCCAAGGCCCACAAATCAATTCCAACCTCGTTCAAATGCACTCCATCCGCTCTTAAATACCGCCATGTCTCGAACTCGAGTTCCAAATGCCTAACCGCCAGCCCCCCGTTATTTACTACAAACTTGCTAACTTCCCTATTTATTTTCTTACGTGCCCTGTTGACCCCCTCCACTGATCTCGCCATCCTCCAGGAAGACCGGGCCACCATGTCTGACCAAACAATCACCATTTTTGGAAAGGCTTCTCTCAACCGCAAAACATCCAACTTGATGTCGCGCTTCAGGTCCACCATAGATCTAATACCCAGGTCATTACCGCCAGCATGTATTACTAATACATCCGGCGGCCTATCGCGCTGTGCATAACGATGCACCTCCGGCACCAATCTGACCCACAACATGCCTGGGATCCCCAGCCACTTTATGCACGCTTCCCTCCTGCCAAAGCCCAATTGCCTACCCTCATGTCGGGCGTCCCCTCTCCGAGCCCCCCACGCCACATAGGAATGACCCATGATCCAGACCATCCCAGGCAGCGAATCTGAAATAGAAAAAACACAAGAAACCATACTATAACCAACAACCCTATCAACACTTACCAACCCATACCCATATCTCCATTACACATCACATACTTCATCTACAAACTAACCACCAAATTGGGCCTCACATAAGATTGAAACCTCTTGGATTCCCATCTGCCAATCTTTTTTACCATTTCCTCCCCCAATCCATTCCTGGCTGCTTCCGTGGCTGCTCCTATCCTGAAGGAATGTGATGAGAAATCCTTCTCGGTCAGTCCTAAACCCCGGATACATTTTGCAAAAACTGCGCCAAATTGGAATCTGGATAAACATTCTCCACCGGAATGTATCAAAAGGGGGCCCATTCCTAACGGGCGCAAATTCAAAAACTCCCGCATTGCCCCAACTGGGCACAACACCGAACCCACAACCGGATACACCCTAACGATTCTGCCCCTTCCCAGTTGATCGGTCTTTGATTTTCTCAAATACAACTGCAAGACTTCCGTCTCACACTTCACATCCTGATAACTCAGCCCTCCCTGTACCTTCTTAGAAGGGCTAACCAACTCCCCTAGTCTAAAGGCCCCAAAAAACGCTAATAAAAAGGCTACCTTGAACAACAGCACTTCATAACCTGAAGAGCACACCCTCTCCAGTTGCGCTATAACACCCTGCAAAATCTCGAATGTCACCGGCCTTCTCCCATCCTTCCTAATCCAAGTCTTTCTGTAACCCTTCAGTGCTTGCCGGACCCAGAAGTCTTTCGTAAAATCCATCTGACCCTGCAACTTAAACAGAAAGGCCAACCCAGATACATTCTTATTCACTACAGCTGCAGACACACCCTCCTCCATCTTCCTGGCAATGTAGTATATCAAGAGCAGCCGCACCTCTCCACCCACCTGCTCCTCCCCGATTTCGTTCACAAAATCCATCCATTCCTGCCATACCCTGGTGTAAGCCGCCCACGTGGACCCACTTACCGAGTTCTTTATCCATCCGGCGATGAGGCCAATGCTATCCCCCACAGCCAGTCGGGACAAGGAACCCCGTGTTGCTCCGCCTCCGGCGCCAACTCCCGGAACCTTTCCCACTGGAAGCGAGACAATGCATCAGCTATAACATTTTCCACCCCTGGTAAATGGACCGCATGAATGAAAACATTCAGTTGCAAACATCGTAGTACCAGATGTTGTAATAGCCTAATCACTGGCGGAGATGATGCCGTGTTCCTATTAATTACCTGTACCACACCTAGGTTGTCCCCGTGGAAACGCACCTTCAGGTCCCTGAATGATGCTCCCCATAACTCCACCGCCAGCACCACCGGAAACAACTCCAGCAGCACCAGGTTTTTTGTAAATCCTGCTTCCACCCACGACTGAGGCCAAGGCCCAGCACTCCATTGTCCCTGAAAAAAGGCCCCAAAACCGACTGAACCTGCGGCATCAGTGAACAGTTCCAAGTCAAAATTGCTGACCGGACCAGCCATCCAGAAAGCCCTCCCGTTAAAAGCTTCCAAAAAGGTGTGCCACACCCTTAAGTCCGCTCTATGTGTTTCTTTTAATCGAACGAAATGCCTTGGCGATTTTACGCCGCTCGTGCTGGCCGACAACCTGCGCCAGAAAACCCTCCCCATTGGTAATATGCGGCATGCAAAATTAAGCTTGCCCAATACCGATTGTAGCGCCTTCAGTTGCACTTTCCGCAAACCCATGAGCCCCGCAATTTCCCTCTTCAGGTCCTCCAGTTTATCGTCCGGCAACCGGCATTCCATTGTCTCCGTGTCCAGCACAATGCCCAAAAACGTGATGACCGTACTCGGTCCCTCCGTTTTGTCAGCCGCCAATGGAATGCCGAATTTGTCTGCGATATGTTCCAGCGTAGCCAAAAGCACCGCGCAGATCCTTGAATCAGCTGGGCCCATGCAGAGAAAGTCATCCAGGTAATGAATTATAGAATTCACACCTGACACCTCCCTAACAACCCATTCCACAAACGAGCTGAACTGCTCAAATATCGCGCACGATATAGAGCAGCCCATTGGTAAGCATTGGTCGACATAAAATTCGTTGTTCCAATGACATCCCAATAACCGAAAGCTGTCCGGGTGTACTGGCAGCAGTCGGAAAGCTGATTCCACATCTGCCTTTGCCATGAGAGCCCCCTTTCCATACCGTCGCACCCATCCCACTGCCGCATCAAATGATGTATAGGTCACGGAACACTCACCCTGGTCTATCGCATCATTGACCGACCCCCCTTTTGGGAATGATAAATGATGGATTAGCCTGAATTTTCCTGGCTCCTTCTTTGGGACCACACCCAGCGGTGACACTACCATATTATCCAACGGCGACACCGAAAAAGGACCTCCCATCCGACCCAATGCAACCTCCTTCCTTAGTTTCTCAGAAACTACCTCCGGGTGTTGCATAGCTGACTTTAAATTAGGCGACACAGGCGGGATAACCGATAGATTGCACGGTATCCTAAATCCCACTGATAAACCTTCATCCAACAATTGCGCTGCTTTCTTGTCTGGATACCTACCTAGAAACGGCCGCATCTTTTCCACTCTCACCGGGGTCCTCCCTTTTGTTTGCAGTTTCTCCTTGCCTACCCTTTCCTTGTTTGAAACACCTTGACCCCGTGTGGGATCCCCCACATCCTGAACACTCGTGTTTATACTTACATGAGGTTCCAAACCTGCAGGTCCCGGTGTTGTATTGCCAACAAACCCCCTTTTTGTTTCCGACCGTATGTCCCTGGGTGGAAGGTCCACCGGTCCCTCCTGGAAAAAACTGGTTGGGGGCCCTCGTCGTCGTCGTCATCAATCTCATCCATAGGCTGATGTCCTTGTGATCCCAGCGGAGCGTCGGTCTGATTGCCCTCCGTTGACGGAACTGTTCATCATACCTCAGCCACGCCGTGCCCCCATAAACCCTGTACGCCTCTCTGATAGCATCCTGATAGCAAAATAGAGCTGAGCAATGCTCCGGGTGCTTTTCACCTATCACACTTGCCATAATCGCAAAAGCCTGCAACCAGTTTGCAAATGTTCTAGGGATCAGCCTGTACCTCCTCTTCTCCTCGTCCTCCTTCTTTGAGTCATCAGGTTTCACCCTATCCAGATTAAATTTCTCTAACGGCAGTAGGGAAAATATCTCAACATATTCACCCTTCCACAGTTTTTCCCGCACTTCTTGCTTCAGGTGCGCGCCCAATGGTCCCTCATAGCATACATACACCTCGCACCTGGCTGCATCAGCCAATCTGGTTATATCCTGCCTGCTTGTGGTCTCAGCTGTCTTGTCCGTCCCCTGCGCCCCTGTACACCCGGGCGTTAGCGGTGCAGGCGTGGCCACCGCCGCCGTGACCGAAGGTACCGCCGTTGACCCTCCCGTGAGCATCACCGTCCCGGTGCCTCCTGCCGGCGGCGCCCACGCTGTTGCAGGGCCCGAGGGAACCGTCCCTGCTCCCTCAAAGCGCTGAAGGAGCTCCCTAATGCCTGCTAAAAACCCCCCCAACGCTGCAGCCCCCTCACTGCCTGACACCCCCGACCCACTGCTGCCCCCGCCCCCCTCTGAAACCCCCATGCCCCCCACTCTAGCCTGACTGGAATTAAGGGATAAAACATTGGACTCACCAGGCTGCACAGGCGTAACCTCATCAGCCGGAACAGGGATCTCCACCGCTGCCGTTCGCCTTTGCTGGGGTACCGATTCTTCCTCCGACCCGGACCATCCACCTGCTCGATCGCCACTGCTCCCCTCTACTTCCTCTGACGAAGGCCCGCCCGGCCTGGCCGCCGGGGTTGCCGCCATGACTGTGGCAGGACGCCCCCGCCTCCGCGTGTCACCTCCTCCCGCTGACTTGCAGGTTGCTTTGCCCGGACCGGTGTGCCTGACCTCAGTCCTGCCGCCTGGTACCTGCGATGCCCCGCTAGGCCGACCCCTCTCGATCCTCCTGTGTGCCCCTGCCATGGAACCGGACGGCCCAGGGCTCGCTGCACGTGTCCTCTCCCTTGCTGCTGACTGACTCCTGCAGGGGGCGGGGCTCTCGCTCCTCACTCTGCCCGCTCTGTAAGGCCGCGCCGCCGCTTCCATCCCTTCCAAACGATCGCTCCGCCGGGTCCCGTCGGCGTTCGCTCTGCCGCCATCCGCTCCGGCCACTCTTTTTGGCGGTGGGCCCACCGCGAGACCCGCAAGAGTCCCGGGTTGCCGCTGTCCAGAAACCCGTTGGTCGGGGGAGAACCGCTCAGGCGGCCGGGACCGCCGCGTTCTGGCGCCGCTAGACCTACCCAGCGCCTCAGGCTGACTGCTCTGCAAAGCCGCAGCTATGGTTTCTTGTAGCCATGCTGTCCCACGAACCGCGGCCTCCTCCCTAAGCTGCTCCATAAGTCCGTCCAGCTCCATCTTCAATGAACTTTCTCCAAACACTGTTACTCCCCCCTGGGCGGGGTTAACCTATAAAGCCCTGTTTGAATACCTCCCCCTCGGTTACTTTTTCGTACCCACCCCTTAAACTATTAACTGCCCTGTTACCACAGTCATGTATGCCCTCCGCTATGCATTACATGCTGTTGCTGCGGGCTTCTCTGGAGGACATATGGAAAATGCCTCTCATGCAGCCGGCTTACTGCATTTGGATTGGGAAGGTGAGGTGGAGCACCGTCTGGAAACAAAAGGGCTCTGACAATCTCTTCCTGGAATTTAGGGAAGGACCCAGTCCATCCTGAAGCTCTGTATAGCACATGAGCATTCAGCAAAGCCAATTGAAATAAGTGTACAGACACTTTTTTATACCAGCGCCTGGCCTTACGGGCATCTAGGTACGGCGCCAACAACTGGTCGTTGAGGTCCACCCCTCCCATATTTTGGTTATATTCGTAGACACAGAGGGATTTCTCCACAACACCAGTCGCCATAGTAATTTGGACCGTTGTGTCTGCATGAAGGGAGGTAAGAACGAAATCATTCTTATTATCCCTCCACTTCATAGCGAGCAAGTTATTACACTTCAAGCAGGCTCTCTCCCCCAGCCTAAGATTGGAATCTAGAAGCCGCTGGGGAAAGCCCCGACGATTAGATGGCACGGTGCCACATGCTCCACTCTGAAGATCAAACAAGTGACTAAAAAGTGGCACGCTCGTGTAATAATTGTCCACATACAAATGGTACCCCTTTCCGAATAAGGGTGACACAAAGTCCCACACAATCTTGCCAGTGCTTCCTATGTAGTCAGGGCAGTTTGTCGGCTCTACGTGACTATCTCTTCCCTCATAAACCATAAAACTACATGTACAGCCTGTGGCCCTGTCACAGAGCTTATACATCTTGACCCCGTATCTGGCACGCTTGCTGGGAAGATACTGTTTTAATGACAAGTGGCTAGAAAACGTAATCAGGGACTCATCAACGCAGACAACTTGATGGGGAGAAAAACAAATCTGCAAAACGTTGGTTGAAGTGGTTTACGAAGGGGGCCGAATTTTGTGGAGCCGATCGTATCCAGGGTCTCCATGAGAACGACAGAGTTCATTGTTTTTGACGTGCATGAACCACAAGATCTGCTCGTATCATGTCCTGGCCATGGAAGCAAAGAACACGGGCATATGGTAAATTGGGTCAGTGGACCAATATGACCGCAACGTACTCATTTTAACTATGCCCATGTCAAGGGATAGGTCCAGAAAGGTCTTAAAGTGGATGTAAACCCAATGTCATCCTTTCTAAACTACTGCCATAGGCGTTATCTATAAGGATATACATGCCTCCTGCATGTATCTTTACCTGTCAAATGTCTCCCCTCTGTCTGTTATGAGACTTGAAAAACTGCAGATTCTGTAGGTGGGTCTGTTGTCTGGAGCTCGTGGGTGGAGTTGTGATGTCAGTAGACTCCTCGCCCACCTCTACACTCCCCTTGTCAATATGCATTTTCTTCTGTGTATCTCTTACACTGAACTTCTGCTATGATCTCTAACATCCAGTGAAAAGATAGGAAAGTAACCACATGACTTCAGCATGCCAAATCATGCTGAGGTGTGGAACAGCCAATCCTTGCAGAGCTGCTGAAGAAAGGAGTGGTGGTGGGAATTAAAAAATAATGCATGTCTTAGGCTAGTGCATGAGATATGTAAATCACCTGTCACTCACAGCAAGGGGGAGGATTTGACAAAATTTTTCTCTGTTTGTCAAGTTTTATCTCACTGAACAATAAAAGAGGATTGCTCAGAGCTGGATTAACTCTTTGTGGCAAGACTGGGCTCAAATTATAGGAAATCTTATACTCTACATTATGACATAAAAAAAATATTTCGGGTTTACATCCACTATTCGGAAACCGTAATTGGTTTCCAATCTCTGGCAAGGGAGGACTGGGGGTTAGCGGCGATGAATTGACCAGCATAAAAAATTACTTTGGTCCACAATAGATCTTCGGTGAAAAACAGTGAGTAAAAATCAAGTGACGTAAAATCAACTGTTTCCACCTGAATGCCGGGTTGGCCAGTGAATGGGGGAAGTACAGGTGCTGCAAAAGTGGTGGGCTCCCAATTAGTATTGGCAAATTCTGCAGGAAGGACACTATGGGCATGATGGGCCTGTCTTTGTCTTCTTGGTGGCAACAGGACACTGCTTGTGCTTGCCACCTCGCCAGCTTGAACTGTACTTATGGGACTCGCCACGTCACCATGTGTTACTGCAGTGCTGGTTTGACTACGACCAGGGTGTACTAAGCTGCTTGTCAGTTCACCAGAAGGAATAGCGGCGCTAATACTTCTCTGCTCCATACGAGAGCCCTGCGGTTCTTGCACCTCAACAGCAGAAGAAGATCAGGGTCTGGTACGCCTGACCTTGGCAGGGATCACAACTCCATCGTCAGAGCTATCTGTCATGGAGCGGCTGTCCTCTACAGGATCGTATTCTGAGCCTGAATCTGACAGATGAGTGACTTCCTCTTCACTATCTGTTATGCTCAGAAACGTGTAGATCTCTTCATTAGTGTACCTTCGATTTGCCATTTTGGGTTCTAAATTTACTGGTACACTAGTGAGACTCACAGGTAAAAAAGCTCCTAGGCTGTCAGCAACTGTATCAAAATGCTAAAAAAAATACTGTTAGTGATCGCAGGGATCAGGCCTGACTCTGCGATTGCTGCAGTTATGTGTTTAGTGTTTTGTAAGTGACAGTGATCGATCGATACTGCACTTGGGTGGGCTGGGGTGGGCTGGGCAGAGGGGCAAAACGCAGGTGCTGGCAGGTATCTGGCTGATCCTGCTAACACTGCGTTTTTGGGAACCCTAAACTGCTGGGGACGCTAGTATAAATCAGATATCGATCTGTTCAGACACTATACCACTAAGGGAGGTGTATGCTGCGTGCGTGGGTGTTAGCGGTTCTGGCACTAGCCTGACGCTGCCTGGGGCGACGCAGACCCTATATGACCCTAAAATCTAACTTATATCACCTGCCAGGCGATCAGGGATTTAAAACTTTATTGGATAATAAACGGCGGGTGCCCTGACACTATAAAAAACAAACTAACTAACCAGCGTCACCCGTAACAGTTATACGGTAATCACTGGTGAAAGGGTTAACTAGGAGGCAATCAGGGGGTTAAAACCTTTACTAGGTAGTATATGGGGGTACCTAACGCTATAAAAAACTGACGGTGAACCTGAATACTTACCTGGCTAACTAGCATCACCCGTGACACTAATACGGCGATTAGAAAAAAGATTGCTTAGTGACACTGGCGACAGGGGGTGATCAAGGGGTTAAACCTTTATTAGGGGGGTTACGGGGGTACCCTAGACCTGAAGGGGCCTACCACTAACTGCCCTACCACTTATAACAGTCACAAATGACACCAATGCAGTAATCAGTAAAAAAAAAAAAAACTGCTATTGGTGTCACTGTGACAGGGGGGTGCAGGGGGGTGATCAGGGGGTGATCTGTGGGGTGCTTGGGGGGTGATTTGTGTGCCTACGTGTTCTACTGTATGTGTAGTGTTGGTGCACTTACTTGATGTCTTCTCTCCTTGCGCGCCGGACCAAAAAGACCGACATGAGGAGAGATGACATCACTTCCTCTGCTTCTGTTTACATTACAGAAGCAGAGGAAGCATTCCATTCGCCAGGAGTGATCGCGAGGGGGTGGCCATGAATCAGTGGCCTCCCCCTCAGCATGGATCGCTCCAAAAGCGATTCCGACTACCGCAGGCACCGGGGGGGCCTGATCGGGCCCCCAGCCCGCTGGGAGGTAGGGACGTACAGGTACGCCTATATGCCTGCCCGTGCCATTCTGCCGAGGTACATCGGCGTGCGGCGGTCGGCAAGTGGTTAAAAAACATTTTTTCAGGACAGTGATATAGCCAAAATTAAAAAAAATGGAGTGGGGGTCCCCCCAAAATCCCCCCAAAATCCATACTAGACCCTTATCCAACCACGCAACCTGGCAGGCCGCAGGAAAAGGGGGGGAGAAAGCACCCCTCCCTCCTGAACCGTACCAGGCCACATGCCCTCAATATGGGGAGAGTGCTTTGGGGTCCCCCCAAAACACCATGTCCCCATGTTGATGGAGACAACGGCCTCATCCCCATAACCCTTACCTGCGGGCAGGGGGCTTATCGAAATCTGAAAGCCTACTTTAATAAGGGGGCCCCCAGATCCCGCAATCCCCCCCCTATGTGAATGGGTATCGAGTACACTGTACCCCTACTTATTCACCAAAAAAAGTGTAAAAAAAGTAAAAATGACTGGAGACAGTTTTTGACAATTCCTTTATTAAAAAAAAAAGTGTCCCGCAATCTTCAATCACAGCGCCGACAGTCCGAAAAAAAAAAACCTGAAAAACTCTGCCTCGATGGGTGGCGGAATTTTACGCCACCTGATTGGGCTTCTTCAGTAGGATGGAGTAGCCTTCACACCCCAGCCCTAATATCAATTCCTGTTACCATAGTGATCTACCAAGCTATTCCTGAGCCATCCTGAGACTATGTGAGCAAACCTACTTCCTGTCGACAACGAAACATGCCAATCTCCTAGATCAAACTAAAGGTGTCCCCACTCAATCCACCTCCTACTAAACCCCACTTTAATGGTCACTAATCCGGCTCACATAGCTCAATTCGGAGCATACTGACATAGCTCAGTATATACAGCATTCCCCCCTATATTAACAATATAGTCTGTTCATTAGAAAACGTATTGCACATCCACTGGTATACCAGACTCTTTGCTAATCTTGATAATTCATCTTTATATTGTTACTAAACTTACTAGACTAGACTAGACTTACTAAAAATCTATTAATAGTACTATAATATATATTTTTATATATATATATATATATATATATATAAATATATATATATATATCTGTGTTTCATAAAGTGTTTGGATACACTATGGTCCCTTTTACCCTTCTTTATATTATTTATCCTTCAATCATTTATCCTAGTGCTTCCTAAGAGCCCATTCACACAGGGGCAACACGACTTCCAGCGCGACTTTGGGAGGCAACTTGGACACGACTTGAGTATGAATCACAGCACGACTTGGGGCAACTTACAACACAACTTGAAGTCGCCTCCAGGACAGGGAACTTTACAAGTGGCCAATCAGAGCTTATCAGCTGTGTGTGAGAAGGAGGGGGCTGGCTGTTTAGTGGAGTAAATTACTTTCTGTTTCCTTTCTGCTTCCTGTAAAGTTGCCTCAGTATGAACAGTGATCAGAATTTGAGGCAACTTCCATTGAAATCAATGGGTACAAGTCGCCTAGAAGTCGGATTGAAGTAGTACAGGAACCTTTTCTGAAGTCGGAGCGACTGCAGTAGTGTGCATTAAGACGGATCCATTCACTTACATTGATTTTTTTCATGTAGAGCGACTTGAGGCGACTAGGGGCGACTTGGGGCGACTTGAAGTCGGATCCAAAGTTGCCCCTGTGTGAATGGGCTCTTAAGATGTTCTCAACCTTTTTATTCTGCACAATAAAATCGAATTCTAAATTCATCTTTCTCTTTATTCCTACCTCCTGCTGCCTCGTTAACTTTTACCATTAACTTTCATCTTTAACTTTATTTTGCATTTCCAGTGTTTGTGTTTTTAATGGGGCTATCTTAATGAAATGATTGTACCAGAGAACACTATGTAGATGCTTTTTGTTGCATGTGGTTCAAGTGAGAAAGGGCTGTGTATCAGGAATGTGTACCAGGAGCGCTTTACCCCAAAAGGAAAAGGAGGAAAAACTATCAAGGGTACGGAAGAAGAGGCAAAGGAGAGCCTGGATTACCGGCTGTGAGGAGATCTCTATCCCAGGAGGGAAAGGAGGATACCCAGACTCAGATTATTTGCTGTGAGCTGAGTGGTGAATTCACCTGGTGGTGGTTGTTCACTTTCATGCTGCAGGTGGAATACTGCATATTGAAGAGCACAATGGTGGATTGTTTATGGAAAGACATTATATTTTTTCTAAAAAAATTATTATTCCCAACAAATATTGTTTGTGTCACACTGGACATAGTATTGGTTTGGCTCAATAGCGCTGTACTATATTTAACACAATGACAACATAAAAGAAGTTTGTTTAAAATCTTTGCAAATTTAATAAAAATAAAAAACGAAATAAAATCACATGTAAATAAGTATTCACAGCCTTTGCCATGACACTCAAAATAGAATTCAGGTGCATCCTGTTTCCACTGATCATCCTTTTGTTTCTGTGGTAAATTCAGTTGATTGGACATGGTTTGAAAAGGCACACACCTGTCTATAAAAGGTCCCACAGTTTACAGTGCATATTAGAGCACAAACCAAGCCATGAAGGGTACAGAAAAAAATCTTCAGCATTGACAGTCCCAACGAGCACAGTGGCCTCCATCACCTGTAAATGGAGGAAGTTTGGAACCACCAGGACTCTTCCTAGAGTGGGGGAGAAGCGCCTTTGTCAGGGAGGTGACCAAGAACCCGATGGTCACTCTGACAGAGCTCAAGCCTTTCTCTGTGGAGAGAGGAGAACCTTCCAGAAGAACAAACATCTCTGCAGAACTCCACCAATCAGGCGTGTATAGTAGAGTGGCCAGTAAAAGGCACACCTGGAGTTTGCCAAAAGGCACCTGAAGGACTCTCAGACCATGAGAAAAAAAATTCTCTGGTCTGATGAAACAAAGATTGAATTCTTTGGCCTGAGTGGCAAGCACCATGTCTGGAGGAAACCAAGCACCGCTCATCACGTGGCCAATACCATCCCTACAGTGAAGCATGGTGGTGGCAGCATCATGCTGTGGGGAAGTTTTTCAGTGGCAGGAACTGGGAGACTACTCAGGATCAAGGGAAAGATGAATGCTGCAATGTACAGAGACATCATTGATGAAAACCTGCTCCAGAGCGCTCTGGACCTCAGACTGGGGTGAAGGTTCATCTTCCAACAGGACAATGACCCTAAGCACACAGCCAAGATAATAAAGGCGTGGCTATGAGACAATTCTGTGATTGTCCTTGAGTGGCCCAGCCAGAGCCCAGACTTGAACCCGATTGAATATCTCTGGAGAGATCTGAAAATGGCTGTGCACAGACGCTTCCCACTCAACCTGATGGAGCTTGAGAGGTCCTGCAAAGAAGAATGGGAGAAACTACCCAAAAATAAGTGTGCCAAGCTTGTAGTATCATACTCAAAAAGACTTGAGGCTGTAATTGGTGCGTCAACAAAGTATTGAGCAAAGGCTGTAAATACTTATGTACATTTAATTTTTTTTGTTTTTTATTTTTAATAAATTTGCAAAGATTTCAAACAAACTTCTTTCACGTTGTCATTATGGGGTATTATTTGTAGAATTTTGAGGAAAATAATGAATTGAATCCATTTTAGAATATGGCTGTGACATAACAAAATGTGGAAAAATTGAAGCGTTGTGAATACTTTCCAGATGCACTATATATAAACCCACTAACCTACTTTTTTTCCCGAGCTTTCCCAAGGTTTTTGCCTGTGCATTCAGATAGGTGTTGGAGAATTTGATGGACATGCACGAGGTTGCAACCTTTTTGGCATCAAATCAAGTGGATCATACAAATAATAGAAGACCCTCACCCTATAGACGCTGGGAATAACCTCATATACAAAACCTCAGATTCAATCCACAACTGGAATCCTCCACCTATTTAACGCCCCCAAACCTTTGGTTCTTATACAACCATTGATGTGTAAACTGCTGGCAACAAAAGTGAGTACACCCCTAAGTGAAAATGTCCAAATTGGGCCCAATTAACCATTTTCCCTCCCCGGTGTCATGTGACTCATTCGTTTTACAAAGTTTTAGGTGTGAATGGGGAGCAGGTGTGTTAAATTTGGTGTTATCGCTCTCACTCTTTCATACTGGTCACTGGAAGTTCAACATGGCACCTCATGGCAAAGAACTCTCTGAGGATCTGAAAAAAAGAATTGTTGCTCTACATAAAGATGGCCTAGGCTATAAGAAGATTGTCAATACCCTGAAACTTAGCTGCAGTACGGTGGCCAAGACCATACAGCGGTTTAACAGGGCAGGTTCCACTCAGAACAGGCCTCGTCATGGTCGACCAAAGAGGTTAAGTGCACGTGCTCAGCGTCATCTCAAGAGGTTGTCTTTGGGAAATAGACGTATGAGTGCTGCCAGCATTGCTGCAGAGGTTGAAGGGGTGGGGGGTCAGCCTGTCAGTACTCAGACCATACGCCGCACACTACATCAAATTGATCTGCATGGCTGTAATCCCAGAAGGAAGCCTCTTCCAAAGATGATGCACAAGCAAACCCGCAAACAGTTTGCTGAAGGCAAGCAGACTAAGGCCATGGATTACTGGAACCATGTCCTGTGGTCTGATGAGACCAAGATAAACGTATTTAGTTCAGATGGTGTCAAGCGTGTGTGGCGGGAACCAAGTAAGGAGTACAAAGACAAGTGTGTCTTGCCTATAGTCAAGCATGGTGGTGGGAGTGTCATGGTCTTGGGCTGCATGAGTGCTGCCGGCACTGGGGAGCTACAGTTCATTGAGGGAACCATGAATGCCAACATGTACTGTGACATACTGAAGCAGAGCATGGTCCCCTCCCTTTGGGGTCTGGGCCGCAGGGCAGTATTCCAACATGATAACGACCCTAAACACACCTCCAAGATGACCACTGCCTTGCTAAAGAAGCTGAGGGTAAAGGTGATGGGCTGACCAAGCATGTCTCCAGACCTAAACCCTATTAAGCATCTGTGGGGCATCCTCAAACGGAAGGTGGAGGAGAGCAAGGAATCTAACATTCACCAGCTCCATGATGTCATCATGGAGGAGTAGAAGAGGACTCCAGTGGCAACCTGTGAAGCTCTGGTGAACTCCATGCCCAAGAGGGTTAAGGCAGTGCTGGAAAATGGTGGCCACACAAAATATTGACACTTTGGGCCCAATTTGGACACTTTAACTTAGGGGCGTACTCTTTAGAAGAGGCTTCTTTCTGGGACGACAGACATGCAGACCAATTTGATGCAGTGTGCGGCGTATTGTCTGAGCACTAACAGGCTGACCCCCCACCCCGTTTTGAGTGTCCTGTTAAACTGCTGGTTCTTGGCAATCTTCTTATAGCCTAGGCCATTTTTATGTAGAGCAACAATTCTTTTTTTCAGATCATCAGAGAGTTCTTTGCCATGAGGTGCTATGTTGAACTTCCAGTGACCAGTTTGAAAGAGTGAGAGCGATAACACCAAATTTAACACACCTGCTCCCCATTCACACCTAAAACTTTGTAAAACGAATGAGTCACATGACACCGGGGAGGGAAAATGGCTAATTGGGCCCAATTTGGACATTTTCACTTAGGGGTGTACTCACAACAACAACAACAAAATGTAAAATATTTTCACATCATATATGCAAAAAGTATCCTTTAAACAGTGTTCATTATTATAGAATACTCACTATTTAAGAATTTAAATAGGCAAAAAGTGTCCAATATCCTTTAGATGTGCATAAACAAATCCCTTCACACCATGTGCTCAAAATAAGTGCTCAAATAAATTTTCAATCCAATCAATATAGTGCTTCACCACGTGTGGTAAGACAAACCACTCACCAGATAGATATGGTCAAAAAGCCTATTTTCCAACATAGGGTTAAGATCGATTTCAGTCTCTGCACTCTTTTGCTGTTCATATCTCCCATTATGTGGAAATCATGGCTCAAACACAAATTAGATGTTCATTGCGCAATATTTTTTTTTTATCTCTTTATTAGGTTTCTTTAAAACTTATACATACAAAAAACAACTGAGAACACTTCTCGACTATAACATCTCTTGTTACAAAAATGTTACCCCCTCCCTCTCCTCTCTGGAATTACTTTCTATGTTCATGCACCTGACCACTCCTTATCTCCTTTCCTCCCCCATTCATTTATTATGCTCCCATCTTTTCAGCGAACCTTATTGTCTGCTTGAAGTTTACCCAATCTCTCCACTTCTCTTCAAACGCTTCCAATCCCTCTTCGCCATTAAACCTTAGGTACCCCAAATTATAAATTTCATTTACTTTATTGCACCAACTCCTCATCATAGGGCTTTCTGGTTTTTGCCACTGTCTGGGGGTTAAACCTTTGGCTGCATTTAATAGCTGAGGAACCAAAGTATTGTTTAGTTGGTATTCTGATCCCGTGGAACAAACACCACCACGGGTCCTCTGGTATTTCTATATTGGTTATATCCTTTATCAATTGCAGTACCTCTCTCCAGTATTTTTTTATTTTTGGGCAGGTCCACCAAATGTGGGTCATGGTTCCTATTTCCCCACACCCCCTCCAACATAATTGAAAAACCTCACTGCGACATTTATGTGCATGTTATGTTATGTACTGCTGATTATCCTCAGAGACTGGGGCCACGGTAGGGATTGGACGAGAGAACTTATTGAGGATTAAAGGCTTCAGAAGTGCAACATGGAAGGAGTTAGCGAATTTGAGGCTTTTAGTAATCTGGAGTTTGAAACAAACTGGATTCAGTTTAGAGGTTATAGTGTACGGACCAATGAATCTTGGGGCAAACTTCAGAGAAGGAACTCGGAGCTTGATGTTCCTGGTGGAGAGCCAGACTTTTGTCCCATAGCTAGAGAAGGTGGTTTACGCCTGTGGCGGTCAGCAAAGCCTATGAATTTGTCAGCAGCTGCCCGGAGAGAATCATGAACATCACCCCAAATATAATTGAAAAACTCCTGAGCCATAGCCAAAGTTGGAATATCTGAAGAACAGGTCATTGGAAGAGGGAGTTGAGGGTGTTTTCCATAAACTGTGAAAAATGGTGTCTTCTGTGAACTGGTATTTACATGATTGTTGTGAGAGAAATCTGCCCACGGGAGTAGAGAGGACCAATCGTCATGATGAGCAGAGACTAAGGTGCGAAGAAAGACCTCTAACTCCTGATTAACCCTCTCAGTCTGTCCATTGGATTGAGGGTGGTAAGAAGAGGAAAAAATCAAGACAATATTGAGGGTTTTGCAAAAGGTTCTCCTAAAATGAGACGTAAATTGAACACCCCTTTCGGAAATAATATGAGAAGGAACCCCATGGAAATGGAAAATTTCTCGAACAAAAATGGGAACCAAGGCAGGAGCAGAAGGAAGACCAGGAAGAGGAACGAAATGAGCCATCTTGGAGAACCGATCGATTACCACCCAAATGACCGTATTATTCTCTGACAGTGGAAGATCGGTGATAAAATCCATGGCGATGTGAAACCAGGGCTTTCTTAGGAATGGGCAAGGGCATGAGAAGACCAGCAGGGGCTTGTGTGGAGGATTTAGACTGAGCACAGACATGACAAGCCTTAGACATCCGAGCCACCAGTAGTGAGCAGGAAGGATCGGAGGAACCCAGCATGACCTGCCACCTTGGAATCATGTCCCCAATGAAGAATCTTAGCTCTTAGCTCAGTGGGGATAAAGGTCTTGCCAGAAGGAATTTTTGACTCCAGGGTGATAGAATGGGCAACAATGCATGAGGTCGGGACGATCGGCTCAGGTTCAGGGGTGGACTCCTCGTCCAAAGTGTCAAATGACCCAGAGAGTGCATCAGCCTGACCGTTGCAGGAACCAGGTTTGTACGTAATTGTGAAATTGAAACGGGAAAAGAAAGGACTCCACCAGGCCTGTCTAGGATTCAGATGTTTAGCATTCTGTAGGTTCTGTAGATTCTTGTGATCAGTAAAAATCGTTATGGAGTGAGGGGAACCCTCCAAGAGATGACGCCACTCCTCTAATGCTAATTTAATTGCGAGAAGATCCCGATCACGATGGCATAATTTCTCTCCACCTGAGAAAATGTTTTGGAGAAGAAAGCATATGGTTGACGTCTCTTCTCAAAGGATTGAAGAAGCACAGCTCCCACCCCCATTGAAGAAGCGTCCAGTTCAATAAAAAATAGGTCCCCAGGATTTGGTCTCCTCAAGAGAGATCCAGAAACAAAGGCCTGCTTCAGGTCGTGAAATGCAGAGACAGCCAGTCCTTGGCATTCGCACCCTTCTTGGTCAAAGCGATAATAGGCCTGCGCCAATGGAAGAATAATTCCTTATGAAAGCATTCTAGAAACAGGACCTCAGAACATTCAAAGGAATATTTCTCCATCTTGGCATACAGATTACAGTGCGGACATGGTATCTGTGGACAAGCAGATTTTCCGAAAAGATGAGAATGTCATCCAGATAGATGACAACAAACTGGTACAGCAGACCCCTGAAGATTTCATTGAGAAAGTTTTGAAACACAGCTGGGGCATTACACAAACCAAAAGGCATAACCAGGTATTCGTAATGCCCGTCTCTAGTGTTAAACGCGGTTTTCCCTTTGTCACCTTCCCGTATCTGAATCAGATTGTATGCACCTCTGAGATCCAACTTGGTGAAAATGGAGGCACCCTTAAACCTGTCAAATAGCTCAGATATTAAAGGTAAGGGGTATCGATACTTGATAGTCACTGCGTTTAAACCTCGATAGTTGATGCAGGGTCTCAAGGTACCATCCTTTTTGGCAACAAAAAAAAACCCTGCGCCTGCAAGCGATGAGGACTTCGGGACGAAACCACTCTCTAGATTCTCTGTGACATACTCTGACATGGCCTGGGTCTCTGGGATGGACAGAGGGTAGGTACGACCCCTGGGCAGAGTTGCTCCAGGGACAAGGTCAATAACACAGTTAAAAGACCTGTGGGGAGGAAGCACCTCAGCTGATTTCTTACAGAACACATCCCGGTAATCGCTGTATGCAGCGGGAAGATCAAAAGATACAGTGGTGGTAGCAACTGGAAGTCTCTCCTTGGGGGCCACCTTGAGAAGGCAGGACAAGAAACATGAGGGTCCCCAAGCCAGGACCTGCCCAGAGACCCAGTCCACATGTGGAGAGTGAAGCTGTAGCCAAGGAAGCCCCAATACAATGGGGGTAGAGGCCTTGGGTAGAATGAGGAAGGATATCCACTCCCGGTGGAGTATCCCTACATCCCTACAGACATCCTAATAGGTCTAATAGAGTCTGGAAGCAGATAGGACCCCCTGGGAGAACAGTGCCATCAATTGCCGAGACTACCAGTGGCGTAGTGAGGGGCGAAAGGGTAAGCTTCATGGAAGAAGCAGTTCTCCAATCCATAAAATTGCCAGCATCCCTGGAATCCAGATATGCAAAAATTAAGGAGAATTGCCTACATGAAGGAACACCGGAAGAAGAAGACGAGAAGGTGATGTTTCTGGGTCCAATACTCCACCTTCCAGATGTATTAGACCTGAGCGTTTCCTGGACGAAGCGAGCAGGAGTCACGAAAAGGATCCTTGCCCCCACAATAGAGACACAAGCCCAGAGTTCTGCGCTTAGCACGTTCTTCGGGGGTGAGTTTGGTCCAGCCCAGCTGCATAGGTTCCTCAGCAGGCAGAAGATGCTCCATGGGATGGAAGGAGGAGAGCTGACTGGCTAGGGCCCAGGGAGTGCTGGCGTCTTTTTTCTAGGGACCTCCCCTAAAAACAAATGTCGATCTGATTGCACAATGAAATGACATCGTCCAGACCGGCGGGAATGGCTCTTCCCACTAATTCGTCTTTCATTCAGGCAGAGAGGCAATGTAAAAAGGTTGCAACCAGGGCCTCATTGTTCTAGCTCATTTCAGCTGTGAGGATACGGAACTGAAGAGCATATTGTCCCACAGAACAAGATTCTTGGCGAAGAGGTAAAATGGCAATAGCCACTGAAGAAACCCGAGCCGGCTCCTCAAAGATGTTACAAAAGAGCTTCAAGAAGTCGGACAGGCTGGAAACCACCGGTTCATTCTTCTCCCACGGGGGGCTGCCCAGGCTAAAGCTTCACCGGAGAGAAGGGAAATGACATAGGCTACCTTTTGCCCGATCCGACAGAACGTTTTGAGGCTGGAGCTCAAAATGAATAGTGCATTGGCTGAGGAACCCCCTGCTGGCCTTGGAGTCCGCAGAGAAACGGGACGAAGCTGGCAGTTGTAGTGAATGTGCGGCTGCGACTGGAATAGGTGCAGCCGCTGATTGTACTTGAGGTTGCTGACTCGGGGTTCCCAAGGAGGCCTGAAGTTGCTCGAAGCGGGAAGCCAGATCCTGGAGGATTCGCATCACCTGAGTCTGATTTGATTCCTGGGTCTCAAGTCTGCAGACTGAGCCCTGCAATCAGGGCCGGTACAAGGGGTGGGCAGAAGGGGCGGATGCCCTGGGCGGGACCATTTACTGGAGGAAGGGGGGCGCAGTAGAGGCTACACTACAGAACGCTTTGATCTGTGGCTGCAGCGCTCCCTTCCCACCTCCTCCTCTTGTTTGTTACACAGCTGGGTCTATGTGTGTGTTCGGCGGCGCCGTAAAAAGGACCCGCCCCCCTAGACTGGCTCGTGTGGTAGCAGATTGAACCAGTGTTCCGCCTATCACACGAGCCAGTCTAGGGGGCGGGACCTTGTTACGCCACCGAACACACACACAGACCCAACTGTGTGACACACAGCCAGGGCCGCCATCAGAGGGGTACAGGCATAACGCCTGTCTCCAGGGGCCGACTGTCGCCCCCTGACAATCAGCGCGCCGTTGAGCCAGCCGAGCAGAGAAAAAAGAGATCACAAAACTTCGCTAGCACGCCCCCCCCCCCCCCCCAGCTTATCAGCTGGGGAGGTGGAGTGTAAACATGAATGAAGAGAACAGTTTCGCTTTCGCTTATCGGCTGGGCTGGCAGCAGAAGAGGAGGAAAGTAAACAGCTCGGCCAGCACCCCCCTCCCCCCCGCTTATCACCTGAGGAGAAGGAGAGAGGAAACATGAGTTCAGTAATGTAATGTTCGCCAGCACCCCCCTCTCCGCCGAGGTTATCAGTTTGCTATTGGAGAGAGGAGGGGGAGGAAATGTTCTCTGCTTATCCATCCCTGCGGAGGCAAAGCCTAAGGATTTGCTGGACTGTGATTGGGCAAGACAGAGCCAGGGGGAGTGGCAAGCTCTTCGACAGTGCACATGGACACAGACACCAAAAATAGAGTGCACCATGGAGGGTAAGTCGCAATTTAATGTGTCCTGCTGACTGTGCCCTCATGTGCTGTTTATCTCCTTCTTCATAGATGGGACACCCTAATACCCCTTTCACACTGTGCCACCACCGTCATCAGCGATAAGGCAGTGCTATTTTTAGCGCTGCTTTACCGTTGTTTTAGCAGCGCTATTCGATCACTAGCGGGGCGGTTTTAACCCCCTGCTAGCAGCCGAAAAGGGGCTAAATCCGCCTGCAAAATGCCAACGGAGCAGTATTTTGCTGGCGGTATAGCAGCATTGCCCCATTGATTTCAATGGGGATGAGCGGTAGAGGAGTGGTGAGTTCACCACTCCAAATAAGCTGCTTGCAGGACTTTTTCTGACGCCCTGCCAATGCATCGCTCCAGTGTGAAATCTCTTTCATACTGGAGTGAATGGAGCCGCTTTTTTCAGGCGCTATTTTTAGCGCTGTAGCACCTGAAAAATGCCCGCAATGTGAAAGGGGTCTTAGGGCCTTTTCACACTGGGGCGGCGTCAGCGGTAAAGCGCCGCTATTGTAAGCGTCGCTTTACCGTCGGTATTCGGCCGCTAGCGGGGGCGGTTTTACCCCCCGCTGCATTGCATTGACTGCATTGATCTCTTGTATCATGTCTGCAGTCTCTGAGGGGAGTTTGCTTAATTAGCAATGGTATTGGTAATATGCAGCAAGAAGGGGGTTAATGCACTGTCACTGATGCATTAGTATAGATCCCATCGTCTGTAGGCACTGTAGCTTTTCACCGGGGGGGTGGGGGGCGCAGTTTTTCATCTTCGCCCTGGGCACCGAATGACCTTGTCCCAGCACTGCCTGCAATGGATCATCTGCGGGAAGCGGCATGTCAGCCGGGTCCATGGCTGATCAAACTGTCAGGTCACCTGAGCCCTGGTGACAGATGCACCCCGTTGGGGTCTGGAGTGCACCGCAAAATAGTGGACCCTACAGCTGACTGCTGCGGATAGAGCTCTAGGATATACAGTATAGCAGGTACTCTGTAGTACCTACACGAATGACACTGGGAGCTAGAGCATGAGATTTCCCAGGGCGCGGAATCTAAGAGCCAGCGGGTGTTCACCAGAAGCCCTTAGTGGTGGGGATGGATTTAGCTTCAGTCTGGCTCCAGATTGCAACCCCTAGGACCTCCCAGCTCACGCTCATGGTAGACTACAGGAAGGCAGAGTGGAAGCAGCAGACAGCGATAACAAAGGATAGTCAGGAGATAGCCAAAGATCGGAGTAACAAGCAGGTAAGGATAGTCAAGAACAAGCCAAGATCGGTACCTGGAATCAGACGTAGAAGATACAGCAAGTCGCACAGGAAAGATAAACACACAATATTGATTAGCAGAGCTGGCTTGCAGTGCACAAGTTAATATAGAGTTCCCTGATAGGGGCTGGGGTGGAGCCATCCTTTGAGGAGAGATTACTTAAGCAGCCAGGTGAAAGTGGCTGGCCTCTTAATCTGAACACATGGAGAGGTAAGCTGACAGACAAACATTACTGCATAACCATGACACAAGATTCCCATTTTAAAGATATTAATTCTACCTATCCAAGACACGTGTCTTGATGCTATTTTATATAATTCTAGTTTGGTGTCATTCAGTAACGGGATGAAGTTCGCTTGATATATTGTCTCAATAGATGATGTTATATTTACCCTTAAATGTTTTAGCTCTTTTTTACTCCAAATAAAAAGGAACTAATTTTTATATATCTGCTCCTCCTGTTTTTGCAAATGAATATTTAGGATCTCGGATTTGAACGGGTTCATTTTGAAATTTGATAGCTCTCTATATGTTTTTAGGGATTTCATTAGATTAGGGAGGGTTATCCTGGGGTTGGATATAAAAAAACAAAATATTGTCGGCATAAGCCGCAAGTTTATGTTCCTCCTTGTCATGGTTATGCAGTACTGTTTGTCTGTCAGCCTACTTCTCCATGTGTTCAGATTAAAAGGCCAGCCACTCTCACCTGGCTGCTTAAGTAATCTCTCCTCAAAGCATGGCTCCACCCCAGCCCCTATCAGGGAACTCTATATTAATCTGTGCACTGCATGCCAGCTCTGCTGATCAATATTGTGTGTTTAGCTTTCCTGTGCGACTTGCTGTGTCTTCTATGTCTGATTCCAGTTACCGGTCTTGGCTTGTTCTTGACTATCCCTGCTTGCTTATGACCCTGACCTTTTGGCGTGTTCTCTGTCAATCCTTGTCTGCTAGTTGCCTTGACCTTTGGCTTATCTCCTTACTATCCCTTGTTGTCCTGGGCTGCTGCTTCTATTCTGTCCTCCTGTAGCCTACCGTGAGCGTGAGCTGGGAGACCCTGGGGTCCGTGACCTGGAGTCAGTTGCAGTGCAGTCCATCCTCACCTCTAGAGGCTCTGGTGAACACCTGCTGGCTCTTAGACTCTGCGCCCTGGGGAATCTTATGCTCTAGCTCCCAGTGGGATCTGTGTTGGTGCTCCAGTGGACCTGCCTTCCTGAACCACCTAGAGTTCCATCCACAGCAGTCAGCCGTAGGGTCCACTACCTTAGCGGTGCACTCTTGACTCCAACGGTGTTCATCTGTCACTTGGACTCAGATGACCTGACACTCCTCCCCTATCTTAATTCCGCCGATGTCTGGATTCTGTCTAATCCCCACCAACAATGGTTATAAATACAGAACAAACAGCAGGGGGGACAGGGGACACCCCTTCCTAGTGCCATTGTGCATCTCGAAAGGTTCTGAAGCTGTCCGTTTACCTTCACCCTCGCTGACGGCTGGTTTTATAGTGCTTTGATCCAGTGGGTCATTTTTGGGCCTAATCCCATTGCCTCTAATGTGTTCTGCATAAATCCCCAGTCTACCCTGTCAAAAGCCTTTTCGGCATCAATTGACAGGAGCAGTCCTGGGGATTTGCTTTCTTTTATTTTCTGAACCACTAGGAGCGTTTTGATTCCATTATCCCGACATTGCCTTCCTGGTATAAAACCCACCTGGTCTGTGTGTACCAAGTCGCTCATTACTGTTTTCATCCTAGCTGCCAGTACCTTCATGAACAACTTCGTATCAGCATTTAGCAGTGACATAGGTCGGTAACTTGAACATAATGAGACATCTTTTTCCTTCTTTTCGTATAATGGTGATTGCGGCCTCCAAAGGTTCCCTCCGCATCTCCCAGTTAGTTCCTATCCCATTCATATAAGAGCACAATTTAGGGATTAAGATATCTTTAAACTTCTTGTAATAAAGAGACGTCAGCCCATCTGGGCCTCCTGGACATTTCCCTGCCAGTGAGTCTTTTAGAGTTTTTTTAATCTCTTCTTCTGTAATGGGGGCCTCTAGGATGCTAAGTTTGTCTTCTGATATTTTGTTTAGCCCTAGTTCATACAAAAAAGCTTTTGTTTTTTCCATCCTGTCTTTGGCTTTTTTTAGGTATTTCCTTTTGATTTATCAAATATAGTTTACCATAATATTCCGGAAAAGTCCTTGCTATTTCTACTGTTGTGTGTACCATTTCCCCAGTGCAGGTTTGTATTTTCTCTATATAGTGTGCCGTTATTTTCTTTTTTAACAATTTAGCCAGATATTTCCCTGTCTTGTTTCTCCCTTGATACCTCTCTTTCTTAATTCTATTATAGGCCATTCCAGTTTCCTGTTCAGTTAGTTCTTTCATTTCTTCCCTTTTTATAATGACTGCTGCTAATAATTCTTGTTCTCTCATTTGTTTATGTTGCTGTTCTAACTCTTATGCCGCGTACACACGGTCGGACTTTCCGGCATACTTGGTCCGGCGGACCAGAGTGTGCCGGACAATCCGCCCGTGTGTGGGCGGCGGCGGACTTTTCCGGCGGACTTCTTCCCAAAAGCCCGCCGGACCTAGATTTGAAACAAGCTTTAAATCTTTCCGTCGGACTCAGTTTCGGGCGGAAAGTCCGCTCGTGTGTGTGCTGGTCCGACGGAAAGCCCGCTCGTGTGTAGGCTGGTCCGACGGACCAGATACGACACGAGGGCAGTGTATTGCATCTCGCGCTCGCTGCAATAGGAAAAACAAATCTTCCTATTGCGGCGAGCGCGGGGCATACCAGGCCCTTAGGTCTGGTATGGATTATAAAGGGAACCCCGCTACGCCGAAAAAACGGCGTGGGGTCCCCCTAAAATCCATACCAGACCCCGATCCGAGCACGCAGCCTGGCCGGTCAGGAAAGGGGGTGGGGACGAGCGAGCGCCCCCCCCCTCCTGAACCGTACCAGGCCGCATGCCCTCAACATGGGGGGTGGGTGCTTTGGGGGAGGGGGGCGCCTTACGGTGCCCCCCCACCACAAAGCACCTTGTCCCCATGTTGATGAGGACAAGGGCCTCTTCCCGACAACCCTGGCCGTTGGTTGTCGGGGTCTGCGGGCGGGGGCTTATCGGAATCTGGGAGCCCCCTTTAATAAGGGGGCCCCCAGATCCCGGCCCCCCACCCTATGTAAATGAGTATGGGGTACATGGTACCCCTACCCATTTACCTAGGAAAAAAGTGTAAGTAATAAAACACACTACACAGGTTTTTAAAATATTTTATTAAACAGCTCCGGGGGGTGGGGATCTTCCTCCGGCTTCGGGGGTCTTCTTCCGGCTTCTGGGGTCCTTCTGCTTCATCTTCTCCCGGCGTCCGGTTGGTTCTTCTCCGCTCTCTTCTCCCGGTGTTCCAGTTCTTCGGCCGGCTCCTCTGCTGTGTTCATGTAGCTCTCTTGCCAGCAGAGGTCCGGACTTCTGAGCTGCTGGGCTTCTTCTCTTCTCTTCTCTTCTCCAGATGTTGACACGACGCTCTCTCCGGCTGGACTGGTCTCTGAGGGCTGCGTTGTGACTTATATAGGCGGAGACCCCGCCCCCTTTTGATGTCACAGTCCCTGGGCATGCTGGGACTGTGACGTTTTAGGGGGCGTGGTCGACCACGCCCCCTAAAACGTCACAGTCCCAGCATGCCCAGGGACTGTGACATCAAAAGGGGGCGGGGTCTCCGCCTATATAAGTCACAACGCAGCCCTCAGAGACCAGTCCAGCCGGAGAGAGCGTCGTGTCAACATCTGGAGAAGAGAAGAGAAGAGAAGAAGCCCAGCAGCTCAGAAGTCCGGATCTCTGCTGGCAAGAGAGCTACATGAACACAGCAGAGGAGCCGGCCGAAGAACTGGAACACCGGGAGAAGAGAGCGGAGAAGAACCAACCGGACGCCGGGAGAAGATGAAGCGGAGGGACCCCCGAAGCCGGAAGAAGACCCCCGAAGCCGGAGGAAGATCCCCACCCCCGGAGCTGTTTAATAAAATATTTTAAAAACCTGTGTAGTGTGTTTTATTACTTACAATTTTTCCCTAGGTGAAGGGGTAGGGGGACCATGTACCCCATACTCATTCACATAGGGTGGGGTGCCGGGATCTGGGGGCCCCCTTATTAAAGGGGGCTCCCAGATTCTGATAAGCCCCCCGCCCGCAGACCCCGACAACCAACGGCCAGGGTTGTCGGGAAGAGGCCCTTGTCCTCATCAACATGGGGACAAGGTGCTTTGAGGTGGGGGGGGCCCGCAGGGCGCCCCCCTCCCCCAAAGCACCCACCCCCCCATGTTGAGGGCATGCGGCCTGGTACGGTTCAGGAGGGGGGGGGGCGCTCGCTCGTCCCCACCCCCTTTCCTGACCGGCCAGGCTGCGTGCTCGGATCGGGGTCTGGTATGGATTTTAGGGGGGACCCCACGCCGTTTTTTCGGCGTAGGGGCTTCCCGTTATAATCCATACCAGACCTAAGGGCCTGGTATGCCCCGCAACGGGGCTCGCAAGGTGTCAATCTCGCCGATAAAAGCGGCAAGATTGACATCCTTTGCTAGTCCCGTCGCACCTGAGTCACGTTCAAAATGAACGGACTTGGCCGTGTGTGGGCAAGTCCGTTCATTCTGAAAGTCCGCCGGAACTCCGGCGAAAGTCCGTCGGAAAGACGGGCGGACCTAGCCCGCCGGAAAGTCCCGGCGTGTGTGGGCAAGTCTGTCCGTTTTAAAGTCCGGCGCACCTGGCGGACAAAGTCCGTCGGAAAGTGTGCCGGACCAAGTATGCCGGAAAGTCCGACCGTGTGTACGCGGCATTAGATTTCCTTAGAGGTTATTTCCCTTTTTTCTTGTTCTCGTCTTTTTTTTTCCGATCCCATCACAATCAAGATCCCTCTAATATAAGCCTTATGGGCTTCCCAGACTGTGGCTTCAGTTATATCTCCTGTATCCTTTATTTTGAAGTACTGCTGTAATTCTTTCTTAATCCTAACTTCAGCCTCTATCCTGTAGCAGTTCTTCATTTAATCTCCAAGAGTTGGGCCTATTTTGGGCCCCTCTATCTTCATTTTCAATGTCACTGGTGCATGATCTGAAAAAGTTGTGATTTCGATGTTCATACTAATTACTGTCTCCAGCAACCTATGTTCGATCAGAAAAAAATCGATTCTTATATATGTCCCGTGTACGGAGGAGTGGAATATATAATCTTGTAAATTAGCATGTTGTATTCTCCATACATCTATCAATTGGTATTGGTGAAATTTCTTTAATAAGATCTTCCTCTGTACATTTCCAGTCCACTGAACATGGGACGTACTGTCGATCCTTGGTTCCATACAAAAATTAAAGTCCCCAGCCATGATGACTCCACCTTTCTTGAACTCCATAACCTTTGCTATTACCCCCTTTAGATATTTAATTGGATTTTTATTTTGGCAATAGATATTTGCCAGGGAGTACTCCTCCTCATTTTTTCTTCCTATCAGGAACAAGTAGCGCCCTTCCGAATCTGCCTTTCTCTCCTCAAGGGTGAACCTTAATCCTCTGGCAAACCCTACGGCAACTCCCTTTGCCCGTTTAGTTGGAGAGTCCCCATAATACCATACTGGGTAATCTTTTGAGATTATTTTAAGATTTGAATCATGTGAGAAATGGGTCTCCTGTAATAAGACTACCTCTGCTTTGAGATGCTTTATTTCTCTAATTATGTTAAATCTTTTTATGGGAGAGTTCAACCCCCGTACATTATACGACAAGAAATTTAATTTTGTCATCCTTGTTCACTGCGCTCCACGCACCAGCTCCCATTGTCAAGTCTCCACCCCACTATTTGATCTAGATGATGATATTCAATTACCATATATATTTGCCTTCCAGGGAGCTCAGTGAACCAAGGAGTGTTGACACTACTACTTTTGCCCTTGTATTGCTTCAGAGAAGATCCCCTAGCAACCCCCTCCCCACCCCTATCCCAGTTGGGGGATTTTGGCCTCCCCGTGGCCAGAGGATCTGAGGCCTGCCGACTCCTCCCGGCCATTCGCCCCCCCCCCCGAGGTTGAGCTCCGCCTATGGTCCCCTGACAGGGCCGCTGCTCCCCGTATTTAGAGGTGACCCTCGCCCACCAGCTCCCCTGGACTTACTGCATCTTTTCTGCTGCCTATCCTCTTCCCTCCCCCCACAACTCAGTCCGGGGTGACCCCCGTCTCTTGGAAATTATGGAATCTCGCGATCACATCTCTCAGGATTTCTCCTGCCAGCTCTCCGGGCTTTCTGATCCTATGAATTCTTTCAAACGTTATTTTATCTGTTTCTGCTAAACCCAGCATCTGACCAAATACTTTATCCATTTTTTCCTGTAAATTTTCACCCAGCAGGTCCGGTAATCCCAGAATCCTTAAGTTTTTTCTACGATTCCGATTTTCCTGGTCTTCTATTCTGTATCTCATATACCTCTGTTCTCTCTTTATCCCTTCCATCTGTTCTTTAAGCTGCTTTATTTCAGCCACTTGAAAGTCCAACTTTTCTTCTGTTTCCTCTACACTTTTTAAGTATCTGAGTCAAGTCCTCATGCAGAGAGGCCATTTCTCCCTTTATGGATAATTCCAATCTCGCAAACATCTCCGTCATTTCTCCTTTAGTTGGTAGTTGCTTTTTTTGTCTAGATTCAGTTACAGCTTCATCTACTGTCTCAATATTTGTATACCAAGAGGTGTCTGTGTCCTCTAGTTGTCTTCTCTGCCCGTTTTTTAGTGAGCCCTCGGGTACTTTGCTCTTGGCCCCCAACTGTTTACCCGGGCTATCTTTGTCACCATCTTGTGTCATATATTTCTTAATGGAGCCAGGGCTGGGACTCACTTTAGGAGGGTTTGCTCCCTCTTACAGGCTTACTTCTCATTTTGTTTAAGTTTGTTATACTCAGGTAATCAAGTCAGGATTACAAGTACAAAGAAATCCCAAAAATTGCTATTTCTTCTCAGCGCAATGTTTAGGCTGCGGTGTACATCAGACACATACAGAGGAATTGCTGTTTACGTTCAAATGTGCTATTCTCACTACTCCCCCCTCAGTGTAACTGAGTTTATGTATTTAAATATGTCTATTTAAAGTGTCTTGCTGCTAGAGGGGGGTAACCCAAACTTTTTTGGCTGTCCACTCTTGGGCTCTGTTTTCTCCTTTCAGTTGGGGGATAGCGCAATATGTTTTAATACCACAAATGCCCTGATTGGATTCAAAATTTCTTTGAGCACTTACTTTGATGGGACAGTGGGAAGGGATTTTTTTATGCACATCTAAAGGATACTGGACACTTTTTGCTTATTTAAATGCTTGAATAGTTAGTATTCTATAATAACAAACGCTGTTTACAGCAGGGGTAGGCAACCTTTTGAGCACAGTGTGCCGAAATATGTTTTCAAAGAAATTGAGCATGCCGATTTTATAACAAAAAAATTTAAACTTCACACCCGCAATCATGAAAAGGATTTTTTATAAAGTAAATGCTGTAAGCTACTTTAGTAGTGAGAAATTAACATCTTGCACCATTGGCGGCCCGTCCATAGGGGGCGCCCGGGCGCCGCCCCCCCCCCCCCCCCCCCCAAACAGTCACAACAAAAAAAAATTTTAAACAAATTTAAACATGGCCCTTTAAAAAAAAAGTCCTTAAGTGGACTGTGTTTGGGTGCCGGACACAGTGCACTATGGGAAGTGCCACGTTAATGCAATCACGAGATTGCAGACACGGCGCTTCATTGGCGGGGTTTGGAGCTGCTTTGTGGCGCAATCCATCGCGCCGAGCAGCATCCACCCGGCGCCCGGCCGAGTGCTTTGTTCTCAGTGTGAGAACAAAGTCACTTCCAGCGGGCTACAAAAAGATGGCCGCCGTGAGGACTAATCTCCTTGTGTTCAGTGGAGAGGGGAGGCCCATCCCCCTTTCCACTAAACACAGGGAGAAAGCCAGGAACTAGCTGGGGAGCAACAGACATGGCTTGAATGAGGGCTGTGCTGCCAGGGACACAGATGGAAGGAGGACCCTGCTGCTCCGCTGGGGACACAGATGTAAGGAGGGACTCCATTGGGGATACAGATGTGAGGAGGACCCTGCTGCTCCGCTGGGGACACAGATGTAAGGAGGGGCTCCGCTGGGGACACAGATGTAAGTAGGGATTCCGCTGGGGAACACAAATTTAAGGAGGGACTCCGCTGGGGACACAGATGTATTGAGGGGCTCCGCTGGGGACACAGATGTAAGGAGGGACTATGCTGGGTACACAGATGTAAGGAGGGACTCCGCTGGGGACACAGATGTAAGGAGGGGCTCCGCTGGGGACACAGATGTAAGGAGGGGCTCCGCTGGGGACACAGATGTAAAGAGGGGCTCTGCTGGGGACACAGATGTAAGGAGGGACACCGCTGGGGACACAGATGTAAGGAGGGACTCTGCTAGGGACACAGATGTATGGAGGGGCTCCGCTGGGGACACAGATGTAAGGAGGGGCTCTGCTGGTGGGTACACAGATGTAAGGAGGGACTCCACTGGGGTCACCTGATCTAAGGAGGGACTCTGCTGGGGGCACCTGATATAAGGAGGGACTCTGCTGGGGGCACCTGATATAAGGAGGGACTCCACTGGGGGCACCTGATGTAAGGAGGGACTCTGCTGGGGGCACCTGATATAAGGAGGGACCCTGCTGGGGGCACCTGATGTAAGGAGGGACTCTGCTGGGGGCACCTGATGTAAGGAGGGACTCTGCTAGGGGCACCTGATGTATGATTGCACCTGAGGGATGATTCAAGTGCTAACACCAGGTGTTTGGAGTATCTTTATCTGCTGATTGATAAACTTTCTAGAATACACATATTTCTATTGTTGTGCAGGATCTGGGCCTGCTGTCCCTCCCTCTCCCTCCATCTGTCGTTCATCTCAGACGCTAACCACACCACCTTAGAGCCACGCCCACTATTTCACTAAAACCACACCCATTTTCACCAAGTGGGAGAGGTCAAAAAGGAAGGGCGAGGTCTGGCGCCCCCCATCCTCAAACTTCACCAGCCGCCACTGTCCTGCACTCTCACGCCTCAGATCAATCCCAATTCCTGCAACTCCATACCTCAGATGAGCCCCAATCCATGCACATTCACACCACAGATCACAGTGCCCCTGCACATCTGCCCCACCACTGAACCCCCCTGCACATCTCCCCCACCACTGTACCCCCCTGCACATCTGCCCCACCACTGTAACCCCCTTCTCATCTGCCCCATTACTGTACCCCCCTGCTTTTCTGTCCCACCACTGTACCCCCTTGCTCTTCTGTCCCACCACTGTAACCCCCCTGCTCATCTGCCCCACCGCTGTACATCCCAGCACATCTGCTCCACCGCCGTATCCCCATGCTCTTCTGTCTCACTACTGAATCACCTTCTAATCTCTCCTAACACTAAACCCATCTGCTCATCTGCCCCACCACTGTAACCTGCTTTCTCATCTGTCCCACCAATGTACCTCTTGCACATCTGTCTCCCCTCTGTACCCCCCTGCTCTTCTGCCCCATCTCTGTTCCCCCTGCTCTCCTGCCCCACTATTCACCTCCTTTCACATCTGCCCCACTGCTCTACCCCCTGCTCATCGAGCCCAACACTGAACCCCCCTGCTCATCTGGCTCAACACTGAACCCCCCTGCTCTTCTGGCCCAACACTTAATCCCCCTGCTCATCTGGCCCAACACTGAACCCCCCTGCTCATCTGGCTCAACACTGAACCCCCGCTCATCTGGCCCAACACTGAACCCCCCTGCTCATCTGGCCCAACACTGAACCCCCCTGCTCATCTGGCCCAACACTAAACCCCGCCTGCTCATCTGGCCCAACACTGAACCCCTCCTGCTCATTTTCCCCACCACTGTACCCTCCTCCTCACCGCTGTATCCTCCTCCTCATCTGCTCCACCGATGTACCCTCTTCTCATCTATGATATGCAGAGCGGTGAAAGGAAGCAGAGAGGAGACACATCTACTTGTCCTGGCACACTCATCTTGCTGATCCAACTCTCGCATGCAGCCCACGTGCTTGTATGTGATGTCACATACAAAACATCTGGAATGGATGCGCAATGATGAGCTCAGGCCAGGGGCATTTTCTGAAAGCAGTGGGCCTGTGTGCAGGATTATAAGTTGGGCTCCCGCAGCTGAGAAAAAGTGTGGCGCTCTGCGCCACAGGAAAAGTTGGGTAGGGTTTTCATTGCGCTGAATACTGGCTGTGGCTTAAAGGGACACAGAGTGCCGGGGTTCAGTAGTAAGTGACAAAGGCCCATTATATGTAGCCTGTGTGCCCATCATATGTAGCCTGTGTGCCCATCATACGTAGCTTGTGTGCCCAACTGCCCATCATATGTAGCTTATGTGCCCATCATATGTAGCCTGTGTGCCCATCATATGTAGCCTCTGTGACCCCCCCCCTTGCCGTCTGACTGGCACACACTTACCCCATCCTGGTGGTGGGTGGCGGCAGTGAGCTGTGGGACATGCAGCATGTGAGGGGCAAGCTCCTGTGTCCTCCATGGCTCTCTGTCCTCCCACTCTTCAGTTATGTTAGGCGTCCAAATATGGTGCCTGTGCCTTCAGCCATTAAGGTGGCGGGAATTAGATACGCGCCTCTTGATTGGCTGAGAGGCGGTTCAGTGTTAGCAAAGCAAATATTTATTTGCTTTGCTAACCCACCTGGGTGAATTGCGAGCGTAATGCTTTGCGTTTGCAGTTCACCTATTTTGAAGCCTATTAGAGCCTGTGGCTCTAATCAGGTGCTTCAAAAACAGCACCCTGCCGCTGGAATTCAGGTGCCCGGGTCCTAAAAGGGGCCGGGCATCTGAATAGGGGGTGTCTACAGCGGCCATGGATAGATTTGTGCAATGCATGCATCTATCCATAGTACACAGAGGGGGGTGGCTGGAGAGAGGGGGTTCAATATTGAGTTGCCCCTTCCTTTCTTTGCAGCTATAACAGCTTCAACTCTTCTGGGAAGGCTGTCTACAAAGTTTAGGAGTGTGTCTATAGGAATGTGTGACCATTCTTCCAGAAGAACATTTGTGAGGTCAGGCACTAATGTGGACAAGAAGGCCTGGCTCACAGTCTCCGCTCTAATTCATCCCGTATCGAGTTGAGGACTCTGGACTCTGTGAAGGCCAGTCAAGTTCCTCCACCCCAAACTCACTCATCCATGTCTATATGGACCTTGCTTTGTGTCCTGGTCCAAATCATTTGGTGGAGGGGGGATCATGGTGTGGGGTTGTTTTTCAGGGGTGGGGCTTGGCTCTGAAGGTTCCAGTGAAGGTGACTCTTAAGGTGTCAGCATACCAAGACATTTTGGACAATTTCATGTTCCCAAACTTTGTGTGAACAGTTTCGGGATGGCCCCTTCCTGTTCCAAGAAGACTGAGCACCAGTGCACAAAGCAAGTCCCATAAAGACATGGATGAGCGAGTTCGGGGTGAGGGAGTTGACTGGCCTGCACAGAGTCCTGACCTCTTCCCTATAGAGATGAATTAGAGTGGAGACTGCAAGCTAGGCCTTCTCATCCAACATCAGTGCCTGACTTCTCAAATGCGCTTATGTAAGAATGGTCAAACATTCCCATAGACACAGTCCTACACCTTGTGGACAGAAGAGTTGAAACTGTTATAGCTGCAAAGGGTGGGCCAACTCAATATTGAACCCTACAGACAAAAACTGGGATGCCGTTAAAGTTCATGTGCGTGAAAGGCAGGTGTCCCAATACTTTTGGTAATATGGTATATGTTTGAGACCTGAATGACAACTATGGCTCCCTCCACAGATACAATAAAGGAGCAAGTGCAACCACCCAGGGACAGAAAATATGTTATTTAGCAGGGCTACCGAATAAAAATAAAGGAAAGAAAAAACATCTGAAAAAGAAAACAAATGCAGGCATCGCATCTAAGGACTGGTAAGCCGAACTGTTCTGGGTTCATTCTGAACGTTGTTCGGCGAGCTTCAAAGATATTAATAATAAAGGTGCCCCCAGATACCATCTCCCCTCCATGAAAATAAGTATGAAGTACATAGAATTAACAACAAAAAAGATGTAACCTAGAAATAGACACCTAAAGGTTTGACAAGTCCTTTCATAAAAAAATACAAATCCCCAAAAATGTGCCTCATTGCAAATCAATTGTCAGTCATGATGCCTGCCACCCATTGACTCACCGAGAAAAAAAAAACAACAATACGGCACAAACGACCGAACCCCATGGTAACACTAGCCAAATAACATCTCCCCTAGCTGTCATCAGCTATATAAGGGAAGAGACAGTGGTGACATCACCACCCAAATAAGGCCAGTGGCCATAATTGCGCAGTGATGACACAGCTATCAACACCCTTTTCCTGACATGGCAGGGATTCCTGGTGACAACAGCTGTTTCTAGGGAGAAAGAAAATCTGGATGGCTGCAATCCCAATGGTGAGATCCAAAAACGAAACCATAAAAAGCACACAGATGTACAAGCAGGGGAAGGGTAGGGTGTTAACACTTTTCACACTTAAACAGTGCTTTGTCATGTCTAGGGACATGGCAGATGGAAGCACCTGCTGCTTCCTTAGAAACCAGTGGCAGCAGGAATCTGTCATATATAGAATTAACTTTTACTTTAGTACATAAGATCAATTCATGTTTTATTTCAGTGCAAAGCCAATATCAGTAAAAGCAAAATGTTGTGATATTTGGAGAAGTCTGGGTCACCAGCCAGCCATGTGGTAAAAGCAAATAATCTTGAAAACAAACCAATTATGTTATGTGGATTTTTGTAATAAAAATATATATATTTTAACTTTTTTTTGTGTACTATTAGAGGCATATGCAAAGTTCCACACAACATGTATTTTTTTGGAATCATTACTGTAGCACCCTCTGGTAGTGTGCTAGAGAGCATAGGTAAGTTTTAATCAGGCCTGGCTGGTTGCTAGGCCGGTTTGTTTTCATTCTGGGCTGGGAGTGGCTCTGAGTAGGGCTGGGTATAACTCACAGGTGGTGTCATCAGGACCTCCCATTTCTTTCCAGAGGCTTCTAGTGCTTTCTGGAAAGAGAGGTGGGAGGGGAGGTGGAGCCACCTGGGGTGTTTTTAGGAGCCCTGACCAAACCCCAACTTGGATTGGCAGGGGGCGGGCCTGGGGGCAGGTCGCTAGGCCGGTTTGTTTTCATTCTGGGTTGGGAGTGGCTCAGAGTAGGGCTGGGTAACTCACAGGTGGTGTCATCAGGACCTCCCATTTCTTTCCAGAGGCTTCTAGTGCTTTCTGGAAAGAGAGGTGGGAGGGGAGGTGGAGCCACCTGGGGTGTTTGAGGAGCCCTGACCAACCCCCAATTTGGATTGGCCGGGGGGCGGGCCTCCTTAAATACCCAAGGTCAGCCCAGCTGGGGAGGAGTTGTCGGGTGGAAGAGCTGGAGTGAGAGAGTGCGTAGGCTGTCAGGGCCCTCCAGGGAGCTCCCCAGTCTGGGGGGTGACCTTGGGCCTGGGCTCGGATGCAGTCAGGACCACTTTCAGGAACACATGAAGAGGTCCTGGACCACAGGCATAAGAGAGTGCAAGGAGAAGACAGCGGGAAAAAGCACCGCTAAGAGACTCCAGGGAGGACAACTGGTCACAGCCAGGAGAACTGGTGAGTGAGGCACAGTCAGGAGGACTGGGGAGGCACGCCTGAGAGGACTGGGAGATTGCAGTTTGAGATGGGTGCAGAACCAAAAGTGTGGACTGTGGTGGTAGGGGCAGAGGAAAGCAGAAGCTGCAGCAAGGAGGGCTGGCAGGGCCTGAAGAGGGCTAACTGGGATCAGTAGCCTTGGTAGGGCAGCTAGCACAAGGACTTTTCTGCTACACCATTGGGGCCCACAGTCCCAGCCTGCAAAGGGCATTTGCTGAGGTCTGACTGAGTCAGTTTCAGGCCGCCTAACCAACGAATAGTGCTAGCTGTTCCTGGGGAACAAAGTGATGTGCTGGAGGTGACTAGAAGTAACAGTCTGCAGCAAGTAATGTGCTAGAGAAGTGAGGAGTGATGAGTGGGGATGAGCCGAACATCCCCCTGTTCGGTTCGCACCAGAACATGCGAACAGGAAAAAAGTTCGCTCGAACACGCGAACACCGTTAAAGTCTATGGGACACGAACATTAATATTTAAAAGTGCTAATTTTAAAGGCTTATATGCAAGTTATTGTCAAAAAAAGTGTTTGGGGACCTGGGTCCTGCCCCAGGGGACATGGATCAATGCAAAAAAAAGTTTTAAAAACGGCCGTTTTTTCAGGAGCAGTGATTTTAATAATGCTTAAAGTCAAACAATAAAAGTGTAATATCCCTTTAAATTTCGTAGCTGGGGAGTGTCTATAGTATGCCTGTACAGGGGCGCATGTTTCTTGTGTTTAGAACAGTCTGACAGCAAAATGACTGTCAGGAAAGGGTCCATCCGCTGGTAAGATATATCATTTGGCATGCAGTACTGGGGTCCACCAGCAGGTGTCTCCTGGCAGTGTTGAACTGTCAGGAGAATATTTCCTTGCTGGTGTCATTTCATCTTTTGGCCGCAGTACTGATGTCCACCAGCGGATGGATCCTGGCAGTATGGAGCAGACAGTACCTCCTGCAATCAGGTGTCACTTGAGGCCAATTACAAGCCTATAAATACCCGGCAAACATTCACATGTTTGCCTTGATCTCTTCATTGCCTCCTGACCTGCTAGCGATCTGATCCTGTGCCCTGAACCTGATCCTGTGCCCTGAACCTGATCCTGTCTCGTACCCTATCCTGTCCCACCTGTTACCTTGCATCCCTGCCTGCAGTCTGACCCATCCATCCTCTCCCTGTCCTGTGTTCCTTACCCCCATCTGCTGATCTCCCTGTGTATGACCTTGGCCTGGCTTACGTTTGTCTCTGGAACATCCCCTGTCCATCTGCTGATCTGCTGTGTATGACCCTGGCCTGGCTATTGTTTATGAACCTGGTATTTCCCATTTATTGCACTTATCTGTCTGTTGTTATTTGTGGGTCTCTGTCTGTGGCTGGTTATTGCACTGTGTCATATTGGAGTTGGTTGTATTATATTACTCACTTTCCTTAATAAATTAATATATTTTCACTTATATACGTTTTGGTGTCCTCTGTCGCAGACCACACGGTTCTGGTCACACCTGTTCATGACAGTAGATCAAGGCCATCCCTGACCAGAAGTGGCTGCACAGGGGAACCATTTTGATTCAGTTGGTTGCAAACATGAATGCCGATGAGGTTATTTATTTTTCTCTGCTGGCATCCGAAAGTGGTGATTATTGCCGCCAGGCTTTGAAAGGATGGTCTAGTGACCAGTTGTTTGCCACTATACGATTGGCTCACTCCCTGGTCGATCAGGGTTATATATTGTTTGGGGAGGTACAGCCTTTGATCAAGCTATGTACTGAGCTGGCCCTGCCCTGTATTCCAAAGGGCCATGATGATTTCACTCCTCCTTTTGATATGAATCAGGTTGTATCCCTAGTTTGGCTTTTTGAAGATGATCCAGACGATTTTTGTGAGCACTACTCAGCCTGTTCCCCACAGGTGATTGCTGAGTGCATTGTGTCTGCTCAGTCTTTTGTTAGACAGGGAGGTTTAAAAGCACAGTTTGTACAACCTATACTTTCAGCATGGTCTGACATGATGCAAGCAGCTCTAGCCAAACAAACCACCTCTGCCACCAAACACCAGCCTACCCAAATGTATGTTTCCCCATCACCCATGTCAACCGCAGTTGCAGCTCAGTATACGCTGCTGCCAACCAAATACTCATATCCAATCTCTGCTCCCTGTACCTATCCTGCATTCAACCCACCTGTCTCTTCCCTGCTGCCTGCAAACCCACACGAACTTCCTCCAGCTACTGTTACCTCTTCTCTGCCATATCCCAATCCCCCTCTCCAGTCTGCTGCACCCCTCACCTACAGATCTTCAGTGGCTAAGCCAAGGAAAAAACGAAAGTTTTTTCCAACCAAAACGATCCTGCCAGTAACCCAACCTGCCTCCGCACCAGCTAATCCAACCCATACCATCATGCCAGTGTCCAGTCCTGCCTCCCCGCCAGCTGATCTGTTCCAGCCTGATGTCCGGGTGTCTGCCCTCCAGCCTGATGTCCGGGTTTCTGCCCTCCAGCCTGATGTCCGGGTGTCTGCCCTCCAGCCTGATGTCCGGGTGTCTGCCCTCCAGCCTGATGTCCGGGTGTCTGCCCTCCAGCCTGATGTCCGGGTGTCTGCCCTCCAGCCTGATGTCCGGGTGTCTGCCCTCCAGCCTGATGTCCGGGTGTCTGCCCTCCAGCCTGATGTCCGGGTGTCTGCCCTCCAGCCTGATGTCCGGGTGTCTGCCCTCCAGCCTGATGTCCGGGTGTCTGCCCTCCAGCCTGATGTCCGGGTGTCTGCCCTCCAGCCTGATGTCCGGGTGTCTGCCCTCCAGCCTGATGTCCGGGTGTCTGCCCTCCAGCCTGATGTCCGGGTGTCTGCCCTCCAGCCTGATGTCCGGGTGTCTGCCCTCCAGCCTGATGTCCGGGTGTCTGCCCTCCAGCTTGAAGTGCCCATGCCTGCTGCCGCCCAGCTTGAAGTGCCCATGCCTGCTGCCGCCCAGCTTGAAGTGCCCATGCCTGCTGCCGCCCAGCTTGAAGTGCCCATGCCTGCTGCCGCCCAGCTTGAAGTGCCCATGCCTGCTGCCGCCCAGCTTGAAGTGCCCATGCCTGCTGCCGCCCAGCTTGAAGTGCCCATGCCTGCTGCCGCCCAGCTTGAAGTGCCCATGCCTGCTGCCGCCCAGCTTGAAGTGCCCATGCCTGCTGCCGCCCAGCTTGAAGTGCCCATGCCTGCTGCCGCCCAGCTTGAAGTGCCCATGCCTGCTGCCGCCCAGCTTGAAGTGCCCATGCCTGCTGCCGCCCAGCTTGAAGTGCCCATGCCTGCTGCCGCCCAGCTTGAAGTGCCCATGCCTGCTGCCGCCCAGCTCGATGACCCGGAGCCTGCTGCCCAGCTCGATGACCCGGAGCCTGCTGCCCAGCTCAAGTTGTTCCTGTCTGCTGCCCAGCTCAAGTTGTTCCTGTCTGCTGCCCAGCTCAAGTTGTTCCTGTCTGCTGCCCAGCTCAAGTTGTTCCTGTCTGCTGCCCAGCTCAAGTTGTTCCTGTCTGCTGCCCAGCTCAAGTTGTTCCTGTCTGCTGCCCAGCTCAAGTTGTTCCTGTCTGCTGCCCAGCTCAAGTTGTTCCTGTCTGCTGCCCAGCTCAAGTTGTTCCTGTATGCTGCCCAGCTCAAGTTGTTCCTGTATGCTGCCCAGCTCAAGTTGTTCCTGTCTGCTGCCCAGCTCAAGTTGTTCCTGTCTGCTGCCCAGCTCAAGTTGTTCCTGTCTGCTGCCCAGCTCAAGTTGTTCCTGTCTGCTGCCCAGCTCAAGTTGTTCCTGTCTGCTGCCCAGCTCAAGTTGTTCCTGTCTGCTGCCCAGCTCAAGTTGTTCCTGTCTGCTGCCCAGCTCAAGTTGTTTCTGTCTGCTGCCCAGCTCAAGTTGTTTCTGTCTGCTGCCCAGCTCAAGTTGTTTCTGTCTGCTGCCCAGCTCAAGTTGTTTCTGTCTGCTGCCCAGCTCAAGTTGTTTCTGTCTGCTGCCCAGCTCAAGTTGTTTCTGTCTGCTGCCCAGCTCAAGTTGTTTCTGTCTGCTGCCCAGCTCAAGTTGTTTCTGTCTGCTGCCCAGCTCAAGTTGTTTCTGTCTGCTGCCCAGCTCAAGTTGTTTCTGTCTGCTGCCCAGCTCAAGTTGTTTCTGTCTGCTGCCCAGCTCAAGTTGTTTCTGTCTGCTGCCCAGCTCAAGTTGTTTCTGTCTGCTGCCCAGCTCAAGTTGTTTCTGTCCGCTGCCCAGCTCAATGACTCTGACATGCCAGCCGTCTGCCCGGATGTGCCTGATGACCAGCCTGAAATGCCTTATTCCACCATTCTGCCTGATGCCATAGACCATGAACAATTAAGACCAGTTGGAGCGTCCGGAGGCCGCTTCTTTAGGGAGGGGTACTGTCAGGAAAGGGTCCATCCGCTGGTAAGATATATCATTTGGCATGCAGTACTGGGGTCCACCAGCAGGTGTCTCCTGGCAGTGTTGAACTGTCAGGAGAATATTTCCTTGCTGGTGTCATTTCATCTTTTGGCCGCAGTACTGATGTCCACCAGCGGATGGATCCTGGCAGTATGGAGCAGACAGTACCTCCTGCAATCAGGTGTCACTTGAGGCCAATTACAAGCCTATAAATACCCGGCAAACATTCACATGTTTGCCTTGATCTCTTCATTGCCTCCTGACCTGCTAGCGATCTGATCCTGTGCCCTGAACCTGATCCTGTCTCGTACCCTATCCTGTCCCACCTGTTACCTTGCATCCCTGCCTGCAGTCTGACCCATCCATCCTCTCCCTGTCCTGTGTTCCTTACCCCCATCTGCTGATCTCCCTGTGTATGACCTTGGCCTGGCTTACGTTTGTCTCTGGAACATCCCCTGTCCATCTGCTGATCTGCTGTGTATGACCCTGGCCTGGCTATTGTTTATGAACCTGGTATTTCCCATTTATTGCACTTATCTGTCTGTTGTTATTTGTGGGTCTCTGTCTGTGGCTGGTTATTGCACTGTGTCATATTGGAGTTGGTTGTATTATATTACTCACTTTCCTTAATAAATTAATATATTTTCACTTATATACGTTTTGGTGTCCTCTGTCGCAGACCACACGGTTCTGGTCACACCTGTTCATGACAATGACATTTCGAAGGAAAAAAAGCCATTTAAAACTACCCGCGGCTATTGCATTGCCGACAATACACATAGAAGTTCATTGATAAAAACGGCATGGGAATTCCCCACAGGGAAACCCCGAACCAAAAAAAAAAATGACGTGGGAGACCCCCTAAATATTCCATACCAGGCCCTTCAGGTCTGGTATGGATATTAAGGGGAACCCCGGACAAAATTTTAAAAAAAAATGACGTGGGGTTCCCCCTAAATTCCATACCAGACCTGAATTTTAAGGGGAACCCCGCGCCAAAAAAAACAAAAAAAAACGGCATGGGGTCCCCCCAAAAATCCATACCAGACCCTTATCTGAGCACGCAACCTGGCAGGCCGCAGGAAAAGAGGGGGGGACGAGAGTGCGCCCCCCCCCTCCTGAACCGTACCAGGCCACATGCCCTCAACATTGGGTAGCCCCCCAAAACACCTTGTCCCCATGTTGATGAGGACAAGGGCCTCATCCCCACAACCCTGGCCGGTGGTTGTGGGGGTCTGCGGGCAGGGGGCTTATCGGAATCTGGAAGCCCCCTTTAACAAGGGGACCCCCAGATCCCGGCCCCCCCCTGTGTGAAATGGTAAGGGGGTACTTACCTCTACCATTTCACTAAAAAACTGTCAAAAATGTTAAAAATGACAAGAGACAGTTTTTGACAATTCCTTTATTTAAATGCTTCTTCTTTCTTCCTTCATCTTCTTCTGGTTCTTCTGGCTCTTCTGGTTCTTCCTCCGGCGTTCTCGTCCAGCATCTCCTCCGCGGCGTCTTCTATCTTCTTCTCCTCGGGCCACTCCTCACCCATGGCATTGGGGGAGGCTCCCGCTCTTCTCTTCATCTTCTTCTTCATCCTCTTCTCTTCTTTCTTCTTCTCTTCTTCATTTTCTTCTCCGGGCCGCTCCGCATCCATGCTGGCATGGAGGGAGGCTCCCGCTGTGTGATGGCGTCTCTTCGTCTGACGGCTCTTAAATAACGGGAAGCGGGGCCACCCGGTGACCCCGCCCCCCTCTGACGCACGGTGACTTGACGGGACTTCCCTGTGACGTCACGGGGAATGCCACAGGGAAGTCCCGTCATATCCCGTGCCTCAGAGCGGGGCGGGGTCACCGGGTGGCCCCGCCCCCCGTTATTTAAGAACTGTCAGATGAGGAGACGCCGTCACACAGCGGGAGCCTCCCTCCATGCCAGCATGGATGCGGAGCGGCCCGGAGAAGAAAATGAAGAAGAGAAGAAGAAAGAAGAGAAGAGGATGAAGAAGAAGATGAAGAGAAGAGCGGGAGCCTCCCCTCATGCCATGGGTGCGGAGCGGCCTGAGGAGAAGAAGATAGAAGACGCCGCAGAGGAGATGCTGGACGAGAACGCCGGAGGAAGAACCAGAAGAGCCAGAAGAACCAGAAGAAGATGAAGGAAGAAAGAATAAGCATTTAAATAAAGGAATTGTCAAAAACTGTCTCTTGTCATTTTTAACATTTTTGACAGTTTTTTAGTGAAATGGTAGGGATAAGTACCCCCTTACCATTTCACACAGGGGGGGGCCGGGATCTGGGGGTCCCCTTGTTAAAGGGGGCTTCCAGATTCCGATAAGCCCCCTGCCCGCAGACCCCCACAACCACCGGCCAGGGTTGTGGGGATGAGGCCCTTGTCCTCATCAACATGGGGACAAGGTGTTTTGGGGGGCTACCCCAAAGCACCCTCCCAATGTTGAGGGCATGTGGCCTGGTACGGTTCAGGAGGGGGGCGCACTCTCCTCCCCCCCTCTTTTCCTGCGGCCTGCCAGGTTGCGTGCTCGGATAAGGGTCTGGTATGGATTTTTGGGGGGACCCCACGCCGGTTTTTTTTTTTTGGTGCGGGGTTCCCCTTAAAATCCATACCAGACCTGAAGGGTCTGGTATGCAATTTAGGGGGAACCCCACGTCATTTTTTTTTTAAATTTTGGCCGGGGTTCCCCTTAATATCCATACCAGACCTAAAGGGCCTGGTATGGAATTTAGGGGGTCTCCCACGTCATTTTTTTTTTTGGTTCGGGGTTGCCCTGTGGGGAATTCCCATGCCGTTTTTATCAATGAACTTCTATGTGTATTGTCGGCAATGCAATAGCCGCGAGTAGTTTTAAATGGCTTTTTTTCCTTCGAAATGTCATTTTGCTGTCAGACTGTTCTAAACACAGGAAACATGCGCCCCTTTACAGGCATACTATAGACACCCCCCAGGTACGAAATTTTAAGGGATATTACACTTTTATTGTTTGACTTTAAGCATTATTAATATCACTGCTCCTGAAAAAACGTCAGTTTTTAAAACTTTTTTTTGCATTGATCCATGTCCCCTGGGGCAGGACCCGGGTCCCCAAACACTTTTTATGACAATAACTTGCATATAAGCCTTTAAAATTAGCACTTTTGATTTCTCCCATAGACTTTTAAAGGGTGTTCCGCGGCATTCGAATTTGCCGCGAACACCCCAAATTGTTCGCTGTTCGGCGAACTTGCGAACAGCCAATGTTCGAGTCGAACATGAGTTTGACTCGAACTCGAAGCTCATCCCTAGTGATGAGCTTCAAGCAAGTTTGTGCAGGAGGAAGCTGATGGATTATGTACAGGGAGTGTACATAGTTGTCCCAAAACCAATTGTTGTTTCTATAGGGCATCTATGGGATGCCTTATCCATGCTGGGCATCCCATATCTCCCTTCCCCATCAATACCCCTCAATAAAACAAAAAAAACAAAGTTCATGGACTCCTTTATGTCTCTGAGTGACTGAGAGTGAATGCAGGGCTGGACAGGATGCCAGATAAACCACAATTCTCAGCAGCCCCTATGGGGGTACAGCTACATTATATCAGGGATGATGCCTCCTTTAGTAAGGTTGTATTGAATATGAAATTTGCCACATATTGTTTTTTGTGTATTTATTCAGCATGGTGTTATGGGAAAAAATAAATGTTAATTCCTGAACAGTGTGCTCATTATCCCTGTAAGATCAACCTTTCAGTTACCTGCCAGTAAGTGACAACAAGTCTCTAACAAGTGAGACCTCCAGGGAGGACCTATCACATCACATCAACACACAGTAGCTGAGTGCAAATATCAGTAGCATCCCCAGGAGGACTCATGGCCTTTTGAAGAGTGCCATACACACAGCACTGGGACACCATAGGATGTTGTGGTGATATACAGTGGGGACGGAAAGTATTCAGACCCCCTTAAATTTTTCACTCTTTGTTATATTGCAGTCATTTGCTAAAATCATTTAAGTTCATTTTTTTCCTCATTAATGTACACACAGCACCCCATACTGACAGAAAAACACAGAATTGTTGACATTTTTGTAGATTTATTAAAAAGGAAAAATTGAAATATCACATGGTCCTAAGTATTCAGACCCTCTGCTCAGTATTTAGAGCCCATTCACACAGGGGCAACACGACTTCCAGCGCGACTTTGGGAGGCAACTTGGACACGACTTGAGTATGAATCACAGCACGACTTGGGGCAACTTACAACACAACTTGAAGTCGCCTCCAGGACAGGGAACTTTACAAGTGGCCAATCAGAGCTTATCAACTGTGTGTGAGAAGGAGGGGGCTGGCTGTTTAGTGGAGGAAATTACTTTCGGTTTCCTTTCTGCTTCCTGTAAAGTTGCCTCAGTATGAACAGTGATCAGACTTGGAGGCAACTTCCATTGAAATCAATGGGTACAACTTGCCTTCAAGTCGGATTGAAGTAGTACAGGAACCTTTTCTGAAGTCGGAGCGACTGCAGTAGTGTGCATTAAGACGGATCCATTCATTTACATAGATTTTTTCATGTAGCGCGACTTGAGGCGACTAGGGGCGACTTGAAGTCGGATCCAAAGTTGCCCCTGTGTGAATGGGCTCTTAGTAGAAGCACCCTTTTGATCCAAGCCAAGACACCAGCTGAAATCTATCAGTAATTAGAAAGCAATCCTGCCCCTTGTCAGTGCAATTTAATATTAGCTGGTTCAGTATCAACATATGGCCTATAAAAAGGTGTCTCATTACCAAGGTGTCACACAAGAAACATCTCAAGATGGGTAAAAGCAAAGTGCTCTCTCAAGACCTTATTGTTGCAAAATATACTGATGGAACATCCAAAAGGATTTCTAAACTTCTGAATGTTCAGATGAGCACTGTTGGAGCCATAATACAGAAGTGGAAAAAACATAATTTCCCCATAAACCAGCTACGTCCAAGTGCTCTTCGCAAGATTTCTGACAGAGGAGTGAAAAGAATGATCAGACGAGTTGTCCAAGAGCCAAGGACCACTTGTGGAGAACTTCAGAAAAACCTGAAATTAGCAGGTACAATTGCTTCAAAGAAAACAATAAGTAATGCAATCACCCGCCATGGCCTGTATGCAAGCTCACCATACAAGACTCCATTGCTGAGGAAAAAGCATGTTGAAGCTCGTTTAAAGTTTGCTGCACAACATTTAGACAAACCTGTGAAATACTGGGAGAATATAGTCTGGTCACTTGAGACCAAAATGTAACTCTTTGGATGCCATAATACACACCATGTTTGGAGTTCAAATGGCACTGCACATCACCTCAAAACACCTCCATACCAACAGTGTTGGTTTGGAGGTGGGAACATCATGTTGTGGGGCTGTTTTTCAGCATACGGTACTGGCAAACTTCATATCATTGAGGAAGCATGAATGGAAAAATGTACCAAGACATTCTTGATAAAAAATCTGCTGCCATCTACTAGGATGATGAATATGAAACGAGGGTGGACATTTCAGCAAGACAATGATCCCAAACACAAAGCCTAGGAAATTCAATTGGTTTCAAAGAAAGAAAATAAAGCTGCTAGAATGGTCCAGCCAATCACCTGACTTGAATCCAATAGAAAATCTATGGAAATAATTAAAGATCAGAGTTCAGAGAAGAGTCCCACAGAACCTTCAAGATTTAGACCCCTTTCACACTAAATACCGCCCCGTGCTAGGGCTAAAACGTTGCACGTTTTAGCGGCGCTTTACCAGTGCTATGCAGGCACGAGCGGGCGCTTTTAACCCCAAAGAAGGGGTTAACAAGGGGTTAAAAGCGGCCAAAAAGAGCCGCTTGATTTCAATGGCACGGGCAGTTTAGGATACACCGCTCTTGCACCGCCCCAAAGACGCTGCTTGCAGGACTTTTTTCCCGTCCTGCACTTGGGCTTTCACACTGGGGAGGCTTGAGAGGCACTTTTCAGGCGCTTCACAGACACTATTTTTAGCCCTAAAGTACCTGAAAAGCGCCTCAGTGTGAAAGTAGCCTAAAAGACTGTTTGTGTTGAAGAATGGGCCAAAATCACACCTGAGCAACTAATGTGACTAGTTTCTCCATACAGGAGGCGTCTTGAAGCTAGTATTACCAACAAAGGATTTTGTACCAAGTATTAAATACATTTCAGTTAGCGTGTTCAATACTTTTTCCCTGTGCCATTTCATTTTATTACACAGAACTTAATTTCTGAATTTATTTGTTTTGGTGTCTTAGTATGTATGGATTGCATGGGATGTTACCGACACGTGGTGAGAATTTCATGTCACTAGCGCCGCCTTTACCAATATATTTACCTAGAAAAATGTTGAGGTGTTCAATACTTATTTTACCACTGTATATTTTTGTTGTTTTTAGATGAAGTGTGGAAGGGTAAGAGCCTTTTCCTTATTTTTAATGCTAAATTGTCTCCACTGCAGATATTGACCCTCTCTATATATCTTGGCGACCACTGTCACCAGCACAGAACATGATGCGAAAGCCAACATTTTACAGTTATCATGTCAACAGGAAATTAAATCTGCCAACTGAGACACATGTTCTGGTTAAAAAATATCTAAGGTTGGATTTACCCTCAATTTGTTGAGATATCCTTCCTCTTCCTTTTGGGTTTTCAGAACAGGAAGTGTAAGGAAATCTCCACAAAGGGACACAAATGCCAAAAAAAAATTATATAGTTTTTAAACAATTTTCTGCCCAAACCAAAACTAAAGAAAATATTTTGCCTTTAGATACAGTCACACACAGAAGCTGGATACAGACCCAGACATATATCAAACCCTACTGGCAGAACCACTTTGATAACATGTCAGAACAGTCATGGCCAAGTGATGGCCCTGAGCCAAGACTTATATATGGCAAATTGGGAATCCTCCCCACACCAAGCAGCTTCTTACATGTGCCATCCTTAAACCATTTAAACCATCTTTGACTTTAAGTGTTTAAATCAAGCTCATAGCATCATTTTTTCAGTTGTACGGTACTGAAGAGTCACCCAGTCGCTTCTATGACAGTGAGATGGGTCAATCACTACCTCTCCCTTCCCCCAAACAATGAGTGTGGTTTCCTGTTAAAGGAGGATTCCAGATTCTAATTAGCCCCCAGTCTGCAGACACCCACAACCACAGGGCTAGAATTGTGTGGAAAAGTCCCTTGTCCTCAACAACATCGGGACAAGGTGTTTTGCCAGGTGCAATCCTATTTGCAAGGAACCCTCCCCATGTTAAGGGCATGTGGCCTTGTATGGTTTATGGGGATGCAGACATGTATAGAATATGGGATTTGGGGAGGGGGCATTGTTTCTTTTTTCATGCACAGTGTATTTAAAACCCAAATCAAAAATAACATACGTATGTGTTGCTGTATATATTAGTGATTATATACTGTATTTCACACTGTTTACCTTTTGAGGGGTACTTTTCTTATAAATTTTGTCTGGAGATCCTGCCAGTCATGTACTGTGTAAAAGTCTTTCTGTCACAGAGTGACAACGCTAAACCAATGATTAACATAGCATCAGTGGTGTTGTCACCCTACCATGCATGCTCCATCAGCGAGACTACAAAGTAGCATGCTTATAGTCTCGCTTTTGTCAGCGCAAGTATTGTATAACCTGTTTATCAAGTCTATACATGTCTCCTCAACCATCCTTCCATGCTCAGTTTATTGCTTCCCACTGCAGTGCCAAGGGTAGCCAATAAGCCAATTCTTCCACCTCCTACAATAGAAAAACTGCAATAGAGCATGAAACTTGAAGGTCTTCAGTGTGAAACAATGTCACAGACAGTGATGATGCCTTGAGACTTTTTACCTTGTCCATAGCCCTGGTTTGCCGTAGGCTGTCCTATAGTGGTCATGTGATGCAATAAGCACAAAATTTAGAACCCTTTAATAAAGAGAAAATTCATCATATTATTAGGGCAAGTTCCCACGATACCCTGCATGGTTGAAAAAGGCAAGGTTGACATCTACTTCAAAGCCCAATTCTGGAAACCAAGCAAACAAAAAAATAAAGTGTTACTAAACCCACAACATTAACCACTTCAATACCAAGCCCTTAGACACCTTCACGCCCAAGCCAATTTTCATCTTTCAGCGCTGTCGCAATTTGAATGACAATTGTGCGGTCATGCTACACTGCACCCAAACTAATTTTTTATCATTTTGTTCCCACAAATAGAGCTTTCTTTTATTGTATTTGATCACCTCTGCAATTTTTATTTTTTGGACAAAAAATAAAAAAAGACGGATAATTTTGAAAAAAAAAAGTTTTTCTTTGTTTCTTTTAAATTTTTTTGTAAATAAGTAAGTTTTCTTCTTCAATGATGGGCACTAATATGGCTGCACTGATGGGCACTGATAAGGCGGCACTGATGGGCACCGATGAGGTGGCACCAATGAGGTGGCACTGATGAGGTGGCACTGATGGCACTGATAGACGGCACTGATGGGCACTGATAGGTGGCACCGATGGGCACTCATAGGTGGCACTGATGGGCACTCGTAGGCGGCACTGATGGGCATTCATAGGTGGCACTGATTGGTACTTATGGTTGGCACTGGTGAGTACTTATGGGTGGCACTGATAGGTGGCATGGATGGGCACTGATAGGTGGGCATGGATGGGCACTGATGGGTGGCACTGATGACACTGATGGGTGGCATTGCTGGGCATTACTCAATTCATCTATTACTCTATGGTGTCAGGCAGTGCCCATTTGTGGGCACAGATTGGGCACATTGGGCACATGTGGATGGCCATGGGGATGTACCTGGCCATCCACATGTTGGTGGCTTCCCTGGTGGTCTTTGCAGCTTCCCTGGTGGTCCAATGTGGGGATCGGAGGGGGGGCTGTGCTGATAAGCAATCAGCGTAGACCCCCCTGTCAGGAGAGCCGCCGATCGGCTCTCCTCTACTCGCGTTTGTCAGACGCGAGTGAGGAAAAGCCGATCAATGGCTTTTCCTGTTTACATCGTGATCAGCCGTGATTGGACACGGCTGATCACGTGGTAAAGAGCCTGGCATACCGCACCACCGATCACTGCGATGCATGCCCCCACGGGCGTGCTGCAACTGTTATCTTGCAGGGCGACATATGACGCCCAGTCAGGATAACTGAACCACCGCCCGACCGTCATTTTGCTATAGGCTGGGCGGGAAGTGGTTAAAATTGTCTGTAAATGCAGTAAAGCATGCTTTTAATACTCACTGCATACTCACGCAGTATATTTCTGTGCATTAGTGCACGTTTAATGTAGCATATTTCAGTGCGTTAATGCACGTTTTTTTTTTTCAAATATAATTTTTATTGAATTTTTGACAAGGAAGGGAGAAAACAAAAACAAATAAGAAAAAAGAAAAAAACGTATCATAACCGATATAATACATCCGTGGTCTTTCTATTAGCATTCTGACAAATACCGTCATCATATATCCTTTCCATTAAAGTGTTCCATTCTATCTGCATGGAAACTGGCCTATGACATCATTTATCCTCCTTAGATTTGTGAATCCGTCTTTGTAGTCCATAGGTATATCAACCACCATGCAGTATTACATTATAACCGTAATGACATCTTCCCAGTATTTGCTTATTCTTACATAATTCCATCATAGTTGGTGTGAATGGAAAGTTGTCTGTTACTGAAATAATAGACCACTTATTGCACAGAAAAAAAATATATATATATAAGAAGTAAAGACAGAGTGGAAGGGGTGAGAAAGGGAGGGGAGGGGGGGAGGGTTATAGATAGACGCGAGCGCGATGGATCCGGCCAAGGTTCTATCCCATAGCCGCTACCTAGTCAAAGGGTTCTCAAGAATTTAGTAAGGTTTGTCCTTCATCTGAGAAAATATATATGTTCCAGGATAACCAGTTTCTTGAATGTTTGTCTTGTTTGTGTTGGGCAGTCAGTATTAGGTCTTCCATCTTTTTGATTTCTTCAACTCTACGTAGCCACATTCCCACCGTAGGGGGTGTACTCTGTTTCCACAATGCTGGAATACAGGACTTCGCTGCATTGAGCAGATGTCTGACCACTGACTTTTTATATGATTTAATTGGGGCTGAGGTGGCATGTAACAGAAAAACGGCTGGATCTCTCTGCGTTATGTGATTCGTGAATTTTTTAACAATTGTCTCTACTGCTACCCAAAACTGCTGTACTAGTGAACAGGTCCAAAAAATGTGTAGGAGCGTCCCCTCCTCAGAACCGCACCTCCAGCATCAATCGGAAGTGCCGGGGAAAAATTTGTGTAATAGTTGAGGTGTGTAATACCATCCAATCAGAATTTTGTAATTTGTCTCCTGAATTTTTGTACAGATGGATGATTTCAGTGTAAGTTGAAGTATGTTTTGTGTTTGTGCTTCTGTAAAATTACATTTTAGATCCTGTTCCCATTTTCGTAAAAATAACAAGTCTGGTTGTTCAGTCGGTGTGTTGCGTAGCGAGTATGTCTTGGAGAGCACCTGAGGCAGAGTGCCCTCCCCTCTACAGTATTCTTCTAGCGTCGTCATATCGCGTTTATATCGCATCGGTTCTGGTATTGAGTAAAGAAATGGTGTAGCCGAATCGCTTTCCAAAATGACAATTGAAAACCCCCGTTATCATTCGTCAGAGATTGAATTGAGGTCCAGTGGTCGTCTTCCACATAATGTGATGCACAGTCTTTACCTGCCTCCCAGAGCGTCTCATAGTTTGAATAGTCTAGCCCTGGTTCGAACGCTGGATTCCCCAGAATAGGGAATAAGGGGGATTGTTTGGAGGTCAATGAAGTGTTTTTGAGTATATTTAACCCTACTAACAGTGTGGCCCCAATGGTCGGGTGTGAAGTCATGTCCCTAGGTAATTTATCGTAGCACCAGATAGCCCCCTTCAAGGGTATATTAACCTGATGGTACTCTACTTGGATCCATAGTTTGGTTTTGTCATGTCTGTTCCAGTCAATGATCCTCCCTAGGTGCACAGCTTGATAATAATGTTTTGCGTCCGGGAGGGCGAGACCTCCATAGTGTTTCGGTAAGAGTCAAATAGCATCTTTTTAGTCTAGGCTTAGAGTGTGACCACACAAATTTTATAAATAGGGAATGTATTTGTTTAAAATAGTTACCGGGGATTCTTATAGGTAAGGCTTGAAATAGGTATAGAAATTTTGGGAGAATGCACATCTTGATTAGATTGCATCTCCCAAACCATGAGTGAAGACCTTTGCCCCACTCTGCGAGTAACTCTTTAACTGTGCTCAGGATTGGAGGGAAGTTCAGTTGTTAATGCACGTTTAATGCAGTATATTTCCATGCATTAGTGCACGTTTAACGCAGTATATTTCAGTGCAGTACTGCACGTTTATCGGAATATATTTCAGTGCGTTAGTGCACGTTTAACACAGTATATTTTAGTGCATTAGTACACGTTTAATGCTGTATATTTCAGTGCTTTACAGCACGTATAATGCAGTATATTTCAGTGCGTTAGTGTACATTTAATGCAGTATATTTCAGTGCAGAACTGCACGTTTAACGTAGAATATTTCAGTGCGTTACTGTATGTTTAACGCAGTATATTTCAGTGCGTTAGTGGGCGATTAACGCAGTATATTTCAGTGCATTAGTGCACGTTTAACGCAGTATATTTCAGTGCATTACTGCACATTTAACGCAGTATATTTCAGTGCGATAGTGCACATTTAACACAGTATATTTCAGTGCATTAGTGCATGTTTAAGGCTGTATATTTCAGTGCGTTACAGCACATATAATGCAGTATATTTCAGTGCGTTAGTGCACGTTTAACGCAGTATATTTCAGTGTGTAACTGCACATTTAATGCAGAATATTTCAGTGCATTACTGCATGTTTAACACAGTATATCTCAGTGCGTTAGTGCACATTTAACGCAGTACATTTCTGTGCCTTATTGCACGTTTAATGTTACATATTTCAGTGCGTTAGTGCATATTTAAAGCAGTATATTACAGTGCATTAGTGCACGTTTAATGCAGGATATTTCAGTGCGTTAGTGCATGGTTAAGGCAGTATATTTCAGTGCATTACTGCATGTTTAACGCATTATATTTCTGTACATTAGTGCACGTTTAACGCAGTATATTTCAGTGCATTACTGCATGTTTAACACAGTATATTTCAATGCGTTAGTGCATGGTTAAAGCAGTATATTTCAGTGCATTACTGCATGTTTAACATAGTATATTTCCATGCATTAGTGCACGTTTAACGCAGTATATTTCAGTGCATTACTGCACGTTTAACAAAGTATATTTCAATGCCTTACTGCACGTTTAACGCAGTATATTTCAATACGTTACTGCATGCTTAATGAAGTATATTTCAGTGTGTTACTGCACTTTTTTTTTTTTTCAAATAACAGTTTTTATTATTGTCATCATTCTTGGTTGCGATACAGAATAAAGGAGCATGGAAAGTTGTAAATATTATTCAACATATCTCATCCACAATCAAACTTATACTTATGATATAGAGGTTTTGAAATCATATTCAGTTTCAAAGATATCTCATTGTTTAACTGCTAGCAATTCCTTTTGTAAGTAGAGAATGTTAATTCAATTACATTAATGTAGAATAATGCCTATGAGAATTCAAATCTTTAATAACTGTATTATAGAAGAATGAGTAGAAGAGAGGGAAGAGAAAAAGGGGGAGAGAGGGGGGGAAATGTAAAGTAGGCCATCTGGGTAAGGTTGGTACCTGGTCATGGTGGGTCCTCCCGGAGATGCCACAGCTCCCATACCCCATTGTGTGCCTCCAGTCTGTCCTGCATTCTAGCCGTCATTCTCTCCATCAGTTCAACATCTTTAATTCTGGAGTAAAGATCTTCAGGAGAGGGTGGGGAACGGCGTTTCCAGTTTAGGGCTACTAGACATCTGGCTGCCGTGAGTATATGCCTTACTAGTTTCCTATATGGTGTGCGAAGTTTGAGTGGTGATAATCCTAGTAGAAAGAACTTTGGCGAAGCTTGAACCTGCAGTTCTAAGAGGTGGGACAATAGATGTTGGACCTTATCCCAAAAGGGGGCAATCAATGGACACTCCCAGTAGATATGTATGAGGGTGCCCCTTGCTCCCTGACAACGCCAACACCGGTCTGAGCTAGTGGGGAAAATTGCATGGAGCACATCTGGGGTCATATACCAGAAGTACAAAATTTTGTATGCATTTTCCTTGTAAAGGGTGCACATTGAACTCTTTGCTGTTTGGTTCCAGATCACCTGCCATTGTGCTAAAGGTAGTTCTTCTTCAAGGATTTTCTCCCATTTAAGCATATATGAGTGTTTTCCCCGCTCCTCTAGGGAGATAGCATTTAGAATCTTATAAATTCCTGAAATGACACCTTTCTGTGCATTCCCCTCTAATATTATAGATTCAAAGGAGGATGGGGGAGAGAACTGCAGGTTCGAGGTTATAGTCAGTGCGTAGTGCCTAATTTGTAAATATCCGTAGAATGCCTGTTTTGGCAAATTGTATTTTGCTTGTAATTCTGAGAAAGGTAATAATTTCCGAGTTCTAGGTTCCACTATACTTCCGAAATGAAATAAGTTTCTGGAGGACCAAGGGTAAGACATCTGATGTGTGAGGCTATCTGGCACTTTAGGATTGCAGATAAAAGAGGTCAGTGGTGATCTCTCTGAGGACAATTTGTGAGGTTGTGCCAGTGCACGCCAAGTTCGTCGTAATAATGACATGGAGCCCAGCATCCGACCGGGGGGCACCTCTGCCTCCGCACTCCATAAAAGATTGTTCGGGTGTATTGGAGCTAGCCAAAGCTTTTCGATTTCGGTCCATTTATTATATGATTTTTGGGTGAACCATGAGGCTATCGCTCTCAGTTGCGCAGCCTGATAATATTTAATGATATCAGGGAAAGCTAGTCCTCCCTCCCTGCGTGACGCCAGCATTACTGTCCTCGGTATCCTATGCCTTTTATAGTTCCAGACGAATTGGAGTAGGTCTGACTGGAGCTTTTTCAAGTGTTTAAATGGTATAGGGATAGGAAGGGTTTGGAAAAGATATAGGAGCTTCGGGAGGATGGTCATCTTAATAGAGGCTATACGACCTAAAAGGGAGATATGATGCTTTTTCCACTGTGTCAGTAAAGCTCTGACAGAGCGGAAGAGGGGAGGGAAGTTTTCTTGGTATAGGGTGTCATATTTTGGGGTGATATAGGTCCCCAAATACTTTAGAGCGGTCGTTTTCCAGTTGTAGTGGAAGTTGGCTTTTAAAAGTGCGAGTTCGGCTTCAGGGATGTGTAGAGGTAGGGCCTCTGATTTTAATGCATTGATTTTATAGCCTGAGAGAGCTCTAAAATTGTCTAATTCCCTATGTAGGACCGGGAGGGTGATATGAGGTTGGGTCAGTGTAAGGATAATGTCATCGGCAAATAGGGAAATCTTAAATTCCCTATCCCTAACCACTATCCCCCGTATGTCCGGATTGTTCCGGATTGAAGCGGCCAAAGGTTCCACGCATAGTGCAAATAGTAAGGGCGACAGTGGGCACCCCTGTCTGGTGCCATTCGCCACCGAGAAAGGTGTGGAGAGTGCAAAGGGGGTTCTGACCTGTGAGGAGGGGTTGGAGTAGAGATGCCTAATCGCTCGCATAAATGGTCCACAGAAGCCCATGTGGGTCAGTGTAGCGAACAGGAAGGGCCACCCCAAACGGTCAAAAGCCTTTTCGGCGTCAAGACTCAGTAGCATGGAGGTGGTTCCCTCCCTGTCCGCCACATCCACCAGGTCAATCACCCTTCTGGTGTTATCACTTGCTTGCCGCAGTGGGACGAACCCCACCTGATCCTTGTGGATCAGTGACGGAAGAATCATATTTAGGCGGTTAGATAAAAGCTTGGTGAAGATTTTCAGGTCCGAGTTCAGGAGTGCAATGGGTCTGTAATTGGCGCAGAGGAACGGGTCTTTGTCTGGTTTGGGAATTATGGTGATAAAGGATCTTTGCATATCTACTGGGATGGGGGTGTCATGGAGGAAGGCATTAAACATTTTACACATATAGGGGAGCAGCTGGGGGAGAAATGCTTTATAGTATTCATAGGGAAAACCGTCTGGGCCAGGGGCTTTATGGGATGGTAGGTTTTTGACAGTCAGTTCTAATTCCTCTTCTGTTATCTGTGCATTAAGTGCCATCAGGTCAGAAGATTGGAGATGTGGAATTCCGCTTTGTTCTAAATAATGTTGTATCTTTTGAGTTAAGTCTGGAGAAGGAGGGTTGCTGGGTATGTCGGGGCTGTTGTACAAGTCTTTGTAGAAATCTGCAAAAGTACGGGCAATGTCCACTGGGTAAGATAGCAGCTGACCCCCTCCATTTTTAATCTGATTCGGGGATAGCATGTGGGTGCGTTCACGGAGTTTGTTGGCCAGAAGAGAGTGGGCCTTATTACCCTTATCATAAAACATTTGTTTTAGTCTGGTCAAGGCCCTCTCTACCTGGCCTAAGGCCAGGTCCCTAAGAGTCATACGAAGGCTAGTTATTTTTTTAAGTAAAGGTACTGTGGGGTTAGTTTGAAGCTTGTGTTCCAGCACTCTGAGTTCTTTTTCCGCTTTCACTTTCGCAGTTAGGGCGTCTTTTTTAAGTGCTGTGGAGAGCGCTATACATTTACCTCGGAGAACCGCCTTATGGGCTTCCCAGAGCGTGGTAGGTGAGACCTCTTGGTTATTATTCTCTTTTAAATAGAATTGTAGGGGGCGCATGCGCGGCCGGCGATGATGGTGGACGCTCATTAGAGTAGCTCCGGACCCGCTCCTTTCATTCCCGGACCCTGCTCCACAACGCTAGCATCAATAGATCCAGGATCCACTGGAAAAGACCCCGGAACCCTCCGGGCACCTCATGGGGAAAATAGGATCCCAGAGACACGGATACCAGGGGTTTGTCCCGCCTCCGACCTCCCGGCCGGCTCAAAATATGGAGCGGTTCCTGTATAGGCCGCAATCCCCGGCCTCAATTAGCCAGACGGCTACAGCGCTCGCCGCGGAACGAACGGCAGATACAGTGGCCACTGCACCGGATCGCTCTGCACACAGCCCCCTATCCCAAGAGACGCCCTCCTCCGCACAGCAACAAAGAAGGGAGACTTCACACAGTAACTACTGAGAAACAGAAGAACATGCTGCAGACCTCCTTGCTGATCATCCTGCATTATTCACAGGTACTTCCATACCTACCCCCCCACTCCCAGACAGCTCAGTCACAGTTACAGTTGCGGTGCTGGACTTAAAGCTACAGTCCCTGCTACAAGATTTGACCCGTAACTTTACAGTAGCAGTAGGGAAATTGGCCCAGGAGTTACGAGGGGAAATTGATCAACTTGGCGATCGAACAGACACCTTAGAATCCAAATTTGACGAACTGGTGAAATACGTACACGTGCTTGAAGAAGATAACGTGTCACTCAAACAAAGCGTTTTCCAGGTCCAATCACAGCAGGAGGACCTGGAGAACAGGGAGAGACGCCAAAATGTGAGAATCCGTGGAATTCCGGAAACAGTCCCTGACAAAGAAATACGTCCCTATCTCCTAGGACTGTTTGTCACTATGGCTCCACACATTCCGGATATCGATTGGAGGCTAGATAGGGCCCATAGGTCCCTAGCTCCGAAACCAGCCCCTGGCACCAACCCGAGAGATGTAATCGCTCGCTTCCACTACTACGAAAGCAAAGAAGCTCTCATGACGGCCACGCGAAATAAACATTGCATTGAATATAAAGGCGCTAAACTCCAAATATTCAGTGACCTATCTCCCATCACTATCGCCAAAAGACGCGACTTACGGCCAGTGACCATGCACCTACAACAACATCAAGTCGCCTACAGATGGGGTTTCCCCTTTCGCCTCTCAGCCTCGAGAGATGGCACTCAATATTCGATGCGAGCCTTGCACGAATGTGAGGCCTTTGTCCGTAACTTGGGACTGCCGCCCATCCCTGAAGAGGAACTTCCCCCGCCACCATTAAACACGATCCCTGGCCCTCTTCAACCACTTACAGCGATCTGGACCCCGGTTCGTCGGAGACGTCAAAGAAACCTTTCCACTCCTCAACGCCCGGCCTCAGCTAGACTACCTACCTGAACTTATTCCACATAAGGAGAAACAGCTCCTCAACATTTCACTCCTTTTTTTGTTACCATCTTCCTCGGTACCTCGAGGGTTTGATGGCGACACTATCCTGGTATCCACAGAGAGAGACCTCCCCATTCCAGTCCTTGATGGCCTAGGTTAACGGCAACTGTTCCAGTCTTGGACTTCCATTCCCTGGCCGAGAAGATCCCATCTCTCTCTCCGTTTTTCTTTTTCTCTCCCCCAGAATCTAAAGTTTAAAGTTTGCATACACAATTTTCTTTTCCTTTTGGAAGGAGCGGGTACCACCCCACCCTTGTCGCTGACCAACATGCTCCTCTACAGGTCTATGGCTGCTAGCCAAGACCTCCTGAAGATTTTTACACCTTCAGGCTTACAAAATGTTTTTTTTTTATTATTATTATTTTTTGGACTTTTTTTTATAGTTCATATTTTTCCTTTTTCTTTTTTTTCTTTTTTCAAACCTAGGCCCTTTTTTGGCCTGAATATATACTTAACATTTTCTGGTTATTTTGTTAATGTATATTTGCTCACTGTCTACATGCTAATTGAGAAATGTGCAAAGATTTTACTGACTAATTTACACTGGTTAAACATGCTGTTACTTATTACTAAGATTTCACTAGCTGTAAATTACTTGTCCTCCTTATGGCTCTGAAGGTCTTCTCATGTAACGTGAAGGGTTTGAACTCCATTCACAAACGCTGGTTGGCCTTGAAGGAATTCAGAGCCTCTGGAGCTGATGTGGTCATGGTTCAGGAGACACACTTCCGACCGGGAGGCTCCTTTAAGTTCGCTTCTAAATTATTTCCCAACGCATTTGTAGCCTCCGACCCATCTGGGAAGGCAGGGGTAGCAATTTTGCTCAAGAACTCATGCCCTATAAGAGTAATTGACTCCAAATTAGACCCCCAGGGACGATTTGTCATCATGAACTGTGTCCATTTGAAAACAAAACTCAAGATAGTTAACATATATGCACCCAATTCTGGACAGATAGGATTTCTCACTAAGGTCCTTGAGGAGGTACAAAACTCCCCTCACCCATTTACGATTGTGGGAGGAGATTTTAACATGTGTATGTCTGCCAACAAAGATAGACTAAATCTCTTCCAAAATACTCCCCCAACTCAAGCCTATAGGTTATCTACCTCTTTCCGCAAATCAATCCGCACCCACAACTTGTTTGACTCTTGGAGAGTGAAACATCCCACTAGTAAACAATTCACTTTTTACTCCCCCCCCCACACAAAGGATACTCTCGCCTTGATTATTTCTTACTCTCCGCACCCTTACTATCTCACTTAGTAGCCTCTGAAATTGGCCCAATTACATGGTCTGACCACGCACCCATAACTTTACACATATCCCTACATGCAGCATCCCCTAAGTCATGTCATTGGAGACTTAATGAATCTCTCCTGAAAAATGAAGGCATCAAACAACGACTCCAATCAAAATTGATTGAATACTTCGAGATTAATGAAGGCTCTGTCTCAGACACTTCCATGTTGTGGGAGGCCCACAAGGCCTTCTTCAGGGGTGAGTGCATCTCTGTTGGGTCGCATAGGAAGCGTGATTCGCTCCAACAAAAATCTGAATTATTGTCCCAACTGCGTTCAGCCGAGGTGCACTTACTTCAAGCCCCCACAACTGCCCGTTTAAAGGAGGTGATAAATATCCGTAATAAAATTAAGTCCTTAGACATGAATAAAATTTCCAAGGCCATTCTATGGTCGAGGCAGAAGTTTTATGAGTATGCTGACAAACCCCACAGAATGTTAGTGAACAAGCTGAAGCCACGCCCAAGCCTTTCTATCCCTGACCATCTAACACAACTGGATGGAACTCCCACCTACTGCCCCCAATCCATGTCTAGGGTCTTCGGAGATTTCTACAACAAATTATATAACTGTTTAAACTCTGATCCACATACCCAATTCACACAAGGAAAATTTGATTCATTTATCTCATCTTTGAAGCTCCCACAAATATCATCTGACCAGTGCTCCTCATTAAATGCTCCCATTACCACTGAAGAATTAACCGAAGTGACTAAATTGCTCCCCCTACATAAATCCCCAGGCCCAGATGGACTCCCCTACTCTTACTACAAAACCTTCCTTCCTATACTATCTCCACACATGCTAAATTTATATGCCTCCTTACTAAAAGGTACAATACCCCACCCCCAATTTCTTCATGCCCATATCATAGTCATACCAAAACCAGATAAAGACCCTGCTGTCCCTGACAACTATCGTCCTATAGCCCTACTAAATTCCGACTATAACATTTTCACCAAAATCTTGGCAAACAGACTCTCAAAAATTTTACCATCTCTGATAAATAGAGATCAGGTAGGATTTGTCCCCCTGAGACACGCAGGGGACAACACTAGACGCACCATAGATCTTGTCGATTTACTAACTAGAACTAAAACCCCGGCAGTAATACTTAGTTTAGATGCACAGAAAGCATTTGACCGCCTTAGTTGGCCTTTCATGTTTGCGATCCTGTCCAAATATGGTTTCTCAGGTCCCTTCATACAGGCCCTTAGATCCCTATACTCCTACCCTACCTCCCAAGTACAACTTGCATCCTACCTATCTCCCACATTCCCCCTCAGCAACGGTACTAGACAAGGGTGCCCTTTGTCACCCCTACTTTTTATACTCAGCTTAGAACCCCTAGCTACAATAATCCGCGAAAGTCCCTCCATTACAGGAGTACGCTTACGTCAGTCAGAATATAAATTATCCCTTTTTGCAGACGATATTCTTTTAACACTTACTCAACCACACACGTCCCTACCCTCGTTACATAAAATTCTAAACACTTTCAGTGAAATCTCTGGGTTTAAAATTAACACCACCAAAACAGAAGCTCTCCCCATAAATATCACATCAACTAATCTGAACACCCTTAAACAGAAATACAATTATCACTGGAGCTCCACATCCTTAAAATACTTAGGTGTCCGAATTACAGCATCATACTCTTCATTATATCAGGCGAATTTCCCCCCCCTATTCCAAGAAATTAACCGCCTACTGAATCATTGGACCACTTTGCCCATCTCTCTCCTGGGACGTATAAATATTCTAAAAATGTCTATCCTTCCTAAACTATTGTACTTATTTGAGACACTCCCAGTGGCAATACCAATGTCTCAGTTGAAAACGCTTCAAAGAAGAAGCCTCCGTTTTATATGGAACAATGCCTCACATAGGGTGGCGGGCTCAGTGGTCATGGCACGTAAGCTTAAAGGGGGCCTAGGTGCCCCTGACTTCATCAAATACTACTATGCTTCTCATCTAAGGGTTCTTACCTCGTGGACCAACAGAACTGCCCCAAACAGATGGGCGGACATTGAAATGAGCATAACAGCCCCAGTGCATCCGTGCTATATGCTCTGGCCGTCCACGGACAAATATATGCCCCAGCTGAGAACCCTATGCCTGGCCCCAATGCTCTTTACACTGGCAATATGGAAGAAATGCTCCGCTAAATACTCACTTTCATCCACATGCTCACCTCTCACCAATATCCTCTTTAACCCAGACATCCCAGATAGTCTGTCCTATGAACGTATGATGCCCTGGACTAAGGCCGGGATTTTTCAATTACGACAGCTAGTCAATCCAGCCACAAGACACTTATTATCCTTTGAGGACCTTAACAAACAACACCAATTACCCAAAACAATATTTTATTCATACCTCCAAATCAGACACTTCTTTTCTATCAAAAACCCCACACTATCTCTAGATAAACCTACCCAATTTGAAATGCTTTGTGCTACAGGCCCTCATGAACCCCAACTGATATCCACCATTTATAGAATACTTCATGAGGCCAATCCCCTAAAAGTAGATACACATTATTATATGAAGAAATGGTCACAGATTCTCCAACATGACATATCTCTCCTAGACTGGGACAAGATTTGGATCTCCATCTCCAAGAGTTCCAGATGTATTTCCCACAAAGAAATAGGTTACAAAGTACTTATGTTTTGGTATAAAACTCCAGAAAGACTACATGCGGCGGATCCGTCCATATCCCAAATATGCTGGAGATGTAATAAGAAAGTAGGCTCCCATTTTCATATTTTTTGGGAATGCTCTCTGGTTACACAACTCTGGGAGCAGATCCAAAAGTTATTAGAGAAACTGGTGGGAATCCTCGTTCCCCTGGATCCCATATACTATCTACTTGGTCTTCCCTATCAAGGTCTTCACAAAACAAAACAGAAACTGATGTCATTCGTATTATTAGCAGCAAAAAAAATTATCCCTAAACTTTGGCTATCCACTTCCCCACCCACCCTATCACATACTCTAACCACCTTAATGGATATACGTAGAATGGAACACCTAACTGCCATTGTTGAAGGTTCCATACAGAAATTCTCTCTCATCTGGCAACCATGGGATGACTATGATAACAACAGTAAGACAAACGAAACTGGCTGAAATGATGGATGTTTATGGTAATAAATGTTTTCTATCTCTTGGGCTAAATACACACTTTACTCCTCTGTTTATGTAAATTCTCCTTAACAAGATTTCCATTTCCTGTAAGACAAGTAATGTAATCACAGTAGAATCGCCTAATTAATAACCAATGGTTCTTATCACTTGTTACTTCCAACCTTAAAGTTGTAGTGTAAGTTACCCTGCGGTCCCTGATAAGGCCATGCACTCTCGATAGACAGTATTGAAGCCTTATGTTTTCCTTTTTATTCTAATGTGATAACGATGTTATTATAAATGTCATGAAAAAAAATGTTAAATAAACAATTTAAAAAAAAAAAAAAAAAGAAATAGAATTGTAGAGTGGAATTTAATTCTGTCAGTGAGGGCTGGTGTTGGAGGAGGAAGGTATTAGGCTTCCAATTATAAGGCCTACGGAAGGCAATGTCAAGGTCTATGGTGAGTAGGATAGGGGCATGGTCAGACCATGAGATCGGGAGAATTTGAGCCTTGCGGGTGAGCTGTAAAGTGTGGTTATTAACAAAAAAGTAATCTATCCTGGAGTGGGTGCGATGGGGGGCTGAGTAGAACGTGTACTGTCGATCGCCTGGACGGAGAGCCCTCCACGCGTCAAAGAGCGCATATCGTCTGGAGATTTGCCTGAATAGTCTCGAGTCCCTGAGTACTCTGGGCGAGGTTGTTTGGGGGCCCACCGTCTGGCGATATGGGTAAGATTGAAATCGCCCCCTATTATAAGAACCTTAGGTGTTGTTTTAAAGAGGCGGGCATACACCCTGGATAGAAAACTGTGTTGCTTGACATTCGGGGCATACAAAGTACACAGGGTAATGTCCTGTGACTGCCATTGTCCCTGTAGGATTATGAAGTGGCCATGCGGGTCGCAATGCTGGGTCACGCAGGTGAAGGGGGCTCCCCTCCTAACAAGTATGGCCACTCCTGCCTTTTTATGGGTACCCGAAGCTATATAGATCTGGGAGTAGTGTCTGGAGGCGAACGCAAAGGAGCCCCCCCTGTCACAACGGGTCTCCTGGACCATGACAATATCAGCCCCTGACTGTCTGAATTCCCTCAGTGCCAGATGTCTTTTTTTATTGGAGTTTAATCCATGTACATTTAGTGAGAGTATCTTAGCCATGGTAGTGTGTGTGGTGGTGTGAACATACGCTCACCTGATGTTGATGTACCAGCATTCAGGACTGGGGCTCGGGGCAAGCACTCTCCGGGAGGAGACCAGGACTTTGCGCGATGATTACAGGGTAGGTTCGGTGATGGCTGGATAGAAGAGGGAGGAGGATAGTCAGAAAGAGAGAAAAACACTGTTAGTGTGCAAAGAACATGGAGAACATACATTCCTAGTAAACCTATATAGGCTAACAGGCCTAGGTCTGGACGGAGTCCCCTGAGCCCCCCCACCCCAGGAAAGAGGAGTGGGAAGGGGCCCCCGGGAGCCCGTAGCCAGCCAAAAACAACTATTCTACAGCACATAGTCTACGACCCTGTACTGATATCTATCTATCTATCAGGGGGGGTGGTAGTGAACGGAATCTATACCTATCTCTCCGGAGCTCATCTGAGTTAAGCCCTAGGTGATAAAGTGAAATTCAGCATGGGGGGTCAATCTTGGGGGTCCTAAGCTGAAGTTACTTAAAATAAACTAAAATAATCTGCAGTCTAACTGGGTATATATATGGAGCCTAAGTGCTCAAGTCCTGTAGATATAAAGAGCCACAGTGGTAGAGTCTCAGCGGTTCTTTTGCTTGGTGGGCTTGCGTTGCGGGTCGGAGTCCCGGGACCGGTTGGAGGGAGGCACTCTCTGCCAAATTGTAGGAGGCGGTGGTGGGGTTGCTACAATGTCCCAGTCCGGTAGCTTTGGTGCTGGGATTTCAAGAATGTTACAAAAGGTGCGCAGATCCTCTGGGTACCTCATTACCGCAGATTTGCCCTGGTGCTTTGGTGTGAGGCTGAAGGGGAAACCCCAACGGTAGGTGATGTTCTCTTTCTGCAGTAACTGTAGTAGCGGCTGGAGAAGTCTGCGTTTTTGCAGGGTAATCCAGGAGAGGTCTGGGTACAGTTGTATCTGGACATCATCAAAAGTCACTTTACGCGCCAAGCGTGCCCGCTTCATGATTTCCTCCTTGATGGAGTAGGAGCTGACTCTACATATAATATCTCTCGGTTTAGCGGTGGCGCCTTTAGGGCGAAGCGCTCTGTGAGCTCTGTCCATATCAATGTGTTTGTTAGGCGGCTCCCCAATTAAATTATTAAAGACAGATTGTAAGATTGTTTGCAGGTCCTCGGGTCCCTCTGCCTCCGGGATGCCTCTCACTCGAATGTTGTTGCGGCGTCCACGATTGTCCAGGTCTTCCACGTGTCTTTGCATATCTCTCAACATCTCTCTGTGGTCTGCTCCCTGGAGTTGTGTTCTATGGACCGCCAGTTTGGTTTCTTGTATCTCTTCTTCAGCCATTTCCATCCTGTCCGCCAGGTGTTTGAGCCCCGTTTGGAGTACTTGGATTTCTGTGCGGCATGTGGATTTCACGTCTTCAATGAGTTGTCTGAAATCTTCCTTTGTGGGTATGGCTTGTAAATATGCTTGCCACTGAGGATGTAAAGGTGGATCCTTTGTGGTGCCATAGTGCTGGTTGGGCGATGATCTGCCAGGTGGTGTGGCATTGGGGTATGTGGTTCCCTTCTCCCGGTTTGATTGTGTTCCAGTTGCTGGGGAGTCCCATGGGTCCGACCAGGTTTCAGCCTGTTGCTGTTGGGGGGGGCTTGTAGAGCTAGCCCCTGTGGGAAGTGAGGTCAGGACTCCTGCCTTCTGTGCATATGAAGGTATGGAGGATGAGTGGTGTCTGGATGTGCTGGAGTCTCTGGAGCGAGATAACCTCTGCGCTTTAGGTGGAGGGGATGTGACTGTGATGGCCCAGGCTCCATCTTGTGTTCCCTCAGGGAGCTGATGCGCTCTGGCAGGGGGGCCTGCAGGACTAGGTAATGGTGGATAGTCCTGGGAGAGGTCTGAGGAGAGCGGGGATGTGGGGTCCTGGCTCTGGATCTGGGGGTCAGAAGCCGTTCGCAGCAGCCTTGGAAATGCTGCTGAGCATTGTGTGTATGGCGGGGCGGAGATAGGGAGCATGGCTAATGGCGGCCCCTGTGTCTGCTCCATCTGGACGCCGGCGTGTGGGGGAGAACTCACCGCTTCGGTGTGAGGGCTGCGCTCCAGGGAAGTCGCCTCTTCCAGTGGAGGGTCTCCCGAGTGTTGGAGTCGGTCCGGAGCGGTCTGTGAGGCCTGAGAGGAGCTCCGGTGGTGAGGCGCGGAAGAGACCGGTGCCATGTTGGCCTCCTCGTTCCGGGATGCGTCCGGCTGGGTAAAGAAGGAGCGGAGGTCTGTGGAGGCACCCGGAGGGGGTTGCGATGATCCCCTGTATTTGGAGGAGCGGGTGGTCCGTGATTTGCCCATAAAACTGCGGTTGATCGCCCCCAAGATTGCCTTTCTCGCTGCGGGCTCAGAGAGCAGGGAGATCAGGCTTCCATCTTGCTCGGCTTCCGGTCACACCCCCGTTACTGCACTTTTAACGCAGTATATTTCAGTGCGTTACTGTGCGTTTAACACAGTATATTTTGGTGCGTTACTGCAGGTTTAATGCAGTATATTTCAGTGCGTTAGTGCATGTTTAACGTAGTATATTTAAGTGCGTTACTGCATGTTTAATGTAGCATATTTCAGTGGGTTACTGCACGTTTAATGCAGGATATTTCAGTGCGTTAGAGTCTGTTTAAGGCAGTATATTTCATTGCATTGCTGCATGTTTAACACAGTATATTTCAGTGTATTAGTGCGCGTTTAACGCAGTATATTTCAGTGCATTACTGCACGTTTAACGCAGTACATTTCAGTGCGTTAGTGCACGTATAACACAGCATTATTCAGTGCGTTACTGCAGGTTTAATGCAGTATATTTCAGTGCGTTAGTGCATGTTTAATGCAGTACATTTAAGTGCGTTACTGCACATTTAACATAGTATTATCCAGTGCATTAGTGTACGTTCAATGCAGTATATTTCAGTGCGTTCGTGCACATTTAACACAGTATATTTCAGTGCATTGCTGCACATTTAATGCAGTATATTTCAGTGCATTACTGCACATTTGACACAGTATATCTCAGTGCGTTTGTCACGTATCAGATAAGACCAGAACTGTGTGGACTGCAACAGAGGAAACCCAAACGTGTATAAGTGAAATATAATGATTTATTAAGGAAAGGGAATAAAATTTGTACATTCGTAAATTCATACATTTGTAAATTCGTACATTCGTAATTTACGAATGTACATTCGTACATTCTTAAATTCGTACATTCGTACATTAGTAAATTAGTGAATTCGGAAATTTGTAAATTCGGAAATCTGAAATAATAATAATTAATAATAACTTAACTATTACTAGTAACTATTAAATTATAGGTATTGTAATTTCCTTTCAAATTTGGCTGTTAGTGAACGTAACACATACAAATTTATCCGAAGTTATGAATGATCCGAAATAACGAATGACATATCCAAGCGAATGGAACATAATGAATTAATAATAATAAATAACAATAATAATAACAATAAAAACATTTTATTATTATTATTTATTATTAATTTGTTCCATTCCATTTGTTTACATGCAGCATTCGTTTTGGATAATTTGTAACTTCGGATAAATTCGTATTTGTTACGTTCACTGACAGTCAAATTTGAAAGGAAATTACAATACCTATAATTTAATAGTTAGTTACTATTTCAGATTTTCGAATTTTCGGGTTTTTGGATTTTCAAATTTCGAATTTACAAATTTCCGAATTTTCTAATTTACAAATGCATGATTTTACGAATTTACGAATGTACGAATGTAAGAATGTACGAATTCACTAATGTATGAATGAACGAATGTACGAATTTACAAATGTACGAATGTACGAATGAACGAACATATCTAGATGCAAGTCAACAGGTGGGACAAGATAGGGATCAGGACAGGGAGACAGGATCAGGTACTCAGGTACTAGGTTTCAGGAACAGGAACAAAGCTTCTCAGGTTCAGGATCAGGGCACAAGGAAAGATACCAAGGCAAGGCATAAGTGTGTCTGTCGGGTATTTATACACATCTCAATCAGATTCAGGTGATGTCTGATTGCAGGAGATGATGTTGGCCCCACACTGCAAGGAACCACCCGCTGGTGGACGCCAGTACTGCGGTCCAAAGATCACATAATACTTCCAACGGGGAAAGCTCCCCTGGCAGTTCCAGACTGCCAGGAGACACCTGCTGGTGGACCACAGTACTGCATGCCAAATATCAGGCAGTGTCATCAGTGGATGGAACCTTCCCTGACAGTACCCCCCTCAAAGGAGTGGCCTCCAGACGCTCCAACTAGCTGCTGCTGGGACAAGTCCATGGCATCAAGCTGGGCAGCGGGCAGAGTCACACTAAGCTGGGTATGAAGACAGTCCAAAGTAACAAACCAGACGACGGGCAGCTCAAGCTGGGCAGCAGGCATAGACAAAACAAGCTCAGCAGCAGGCACAGGCACATCAAGCTGAGCAGCGGGCACATCAAGTTGAGCAGCGGGCAGCGGCACATCAAGCTAGGCAGCAGACAAGGACACATCAGGCTGGACAGCAGACAGGGACAAATCTGGCTGGGCAGCGGACAGGGACAAATAAGGCTGAGCAGCAGACAGGGATAAATCATGCTGGGCAGCAGACAGAGACAAATCATGCTGGGCAGCAGGCACTTCAAGCTGGGAAGCGGGCTCCAGGTCATAAGGCTGGGCAATAGGCTCTGGGTCATCGGGCTGGGTGGCAGGCTCCGGGTCATCGAGCTGGGCGGCAGGCTCCGGGTCATCGAGCTGGGCGGCAGGCTCCGGGTCATCGAGCTGGGCAGCAGGCACTGGGACATCAGGCCGAGCACCGTAACTACAGGCTGGGTAACAGGCACCGGCTCAGCAAGTTGAGTAATGGGCCCCGGCCCAGCAGGCTGGGTAATGGGCCCCGGATCAATGAGCCAGACACTGGCCCAGAAAGCCGGGTGACGGGCACGGGCACCAAAACTTCAGGCTGGGACACCGGACCTTCAGGCTGGGACACCAGAACTTCAAGCGGGGACACCGGAACTTCAAGCAGGGACACCGGACTTCCAGCGGGGACACAGGCACCGGAACTTCAAGCAGCAACACAGGCACCAGAACCTCAAGCGGGGACACAGGCACCGGAACCTCAAGCGGGGACACAGACACCGGAACCTCAAGCAGGGACACAGGCACCGGAACCTCAAGCGGGACACAGGCACAGGAACATCAGACTGGAAGGCAGGCACTGAGACATCCGACTGGAAGGCAGGCACCAAGACATCAGACTGGAAGGCAAGCACCAGGACATCAGACTGGAAGGCAGGCACCAGGACATCAGACTGGAAGGCAGGCACTGAGACATCAGACTGGAAGGCAGGCACCGAGACATCAGACTGGAAGGGAGGCACAGAGACATCAGACTGGAAGGCAGGCACCGAGACATTAGACTGGAAGGCAGGCACCGAGACATCAGACTGGAAAGCAGGCACTGAGACATCAGACTGGAAAGCACGCATCGGGACATCAGACTGGAAGGCAGGAACCGGGACATCAGACTGGAGTGGATTAGCTGGTGTGGAGACAGGTTGGGTTACTGGCAGGATCAAATGGGTAGGAAAGAACTTCCATCTCTTTATTCCATCTCTTTTTAGGTTTAGCTACTGAAGTACTGTAGGTAACTGCAGAACTGTAGGTAGGGGGTGAAGCAGACTGGAGAGGAGGGTTGGAATATAGCAGGGAAGAGGTGACAGTAACTGGGGGAAGTTCTTGAGGGATTGTAGGCAGCGGGAAAGAGGCAGGTGGATAAAAGGCAGGGTATGTGTAGCAGGAAGAAACAGGGTATTGATATTTGGTGGGGAGTAGAGTATATTGGGCTGAAACTGAGGGTGCCATGGGTGATGGAGGGAAAGACTCTTGGGCAGGCAGGTGTCTGGTAGCAGAGACGGTTTGTTGTGGGCTTGCTGTGGTTGATTGCAAAATACCAGATCATGCTAAAAGTAGTGGTAACACAAACTGCGGGTTACATATAGGGATGAGCCGAACACCCCCCCGGTTCGGTTCGCACCAGAACCTGCGAACGGACCGAAAATTCGCACGAACGTTAGAACCCTATTGACGTCTATGGGACTCGAACGTTCGAAATCAAAAGTGCTCATTTTAAAGGCTAATTTTCATGGTGTTGTCCTAAAAAGAGTTTGGGGACCGGGTCCTGCCCCAGGGGACATGTATTAATGCAAAAAAAACTTTTAAAAACGGCCGTTTTTTTTGGGAGCAGTGATTTTAATGATGCTTAAAGTTAAAAAAAAGTGAAATATTCCTTTAAATATCGTACCTGGGGGGTGTCTATAGTATGCCTGTAAAGTGGCGCGTGTTTCCCGTGCTTAGAACAGTCCCTGCACAAAATGTAATTTTTAAAGGAAAAAAAGTCATTTAAAACTGCTTGCGGGTTTAATGTAATGTCGGGTCCTGGCAATATGGATGAAAATCAGTGAGACAAACAGCATGGGTACCCCCCAGTCCATTACTGGGCCCTTTGGGTCTTGTATGGATATTAAGGGGAACCCCGCACCTAAATTAAAAAAAGGAAAGGCGTGGGGCCACCAGGCCCTATATACTCTGAACAGCCGTATACAGGTGGTGCAAACAAGACAGGGACTGTAGGTTTGTTGTTAAGTAGAATCTGTTTGTAATTTTGAACTGGTACATTTTGAACGTGTTTAGCTCCAGCCAAAAAATCTATTTTAAGCTTTTTGGAAAACATAGGGAAGGGTTATCACCCCTGTGACATTTGTTTTGCTGCCTGTGCTCCTCTTCAGAGATTTCACCTCACTTTTTGTCCCAATGACAAATGTTTTTGAAAATTTGGGTTTTTTTGTGAAACAAGGATTGGTGATAAAGCATCAGTGGAAAGGTGAAATGTTTTTCCCATGTTAACTCCTACAGGAGAGAATTTCTCTTCCTAGGGGTAGATTTCATCTCACTTCCTGTTGTCTCCTTCCGTTTGCAAGTAGGAGTCATTTGTAGGTTGGATGTTTGAAAGTAGGGGCCTGCCCTATATACTCAGCAGAAATTTGGGCCTTAGGTGTTGTTGTGGCCACAACACTGTAAGCCCTCACAGGGCCCTGCTGTGAAATATTAGATCAAGAATTGTAATTACATGCCCCTGTTGAACAGGGGCAGAAAAATTGGGCCTTTGGTGGTGGTGGTGCTAGTTCCACAACACTGTAAGTCCTCACTCGCTCTTGGTGGGCGCAGAAACGGGCCCTGCTGTGAAATATTAGATCAAGAATTGTAATTATATGCCCCTGTTGAGCAGGGGCTGAAAAATTGGGCCTTAGGCACTGGTGCTGGTGCCACAACACTGCAACCCCTCACAGATACTTTAATTGGAACACAGAAACTAGCCCTGCTGCAAAGTATTGCATCAAAAATTGTAATTACACGCCCCTGTTAAACAGGGGCTGAAAAATTGGGCCTTAGGCACTGGTGCTGGTGCCACAACACTGCAACCCCTCACAGATACTCTAGTTGGAATGCAGAAACGAGCCCTGCTGCAAGGTATTGCATCAAAAATTGTAATTACACTCCCCTGTTAAACAGGGGCTGAAAAATTAGGCCTTAGGCACTGGTGCTGGTGCCACAACACAGCAACCCCTCACAGATACTCTAGTTGGAACGCAGAAACGAGCCCTGCTGCAAAGTATTGCGTCAAAAATTGTAATTACACGCCCCCGTTAAACAGGGGCTGAAAAATTGGGCCTTAGGCACTGGTGGTGGCGCCCAGAACCAAAAATGTTCTTACAAGCTATCAGCGTGATCATTGAGGAGGAAGAGGATAATTACTCAGGATAGTCACTCAGCATCAGCATAGGCAGTCTTTGAAGGAATCTGAGATTTCAAAAAAAATTATTCGGTTACATCAGCATCAGGTGCTTGGTAGCTGGTGGTGATCCAAGACTGATTCATTTTTATGAAGGTCAGTTGATCGACCGAGTCGGTGGACAGACGCACCCTGTGATTGGTTACAAAGCCTCCAGCAGCACTGAATGTGCGTTCCAAAAGAACGTTGGATGCAGGACAGGCCAGTAGCTCAATTGCATACTGTGCAAGCTCTGGCCAGTGATCCATCCTCAAGACCCAGTAACCCAGAGGATTTTCGGTGGGAAAGGTGTCCAAGTCAGATCTTGCCCCTAGGTATTCCTGCACCATGTAAAACAAATGCTGGCGATGGTTGCTGGAACTGATCATACCTTGGGGCTGCGGACAAAAAAATTGTCTGAACGCATTGGTTAGATGGCCACCTTCTCCACCGCTCCTTCTTTGACTGACCGAAGCCTCAGCAACACGTTGTCCAGAAACAGGAGTTTGTAACCTCCCAGTCTCTGGGAATGCGTTGCACAGACCTTTCTGCAAGGCCTCCTGAAGATGTTTCATCCTCTGCTCCCTCTGCGATGGCAAGATAAGGTCTGCAACCTTACCCTTGTAACGTGGATCAAGGAGGGTTGCCAGCCAGTATTGGTCCTTCTCCTTGATACTACGAATACGAGGATCCTTAGGCAGGCTTTGCAGGATCAGGGAGGCCATGCAGCGTAGGTTTGCTGAGGCATTCGGTCCGGAGTCCTCTGGGTCACTAAGGACAACATGGTCCGCAGCCACCTCCTCCCAGCCACGTACAAGTCCATGTGTTTCTTGGGACTGATCCCTTAAAGACTACTGCTGATGCTGAGTGCCAGACTCCACCTCCATACTAACACAATCCTTCTCCTCCTCCTCCTCATCCTCGTCCTCTTCCTGTGTGATCGGCGGGCATGCACGAACACTGTCTGGATAAAGGGGGCCTTGAGAGCTAAAGAAGTCCTCCTCTTCCTGCCTCTGTTCTACCTCAAGTGCCCTGTCCATTATTCCATGCAGCGTGTGCTCCAACAGGTGGACAAGGGGGACAGTGTCACTGATGCATGCACTGTCACTGCTCACCATCCTCGTGGCCTCCTCAAATGGTGACAGGACAGTGCATGCATCCCTGATCATGGCCCACTGGCGTGGGGAAAAAAAACAAGCTCCCCTGACCCTGTCCTGGTGCCATTGTCACACAGGTACTCATTGATGGCCCTCTGCTGCGTGTGCAGCTGCTGCAGCATGGCCAACGTTGAGTTCCACCTGGTGGGCATGTCACAGATAAGGCGGTTCTTGGGCAGGTTAAACTCCTTTTGGAGGTCTGCCAGCCGAGCACTGGCATTATATGACCGTGGAAATGCACACAGACTTTCCTGGCCTGCCTCAGGACATCCTGTAAGCCTGGGTACCTGCCCAAGAACCGCTGCACCACCAAGTTAAGGACGTGAGCCAAACAGGGCACATGGGTCATTTATCCCTGTTGGAGGGCAGAGAGGAGGTTGGTGCCATTGTCGCAAACCACCATTCCTGCCTTAAGTTGGCATGGCGTCAACCACCTCTGAACCTGCCCCTGCAGAGCTGACAGAACCTCTGCCCCAGTGTGGCTCCTGTCCCCCAAGCACACCAGCTCAAGCACCGCATGGCATCTTTTGGCCTGCATGATTGCGTAGCCCCTTGAACGGCTACGGAGCACCGCTGGTTCCGAGGACAAAGCACAGGAAGAGGCCATGGAGGAAGAAGAAGAGGAGGGGGTGGAGGAGAGAGGTGTGTCACAATCATTAGTAGTGGCATTTTGGAGGCGTGGTGGCGGAACAACCTCCAACACTACTGCACCTTGTCCTGTATCCTTCCCAGCTGCCAGCAGAGTCACCCAATGCGCGGTGAAACTTAGGTAACGTCCCTGTCCATGCCTGCTGGACCATGAGTCAGCGGTAATATGCACCTTACCGCTGACCGCCCTGTCCAGCGAGGCCAAGACATTGCCTTCCACATGCCGGTAGAGAGCCGGAATCGCCTTCCGTGAGAAAAAGTGGCGTTTGGGTACCTACCTGCCACTGAGGAACCACATATTCCACAAACTCACGGAACGGGGCAGAGTCTACCAACTGAAAAGGCAGCAGTTGAAGTGCTAGCAATTTTGCCAAGCTAGCATTCAACCGCTGGGCATGTGGATGGCTGGGAGCGAACCTCTTTCAGCGGTGCAGCAGCTGGAGCAGGAAAATTTGCCTGGTACAATCTGACGTCGGTGTACCGAAAGCAGATTGCCCACAAGTACTTGGCTGTGACACACCTAATTCTACACCTTCATTCCTCTCAGTGCAGGTCTCAGAGAGGATTGAAGGTATAGTGGGGTTGGAGATCTCAGCTGATGAGGAGCAAGGAGATGTCCTCTTTGTTCTTTTGGTGTAGGTCTTTGAGATACGCTTGCCAACGAACTGCATGGCAGGTCAACATATGTCTGGTCAAGCATGTGGTGCCCAAGCGGGAGATGTTTTGGCCACGCGAGATACGCTTGAGACATATGTTGCAAATAGCAGCGGTGTGATCTGATGCACTTGTCTCAAAAAAGGCCCACACCAAAGAATAGCACACAGAGACAGCAGCGCCCTGCATATGCGAAGCTTTGGGGTGTGATGCAGTCAGTGTGCTGCCCTTAGGCTGGCCCCTGGAGGGCATCCTGCCTCGTTGGTGATGTGCCTCCTCCTCCTCCTCTCTCCTATCAGGCACCCACGTTGAGTCAGTGACCTCATCATCCCCTCCCTCCTCATCACTGGAGCAAACCTGCAGTATCAGTATATATATATATATATATATATACTGATACTGCAGCTAGCAAAATCAATGCCTGCCTGTAGTATGAGAACACCACCAACCTTCTACAGGTAGCTAGGTAGCTTTAGCTGAACACTGTGCAGAGCTCGCAAAAAACTAACTTGTAGCTTATTTAGCTGCCTGCGGTAGTGATAGGATCAGGAAAACACCTCCAACCTTCCACAGGTAGCTTTAGCTGAACACTGTGCAGAGCTTGCACTACACTAACTTGTAGCTTATTTAGCTGCCTGCGGTAGTGATAGGATCAGGAAAACAACACCAACCTTCGACAGGTAGCTTTAGGTGAACACTGTGCAGAGCTCGCAAAAAACTAACTTGTAGCTTATTTAGCTGCCTGCGGTAGTGATAGGATCAGGAAAACACCACCAACCTTCTACAGGTAGCTTTAGGTGAACACTGTGCAGAGCTCGCAAAAACTAACTTGCAGCTTATTTAGCTGCCTGCGGTAGTGATAGGATCAGGAAAACACCACCAACCTTCGACAGGTAGCTTTAGGTGAACACTATGCAGAGCTCGCAAAAAACTAACTTGTAGCTTATTTAGCTGCCTGCAGTAGTGATAGGTTTAGGAAAACACCACCCACCTTCTACAGGTAGCTTTAGGTGAACACTGTGCAGAGCTCGCAAAAAACTAACTTGTTGCTTATTTAGCTGCCTGCGGTAGTGATAGGATCCGGAAAACACCTCCAACCTTCCACAGGTAGCTTTAGCTGAACACTGTGCAGAGCTTGCACTACACTAACTTGTAGTTTTAGCTGAACACTGTGAGGAGGACGCACTACACTAAATTGTAGCTTTAGCTGAACACTGTGCAGAGGTCGCACTACACTAACTTGTAGTTTTAGCTGAAAACTGTTCAGAGGACGCACTACACTAACTTGTAGCTTTAGCTGAACACTGTGCAGAGGTCACACTACACTAACTTGTAGTTTTAGCTGAACACTGTGAGGAGGACGCACTACACTAACTTATAGCTTTAGCTGAACACTGTGCAGAGGTCACACTAAACTAACTTGTAGCTTTAGTTGAACACTGTAAGGAGGACGCACTACCCTAACTTGTAGCTTTAGCTGAACACTGTGCAGAGGTCACACTAAACTAACTTGTAGCTTTAGCTGAACACTGTGAGGAGGACGCACTACCCTAACTTGTAGCTTTAGCTGAACACTGTGCAGAGGTCACACTAAACTAACTTGTAGCTTTAGCTGAACACTGTGAGGAGGACGCACTACACTAACTTGTAGCTTTAGCTGAACACTGTGCAGAGGTCGCACTACACTAACTTGTAGTTTTAGCTGAACACTGTGTGGAGGATGCACTACACCAACTTGTAGCTTTAGCTGAACACTGTGAGGAGGACGCACTACCCTAACTTGTAGCTTTAGCTGAACACTGTGCAGAGGTCACACTAAACTAACTTGTAGCTGTAACTGAACACTGTGAGGAGGACGCACTACACTAACTGTAAATAGTCTAGCTGCCTGACTGTGGTACTAATAGGATCAAAAGAACACCAGCAATTTTCTTCAGGTAGCTGTAAATACTGTAACAAGACAAGCCTGCCTGTCAGTAGGAAGATAACAGGAATGGATCTAGCTAAACTGAATACAGTGTATATATATATATATACAACACCTGGGATGCATATATATACACAATACACTGTAAGTGCAGCTAACTCACTGACTGTCCTGCCTAATCTAGCAAACTCAAATGAAATGACACTGTCTCTCTGTCTATCTAAGCACGCTGGAACACACTATACAGGGCCGCCGTGCAGGCGGCCTTATATAGTGTGGGGCGTGTTCTAAACCCCCTGAGCCATAATTAGCCAAAGCCACCCTGGCTTTGGCCAATTACAGCTCTCTCTATCAGGCAGTGTCATCTGCAGATGGAACCTTTTCTGACAGCATTACTGCATGTTTAACGCACAATATTTCAGTGCGTTACTATACATTTAACGCAGTATATTTCAGTGCACCTGTTACTTCTATCCAAAGTCTGCCAAAGAGACACCAGAATTTATCCAAAAAATCTCTAGTCTTGTTCCGGCTGCACAAAATTGTGGCCTTTGATCTTACAGACTGGCTCTCCAAGCCTTTGTCTATAAAATAATGAAAGCTTGAATGGAAAATGTCATTTTTTTGGTTATATAAATGTCATTTCAGCTGCAGCAGGTTCTATATACGGTACACATGTCACATTACAGGCAGGGGGTTGTTCGGTCCATCTCTACCTGTAGCTGCAGTGCAGACATCATCCAGATATCTCCACTTCAAGAGCAGGCATGAAGAGTGATTATTTTTTTATTGGTTTATTTCTTATATATTATGTAGACACGCACTAATGAGCACTGCACTTCATTTTTGTTTGGTTGATTTATTTGTGTTAGAATAGCACAGAAAGTATGGACACCAAAAAGAACATCTGCTAACCAGATCTTCTGTTTCTTTTTGCTGCTGGACTGTTCCCCACAGCGTCTTCCCCCCATGCTCCAGAAGTCTAAGATCCTGATGTCATCAAGACCAAGCCCTGCACTGGACGTGATGACTCCAAGAGCAGTCCACCGCCAGAGCACGAAGGAGAACAGGCTGATGGGGGAGTTAAAGATCAGGTAAGTAAAAGTGCTTCTCCTTCTACTAGACAAAACGAGTAGTTGCAGCCCCAAGGGATAATTGTAACGTTTCTTGGAGTTGGGCTTTAAACTAGCAAGTATATCTTCTTAACTTAAAGATGAGGTCTAGCCAAAAAAAAAACTTTAAAGTCAGCAGCTTCAAATACTGCAGCTGCTGACTTTTAATATTAGGGCACTTACCTGTCCAGGGAGCCCCCGATGTCGGCACCCCAGCCGATCTTTGGATAGACTCCTGGGTTTTGCCGCCGCCATTCCTGGTAAGGGAAACAGGCAGTGAACAGAAGAAAAAGGGGAATTATAACTGCGCATAAGTGAAAATGTGTAAACAATAAAGGGATTAGAAAAGCTGCGGATTCCTGTATGTAACACAAACACAATGAAATCGACTTAGAAAAATTGAATCGCGATGAGAAAACTGGTGTCCATACAAGTGACAATCAGTCCTCCTTTGAAGTGAATATCAAATAAGGTGTGTAGAGCATATGAATTATATGAATCACCAATAAATATAAAATTATAAATAACAAATAAATAAACCATCAAAAGTGCATTCTTCATGTGCAACAGTGAAGAGAATACATATGTAAGTCCATGTGAAAACAACAAGATGAATCACCCAGGTGTTTGTTAAATTACAATTGAGGTCCTGCTGGATAAGGACAAGGTGCTTGGTCCACCACCACATATAGAGAGACTGGCCGCTTACCAGAAACTCATGACCCCCCACTACAGAGGGTCAGAGTAAGCTGTTAGAACTGATTGCTCTTGACCACCACCGAAAGACCAAGCATTGGCACTGGGATGGAACATCAGGGACTTTGGTATAGGATGGGTTGGTTCACAATAGCGGGACGTCAAACTCTCAGCAGAGAGTAATAAAATTACGTCTTCCATGGGCACAGCAGCGCAACAGCGGTGCGCCGCCCGTGCCCCTGGAAGACGTAATTTTATTATGAAACACCGCGTAGAGCGGAGCGACGTGTTTGCGTCACCTCCCACCGCTGTTGTGTTACCAGCAGGACGGGCTGTCTGTGAGCATCTGGCTGGCGCTTCAGACCTCTTTCTAGGCACTCTACTTTGAATTTTACATGTGAGTGTATACTTTTTTTGATTTAATAAAGCCATACGATTTTACACTATTGGAGCTTTTTCCATTTATGTTATAACCACTCTGCTGAGAGTTTGACGTCCTGCTATTGTGAACCAAACCATCCTATACCAATGTCCCTGATGTTCCATCCCAGTGCCAACGCTTGGTCTTTCGGTGGTGGTCCGGAGCAATCAGTTCTAACAGCTTACTCTGACCCTCTGTAGTGGGGGGTCATGAGTTTCTGGTAAGTCTCTCTATATGTGGTGGTGGACCAAGCACCTTGTCCTTATCCAGCAGGACCTCAATTGTAATTTAACAAACACCTGGGTGATTCATCTTGTTATTTTCACATGGACTTACATATGTATTCTCTTCACTGTTACACATGAAGAATGCACTTTTGATGGTTTAGTTATTTGTTATTTATAATTTTATATTTATTGGTGATTCATATAATTCATATGCTCTACACACCTTATTTGGTATTCACTTCAAAGGAGGACTGATTGTCACTTGTATGAACACCTGTTTTCTCATCAGTGCGATTCCATTTTTTCTAAACAGGCAGTGAAGCCTTTCCACTTCACTGCTGTTTCTCTCCTGCGCATGCACGAAGCACGCTGTGCTTTCAAACTGGCCCAGCGGTGGGGGAAGGAGGAGTGGGGCCGAACTTCCGGGAGATCTGGCCGCAGCCATCTCCGGAAGTCAGGAAGGGGACATGTCATAAACAGGTCCCTGTTCCCCCCTCCCCCTTGAAAAGTGCCAAATGTGACACCGGAAGGGGGGAAGAAGCATATAAGTGGAAGTTCCATTTTTGGGTGGAAAATTTGGGTGCTTTAAATAAAAGTCCCTTCAATTGTTCTCACCCTACTGTACTGTCTGTACTGGGGGGTGTCTGAACTGAGGGGTGTCTGTATTGGGGGTGATGTACTGGAGGTGTCTGTATGAAGAGGGGGCATCTTTATTGGGGGGTGTCGGTATGGGTTTTGGTAATCTAGGCAGTGGCCTGTGGGTTACCCACTTCTGAAAGTGTGGTACAAGGACTGTGGCATACAGTTCCGGATTTAGACCTTGCTGGGCACGGGGCACTTGAAGTTCAGGGGCTCCTCAATATAGCAATTCAATTATATGACTAATAAAAATGTGAACTGAAATTAATGATAAACCACATTTGCTCTAAACAAAATATATAAGTTAGGTTCGGAAGAAGACACTTGTCTGATTTTTTTTCTCTATTTTATTGACTGTAAGAATACACATTACACAGGAAATTGGAACCGGCAGCTATGCATCACACTACAATATGTACAAAAAGTATTTCTTCCTGCACTTAGCATCTGCAAAACTCATCAAACTGTATCATCTTGAGGACACAGCTCTTGACAGCCAGTAGGCACAGATCACTCTGTCTTTAATGAATCATCGTGGTTCTTAGATAATTCTTTATCAGTGTCAATGTAACATACCTGGTGGTAGGACCCGAAGTGTAGAGGAAGGCCTCTCTTACAGCTCTGGTTTAGGAGCCCTGGTAAAGTAACAGGGAATGCTGGAGCACAGAGGGGCACGAGTGCCTGATGGGGAATGCTGATGTGTGGCAGGATACGTAGAAGCAACTGGCTGGTGGCATGCTGCCAGAAGAGCAGGAACTGATGACAGACACATCTACGACTGGATCAGGTGCAGGAAGATGAGCCAAGGCAAGGTCAGACAGTCCAGGTCAGCAATTAGCAAGCAGACAGGCGGCCGGGAGAAGAGTAGTCAGAAGTCAGGCCAGGGTCAGTAACAACAAGACAGATGAACAGAAGGATAAGGTAGAAGCATAGTCCAGAAGCAAGCCAGGGGTAAGTGCAGGCAGAGTTCAAGCAAAGTCAGGAGCAGGATCAGATTGGCAACAGGAGAGCAATACAGGAACAGATACACAGATGCTTGCGGAACGTAATAGACCAAATGACACTGACAGGCGACACTAGTGAAGTTTAAATAGCCCGCCTGGCACCAATGCACACTTGCACCTGTGCGCAAACCTGTGTGCACCCACATGCATGTGCACTCGCTAAACGGCCATGAACAGGGCTTACAGGAACCATGTGCCTGCGCACATGCATGCGTCTTCCCTGACAGCCAATTTGCTGAACAACCTTTTTCCCAATCTTGCTCAAATATATTCTAAGAGCTATATTAACACCTGAAAAGGTATCAACAAGCCCTTCATCATGTATTAGAACTGCCTGTTGAGATGGAATGAGACATGACCGGAGCTCGGCAAGGCAATGAACAGACTACTGAAAGTGGTAGTAAATCTCCAAAAAAAAATAAAACATTGGGTCTCATGAAGGTCTAAGCCATAATGTGCTAGTATGCACCACATACTAGCACATTATGATACACTTACCTGCACACAGAATCCTCCATCGCAATGCTGTCACAGATCCCCTAATGCTTCCATCTTCATCCGGTCTTCCTTCTGAGTACATTAATGGCCGGGGCCTCGATGACGTCACTCCCACGCATGAACGCGGTTAGGCTCTCTGCATTCAATGGCATATTGTGTGCTCTGAATGCAGAGCGTCACTGTGCAGGTGACTTTATTGACTATTGCCAAAGTGAATATCTCCTAAATGGTGCATGTTTTGGAGAGATTTATTGTACCTACAGGTAAGCCTGATTGTAAGCTAACCTGTCGGTACAAGTGAAGAGAAGAGATTTTACTACCAGGGAAAGAGGGAAAGCACTAATAAGTTTCTTAGCCTCAGCTTTTATCTCTGCATCGGGTAGACTACATAACTTTTACTTTGAACTTGTCATACACTGATTGGTTTGCTACCCTGTGCTCACAACTGACTTTTTCTCTGGGGGAAAAAACTGTTTTCCTTGAGACTGATGTTGGGTTTGTGTCATATTGTTAGTTTCTCTTTGTTGACCTGTCGGTAGTCAATTTGTATTCTGCGTTGCAGCAGAAGTTCCTGGCATCCAGTTCCAGTTCTCCATAACTATTGAAAAATAATTCCAGAATCTTTTCCAGAGAAGCAATTGGATCCATCGCCTTTTTCAGATCAAATTCAATGCCTTGGAAAGCTTTACTTGTACTGTTGAACCATACAAGAATTATGTTCCAGATCTTAGCCATCAGAGTTGTTTCAAGACAGTGCATTTTGTCTCCCAATGCCTGAGCTTCATTTCTTGCTTCAGGTGTTTGCTCCAAGTCACTTTCAATATTTATGAGGACATTTCGAATACCGTTGTATCCATCTACAAGGGCTTCGGTAGCATCAGCTCTTGCTGACCAACTAGTTTCTGAAGAGACTTCACAGTTAGTGCTCTTTCCTTTCCTTCCAAAGACTTCATTCGATTTGCCCAACTGTTGATGCAGAAAAAAAGGTGTATACGCTTTATATGAAGCCAAAATAACTAACAGCTTCAACACAGCAACAGGCAGCAACCTGTCCAACAAGATTCAATGATTAAGTGTGTTGCAATACATTTTTCATCTATTTTGTGCAACAACTACATCAGCCAATAGATGGCCATGTTTAAGAGTTTGTAGCTGATCTCTATGGTAAACTATACTGTATGGCTTTTCTCTGTATAATAATAAAGTCTCTGTTTTCTGTCTGCAGTTAAGCAGCAAAACCCATGTGGACTGTGCACTGTTTGTTTGTTCTGTAGGGCTATATAGTTATACAGAATTTCTAACAGAGCTGCACAGGGGATACAAACTGCTGCTGAATTCTTATTTTTAAGTGTGGCCTGATTCCTGTGTAACAACCAGACATATTGCTGGCATTGTCAGGACTGTCCTCTGCAGGCTTAAAAATTAATATCTTCTTTCTCTAGAAATTCTAGCAGAGATTCAGCCAGTACTTCAGCCTTGTGAGTTAAAAATCTTTCTGCCGGCTTACCATAAAGGACATATCGTACAATGCCTGCTGTTCCGTATCCTGCACCCCCCAAAAGAAGTCTTCTGGCAGAGGTGCCTGGTGCAATTGCCCCCTTTGCCCCCTTTGCCCCCTTATAAATCCAGCACTGGTGGCATATGTATGCTGTGTATACAGTGAGTGCACTCAGGTTCCTTAAAGGCCCTTCCACTGTTAGCACAATTTTACCATACTAACAATTCAGCTTTTTGCTAGTTGTTTAGTTAAAGTCATCAGTCGGCATTGCCATCCCTTTGCTTACATTCAGCTGGCCAACTGGAGAATCTCTTGGCTAGCAGCAGAATTTATCTGGGGATGCATACTTGGCTGCTAAGGTGCCATGGGCCACCAGCATCCTAGCAACCTTCCATATAGTATTTCTTTTCCACCGCTATATGTCCTCAATCTTCCAAGTTAGATGATGGACAGCATAAGTTAAACAACTTCTTTTAAGCCCAGGCATGAGCTCATCTCTTTGTCACTCTACTTTCTCCTCCTATCAGCATGCTTCTCGTTAGTACATGAACTGATTGGCTTATTGTGCTACTGTTTCCTTTCCCAGTCTGAGGCCTTGTTCGCACCAAGGCGTTTACAATCCCAAAACGCTTTGCAACACTGGCAATTCGCACCACGCTTGTTCAGATGCCATTTATTTTTAATGGCATCTAAATGTGTGTGCAATTCTGCAAACCGTATCACGTAAAAGCTTGACGCTCAAAAAGTAGCAATTGCTTCTGTTTGGAGACAAGCTTCACGCGATGCGGTTTGCAATGATTTCAGCGTGATTTATCACCAGACAATCGTGGCAGAATTGCACCCGCGATTAGGTGCCATTGAAAATGAATAGCACCTTAACAGGAGTGGTGCGATTTGTTAGTTTTGCAGAGAGTTCGGGTAGAATCGTGGTGAATCTGCCCCTGATCGCAAATGATCAGGTCTGAACAGGGCCTGAGCTCTGCCATACAGGGGACTACAAGAGACTGATACCAGGTCAAACTCAGGTACTTACACTGCTTAACTGCTTCCATTTAAAAAAATACAGTCAATGATATATTAATGAATTGTGAGCTGTATTAAACTGTGTCTTTTGTATTTGCCTAGAGCTCATCAGTGTGATGACATTGATTTGATCTAGGATTTTACACGTAAACTTGGCCATTCTTTGTGTCAATAATGTCACATTATTTATTTTCTCTGGGAATATTTTGACAAGATCGGATTTTCTCATGAGAAATATCTGGACAAAATACAATTAAATTGTCATCTTCTAATTGCTGCATCCATTATACCTTTGGAACAGTCCAGACCTGCAGCCACATGGCATCAACTCCTGCCTGACTACCAGTTGAGACAGGACTCCCTGAGAAGGGATCTCCAGCGAGAACCTGTCACATCACATCAGAACACAGTGACTGAACAGGAAGATAAGGGTTCCTCTGAGGATATGGGAACTGATGGAGTGTACTGCATGCACAACACTGGGACAGATGAGCTCATGACACAACGTGGTATACTTTTATACTTACACTTACCCAATTTCTATTTCTTTCATGATATGTATGTAAAGGTAGAGTCGACTTTCACTCTTCCCACCCACTTTCAATCTGCAGCCCCCTTATCTTAAACAGGGTCTACTGGTTAAATTTAGCTTTGCTGGGTGGTAACTAATCCAGCTGATTTGTAGTCTATTTGATCATTTGGGTTCCCCTAAATCCAGTGTAGGTGTAGTGCCTACTTTTTGCCAGGAGGTGTCATTGGTACCTCTGGTATTAGTATGATGAGCTACAGTAAAACTGGTTTATGAAGATTTATTCTTCTCTTAGCCAATCAGTAGGAGTTTCCTGGCCAATGGTGCATGTTGGGAAAGAGTATAAATATTTTGGGAAACCAGGTGATCGCTCTCTTCCACCCAGGCTCTGGCCTGGGGTGGGTGTACGTGGAGCAGCGATGTGACTAGGCCTGAACCCTGAGGCCTAACCATTTGCTCACGGCTTTGTGATTTGAAGCTGATCAGAGGACATGGAAGGCTCTGATGAAGACCTGAGAGAAAGTGTTAGAGGTTACCCTGCCAAAGGGAGAGACTGTAAAAGATAGTAGGGTTTAGTTCTGCCCCCATTGGACACATGCAATGCAAGGAACTGGCTGACCTCCAGGCATTGCTAAACACACACATTGTTTTGCTCCTGGTCAACCTCTTGCTCTCTCATGGTAGTCAGAGCAGGCTTCCCCATTGCAGTAGCTTGGGTCAAAGACCTTTACCATGCCAAAATATCTTGCACTGTATCCAGGGACAGGGGATAGGGGACACAGGGGATAGCATGACCCCACTCACTTGATTCCATGCCCTATCACTAATATCTCTCTGGGATGGCTGAGCAACACATTCACTAGAGCTTATGTCTCCTAATGCCACTGCTCCCCTGCAGCTAAGGGGGACAACTAGGCTCTTTTAGTTGCAATGCATCTTCTCCATTATCAGGATTAGTCAGAAGACCAGCCAATAATTTACTACCAGAACAGACAGTAGCAATTCTGATGCACTGCAGCTAAATTACATTTACAGCAGTCCATGGCAGACTCCCAAACTGGCAGTTTCAGTTTGTGCACATGTGGGATTCGTCCAAGTGGTGAAATGCCCTGCAGGCACAGAATTCTCTTACTCTTTTTAGAAATGTCCATATTGCCAGCATGAAATGTGATTGGACGCACACTGTAGTATTATCCATAAAATTCCCCTTTTCCATAATGTGGGACAAATACCACTAGGAATAGCATATAGTTAACGTGTTTCACACAAAGGAGTGCTTAATCAATGATTTCATGTCTATGCGGTGGCAAGTCGGGCCGAGCACCTGTGATTCTTCCCTGATAAAAATCCACACCTGAGCGGTAATTTGCTTTCTGTTGCATATTGCAAGCATGTTGTTTACAAAGTCCAAAGCAACCTGTACCATTCCAGGCAACTCGTGCACTGTTCTTTTAAGCGCTGCTCTCACTTCAACTCTTGCAGTTAAGCACCACCTGCCATATATGATGTGCTAGTATTTCAATGGGTCCTTTTTAGCATAGAGAAAACGGTTCCTCACATAAACTCTCGTTTCAGTAAGGATCAGCAGATTTCACTTTTGCCCACATCCTGCACTAATTGGGGATTTCAGCTTCGGTATAGCACAGTCCAGTTGCCAAACTTGCAGTTAAAGGCTTCTTATGTCCTCTTTTATTGAAAAAGATCAGTTCCAACTCAAAAAGGGTTACCCTTGCAGGGGTTACCAGCATTCCTCTTCCAATGCTACATAATACAAATTCTTAAATCAGCTTCCTGGCTTACTCTTTCAGCACTTCTGCTCTGGCCTTACAATTCAAGCCCTATCACAAAATTCAGACTCCCTGCTGCATTGGCCCGTACCCTGACCTTTAGAATGGGGCCTCCTGTGGACCCAGGTAGAGCCCTGAACCATAGTCAGCCCCTACACAAAAAGAGGGCACACTCAGGATGCTGGTTGGCAGTAAATTGTGGACCCAGGTTGTGGACCCAGGTTTGGAAAATTTTTTTATATATATATATATATATATATATATATATATATATATATATATATATATATACACACACAGTATCCACAGTTTCCTCCTCTGTCCCCCTTTATAATACCACACCTGTCTCCACATCAGTCATTGTCCTTCTTCTGTCACTGTGTCCCTTTCACCTCTCCAGTCAGGCACTGTGCACATCAGTGTCCTCCTCTGCCGGGCCAGCTTCACTCTCCAGTAATGCCCTCCTGAGTCCTGTGTCCCCATTTTCTTATACTCCTCTACCTCTCTGCACTGTTGTGCCGCTGTGGCACCACTGAGTGCTTTCATTTTAAAAATGGCGCCAGGCGGTGACATTACGTTACTGTGCATGCACCTCCTGGCCGATCGTGTATGATCCTTTGGAACGGCGCATGCACCGTTGCATGGTCGGCCCGCAGCCATCTTTTTTATGAGTGCTGCTGCCTGTAACTGGCATTTACGGGAAGCCACAAAATGGGGTGAAATTTACGGGCTGCCCTTAACCACTTCCCGCCCGCCCTATGGCGGATTGACGTCCGGGAAGTGGTTCTGTTATCCTGACTGGACATCATATGACGTCCAGCAGGATAACATGCCGCCGCGCACCCACGGGGGCGCGCATCGCGGCGATCGGTGGATCGGTGTGTCAGTCTGACACACCGCTACACCGATCCTGGTAAAGAGCCTTCGGCGGAGGCTCTTTACCACGTGATCAGCCGTGTCCAATCACGGCTCATCACGCTGTCAATGGGAAGAGCCGTTGATCCGTCGATCGGCGGCTCTCCTGGCAGGGGGGGTCTGCGCTGATTGTTTATCAGCGCAGCCCCCCCTCAGATCACCACACTGGACCACCAGGGATCGCCACTAGGACCACCAGGGAAGGGGCAACATGTGGATGGCCAGGTATGTACCCCATGGCCATCCACATGTACCCAGTGTGCCCAATCTGTGCCAATCAGTGCCCACGAATGGGCACTGATTGGCACCATTATGTTGCAGTGATGCCCAGCAATGCCACCCTTAGGGGCATCACTGCAAATACTCAGTGTCATCAGTGCCACCCATCAGTGTCCATCGGTGCCACCTGTCAGTGCCCATCCGTGCCCATCAGTGCCCACCTATCAGTGCCCATCCGTGCCCATCTGTGCCAACTATCAGTGCCATCCATAAGTAACCATCAATGCCACCTATGAGTGCCCACAATGCCACCTATGAGTGCCCATCAGTGCCGCCTATGAGTGCCCATCAGTGCCGCCTATGAGTGCCCATCAGTGCCGCATACCAGTGCCACCTATCAGTGCCGCCTATCAGTGCCCATCATCAGTGCCCGTCAGTGCCACCTCATCAGTGCCACCTCATTGGTGCCACTTAATCGGTGCCCATCAGTGCCGCCATATCAGTGCCCGTCAGTGCAACCATATCAGTGCCCGTCATTGAAGAAGAAAACATACTTATTTACAAAAAGTTTTAACAGAAACAAAGAAAAACTTGTTTTTTTCGGTCTTTTTTTATTTGTTGCGCAAAAAATAAAAACCGCAGAGGTGATCAAATACCACCAAAAGAAAGCTCTATTTGTGGGAACAAAATGATAAAAAAATTGTTTGGGTACAGTGTAGCATGACTGCGCAATTGTCATTCAAATTGCAACAGCGCTGAAAGCTGAAAATTGGCCTGGGCGGGAAGGTGTCTAAGTGCCTGGTATTGAAGTGGTTAAATTAACTGGCGGTTGGCAACACTGGCTGGCAGCACTCAAACATCTATTTCCCAAAGACAACCTCTGGATATGACGCTGAGCATGTGCACTCAACTTCTTTGATCGACTATGGTAAGGCCTAAGTGGAACCTGTCTTGTTAAACCGATGTATGGTCTTGGCCACCGTGTTGCAGCTCAGTTTCAGGGTCTTGGCAATCTTCTTATAGCCTAGGCCATCTTTATGTAGAGCAACAATTCTTTTTTTCAGATCCTCAGGGAGTTTTTTGCCATGAGGTGCCATGTTGAACTTCCAGTGACCAGTATGAGAGAGTGAGAACGATAACACCAAATTTAACACACCTGCTCCCCATTCACACCTGAGACCTGAGACTGACATCGGGGAGGCAAAATGGCTAACTGGGCCCAATTTGGACATTTTCACTTAGGGGTGTACTCACTTTTATTGCCAGCGGTTTAGACATTAATGGCTGTGTGTTGAGTTATTTTGAGGGGACAGCTAATTTACACTGTTTTACAAGCTGTACACTCACTACTTTACATTGTAGCAAATGTGAGGGGTGTACTCACTTTAGTGAGATACTGTATATATAAACACAGTATATATATATTATAATGTATTGTGACAGTGATGTGCCTTATCATGGTGTTAGGGGACGTTGGTGTTGCCCAAGGTACTGCAGGGTGATTACAGCATGAGTGTGATCGAGCATGAAGCTTGGATTTGAACAGTGACAGAATGTGGATGATCCCTCAGGGCAGACCTTACAGAGGAAACATTCCAACCTGCCCTCAGGTCTCACAACACTTTGGGTAAATATCTCCCCGGGGCCATCATAGGAAGCTGTTGCGGCCAATCAGAGAGCCAGTGCAGAAATAAATTGCAGTATGTTAATGGAAGACAGTTAAAAGCTCACAGACCTGCCCGAGGACTGGCAGACAAGACGAGGAGCTAGAAGAGCAATGGGGGAGACGCTGGCAGGAGAACAGGGGACGTGGACAGACATATAGATATTTACAACCATGAGATTTTAGAAATAACACTACTCTACAAATGTATATATTAATGGGAAGATAGGACAGTCTGGGAAATAGAAATATTATATGATATTCTAGCATGCATATTCTATGAACAGGCTCAGGATAAAATATACAACTATAGAATAATACCAAACATATCGGGGCTCTGGACTGAACAGAATATATGAAGTTATAGGATTATAATACAGACCCAGGGAACTGATTATAATGTAGATACACTAAAGTGATTATAGTATAGATACGAGGACCTTATTATAAGATAGAAACAATAAAGTGAGTATAGTATAGATACAGGGAGATGATTATAATATAGATACAGGGCGTTGATTATAATAAAGTTACAGGAAGATTATTATAATATAGACAGGGAGGTGATTATAAAACAGAAGCTCATTGCAATACCGATGCAAAAAGGTGAATACAATACAGATATAAAGAGGTGATTACAATACAGATACAAAGAGGTGATTACAATACAGATACAAAGAGGTGATTACAATACAGATACAAAGAGGTGATTACAATACAGATACAGGGAGGTGATTATAATACAGATACAAAGAGGTGATTACAATACAGATACAGGGAGGTGATTATAATACAGATACAGGGAGGTGATATTAATACAGATACAGGGAGGTGATTACAATACAGATACAAGGAGGTAATTACAATACAGATACAGGGAGGTGATTATAATACAGATACAGGGAGGTGATATTAATACAGATACAGGGAGGTGATTACAATACAGATACAGGGAGGTGATTACAATACAGATACAAGGAGGTAATTACAATACAGATACAGGGAGGTGATTACAATACAGATACAGGGAGGTGATTATAATAAAGATACAGGGAGGTGATTATAATACAGATACAGGGAGGTGATTACAATATAGATACAGGGAGGTGATTACAATACAGATACAGGGAGGTGATTACAATACAGATACAAGGAGGCGATTACAATACAGGTACAAGGAACTGATTACAATACAGATACAGGGAGGTGATTACAATACAAATATATGGAGGTGCTTACAATACAGATACAAGGAGGTAATTACAATTCAGATACAGGGAGGTGATTACAATACAGATACAGGGAGGTGATTACAATACAGATACAAGGAGGTGATTTTATGCTCTTATACATCACTAAGGGTACCAGAGTAAAGGCCATTTAATTGGATTGTTCTGTAAACAGGCCACCATTGCAGTATTCAGTGTTATTTTTTGAAGTAACAAGACGTTCTTCCTCACCTTTCAGTGTAGATATCTAGGCACAGTATTGGGGTGGTGGAGTGACTCAGACTGTAGTGTAGAGGAGTAAGCAGGGCTGTACTTGGACTGTAGTGAAATAAGGTAATAATATAACAGCACTCTGCATATACTAGGGCTATCGTCTAAGGACGCAGCTGTGAAATGATGAGACGCACAGATAGGTGAGGTTTAGCGGTTAGACAGAGGCAGAGAGAATGTGGGTGGTAGTCTTGGTGGTAGAAGCATGAGTTGAGGGTAGTAATATTACTGGACAGTATTAGTGAAGGGCAGTGAGGTGGTTGCAGAGGGTAGCAACTGGATTTGCATAGTGTGAGTAGACCGTAGTAGGAGAATAAGTTTGAAGGGTAGTAAATTGGAGTAGTGTGTAAGTATAATAAATACATGAATGGTTGTTGAGGAGGTGGAGTGTAGGCTGGTGCTCTGACTTAAATAGAGAAAAGCAAGTTAGACTGAAGGGCAGCACAGTATGCCTAGTGGTGTTAAGACGGAGTGTAAGTTGTAGTGTGAAAAAAGGGTAGCTGATAGTAGCAGTGTGGAGGGTAGTAAAGGGAAAGAGAAGAGGGCTGCTCACATAAAACTGTGTGAGTGAAGGGCAATAAGTGTTGTAGTATGAACGCAGTTGAGTAAGTGCTGTAGTGTGAGTGTAGTGTAATAAGTGCTGTAGTGTGATTGTAGTGTAATAAGTGCTGTAGTGTGATTGTAGTGTAATAAGTGCTGTAGTGTGATTGTAGTGTAATAAGTGCTGTAGTGTGAGTGGAAGGTAGCAAGCGTTGTAGCTGTGGGCAGGTTAGTTGGTGTAGTGGAAGTTAAAAGCGGTGTAAGCAGAGGGTAGTAATTACTTAGTTTTAATGTGAACAGAGGGTAGTAAGTGGAGCACTGTGATTTGACATATAGAAGCAGTAAGTGTAGGAAAGGCAGACAGGAGGCAGTTAGGTGAATTGCCATGGAGGAGCCATGGATCCGGACCATCCAGAGACTTTTCTACCCCATTATGTGTGTATTCGGTCTCCCAGGTGAGTCTTGTCTCTTAATGGCATTGAAATATATACTGTGCATATATATATAGTGAGTATTAATTGATACAACCTCTACAGGGGACACACCAAAGTATAATTCCTGCAAATTGTATTGCTCATTTACTATTACTGAATTTGCTAAATTAGAATTGTTAAGTATTGCAAATCTATTCTATAGATGTCAGACATGTAGCAAAAGCAAGACAACCTTAAAATATTTCTGAATAAGAAGTGTTCTACATGGAAGAGTGGATAAAAACTCCATAAGGCAGAAAGAATAAAAGGAGCATTAAAAAGCTGAGGTTTCTGCCAAAGGCAGGTCACTAAGTGATGAATTTTGGGGTGCCAAATTGATTGCATATCCCTCGTGGTACGCTAAATTTTTTCCAATTTGTACATTTTTCTTTGACCTTTTTCCTCTTTATAAACCAAGGGGGGTAAATCTGCGGCGCTAATTATAATATGTAAAACCTCCAAAACCATACCAAGAGGTTACATAACCAGATCTCTAGGTATCGATAATGTCTAATGCTTGATCTTCCACTAATTTGTGCAATCAAAGGTCACAGAAAAGCCAGTATTGCATCAAAAAAATGAAATGACTATGATAAAAAAATCGCAAAATGGGAATACTTGGTCGCTAGTTTAAAAATAGCCCATACAAATATACATAAATAAATGGAAAATCCACTGAAATGAATAGTAATAAATTGTTTGAAAAAATTAATAAATTTGTGAAAAAATCAGAACCACCTCTTTATAGTCTTTTTTTTATCTAGTGCATCTGTTTTTTTTTTCTTTGGTTTCCTCCATTGCCTTAATTTCACAATAGTTTCTGGTGGATGTAAATTACGAATCAGTTTGTATCAGTAGAGATGATAATAAGGAAGACCCTTGTTCTCTCCAGTGACCAATCATAATATCCTCTATAGCTGTCATCTCTAGAGACTGTGAAGTGCGGCAGATGCTCCCGAACAATTTTTAGGAGGACCCTTGTGTGATGGCTCCATTAACATTGCGCAGATGTGCTGCTGGACCTCCAAATAACCAGTGATGACACCTGGGGCCCTTCTCTGTCACTCTAGTCTACAGGTCTTACCCAGGAGCTTAATCTCTAATTATCTTTTTTTTTTAACTATGAACCAAAAAAAGATATTAAACTCAGACATTCATTTACTTAAAACCATACTCTGATAAACAATCCCCTGGTTGTCCTACTTTAGCCTATGATGGAAAAGGACAACAGACTGCTTGTAGAAATAGTTAATTTACTCAATAACATGTTTTGTTCTCTCATTCTCACATTTGCAAATGTGTAGAAAATTTAGAATAAAAAATAGAACTTTTAAAGGTTAACTCCACTTCTGTTGAGAGGAAAAAATCCCTTCTGAGTGATCAATTTATACTGCAGGCACTTTAATACACTTTGTTGCAGATACTTTTTGTTGCTTTGAAGAAATTAGCTGTTTGTTGCACAATGTCCTTTGCAGACTGATTTTGAATGGGAAGATCTGATTCATCACAATTGCCTGGGGCACTCTGAGTGTTGTAATGTCTGCATCTCATTGGAAGTATTTAACCCTTGGGGAGTATCTCACTAAAACTGAAATCCCTATTGGAGCGGATTCCTAAAATGTTACATGTATCGTAGTGTAGGCTTCTGAGAACAAATCACACAAGCAGGTAGCTACATTTCTGGGGACATTCTGTACACTAGCAGTGTATGGAACGCTCTCCAGGTTGCCATATTGCATTTAATTTAGCAAAAAATTACAGCGGCAAAAGACTAAAAAGGTAGGGTAATTTTTAATATCATTAAATTACAATATGGCTTGTGTGGAAGGTGTATATGCTATTATAATTTATTTCCACAAAAGGGGAGTTATCCTTTAAACTCTGTAGCTACAGATTATGATATTCCAGTTGGTCCCTATTGGCTAGCTTTGCCTGCAAAATTGGTGGCCGTTTAGACTAAATAACCAGAAGTTTGCAAAAAAGTTCAGTTGCAATTTATATGCCTTGGATATGCTACCAACAAAATCCACCATCTATACATTTCTGTCTCTGTTCCTGCCCACCCAGGAGTTATTGGTGCTCCTGCCCACCTTTGTGTGTTCCAGGTCCTTCTGTTCCGTTCCCTATAATATAAAATAAATTGAAAGCCAAGCAGGGAAGGTGGGAACTCCTCAAAATGGGCACAGCAGGGAAGCAGACCCATGAACTCAGTGCAGGGATGGTGGGAACCTCTTATACAGAGCATTGCAGGTATGCAAACCTGGGGACTTATGCCCTGCACACACGGTGGGACATTGATCGGACATTCCGACAACAAAATCCATGGATTTTTTCCGACGGATGTTGGCTCAAACTTGTCTTGCATACACACGGTCGGACAAAGTTGACGGAAAATCCAATTGTTCTGAACGTGGTGACGTAAAACATGTACGGCAGGACTATAAACGGGTCAGTAGCCAATAGCTTTTGTCTCTTAATTTATTCTGAGCATGCGTGGCACTTTGTGTGTCGGATTTGTGTACACACGATCGGAATTTCTGACAACAGATTTTGTTGTCGGAAAATTTTATAGCAAGCTCTCAAATTCCTATGTCGGAAATTCCTATGGAAAATGTGTGATGGAGCCTACACACGGTCGGAATTTCCGACAACAAGGTCCTATCACACATTTTCCATCAGAAAATCCTATCGCGTGTACAGGGCATAAGTGTGGAAAAGGTGGTCGCCTCTCAAAATGAGCACAGCAGGTGTTCTCATAATGAGAACCTCAGGTATGCAGACCAAGGAACTCAGCATAGGGATGATTGGAACCCCTCATAATGAGCACCTCAGGTGCATACCTGTGAGCTCAGTGTAGAGATTTCACTAACAGATTTCCAGGAAAATAAAAGATAGTTAGGTAGTTTAACACTTCAACTAATAAAAGATAAAATATCACATTTGAGTGGATGTTCAGTGAACCGGATGCTGGAGGATGTTGTGAGAAATGTGAATAGGTCAGAGACATTTTTTACAGCAGCCAATCAGAATTCAAGATTATTTTCTTATAAAATGATTGATGAAATCTGATTGGATGCTACAAAGAATAACTCCACTTCTAATATAGTTTTCTTTTTATCCTTGTCTATTACAGTTTTGATATTATTAGATCTCATCATGTCACTTAGTTCCTGTATTGCTATTTTTGTGCACTGAATACAGAAGACAAAAGTAGACTTTGATGAAGAGTCAGTAAAGTTATATGATGTCCAGTAAAGATTGATTCCTTTCTCATTGCAGCCAGTATAGTGACCATGGCCGTCTTGTGGAAGGGGAACCTGGACATGTCCAAGTCCATTGTCTACTACTTGGTGTCATTGGCTGTTGCCAATATCCTACTCATCCTGGTGGTGACCATTTTCCGGGACATCTTTTACTTCTATGTTGATTTTACGCTTTACTGGCCTGAACCATCTTGCGGTGTTAGCAACTGGATATACTTCACTTGCGTGTACTCTCTAACATGGTTGACGGTGGCCTTCTCCTTTGACCGTTATGTCATTGTTTGTTGTATGAAGCTGAAGCTTTGGTACTGCAGGCCTTCAGTCACAAGGTGGGTCATTCTTGGTGTTTACACAAGCGCTTTCCTTGTGGCCATGCCAACCTTCTGGATGTATGTTCCCATCCGTACCACCCAACCTGATGGTACCATCTTCCATATCTGCTCTCTCCACCGCAATCTGAGCTCCATTCCATTTTTGTCAGTCTACGACCATATCCAGACCACAGTGTGGATTGTCTTTCCTCTGGTGTCGCTCATATTGACCAATGGCTTAACAGTGTGGCATATCACCATGACCACCAGAGTGCGGCAATTCCTGAAGAGAAACGGAGGAAAGCAGTCCGATGATCCAGAGGTGTTACGCAGGAAGAAGTCTGTGACCTTGCTTGCAATGATCTCCATCTCGTTCCTGGCTCACTGGCTGCCTAAGATGGTAGTCAAAGTGGTAGAGAGGGTCACCTATCCACCAGTGAATCGATATGACTTCTACCACCCAGTGAATGTGGTAAGGATGCTCTGCAATATGCTGATCGTATTCAGCTCATTCAGCAATGTGTGTATCTACTCCCTCACTGTCACCAAATTCCGAGAGGAACTCTTTCGTGGGGTCAAGGTCGTCCTCACTGTCCTCTGCCGAAATTCCACCTCATATCTCCCACCTTCTAAACCTATGAATGTATTTGCTATATGATGCTACAATATAGACAGCCAATTGCTGCCTCATTTCAGAGGACAAAAGGAGATCATAATTTATGGTTAAGAATTTTTCAGTCAAACATTTTCTTAAATGTAGAGTGTTATTTCCGTAGATGGACAACTGTTAGATCCACATTCCTTTCTAAGACCTGCAGGATTGTTGTGTTTTTCTGGACAGGAATATGTGTGTAAAACATGTGTAGGTTTTAGTTGGGTATGTGTTTCGGGGTTGTGCATGTACAACTAAGTGAGTCGAAAAAAAAAAGTTGGGCTTTTGTCTATCACCAAAATGCTGATGTCTTTACATCTTCTGTAAATTTAAATATAAAATTTTATGGCAAAATGTAGCCACTTTTGGTGCCTTGCAGAAAATATATATCTGTCTTAGACTATACAGCCCAAAGTTTTTTTTGCCATTTTTGCTGTGTATTTGAGGTCCATAACAGACCAACATTCCTTAACTATATGACCAAATGTATGTGCATATTAGTCCAAATAATGGATTTCAGGTATTACTAGTGATGGATACTTTTAATGCTACAGCATACAAAGACATTTTAGACAATTGTGCTCTTCCAACCTTGTGGTAACGGTTTAGGGAAGGCCTTTTCTGTACCACCAAGACTGTGCCCCTGTGTAAAAAGAGAGCTCTATAAAGACAAGGTGTGACCAGTTTGGTGTGGAGGAACTCAAGTGACCTGCACAGTGTCCTGACTTCAGCCCTAATGAAGGCATTTCAACTGGAATGCCAATCACAAGTTGGGTCTACTTGTCCAACATCAGACCTCACAAAATGTCTGCATCACCATTCCCATAGACATGCTTCAAAATCTTGTGGAATGCCTTCCCAGAAGAGTGGAGGCTGTCTCAGATAGAATGGATGCTTTTATTACTTGGGGGTCTATTTAAAAAACATCAGTTGAACGAATGTCACAAGTATTTGACCAGGCTGCACAAATACTATGGCTTACTATGATTGTCAGTCCCATCTGGTGACCAAAATACAGCATACTTTTCTGAATTACCTCAACAGAAAATATCACTAGTTGAAGCTGACAACCATTGGAAGTCAAATTACTGGAGAAAATATGGTGAAAATTTGTGCTGACTGGACAAATGCTTGTGACATTTGTCCAATGAATGTTTTATAAATATACCCCATAAAGTACTTGTTTTTTGTAACAGTTTCTCTTTAAGGCCTATATAAAAAGTACTTAAAGGGATTTTAATTGCATGCGCATGTGACTATGCTGACCAATGAGAAGCACGTCTTCTCAAGTAATGTTTCCCAAATAAAAGAAGGGCTTCTCATTGGTCAGCATGGTAACATGGCCGCAATAACCAACAAGCACTTGCCATCGTTATTGTGGATACTCACTTTGGGGCTGCTTATTGCAGTGTGTGATATACAGACTACTACACCAGTAGCATGGCCGCTATATGCAGTAGGGTCTGGAGGGGTGGCCAGGATATTTGGAGTTAGTTCCCCCTTTCATCTTGGCAGAGATGAAAAAAATGCTGCTGAGTATCCATGAAAAGGAAACCAAGACCCACCAGGATATCCCTTCACTTAGGAATGTTAATGGTTCTTCTCCTTCACAATCAAGGTCAATTGAATAGAGCCTATTCTGTAAAATCAATGGAAATAATGCAGAGGGAGAGGAGAGATGCAAACTCTCTCTCTCTCAGAACGCCTCTGACTTAAGATTCCTAAGTAAAGGGATATCCTGGTGGGTCTTGGTTTCCTTTTCAAGGATACTCCGCAGCATTTTTTCATCTCCTGCCATCCCTCTATCATCAACAACGGGTTACCCTTTTCTTGAAAGAAGAGGGGGATAAATAAATTGATCCTATTATATAAATAATATAGGCGTTATATCTGTCTCTCCCCTGTGGTCACACAATATCCATTGATAGGGCATCTATTGAAATGAATCAGCAATTCTCTTATTTCTTGACTAACCCAGATCCAAGTGTATCTGCATTTAATTCATATAGCACTCTTGAGTCCCCTGAAGAAGCTGTTTTGAAGCGAAACATGTAGAGCGGTAGTGTCTGTATTTGCTTATGAATTGAACAAATGCTATAACAAGGAATCTTTTATCAACTTTTTATTGTTATAATAAAATGTATTGAATTTTATCAATTGTAATCAATTTTTTCTCTTGGCACCTTAAAAGTCCCGTGGCTTGTTCCTCCTTTCCTTTTTTCATATGGCAATCATGACTTCTCTGTTTAGTTTCACTTTAAGTAGGCACATATAATGCAGTTCTGTTTTTACCCAGCAGGTGGCGATGCAGGATTGTAGTACTTTGTGAGGATACATTCACACTTGAGTGTAGCATATACAAGCAGTTTTAAATGTTTTTTGTAGTTTTTTTTCAAACATTTTAGGAGCAATGTGGAGTACACTCGCTTCTTTGTGGTTTGGAGATGTTTTTGGCCCCATAGACCTTTTAATGAGAGCGCCAAAAACACGTATTTTTGTGCATTTTTTCAGGCGTTCCTATTAAAATCTGTGAGACCAAAACTGCCTAAATCTGCCTGTAAATGAGCGTCTGACGTGTTTTGAGCGATCAGGTTTGAGCGCCATTTAGATACATGACATTTTCATTGTTCACCATTTTCATAGTTGCCTGTCCCGATTTGCTGGGACATTCATGGAATTCAGACCCATGTTCCGATCTTAATATGTCCCGGGCATAATCCCAGAAATTAGGCTTTGTCCCGAGCAGGGGCAGACTGGGCCGGGGGTCTGAACCCCCCATAAAAAATCTGCACTGCTGTGCCGTCAACTGTGAGCATGGTCAGATGGTTAGCAAAGGTCTCTCTCCCTCTCTCTCTCTTCCTTCCTCCATCCCTCTTTCTTTCTTTCTTTCTTTTTTTTCACTTTCCCTCCATCCCTCTTTCTCCCTCCCTCCATCCCTCTTTCTCCCTTTCTTTCTCTCTCCCTCCATCCATCTTTCTCTCTCCATTCCTCTTTCTTTCTCTCTGCCCCCCTCCATCCCTCTTTCTCTCTCCCTCATCCCTTTCTTTCTTTTTCTCTCCCTCTGTCCCTCTTTCTTTCACTTTCCTTCTGTCTTTCTTTCTCTTTCTATCTTTTTCCTTTCTCTCTCTCTCCCTCTCTCTTTCTCCTTCCATCCCTCTTTCTATTTCCCGATACATTATCATATTCTCCACTATGTAAATCATCTTAGACTCTATTGAACCAAACGTCTTTAAGCCATGCCCAATATTTAGCGTAATTTAAACCACACCCATTTTTCACTGCGGCGCGCTTCACGCTCCTGCTGGACCACACCTACAAATGAATGCCCTGCCCCTAATTAAAATATTTCTCTGCCTACAGAGAAAATAAGTGTCCCTAAAAACTTTTGGAGAATGTTGGCAACTGTGCATTTTGTCACTCTGATTTGAAAAATGCTGAGGTGTAAAAGGGGCCTTCATTTGTGTTGATCTGTGTTAGTAAAAGGGCCATACAAGTGTTGCCTCTCAGGATCAATATAGAAGTAGAAAGTAAAGTAATTTAAGGTAATGTAGAGCTCGCACCGAGTGTACCGGGCACCAATATATAACCAAATTATTATCTGACAGTTCTGGGAAACCACAGCATAAAGAGGTGTGATGTTATGTGATGTCCATGTAGATTTCACATTTGATCTCAAACCTCTTTTCACCCTCCAATCCAAAAGACTGTATAGCAAACTACTTCATCTACAGCATCCCGACCCAATCTACAACCTAAACCTCAAAAAAGTCACTGCACATTAATATTTGATAAATTAATCAAAATGATATGATATAGTAAGTCTACAGACCAAAAATCACATTAAAGCCCAACTGACATTTCAGTATAAAGCTCCAAAGTCCAGGTATGATCCTAATTGCATATCTACATTGGTCCAGCTTGGCACAATGTAACCATGTATATCAAAAATCGCTGTAGAAGGTGACAGTCACTGTAGTAGTATTTTCCCTGCATGCCCAAAGCCCAGATTCATCTTAAAGAGGGAGTACACCTACATCAACCAAAAAAAAAAAAATATTAAAAGCCAGCAGCTACAAATACTGCAGCTGCTGACTTTTAATACATGGCCACTTACCTGTCCCAGGGTCCAGCGATGTCGGCAGCCGACGCCGAGAACCCGCTCGGTTCTCGGCAGCTGCCGCCGCCATCCTAGGTGAGGGAATCGGGAAGTGAAGCGTTGCGGCTTCACTTCCCGGTTCCCTACTGCGCATGCGCGAGTCGCGCTGCGCATCGTAACTGGTCCCCGCTATGTCCTGGGAGCTGTGTGTTTCCCAGGAGACAGCGCGGAGGGACAGGAAGAGGCATATACTCCCATGGGAGTCTATGCCGGAAGTGGATGCAAATACCTGTCTTAGACAGGTATCTGCACCCCCCTCCCCCCTGAAAGGTGCCAAATGTGACACCGGAGGGGGGGAGGGTTCCGAAAAGCGGAAGTTCCATTTTTGTGTGGAACTCCGCTTTAAAGAAGAATTTCAGGTATAGATATTTTTACAAAATTACATGTAACAAAATTACAATGTAACTATGCATACACCACACCTGTGGGACCCCCCTGGAAGATGGAAATCGCTGTAGTAGACACCACTAGCTTCCCGGTCACTGCTACTCCAGTAATCTCCACTAGCTCCTGGGTCTGTGCCGAGCAGCTGCCCTGCTGCATTGTGAACACAGGAGAGTTTCTCGTGCCGACCAGCTGACCTCCAATGGTCACAATGATTTCCAGCTTCTAGGGGTATCGGCCAGATACAGTATGATATATACCCGTACATAGTTACATTTATCCAAGCAGGACCAATGTAACTATGTAAAAATATCCATACCTGGAATTCTTCTTTAAAGAAGAATACCTGGCACCAGGATCTTGTGGGAACGCAAGGCTTGCTAATTCCACAAGTACTTCCAGCCTAATACTATGGTTAAGAGACTAGATATATGAGAGGCCAAGACAGTGAATAACTGCTTTTGCCTGAGCAGACAATTTTCAGTCAACCGCAGCATTCGTTGAAATCATTTGGGTTTGTGGACCCATTGGGGGACCTCTCAGGTTCACAGGTAAGTATCTGGGAGCTTTTTTTTGAATGTAGCATGTTAAGCCAGAAGACCTGACATCCATTCCCAAATTTAGTTCCACCCTAATGCTGAACTCCAGCTTGGCAGAATGTACGTATGCATTACTCATACCTGAGGGGCTGCTGGAGAAGCTGTAGATCACTATGGTAGTTGATGATATAGTGATAGCTGCAATCTTCCAGGTCATGCTCAGGTTCTATGCAAATGGCTGCTCCATTGCACATTGGCTATAGGTGGTTGTTTGCTTGGTGCTGCCATCATTTTACAGAATGCCTTGTGGGTTTTTTTTTCAATGAATACAAGACATTTTTCGATTAGATGAGATGGAGATCGAGATGTTACCGCCCTTCCTCTTCATGTTGTCCAACAGATAATGCCTTGTATTCACACAAAAAAATTTAAAAAAAACACAAGCATTCTAGAAATGGCGGTGGTGCCAAACAAGAGACCCGTTGTGGTCAAAGTACAATGGAACAGACTCTCACGCAGAACCTGAGCAGAACCCAAAAGATTGCAGCGATCGCTGTAGTAGTGCCGACTACTACAGTAATTTTCGTCTTCCCCAGCTGTCCCTGAAATATGAATGCTTACATTGTGCCAAGCTGGACCAATGTAAATATACAATAAAAATAATTCCTGGAATTCAGCTTCAACCTCTGACATTAACTCATTAAAATCTGTATTTACATTATGCTTATCAAATGTAAAAGGTGATCCTTCGTTGGATAAAACCACTCCACTCCAAAAACTAAGTAGCACCAGGTTCTTGGTTCCACACCTGTGATTTCTGTAATTAATTCTCAGGACACAAAGATTTGTGCTTGACTGGGAGCATCACTAAGAAATCCTTTTTGGCCCAAACTGCACAATACTATACATATTTGTGTGTGAATTATGAACATAAAAAATACAAGGAAAATGTAAAAAATTTAAAATACATTTTTTTTAAGATGATACATTAACAATTAGGGAAAAAATTGTCAATAAAATTGCACATTACTAAGTCATGCCCAATTTCTATTATTTTAATGTAAGGTCAAGTGACAGCCAAAACAAAAAACAGTTGTGGGTAGAGTGGAACAGTCTTAGCAACTCTCAGGCTATTATTTTTCATTTTGTGAATATTCCCTTCTAACACCTGGACATAAAGTAAAAGTTGTACAGGGGTCACCTTTTCTGTTTTGTTAACGGTGGGACCATCCTCTCATTTTGGGGAGATTTCTTCTCAATTCCTGTGACGTCTCCAACATGGGACGAGAAGAAAAAACACGACGAGACGAGAAGGGAACACAGAGAACAAAAGAAATCTGACAGAAGTATCAACCTTTCCCCACTCCACCAAAAACTAGAAAGCAAATTGGCTTGAAGTATACTCAAGCCTGAGTTTATACTCCCAGGTCCCAGCATCTATTTTGAACTGTTGGCTTGGCATTTTAGTAGGCCTAAATCTAAAGCAGTCAGTGTTTTTCTGCCATCTGAAAACCAAGTCCTTAGTTGACTGGTATAAAATGTGACAATAGATATCCTCTCGGTATGTCTGGTATCCTTAGTGCATGAGCAGACAATAAAATTAAGAAGCAGCCAATGATCTCACAGCACAGGATGAGGTTTTAGTACTAAAAATGAGGTGGTATATAGTGCCCCCCTCCAAGATCTTTTTACTGCTTCCTAGGTCTTTCATTGTTGGGTTTACCATAAATTCTTCAGCTTTCGTTGGGCATACCTCACCTCTTTCTGACATTGTTGCTCTCTCCGTAACTGTTTGTTTTGCTCCAGCATCTTCTTTTTCTGGGCCTGTAGATCCCGGTATTGGTTGATAAGTTGGAGAAGCTCCTGCCTCAAAGTTTGGTTCTCTTCTTTCACCTTCCGGCTTACATCTTGCAGGACGTTCTTGGCCTCCTCATGGGCCTTCTGGGATAGCTGATTCAGCTGCCGTTCTGAGTCCTGCTGACATTCCACTTTTTGTCGCAGGAAGGCGCTCTTCACCCTCAGCAGGGACTCGGCATGCTTACCCCGGGAGGCCATCACTTCAGACTCCAGTTGCCTAATGAGTGAGATCTGCTCCTTCTGAATATCCTTCATGGGTTCTAGCTCCTTCAGCTCTTTCCTCAAATTGGCCAGCTCCGTTTCCCGCTGGAGAAGTTGATCTCTCATCTTCTTCTCTTTCTCTTGGAAGGAGGCCTCAAGTTTCTCTTTCTGCTTCCTGATGTCTTCCAGCTCTCGTGTGTTCTGGTCATTCAGGCTGATGATGGCATCTTGCCGCCGTTGGCTTCTTTTGCCCACGTACAATAAATATTCTTGACTCTCCACACGGACTCTTTCAGCCTCTTCCTGGAGGAACTCGTTCTCTTGACGTAACTGCTCCAGTCGTCTTCTCAGGCCATCGTGTTCAGCAATCAGGCGGTCGTGTTCATCATGTAGACATGCCTCTCTCTCACTAACGACAACTTCTTTTCCATCCCCGCCATTTTCAGCCTGTTCAGGGCTTGTCTTCCCAGAATCTTTTGCAGCTTTGCCTTGTGACTTCTTTTTTGGTGGCATCTGTGACATACATGAATAGAGGTTTAGTGACCATTTTATGATGAGATTCCATTACACAATTTCTCTACCTGGGCTCAATAAAATAATAGTAACCTATGAGATTTGGGTGATTTTTAGAAAATTTGCAGTCGTTATCTGTCAGTTTTGTTACAGAATGCATATTTACACAAGAGCCTTAGTCACTATACAATACAGTGTATCCTATGCAGTGAGGATCAGGACCATTCTTAAAATTTTGACACTGCTAATCCATGTAATCTGTGCCACCTCTCCAACACAACATACAAATTCAGCAACTAGAACAGAACAGCCAACAAAGGGGTCTACTTATAAAGGATTTACTGTGCAATTCATACCCCAAAATGTTTGCTAGACATTCAGCCATCTGTATTTTATAGTGTTTTCAAACAAGATTCAGTCTATGGGGTCTCCATCTAGTGACCATAATGTGGTATTTTCCAGAAATGCCTCAATCAGGAAAATACTGCTTTATAGCACTAGTTGGAGCTGACGGTCATAGGAAATTAACATATCAGGTAAAATATGGGGATTATGTGTATATCAGCAGATAATCAATTTGTGTTTGTTTTTGGAATCTCTCTGTTATGTTGTATGAGGATGTTGATGGGTGAACCTTGCTTGAAAATGCTAGGTCAGCCTTTCTAAACCTTTTTACCCCAGTGGACCCCCAAAAATATTTTTCAGGCTTTGAGGAACCTTTACTAAAACCAGGTCAAAAGGAAAAGTGCCCCTCATGTTGGTAGTCAGTAGAAAGAATGCCCCCCCCCCCCCCTCCCCCAGCAGTGGTGGTCAGAATGCCACCCATAAAGGCAGTTAAAAAGATATTTGGTGTCCTGCTACTGGCTTTGCCATGTGGTGTTGGCTTTGGAACTGTAAAGGCACCTTAAAATGGTGGTCCATCAGCCACAGCTCAAGGAACCATCTAACAACCCCTGGAGGAACCCCAGGGTTTCACCGAACTTTGTTTAAGAATGGCTGTACTAGGTGAACAGGGAAAATACTCTGAAAATAATAGCTGAATAATAGCTGGTGGAGGTGCTCCTCCACCTTCCGTTTGAGGATGCCCCACAGATGCTCAATAGGGTTTAGGTCTGGAGACACACTTGGCCAGTCTATCACCTTTACCCTCAGCTTCTTTAGCAAGGCAGTGGTCATCTTGAAGGTGTGTTTGGGGTCGTTATCATGTTGGAATACTGCCCTGCGGCCCAGTGTCTGAAGGGAGGGGATCATGCTCTGCTTCAGTATGTCACAGTACATGTTGGCATTCATGGTTCCCTCAATAAACTGTAGCTCCCCAGTGCCGGCAGCACTCATGAAGCCCCAGACCATGACACTCCCATACCATGTTTGACTGTAGACAAGACACACTTGTGTTTGTACTCCTCACCAGGTTGCCCCCAGACACGCTTAACACCATCTGAACCAAATAAGTTTATCTTGGTCTCATCAGACCACAGGACATGGTTCCAGTAATCCATTTCCTTAGTCTGCTTGTCTTCAGCAAACTGTTTGCGGGCTTTCTTGTGCATCATCTTTAGAAGTGGCTTCCTTCTGAGACGACAGACATGCAGGACCAATTTGATGCAGTGTGCGGTGTATTGTCTGAGCACTAACAGGCTGACCCCCACCCCTTCAACCTCTGCAGCAATGCTGGCAGCACTCATACGTCTATTTCCCACATACAACCTCTGGATATGACGCTGAGCACGTGCACTCAACTTCTTTGGTCGACCATGGAGAGGCCTGTTCTGAGTGGAACCTGTCCTGTTAAACCGCTGGGTCTTGGCAATCTTCTTATAGCCTAGGCCATCTATATGTAGAGCAACAATTCTTTTTTTCAGATCCTCAGAGAGTTCTTTGCCATGAGGTGCCATGTTGAACTTTCAGTGACCAGTATGAGAGAGTTAGAGCAATAAACACCAAATTTAAACCCACCTGCTCTCCACTCACACCTGAGACCTTGTAACACTAACGAGTCGCATGACACCGGGGAGGGAAAAAAAGAAAAACTGAAATATCACATGGTCCTAAGTATTCAGACCCTTTGCTGTGACACTCATATATTTAACTCAGGTGCTGTCCATTTCTTCTGATCATCCTTGAGATGGTTCTACACCTTCATTTGAGTCCAGCTGTGTTTGATTATACTGATTGGACTTGATTAGGAAAGCCACACACCTGTCTATATACGACCTTACAGCTCACAGTGCATGTCAGAGCAAATGAGAATCATGAGGTCAAAGGAACTGCCTGAAGAGCTCAGAGACAGAATTGTGGCAAGGCACAGATCTGGCCAAGGTTACAAAAAAAAAATTCTGCTGCACTGAAGGTTCCTAAGAGCACAGTGGCCTCCATAATCCTTAAATGGAAGACGTTTGGGACGACCAGAACCCTTCCTAGAGCTGGCCGTCCGGCCAAACTGAGCTATCGGGGAGAAAAACCTTGGTGAGAGAGGTAAAGAAAAACCCAAAGATCCCTGTGGCTGAGCTCCAGAGATGCAGTCGGGAGATGGGAGAAAGTTGTAGAAAGTCAATCATCACTGCAGCCCTCCACCAGTCAGAGCTTTATGGCAGAGTGACCCGACGGAAGCCTCTCCTCAGTGCAAGACACATGAAAGCCTGCATGGAGTTTGCTAAAAAAACACTGAAAGGACTCCAAGATGGTGAGAAAATGACCAGTTACACTTACCGGTAACGGTGTTTCTGGGAAGTCTTCCAGGACGGCACCCTGAGAGATGACTGGTCCTCCTGACAGGAAACACAATCAAGAAAGAGGTTAAAAACCCCGCCCCTCCCTGCACTCCTCAGTTGTGCAAAAGTATTGACCCACACCAGTGCATGAAAGTGAAACAAAAACACCTCCAATGTACCACTATATAAAAATACAAACCGGGTGGGAAGTAGGCCTGCTGTCCCGGAAGACTTCCCAGAAACACCGTTACCGGTAAGTGTAACTGGTCATTTTCTCAAGTCGTCTTCCAGGACGGCACCCTGAGAGAGGAGCAAGTAGCTCAGGCCTAGCTTAGGGCGGGACCACCGCTTGCAGGACCTTTCTGCCGAAGGCCAGATCCTGGGGTGACAGAAGTTCCACTCTGTAATGTTTCAGGAACGTGTTCTGGCTTGACCACGTTGCTGCCTTACAAATTTGATCTACCGATGCTCCGGCTCTTTCTGCCCAAGAGGTTGCCAGAGACCTTGTAGAGTGAGCTTTAAGATTAGTTGGAGCCGTCTGACCTGAATGCTCATAAGCTATGGCAATAGCCTGTCTAATCCATCTAGCAATGGTCGTTCTAGAGGCCTGTTCGCCTCTTCGATCTCCACAAAAACTAACCAACAGATGTTGAGATTTCCTAAACTCTTTAACCTTTTCTAGGTAAAGCAACAGACATCTCCCGACATCCAACGTATGGAAGGCCCTTTCCTTCTTGTTCTGTGGATTGAGACAGAAGGAGGGTAAAATAATCTCCTGTGACCTATGAAAGCGTGAAGCCACCTTGGGAAGGTACAAAGGGTCCTGCCTGAGAATAATTCGGTCTTCTAACAGGCGGAAAAAAGGCTCCTTCATAGAAAGATCATGCAAATCGCCCACCCTTCTGGCTGTAGTAACAGCCAGAAGGAAGGCGGTTTTAAAAGAAATCAGTCTGACCGAAGATTGAGCCAACGGCTCAAAAGGTGCCCTGGTCAGGGCTTCCAAGACTAAAGATAAATCCCACGGTGGAAATTCCTTCATTTGCACCGGGGAAAGTCTCTCTCTAGCCGACAAGAATCTCTTAATTAAAGGATCTAGAGCTAATCTAACATCCAGAAAACTAGACAAGGCCGCCACCTGAACCTTCAGAGTTTTGGTGGCTAAACCTCGGTCTACTCCCTCTTGTAGGAAGTCTAAAATAACTGGTATTTCCTTCTGGGGAACTTTTCTCGCTTCACACCAACGGGAAAAAGCCCCCCAGACCCTAGCATAAATGTGTCTAGTTACCGGCTTTCTACTCAGTAACAGGGTGCCAATCACCTTCTCTGAACACCCCTTGTTGCGCAGGCACTCCCTTTCAACAGCCAGGCTGTCAACCTGAAGAAACCAGGGTTCGGATGGTAAAGAGGGCCTTGAAGCAGAAGATCCTGACGTTCTGGAAGCTGAACCGGAGGCACCACCGCCCAGTTCCACAAGGTGGGAAACCAGGACCTTTTGGGCCACCAGGGGGCAATCAAGATCGAATTGCCCCTGGCCCGACTCAGTCTTTGAAGGATTCTTGGAATCAGAGGTAAGGGAGGAAACGCATAAGCCAGACTGAAATCCCATTCCTGAGCTAATGCGTCCACCCCCTCGGACCCTCGTTCCCTGCAGAGGGAAAAGTATCTCTTGACTCTCCTGTTTTCCCTGCAGGCAAAGAGATCTATCTCCGGTGTACCCAGCTGTTGACAGACCATGGTGAAAATTTCGGGGTTTAGCTCCCATTCTCCCTGTTGTACTGTCTGACGACTGAGGAAGTCTGCCTTTATGTTGAAAACTCCCCTTATGTGTACCGCAGAAATGGACGGTATTCTCTGCTCCGCCCATTCTAGAATCTCCTGTGTCAGACTCATTAGGGAAAGCGACCGTGTACCTCCCTGACGGTTCAGAAAAGCCACTGTCGTGGAATTGTCGGAGAGGATCTGAACTTCCTTCCCCTTGATCCTGTTCTCGAAGGCTATTAGAGCCTCCCTGACAGCTAACAATTCCCAGAAATTGGAAGACGCAGTTCTCTGTCGTGTGTCCCACACACCCTGAGCTTGCAGTTCTTCTAGATGGGCCCCCCATCCCCACGAGCTCACATCGGTCGTTATTTTGACCGGCTGGAGCTGGAACCAAAGATGGCCTGCCCCCAACCTTTGGGGGTTGAGCCACCAAAGTAAGGAATTTCTTATTTTTAGAGGGATGGTCACCAGAGTATCTAGGGATTCCTTCTTTCCATCCCATGAGGATAGAAGGAAGTTTTGCAGGGGTCTTGAATGGAGCTGGGCCCAAGGTACTGCCGGGATACATGAGGTCTTGAGACCTAGAATCCTCATGATCACTCTTCTGGATACTACCTTCTGGTGCCGGATTGAAAACACTGAAGCAATCAGTGCTTCTATCTTCTCCTGCGGAAGGATCAGTTTCTGCCTTACCGAGTCCACCCACAGACCCAGGTAGAGTTTGGTCTGAGAAGGAATCAGAGAGGATTTCTCCTGACTTATCAACCATCCCAGGGACTCCAAGGTGGATATTACCCTGTCCAGATCCTGGAGAAGGGATTCCCTGGAAAGGTTGTAGACCAACAGGTCGTCTAAATATGGTATCAGGGAAATCCCCTGAAGGTGCAGGTAGGAGATGACCTCTGCAAGGATCTTTGTAAACACCCTTGGACTGACCCCCAGTCCGAATGGTAGGGCCTGGAACTACCAGTGCTGTGTACCCAGATCCGTGCGGATAGCAAAGCGAAGGAATACCTGGTGCTGCGGTAGAATAGGAATATGCAGATATGCATCCTTCAGGTCTATGGTAGCCATGAAGACCTCTTTTAACAGAAGTTTTCTGACCGTATAGGCCGATTCCATGTGAAATCTTTTGTATCGCAGGAAAGTATTTCATTTCTTTAGATTCAGGATTAACCTGAATTTCCCGGACGGTTTTGGGACAACAAAGACGTGGGAATAAAAACCCTTTCCTTGCTGATCCGCCGGAACTGGGAGAATGACTCTCTGACTCGCCAACTGCTCGATATTTTCCATGAGTCCTATGGCTTTTGGCTTTTCTCTGGGTAAAAAGGTCAGTAGAAATGTCTGTGGAGGCCTGGAAGCAAACTCTAGCCCGTAGCCCTCTCTTATCCACTGAAGGACCAGAGGGCTCTGGGTTACTCGCTCCCACTGTGGGATAAATTGTGCCAGCCTCCCTCCCACCCTAGTGCTGGCATCACTTAGGATCCCTGTCTGCGACCTTAGGGCCGGAGAAAAGGAGAGCTCCTTTCTGTTTGGCTTTACCAACACCCCACTTCTTTCCTTCCTTACAGTCTTTAAACCGGTTGTTGACCTGGGGGCCTCGAAAAAATTTTTTGGCCTTTTTAGGTTTAACCGGAAATTTCTTTCCCTTCTCCGTAGATCTGGAGAGGGTCTGGTCCAACCCTGTACCAAACAGGAGAGATCCTTCAAAAGGAAGACCGCATAACCTAGTCTTAGAGGTATGATCCCCATCCCAGGTCTTAACCCATATGGCTCTTCTGGCAGAATTGAGAAGCGCTGCTGTCTTAGCTGAAGTCCGCACTGACTCCACTGCCGCATCCGCAAGAAAGGCTACTGCCTTACCAATTACTTCCAAGGAATCCAAAAGATCTTTTGACTTGGAAGAACTCGCCACATGATCAGTCAGCTTATTCAGCCACATGTTAGTATTCCTGGCTATACAAGCTGAAGCTAAAGCAGGACTTAAAGTAGCCGCATTGGCCCCCCAGGCCCTGCGTAAAAGGGTCTCTGACCTACGGTCCATTTGGATGTTACCTGCGTCTTCAAAAGACAGGTCAGATTGTTTAGACACCTGGGCCAGAGATGCATCTAGTTTGGGAAGTTTAAAAAACTTCTCCTGCTCCTCTTCCTTAAACGGACACCTGCGTTTCCAGGTTTTAAACTTCTGAAGTTTATTTTCTGGCTCCTTCCATTGTCTTAAAACAATGTCTTTCAGAGACTGGTGGATAGGTAACACTTTAGACTGAGCCTTAGACAACCCCTGATACAACCTATCCTGTACAGAAGTCTGAGCCTCCGGCTCCTGGATCTCCTCAGAAGCATAAATAGCCCCTAGGAGGCCCTCCATATCATCTGTTGAGAAGATATGTCTGCCTGGCCTGGAGTGTTCCCCTTCCTCCTGGCTATCTTCTGCGTCTTCCCCTTCTTCAAGGAGACTTCGGCAGGGAGCTTCCACTTCCTCCGCCTCCTCCTCCGAATCCTGAGAAGATGGCGGTTTCTGCGGAGCAGTGCTCACCTGTCTAACATTAGAAAAAGCACTTTCCTGAGAGAGGATGAGCCTTCTCTGCTATCCTGCCTAGCATTGAGGCTAGCCTGGAAGGCTTTAAGTGCGGACAACATCTCAGATTGTACTGAGAGAAAATCTCTCATAACCTCAGAAGTCTCCTTCCCTGATAATTTATGAATGCATTTGTAACAGAACGGCTTGGTGTGCTCTGCAGTTAGTTTATCATTGCAGTACCCACACCTCTTGGAACGGGAAGGATTTTTGGGTCTCGGTCTACTGGCAACACTCTGGGTTTCTGTGTCTGCAAAAATAAGAAGCCCATTTAGCTAGTAACAATTAAACCGAGATCTCTTATGAGGGAAAAGCTAGAGGGGCACCCCCTCCCTTATCTCCTCCAGCCTGATAGACTCACCCCCGGTGGCCTCCACAACGGCTGTAAACTCCTCCTGCTCCATTGCAGTGAGTGAGTAGTGGACGCCTGCTCCTTGCCTGATGCTGCCTCTGCCGCCCGGAATTACCCTTAAATGCTGGTACCTGTGGTTCAAGCCGGCTGCTGGCTCCTCATGGTGTTCCGAACGCCGCTGCCATCTTGCCGAGGCCGCTTCCTCCTCTGTGGGCGGCGTGCTCTAGTGACCGGGCCGCCGTGACGTCATTTCCTCCCAGAAATGACCACCGCAAAATGGCGCCGATCCTACACACAGCCGCCGGCGCTGAGGCGGCCAGGAGACCCAGCATAGAGCTGCAACAGCAGAAAACAGGCAGAATGTGGCAAATCCTCTCTAAAAACCATGAGGTAAGGAGAGGTGAGAGCAGGAACATGGTCCCTGGAGTTCTGGAGACTCACAGTGCCCAGGGTCCTCCAGTTCTCTTGGGGAGCTCTTCATTGCCCCCCTGAGAAAAATAGGGGAATGAACCCCCCCGGGAAGGGCAAGCCCTACCAAACCCAAAGGTTTTCCAAAAACCTGCAGTCTGGCGCCCAGGGGGAGACTTCCAGCCCACGGCCTTCAGTCTACTAGAAAAAAACAAACTGTTTCGCTGTGGGGAAACACAATCAAAAAACTGAGGAGTGCAGGGAGGGGCGGGGTTTTTAACCTCTTTCTTGATTGTGTTTCCTGTCAGGAGGACCAGTCATCTCTCAGGGTGCCGTCCTGGAAGACGACTTGAGAAATAAGATTCTCTGGTCTGATGAGACCAAGGTAGAAATTTTTGGCCTTAATTCTAAGCGGTATGTGTGGAGAAAACCAGGCACTGCTCATCACCTGTCCAATACAGTCCCAACAGTGAAGCATGATGGTGGCAGCATCATGCTGTGGGGGTGTTTTTCAGCTGCAGGGACAGGATGACTGGTTGCAATCGAGGGAAAGATGAATGCGGCCAAGTACAGGAATTTCCTGGACGAAAACCTTCTCCAGAGTGCTCAGGACCTCAGACTGACAAGACAATGACCCTAAGCACACAGCTAAAATAACGAAGGAGGGGCTTCACAACAACTCCGTGACTGTTCTTGAATGGCCCAGCCAGAGCCCTGACTTAAACCCAATTGAGCATCTCTGGAGAGACCTAAAAATGGCTGTCCACCAATGTTTACCATCCAACCTGACAGAACTGGAGAGGATCTGCAAGGAGGAATGGCAGAGGATCCCCAAATCCAGGTGTGAAAAACTTGCTGCATCTTTCTCAAAAAGACTCATGGCTGTAGATCAAAAGGGTGCTTCTACTAAATACTGAGCAAAGGGTCTGAATACTTAGGACCATGTGATATTTCAGTTTTTCTTTTTTAATAAATCTGCAAAAATGTCAACAATTCTGTGTTTTTCTGTCAATATGGGGTGCTGTGTGTACATTAATGAGGAAAAAAATGATCTTAAATGATTTTAGCAAATGGCTGCAATATAACAAAGAGTGAAAAATTTAAGGGGGTCTAAATACTTTCCGTCCACACTGTATATATATATATATATATATATATATATATATATATATATATATATAATTTATTTATTATACACACACACACTGCTCAAAAAAACACTTTTTAATCAGAGTAGAGCATCCAGTCAATAAAACTTCTGGGATATTGATCTGGTCAGTTAAGTAGTAGAGGAGATTGTTAACCCCTTCCCACCGACCGTACGCAATTATGCGGCCTCAGCTTGAAGGGGTTGTATCGGGTGATGCATGCAGCTGCACGCATCACCCCAGTACTGTATTTTAGAGCCAGCGGTTGGTTTTCTTGGGCTAAAAAGCCGCTCAGCCGTTATCGCAAGCAGCTGGAGAGGATGTCCTCCCCTCCCGCCGTCTTCCCTGGCTCGCCCGGGCTCTCCTGTCCCCCCCCGGGAGACCCGACCGACCAGCCACAGATCCGCCGGCTGGCCCGAACAAAGCTGGAAAAAAAAAAACATGTAAAGTGCCCCATCCCTACGTGCTCGCGTGCAGAAGCGTATGCTTACGTAAGTCGCGACCGCAAATGTAAACGGTGTTCAAACCACACATGTGAGGTATTGCAGTGATCGTTAGAGTGAGAGCAGTAATTCTAGCACCTCCTCATTCTAAGACCTCCTCTGTAACTCTAAACAGGTAACCTGTAGAAATTTGTAAAGTGTCGCCTAAGTGTATTTTTTCCCAAAAAAATTGCATTTGAAAAACCACTGCCCAAATACTGTGTGACATAAAATAATGGAAGGATTGCCATTTTATTCTCTAGGGTCTCTGCTAATAAATAAATAATATATATATATATATATATATATATATATATATATATATATATATATATATATATATATATATATATGTTTGGGTGTTCTAAGTAATTTTTTAGCAAAATATATGGATTTTAAATTGTAAGCAACACATGTCAGAAAAAGGCTTAGGCAGGAAGGGGTTAATCAGTTTTAGCTGCTTTGGTGTTAATGAAATTAACAACAGGTGCACTAGATGGGCAACAATGAGAAGACCTCCAAAACAGGAATTGTTTTACAGGTGAAGGCCACTGACATTTTTTTCCCCCTACTCATCTTTTCTGACTAGTTTTGCATTTGGCAAGGGTCAGTGTCACTACTGGTAGCATGATGTGGTACCTGGACCCTATACAGGCAGTCCAACTCCTCCAGGATGGAATATCAATTCGTGCCACTGCCAGAAGGTTTTCTGTGTCTCCCAGCACAGTCTCAAGAGCATGGAGGAGATTCCAGGAGACAAGAAGTTACTCTGGGAGAGCTGGACGGGCCGTAGAAGGTCCTTAACCCATCAGCAGGACCGGTATCTGCTCCTTTGTGCAAGGAAGAACCGGGTGAGCACTGCCAGAGCCCTACAAAATGACCAACAGCAGGACACTGGTATGAATGTCTCTGGCCAAACAATCAGAAACAGACTTTATGAGGGTGGCCTGAGGGCCCGACGTCCTCTAGTGGGCCCTGTTCTCACTACCCAGCACCATGGAGCTTGATTGACATTTGCCATTGGACACCAGAATTGGAAAGTCCACCACTGGTGCCCTGTGCTTTTCACAGATGAGAGCAGGTTCACCCTGAGCACGTGACAGATGTGAAAGCATCTGAAGAACGTTATTCTGCCTGAAATTTTTTTTTCCTCATGACCGGTTTGGTGGTGGGTCAGTGATGGTCTGGGGAGGCATATCCATGGAGGCACACACAGACCTCTACAGGCTAGACAATGGCACCCTGACTGCCATTAGGTATCGGTATGAAATCCTTGGACCCATTGTCAGACCGTACGCTGGTGCAGTAGGTCCTGGGTTCCTCCTGGTGCTTGACAATGCCCGGCCTCATGTGGCAACAGTATGCAGCCAGTTCCTGGAGGATGAAGAAATTGATACCATTGAATGGCCCCCACGCCTACATGACCTAAATCCAGTAGAACACCTCTGGGACATTATGTTTCAGTCCATCGGACGCCGCTAGGTTTTACCTCAGTCTCTTCAAGAGCTCAGTGATACCCTGGTCCCGATCTGGGAGGAAATACCCCAGGATACCATCCGTCGTCTCATTTATGCCCTGTACACACGGTCGGACATTGATTGGACATTCCGACAACAAAATCCATGGATTTTTTCCGACGGATGTTGGCTCAAACTTGTCTTGCATACACACGGTCACACAAAGTTGTCGGAAAATCTGAACGTTCTGAACACGGTGACGTAAAACACGTACGTCGGGACTATAAACGGGGCAGTAGCCAATAGCTTTCGTATCTTAATTTATTCTGAGCATGCGTGGCACTTTGTGCGTTGGATTTGTATACACACGATCAGAATTTCCGACAACGGATTTTGTTGTCGGAAAATTTAATAGCAAGCTCTCAAACTTTGTGTCGGAAATTCCGATGGAAAATGTGTGATGGAGCCCACACACGGTCGGAATTTCCGACAACAAGGTCCTATCACACATTTTCCGTCGGAAAATCCGACCGTGTGTACAGGGCATAAGAGCATGCCTGAACGTTGTCAGGCATGCATACAAGCATGGGGGGGCCATACAAACTATTGAGTACCATTTTGAGTTGCTGCAATGAAATTTCAGCAAAATGGACTAGCCTGCTGCATCATTTGTTCCTTTTGATTTTTAGGGTGTCTTTGAGTTCTGCCCTCTGTAGGTTGATCACTTTCATTTCCATCAAATGATGTGGCATCCTTTTATTCCCGAAAGAACAAAATATTACAGCGCACACATGCAAAAAAACACATTTACCTCCTGCAAGGCTATTTAAAACACCTAGACATTTTCAAAAAACATCAAAAAATATGGGGATTTGGTCACACCATATTGCTATATGGTGCTTAAGCCCACTTACTGCGACAAATTACCCCATGGTTAGTGGGTCCTACGTTATCCATAGACTGGGAGATCCTGCTTCTATGAACCATGGGAGCCATACACTCCTCTATATGGGAGAACTAGAGGTCTCCACCTATGACACAGGTGGACACTAATGAGAGGCACTGATGAGGGAGTGGGGTGCTCCTGCCCAAAAGGATTTGGTCAGAATCCATACAACAGCCCCCCAAATATCTTGTTTATCTTTTCATTCCCTACACATTACCCAACCCATATCATTATAGATATCCAGCATGATATTTTTCCCCATTGAGATCTGATGTGTTTTCAAAGTGTTCCTCTAATTTTTCTGAGCAGTGTATATGTATATGTGTATATATATATATATTTATGGTCGAAGCCCTTCAACCGGGATGGATGTGAACCACATAAACCAGGGCTCGACAAACCCCGGGCGCCAGGTCGCATTTGCGACTAGAATTAGCGACCTGGCGCCTGGGGCAGCACAGCTGGAGTATCCTGTGTCCGTTCGACACCCCCCCCCCCTCCCGGCGCGATCGCGTTGGGCCGCGCCGGTAATTGAGGCCCCGGCTTTGCGGCCTACTGCAGTCCTATGGTTCCTTCTGCAATCGGGCGCCCTCTGGTGGTGGCCGTTGGTATGACAAGACATCCATCAATGCTAATGGAGCTTTCCCTACCTGTTTTCACTGCCTGCTCATCTCCTTCCCTTTACTTAGAACCCCCAAACATTATATATATTTTTTATTCTAACACCGTAGAGAATAAAATGGCGGTCATTAAAATACTTTCTGTCACACCGTATTTGCGCAGCGGACTTACAAGCGCACTTTTGTTGGGAAAAAATACTTTTTTTAATTAAAAAAATAAGAAAACAGTAAAGTTAGCCCAATTTTTTTTATATTGTGAAAGATAATGTTACGCCGAGTAAATTGATTCCCAACATGTCACGCTTCAAAATTTCGTCCGCTCGTGGAATGGCGACAAACTTTTACCCTTCAAAATCTCCATAGGCGACGTTTAAAAAATTCTACAGGTTGCTTGTTTTAAGTTACAGAGGAGGTCTAGGACTTGAATTATTGCTCTCGCTCTACCGATCGTGGCGATACCTCACATGTGTGGTTTGAACACCGTTTTCATGTGCGGGTGCTACTCACATATGCGTTCGCTTCTGCAAGCGAGCTCGGCGGGATGGGGCGCATTTTAAAAAATTATTATTTTTTCTTATATATTTTACTTTTTATTTTTACACTGTTTTTTAAAAAAAATAAAAATGGTGTCACTTTTATTTCTATTACAAGGGATGGGGCATATTTAAAAATTTTTTTTTTTTTTCTTATTTATTTTAACTTTTATTTTTTCACTGTTCTTTAAAAAAAAAAAAAAAAAGTCACTTTTATTCCTATTACAAGGAATGTAAACATCCCTTGTAATAGAAAAAAAGCATGACAGGACCTCTTAAATATGAGATCTGGGGTCAAAAAGACCTCAGATCTCATATTTACACTAAAATGCATTAAAAAAAAAAAAAAAATTGTCATTTGAAAAAAAAATAATAAAATGTCCCTTCAAGAGCTTTGACGTCGCTTCCGCCCTGCAATGACTTGGAGACGGGCGGGGGGGGGGCCCCATCTTCCCCTCACTCGTCTCCATGTCAGGCCAGGGACAGATCCGGATCGCCTCCGCCGTTACCGACGGCCACGGTAAGCGGTGAAGGGCACCGGAGAGCGGCGGTAGGGGGGCCCTCTCCTGCCGCCGATAAAAGTGATCTCGCTGCGAATCTGCTGCAGAGACCACTTTTATCTGAAAGAAAACCGCCGGCTCTTGAAGAAGATACGGGGTTATGGTAGCTAGCTGCTACCATAACAACGGTATTTCTCTTCAAAGACAGGACGTATATAGTCGTCCTGCGGGAAGGAAGTGGTTCATTAAAATGAATTTATTATTTGTCATCTCCCTGCTTGGCCCCTTTCACTCGGGCTGTCTGATCAGGTTCCCCTGTCAGTTTTTCAGGCGGACCTGATTGGATCCTTAGCGGGAATATGGCAGTCTTGTGTCCCTGCATGGCAGGAAATAAAAGCAGTCACATTCGTTCTAGTCGTCTCTGTGTAAATTTAAGATTGGTTAATTCTTATATTGAAAATAAAGCTTTGTCGGTCGTTTTTAAAAAAAAAAAAAAAAAACCTGGCTCCTAACTTTTTTAGCTGGCTCCTAGATTCCAAGCAAATTTGTCAAGCCCTGACATAAACAGACCACAAGACTTATATCAGGAAATAGACCTGAAGTGTGCCCTGGTCTGCTGGTCGGTATACCAAAAAAGGGGGCAAAAACATTCAGGTAGGGGTGAAAGCTCTTTATTGGTTTAGTGTTTTTTACTGAGCAAGTTTGGTAAATGCTTGTGACATTTCTACCTGAGGATTTGGGATGTACTGGGCAAAGCAGGCAGACTTTCACCTGCCTAATCTCTTGATGATATGGTCTGGAACCCCATGCTGGGATGCGGCCGAGGCTGCTTCAATTTGGAAGGAGTGTAGAGAGTACCGACTGGGGTCGGAGCCTAGGTTGCGCAGGAGGATCCTGACGTGCTTGATGAACTGGCAGCCACTCAAGGGGTTGGTCGAGAAAGGTAGTAGGGGACTATAATTCAATTGGCTGGGTAGGAGCCACAGTAGGCGGTGGAATATTGCTACTGGGCACCAGATGTTTTTTGTCTTGAAAAGATGGATGTCAACCCGGGTCCAGATTGCTGGGTTTTGGATACTGCTAGGTGGAGAATGAAATGATCTTGGAAGCGAGCCAGGTGATATCTACACAGTACCTGGCCGGCAGGGCTATTACAGGTAAACTCGCTTAGGTCACAAAAACCGTAGTAGACCAGGTAGATGGCCGCTTGAATGACTAAGCTGGGAAGAAAGCCAAACAGGGAACGAGAGAGGATGGACGATATGTCTCTGAAGATGGTACTCGTGATGGGCAAGCGTTTGGAGTTGGCTATGGGCTGCTGCTTCGGAATGCCGCGCGGGAATGGCTCGGATCGAATGGGTTGTGAACAAGGATGGCTTTGCGAGATCCTGTAAGACCAGGAAGTGTTGGATGCCGGCTAAGTATAGTCTGATGGTGTTGTGTGATAGAGCCAATTGAGTGTGCCAATGTGAAATGAAAGCTAGTATGTGCTTAGTGTCTGTTGACGTTGCCACGGGGCAGGAGGCAAGAAGCTTGCAGAAGGCGTTCCAAGCTGTGTGGCAGGCCTTGAGTGTGTTGCGGGACAAGGGTTGATTGTTGAGCTGGGTCGCACTGTGGAGGTGCTGCTTTAATCTAATGTCAGCTGAGACCAAGGTGGGATAAGAGATGACGTTGGGTCGGCTCTGGGTTTCTGCTGGAAAAATGAAATGAAGTTAAAATGGGACAGTGCATCTGCTGTGATGTTGAACTTGCCCAGAATGTATGTGCAGTGCACACTGAACTGATGCTGCAGGGATAATTGTACCAGCCTGTGTAGGAAGGACATAATAGGGAGTGACTTGGACCTGCCCTTGTTAACGATATCGGCCGTGGCCTGGTTGTCGGTGGTGAAGGCCACCGTTTGTCCGGTCCAGGTATGGCCCCAGACCCGAGCGGCCGGCACAAACGGGTATAGCTCGAACAATGAGGAAGACTGGATGAACCTGGGGATTAGGAGTATCTCTGCCACGGCCACGGTCCTGCAAACAAATGATGGCCAAAAATTGCAGCAAAGCCTGTGGAGGCTGCAGCATAAGTTACTACCTGCAGTGATAGAGGCGATACTGATGGTATGAACATGGATATGCCATTCCAACTAGTAAGGAACTCATCCCACATAGACAAATCCGCTACTGCTGCTGTGTCTAGTCTAAGGATTTGATCGGGTCCTGTGTCTGAGAGAGGAAGACCAAGAGGCGAGAAAAAAAAGATCGTTCCTGGGGAATAATTCTCATTGCGAAGTTGAGCATCCCTAAGAGGGATTGAAGCTATTTCTTAGTACACACCTGTGCACAGGTAAAGTCATGAAGAACTGACCTGATACGGGTCAGTTTGTCAGGGGGCAGGCTGGCCTGCATGGAGCGAGTGTCAAGGTTGACCCCGAGGAAGGTGATAAAGTGTGCTGGGCCTTCAACTTTGTGTTCTGCTATGGGCACAATGAGATACCCAAACACCACTCTTAACCTATCTAGGTCTACCGGGGGCACGCTGGGCTGTTCAATTAACAGGAAGTCATCCAGATAATGAATGACCATTTGGCACTGGGCTTGTTGCAACAGGATCCAAGTGAGGGACTGTGCGAAGGTATCAAAGAGCCATGGGCTGCTTTTAGAGCCGAAGGTCAGTTTAGTGGCGAAGTAATACAACTCTTTCCATTTAATACCGTTCCAACACCAGAGGTATGGTTGGATGGGTAGAAGCTTAGATGCGTCTGATATGTTGGCTTTAGAGAGCCAGGCTCTTGTGCCTATTTTGATAATGGCCTGGATCGCCATGTCGACTCAAGCATATTTCAGGGAGAATTCCTCTGAAGGAGTTAAGGAATTCAAACTTCGGATGTGGGAAAAATTAGGCGCAGACAGGCCGTACACCAAACTAATTTTATATGAAGCTGAGATGCGTGAAATGAAGAAATTATATACAAATCCTACCTGCAACAGTTTGAGAAAGACTCGATCTACGAAAAAAACACGAACGGAGAACCGAAAGCCTCTGGAAGTTTGGACACGCAGCTCATGAACAACGAGTGAGTTGGAAGAGTCGGTCTAGTGACGTAACGAATTGAGAACCGGAATCGTCAAAGACCAGAGATTAGTGGGCTGCTTAAATATGGACTCCTCCCATAAATTCAGGCCACCATACTGGCCTTATATATATATATATATATATATATATAATATATTTATATTGTGCTCACAGGTTTACATACCCTGGCAGAATTTATGAATTCTTGGCCATTTTTCAGAGAATATGAATAACACAAAAACGTTTCTTTCACTCATGGTTAATAAATGGCTTCAGCCAAACACTATCAATCAACTGTGTTTACTCTTTTTAAATCATAATGACAACAAAAACTACCCAAATGACCCTGATCAAAAGTTTACATACCCCAGTTCTTAATACCATGTATTGCCACCTTGAACATAAATGACAGCTTGAAGTGTTTTGTGGTATTAGTGGATGAAGCTCTTTATCTTCTCAGATGGTAAAGCTGCCCATTCCTCTTGGCAAAAAGCCTCCAGTTCCTGTAAATTCTTGGGCTGTCTTGTATGAACTGTACATTTGAGATCTCCCCAGAGTGGCTCAATGATATTGAGGTCAGGAGACTGAGATGGCCACTCCAGAACCTTCATTTTATTCTGCTGTAGCCAATGACAGATCGACTTGGCCTTGTGTTTTGGATCATTGTCATGTTGGAATGTCCAAGTACATCCCATGAGCAGCTTTCTAGCTGATGAATGCAAATGTTCCTCCAGTATTTTTTGATAACATACTGCATTCATCTTGCCATCAATTTTGACAAAATTACCTGTGCCTTTGTAGCTCACACATCCCCAAAACATCAGTGATCCACCTCTGGGTTTCACAGTAGGAATGGTGTACCTTTCATCATAGGCCTTGTTGACTTCTCTCCAAATGCAGTGTTTATGGTTGTGGCCAAAAAGCTCAATTTTGGTCTCATCAATCCAAATGACTTTGTGGCAGAAGATTTGAGGCTTGTCTCTGTGCTGTTTGGCGTATTGTAAGCGGGATACTTTGTGGCATTTGCGTAGTAATGGCTTTCTTCTGGCGACTCGACCATGCAGCCCAACTTTCTGCAAGTGCCTCCTTATTGTGCATCTTGAAATAGCCACACCATAACCAGGGTATGTAAACTTTTGCTCAGGGTCATTTGGGTAGTTTCTGTTGTCATTATGATTTAAAAAGAGTAAACACAGTTGATTTATAATAAATGGCTTCAGCCAAACACTGACCATGAGTGCAAGAAATGTTTTGTGTATATCTCTAAAAAATTGCCAAGAAATCATAAATTCTGCCAGGGTGTGTAAACTTATGAGCACAACTGTATATATATATATATATATATATATATATATATATATATATATATATATATATGTTTTTTCCAGGTTGAAGTATTTCTGGGGGGGGGGGGGCGACAACACATTATGACCACTAGATGGTGCTGATGATATGGGAATCACACATGCTGGAGGAAATACAGCAATGTTGGCCCTAATTCTGCAAATATTTGTCACATCTGCATAAAAAATGTTTTACGTAATAAAAAAGGAAGTTTGGGACTTTATATGAAGCAATTGAGTAGTGGAGGTGGATTACAATATAAACATATTTATTTAGTAGCATGAATTTATATACAAAAAAATATATATAAAAGAGTATTTCATATCATATATACAGGGGAGACATGCACAAAGGCCGAGTATGTAAAATGGAAAAATACATGCATAACATCATATGATCGAAAAAATGAATACATACATGCATAAAAATAACATATACATGCCAATAGCAGCAGGCCTACCACCGGCACATGCACCCACATGGTACATCTGTATCCACCAGATGATATAAAAAACATCATGTATTAAAATTAGATAAATATCAATCCATATGGGGTATGTGGCTGCAGCATCATATAAAGCTCTACGCGTTTCGTGGGTATTCCCACTCGTCAGGAGCGGATGCGTCAGACATTTCTATGGAATAAAAAGATTTGATTTAAGGAACCGTACTTCTCAAAAAAGTTCAAAAAATGTTTATATTAGTATGGGTGGTTAACCACTGACACTCACCAACCCAGGCATAGACCGCAAAGTGGAGTGATCGGAGCAGGGCTGGCCGAGAACATGGCCTCAGGGCGGGAGCTGAGGCGGCATAGTACAAGATTGCAGCATCGGATAGGACAAGAGCTAGAAGTATGGATGGGAGCTCCATGTAGCCAAGAAAGTAATGTGTACTCAATGGGGCAAGGATGTCTGGGAACAAAAAGATATATGTGTAAATATAATATATTTGTCATGGTGATAATATATGATAGGAGATTGTGATATAAATACATGAACCCAGTACAGCTCCATATAGAAGGTGTATAAATAATATGAGAAAGGTAAAGAAGATGCAAATAATGCCCAAGAATGTGAAAGTATCTGTGTGTAAAAGTGGTGAGCATGAACATAACACAGATTGTGGTGAGAGTACTGATAAGAATACCACGTGGAATCAAGGGCAATAGTGTGAACAGAAAGCAAATCCACCAAGAGGGAGAAAAGAAAAGAGAGAGTGAAGATTGAGAAAGCAAAGGAGAATGCCTACCCTAATGCCGCAACAGAACAACCCCCAGCAGATGGTATAGCTGGTGTGTGGGGACCCCAAAGGAGAACTGATGAATGAAGCAGTTCGCCTGAATGGGGGATGTAATAATGCCGTCAACGCCACGCTGATGAACCAATGGAGGCGAGGGAGCCGCACCTGAGGTGAGTAGCACTCAACAACCGACGCGGAGACCTCCCCATACCAGGACACAAGATGTTATGGCTAGACGCCGGCGTCATGACCTCATTTCTGACGTCACGCGCACGGAGTGAAGCCGCCACACAGAACAGCGTGACAAGCGTGGCGCCGATGCGCAGAGCGGCAGACGCCCCGTTCTCCCAAACACTAGGTGCAGGGGGAGAAGGGGGAGAGCCCAATGAGCGCATCGCAGCTCCCGCGATGTTTTAGACCCCAAAGTGTATTTGAAGTGGTAGTAAAAAAATAAAAATAAATCCCCCTGCAAGGCAGGGCTTTTTTTCAGTTCCGGCACCTATGGCAGCCCTCTCTGCTCCGACATGTCATGTAACACAATTGCCGGTAGAGGAAGTTTTCTGCATAACTTACTTCCTCTAATGGCTTCTCTGTGCTAGCCCATGTGAGTCCTGTGTTCCGTCAAATATGGTGACCCCTCAATCGGGTCGGGTCACAGCACTGCAGCTCCTAGTGGCCATCCAAGAGGCAGCTTCCATCCCCACCTGCCGCCTCCACAGCTACACAGACAGATGGGGGAGATTTGTGCAAAGAGGAGAGCTGGGAAAGGGGGAGATTTGTGCAGAGAGGAAAACTGGGAAAGGGGGAGATTTGTGCAGAGGAGAGCTTGGAAATGGGGAGATTTGTGCAGAGAGGAGAACTGGGAAAGGGGGAGATTTGTGCAAAGAGGAGAGCTGGGAAAGGGGGAGATTTGTGCAGAGAAGAGAGCTGGAAAAGGGGGAGATTTGTGCAGAGAGGAGAGCTAGGAAAGGGGGGATTTGTGCAGAGAGGAGAGCTGGGAAATGGGGGGATTTGTGCAGAGAGGAGAGCTGGGAAAGGGGGAGATTTGTGCAGAGAGGAGAGCTGGGAAAGGGGGAGATTTGTGCAGAGAGGAGAGCTGGGAAAAGGGGAGATTTGTGCAGAGAGGAGACCTGGAAAAGGGTGTGGATTTGTGCAGAGAGAAGAGCTGGGAAAGGGGGAGATTTCTGCAGAGAGGAGAGCTGGGAAAGGTGGGGATTTGTGCAGAGAGGAGAGCTGGGCAAGGGGGGGATTTGTGCAGAGAGGAGAGCTGGGCAAGGGGGGGATTTGTGCAGAGAGGAGAGCTGGGAAAGGGGGGGGTATTTGTGCAGAGAGGAGAGCTGGGAAAGGGGGAGATTTGTGCAGAGAGGAGAGCTGGGAAAGGGGGAGATTTGTGCAGAGAGGAGAGCTGGGAAAGGGGGAGATTTGTGCAGAGAGGAGAGCTGGGAAAGGGGGAGATTTGTGCAGAGAGGAGAGCTGGGAAAGGGGGGAATTGTGCAGAGAGGAGAGCTGGGAAAGGGGGAGATTTCTGCAGAGAGGAGAGCTGGGAAAAGGGGGGGATTTGTGCAGAGAGGAGAGCTGGGAGTGGGGGGATTTGTGCAGAGAGGAGAGCTGGGAAAGGGGAGGATTTGTGCAGAGAGGAGAGCTGGGAAAGGGGGGGTTTGTGCAGAGAGGAGAGCTGGGAAAGGGGGGGGGGATTTGTGCAGAGAGGAGAGCTGGGAAAGGGGGGGTTTGTGCAGAGAGGAGAGCTGGGAAATGGGGAGATTTGTGCAGAGAGGAGAGCTGGGAAAGGAGGAGATTTGTGCAGAGAGGAGACCTGGAAAAGGGTGTGGATTTGTGCAGAGAGAAGAGCTGGGAAAGGGGGAGATTTCTGCAGAGAGGAGAGCTGGGAAAGGTGGGGATTTGTGCAGAGAGGAGAGCTGGGCAAGGGGGGGATTTGTGCAGAGAGGAGAGCTGGGCAAGGGGGGGATTTGTGCAGAGAGGAGAGCTGGGAAAGGGGGAGATTTGTGAAGAAAGGGGGATTTCTACTTATTACCATTATTTGGTGCCGCTGTACTTCTCTACCCTAAGGAAGGCATGGTTGGGGGTGGAGTTTGGGCGTGGTTGGGGGCGGAAAGTTGGCCGGGGAGGGAGAGTTCCTGCACCTTTTCTCTGAGAAAAAAAACCCTGCTGCAAAGTAGTCATAATGTGCTAGGGTGCACTGTGTACTAGCACACTATGAGAGACTTGCTTTAAAATGAAGCCCTCCAGAGGCACGCTGTGCTACTGGGGCTTCCTTCTTCACTGGGTCTTCCTTCCGGGTGTACGGGCTCCAGCCGTTTGAATGGCTGAGCCTCGATTAAATGCCTCCCAACTTTTTGAGATGGAAATGAGAGACACCTATTAGGCATAGGACACACCCTTACCATGACCCCTTAAAGGAGAATTATACAAAAAAAAATATTAGTTAAAATCAGGGAAAGTTGGGGGCTATGTGATTACGTCATTCCGGCACATGTACATGGGAGCTACGGCCAGGGCACAGAACTCTGAAGGAACGGCATACTCCTGCTGAAGCAGACGACACAGGGGACAAGTTGCCCTTGGCTGGATCGCTAATGAAAAGATTCCACCAGCAGCCTCTGTCCCTGGCCCAAATGCTGCTAAATTTTGATCGCCAGTGATAACAGTGACACCTCGCTGCCTCAGCTACAGAAGGAATGATTCCATAGAGACAAAACAGGCGGTCTCTTAGTGAACTTGCCCCTGCTGATTTTCACAAATTGTCAGTGGTGGGATTGCTATCAGCAGAGTTGCCCACATGCCATCAGCCTTAATCCCCTGGTGCCGACAGTACGTATATATGCGGACCTGTCTACATAACTTACCGTGCTGAGAACGTGCTCCCTGCATGCTCCTAGCACAGTAGCTAGCAAAGATCGTAAGCTCCCGATGTATATGTGCACTCCGGAGCTTTCTGATCATGTGACTGCTGTGACAGCCAATCACAGCGGTCACATGATCCGAACGCCCACCTCCGCCTCCCGGCTTTTACAACTCTTAAAGGGCCGGAAGGCGGTTGGCGCATCATTTTTGCCTGCTGCTTCCTTCCTCTGCTATCAGCATGAATCACTTCTGACAAGTTTTCCTGACAGCAAGAGAAAAAAGGTGATGGGGAAGGAGCTCCAGCACACAGCCTGTTATTGACAGCCTCAGCTCTGTTCCTGCATGTTGTGTGGAGTGGGGTGTGTTCCTTCCCTCCAATCAGCTCTCACAGCTCTTCACTGAGCTGTGCAGAGTATAATTTCAGCTCTCTGCCTCCCTTTTTTTTTGACAGCTCACACAAGCTTTATAAATTCTGGACTTTGAATGGCTGTAAAGAAGAGAAGACTGCAGATAAACAGATACAACTTATGTAGGAGGATTTGTTTCATCTCTGTTTATCACTTGAGTATATGTGGGGGTTTACAACCCACCCCCATCTGATTTACTGAAGTTGGTTCGTAGGTTAGACAGCCTACCATAGTGTTCGAATTTGCGTATTGGGTTGGGAAGTGACACTGTTGTGTTAGTGAGGGAGAAGAGCAGATCGTCCGCATACGCAGATATTTTATGTTGTTTATCTCCTATCATCACACCAGAGATGTCTGGGTTTAAACAAATCTTACAAAGAAAAAGGTTCCAGGGACAGAGCAAACAGCAACGGAGACAACGGGCAGCCCTGTCTCGTCCCATTCCTGATAGGAAAGGGATCCGACAGAACTCCGTTTGCTCTTACTTGGGCCGTCGGATGTGAGTAGATCTTAGAGATCCACTGCACAGCATCATGTCTTTTAATTAATTATTTTTATTATTATACATGATTTATATAGCGCCAACTGTTTACGCAGCGCTTTACAATGTAGAGGGGGGACAGCACAATTACAGTACAGTTCAATACAGAAGGGACGGGAGGGCCCGGCTCGTAGAGCTTACATTCTAAAGAGAGGGGGGTGGTGGTACAAAAGGTAATAGATGCAGGGAATGATTTGATGGGGGTGGCTCAGGGACAGTTGTTAGGTGGGTGTGGGATAGGCTTCCCTGAATATGTGAGTTTTCAGGGATCTCCTAAAGGTGGACAGGTTAGGGGCTGATCGGACATACCGGTGCAGGGAGTTCCAGAGGATGGGAGAGGCTCTGGAGAATTCCTGAAGGCGAGTATGTGAGGAGGTAACAAGGGAGCTAGAGAGCAGGAGGTCCTGGGAGGAGCGGAGGGGGCGATATCTGCAGATGAGTTTGGTGATGTAGCTGGGGCAATGTTGTGGATGGCTTTGTATATTGTGGTTAGCATTTTGAATTTTATACGGTGGGGTAGGGAAAGCAAGTGAAGGGATTGGCAGAGAGGAGCAGCACTCACAGATCGATTAGTGAGGTGTATAAGTCTAGCAGCAGCATTCATAATAGACTGAAGGGGGGATAGCCTGCGTAACGGTAGGCAATTAACAAGAGAGTTGCAGTAGTCAAGGTGGGAAATAATAAAGGAGTAAATAACATGGTGTCTGATACTGGCCCATGGTGGGAAAGGCAGTGATTGGATCATCGCTGGGTGGCCCTGTACCTTCCCTGGATGCATGTGGCCCACTGACATCCATGCCTATGTCCTCTTGGTGCCTGGGAGGAGAATCCCTGCGGGGCTTGGATTTGACTGGGCTTTGGGTGGATGGGCTGGCGCTGCCTGAGGGTGTCCCGCTGTTAGATACCCGAGTTTGGGTTACCCTTTTGCTACCTTTTTTGCAGTCCGCGGCCTTTGCTGAGGCCTTGTGTGCAGGCTGCATGGCGTGGGCACCACCGCCATTTTGTCGTGGATCTTTCGGGAAAGAGGGGAAGAATCCTGGCATCTTTCGCAGCTGCTGTTGATATTTGCGGCGCTTGGACGTTGCAGCCACTTTCCGGGGACCCAGGAAGGCTGTTTGTGGATGGCTGGTGTGCGATAGAAGGCTCCTTAGGCGTTTATTTCCCCCCGGTGGTCGATCGGAGCTCCTGGACTATGCGGCCATGTTGGAGCTCGGTCACTACACCCCCCCCCACCCCCCCAATTCGAACAAATATGAATGGTTATCATTGGGAATCATGGTTTACAACTTGTCATGCGACTCTGATGTCCAAAGTCACAGGAAAAGTCGCACACATGTGAAAGGGGCCTTAAGGGGCTCATTCACAGCAGATGCAGTCAAATGCATTTTTAAAAAAAGGACAAGCATATGCAAGAAAAAAATGAATGTATTTCAATAAGCCTAGTGTACGTCATTGGGATGCTGCATTTTTTTTGCACATAAACATAGCAAAAATGCCTGTAAATGCAACTCAGTGAAATAAAAAAATATATTGTAAAGAGCTGCACAGAACTGTTGGCGCTATCAAAATCCTGAATAAAACAATAAATGCCACTTAACAGCAAATGCATTACAAACACATGTAAACACACGTGTAAAACTGCCCACTGATTGTGAGGATTGTGGTATAAAGGAGCCCTAATGGGTCAAATTCAGTAGCCGTACTGCCCACTAAATGTGATGGGATTTTTTTTTTTTTTTTTTTGTCACACATCGTGGCCACAACATGTGTACAGTCCTGAGTGACAGTCTCTCTTTAGGTGTGTAGTCGGGTGCTAAAACTGCAGCTCAGCCACCTGCTTTTACCACCCCCAGGCAGCATATCTGAACAAGCCCTAAGGACTAATGTCACACGGAGGATTTTTTTTCACAGGGATTAATGACTGCTACAGCATGCGAATACCAATATTAACAGCGATCTGTAGCGAACAATTGAATCATTGGTGACTGTCAAACTCTCCCATGTAAGTGAATGGTCGCTGTTGCGGCACGGTTCTACAATGTAAAATTGCCAATTGGCAATAAAAAAAAGCAACAAAATGACCGTCCTCAGGAGGTGGCAGTATCACCCTCTAAGCTCATTTCACTGCCCTCTGCAAAGCGATCCACTGCGATGGGATATGGGGCAGTAAATGATACCACTAGTGTGAAAGGAGCCTAAGAGCGATTTTGCTGCCAAGCTGAAATATGGATACGTTGTCATTGCTGAGCGATAGAACGATAAATTGCTTTAAAAGGAAAGGTTACCTGTCTAACAGTTCCTTCTCGCTGGAATCTTGTCCTGTGTGCCAGTCTTTGGGCATTCTTATTGGCCGGAGCAGGATGACGTCAATCCTGTGCAGGCGCAGAAGGCTGTCATCCCAGAAATAAGAGCCCGGCCCGGTGCTGTAAGCTGCTGATGCACGGCTCAGTTGGCAGCACTGGAGAAGACAGCGAGCAGGCAGGACAGTGCATGACTCTTCTCCAAATAAAGCCCTGCCTGCTCGCTCTTTTTTACTGTGGAACTTCAGTTCTACTTTAAAGTGGTTCTAAACCCTCACATATACTCAAGTGATAAACAGAGATGAAACAAATCCTCCTACATAAGTTGTATCGGTTTATCTGCAGTCTTCTCTTCTTTACAGCCAAAGTCCAGAATTTATAAAGCTTGTGTGAGCTGTCAAAAAAAAAGGGAGGCAGAGAGCTGAAATTATACTCTGCACAGCTCAGTGAAGAGCTGTGAGAGCTGATTGGAGGGAAGGAACACACCCCACTCCACACAACATGCAGGAACAGAGCTGAGGCTGTCAATCACAGGCTGTGTGCTGGAGCTCCTTCCCCATTACCTTTTTTCTCTTGCTGTCAGGAAAACTTGTCAGAAGTGATTCATGCTGATAGCAGAGGAAGGAAGCAGCAGGCAAAAATGATGCGCCAACCGCCTTCCGGCCCTTTAAGAGTTGTAAAAGCCGAGAGGCGGAGGTGGGCGTTCGGATCATGTGACCGCTGTGATTGGCTGTCACAGCAGTCACATGATCAGAAAGCTCCGGAGTGCACATATACATCGGGAGCTTACGATCTTTGCTAGCTACTGTGCTAGGAGCATGCAGGGAGCACGTTCTCAGCACGGTAAGTTATGTAGACAGGTCCGCATATATACGTACTGTCGGCACCAGGGGATTAAGGCTGATGGCATGTGGGCAACTCTGCTGATAGCAATCCCACCACTGACAATTTGTGAAAATCAGCAGGGGCAAGTTCACTAAGAGACCGCCTGTTTTGTCTCTATGGAATCATTCCTTCTGTAGCTGAGGCAGCGAGGTGTCACTGTTATCACTGGCGATCAAAATTTAGCAGCATTTGGGCCAGGGACAGAGGCTGCTGGTGGAATCTTTTCATTAGCGATCCAGCCAAGGGCAACTTGTCCCCTGTGTCGTCTGCTTCAGCAGGAGTATGCCGTTCCTTCAGAGTTCTGTGCCCTGGCCGTAGCTCCCATGTACATGTGCCGGAATGACGTAATCACATAGCCCCCAACTTTCCCTGATTTTAACTAATATTTTTTTTTGTATAATTCTCCTTTAAGGGGTCATGGTAAGGGTGTGTCCTATGCCTAATAGGTGTCTCTCATTTCCATCTCAAAAAGTTGGGAGGCATTTAATCGAGGCTCAGCCATTCAAACGGCTGGAGCCCGTACACCCGGAAGGAAGACCCAGTGAAGAAGGAAGCCCCAGTAGCACAGCGTGCCTCTGGAGGGCTTCATTTTAAAGCAAGTCTCTCATAGTGTGCTAGTACACAGTGCACCCTAGCACATTATGACTACTTTGCAGCAGGGTTTTTTTTCTCAGAAAAGGTGCAGGAACTCTCCCTCCCCGGCCAACTTTCCGCCCCCAACCACGCCCAAACTCCACCCCCAACCATGCCTTCCTTAGGGTAGAGAAGTACAGCGGCACCAAATAATGGTAATAAGTAGAAATCCCCCTTTCTTCACAAATCTCCCCCTTTCCCAGCTCTCCTCTCTGCACAAATCCCCCCCTTGCCCAGCTCTCCTCTCTGCACAAATCCCCACCTTTCCCAGCTCTCCTCTCTGCACAAATCCCCCCCCCCCCACCTTGCCCAGCTCTCCTCTCTGCACAAATCCCCACCTTGCCCAGCTCTCCTCTCTACACAAATCCCCCTCTTTCCCAGCTCTCCTCTCTGCACAAATCCCCCCTCTCCCAGCTCTCCTCTCTGCAGAAATCCCCCCCCTTTCCCAGCTCTCCTCTCTGCAGAAATCCCCCCCTTTCCCAGCTCTCCTCTCTGCAGAAATCCCCCCCTTTCCCAGCTCTCCTCTCTGCAGAAATCCCCCCTTTCCCAGCTCTCCTCTCTGCACAAATCCCCCCTTTCCCAGCTCTCCTCTCTGCACAAATCCCCCCCTTTCCCGGCTCTCTTCTCTGCACAAATCCCCCCCTCTCCCAGCTCTCCTCTCTGCACAAATCCCCCCCTTTCCCGGCTCTCCTCTCTGCACAAACCCCCCCTTTCCCAGCTCTCCTCTCTGCACAAATCCCCCCTCTCCCAGCTCTCCTCTCTGCACAAATCCCTGTCCCTTTCCCAGCTCTCCTCTCTGCACAAATCCCCCCCTTTCCCAGCTCTCCTCTCTGCACAAATCCCCCCCCCTTTCCCAGCTCTCCTCTCTGCACAAATCCCCCCCCCCTGTCCCAGCTCTCCTCTCTGCACAAATCTCCCCCTTTCCCAGCTTTCCTCTCTGCACAAATCTCCCCCTTTCCCAGCTCTCCTCTCTGCACAAATCTCCTCCTTTCCCAGTTTTCCTCTCTGCACAAATCTCCCCATTTCCCAGCTCTCCTTTCTGCACAAACCCCCCCTTTCCCAGCTCTCCTCTCTGCACAAATCCCCCCCTTGCCCAGCTCTCCTCTTTGCACAAATCTCCCCCTTTCCCAGCTCTCCTCTCTGCACAAATCGCCCAATTTCCCAGCTCTCCTCTCTGCACAAACCCCCCCCCCATTCCCAGCTCTCCTCTCTGCACAAATCCCCTCCCTTTCCCAGCTCTCCTCTCTGCACAAATCCCCCCTTTCCCAGCTCTCCTCTCTGCACAAATCCCCCCTTTCCCAGCTCTCCTCTCTGCAGAAATCTCCCCCTTTTCCAGCTCTCCTCTCTCTGTACAAATCCCCCCCTTTCCCAGCTCTCCTCTCTGCACAAATCCCCCCCCCCTCCCAGCTCTCCTCTCTGCACAAATTCCCCCCTTTCCCAGCTCTCCTCTCTGCACAAATCTCCCCCTTTCCCAGCTCTCCTCTCTGCACAAATATCCCCCTTTCCCAGCTCTTCTCTCTGCACAAATATCCCCATTTCCCAGCTCTCCTCTCTGCACAAATCCCCCCTTTCCTAGGTCTCCTCTCTGCACAAATCACCCCCTTTCCCAGCTCTCCTATCTGCACAAATCTCCCCCTTTCCCAGTTCTCCTCTCTGCACAAATCTCCCCCTTTCCCAGCTCTCCTCTGCACAAATCTCCCCCTTTCCCAGTTCTCCTCTCTGCACAAATCTCCCCATTTCCCAGCTCTCCTCTCTGCACAAATCTCCCCCTTTCCCAGTTCTCCTCTCTGCACAAATCTCCCCATTTCCCAGCTCTCCTCAGCACAAATCTCCCCCTTTCCCAGTTCTCCTCTCTGCACAAATCTCCCCCTTTCCCAGCTCTCTTCTTTGCACAAATCTCCCCCATCCTGCTCTCCTCTCTGCTAAATTTGCCCCCAGCTCCCCTATCTGCATAAATCCCCCCTCACCACACACTTTCCCAGTTCTCCCCTCTGCAAAATCCCCCCCAGTTTCCCTCTCTGCTTGATTCCCCACCCCCCAGTTCTCCTCCCTACTAACCCCCCAGCTCTCCTCTCTGCTAAAATTTCCCTCCAGCTCTCTTCATCTTCATTGCATAGATCTACCCCCCCCCAGTTCTCCTCTTTACAAATTCCATGTTCACTCTCCCAAAAGCTCTTCCCCTCCCCCCTTTCACAGCCCCCTTACCTCCTCCTCTGGAAAGCAGCCACTGCTCTATGGTATGCACAAACGCTTTTCTTTCAAACTAGTCACAGTAAAGTGATGATCTGAGAGCTCCGCCCATCGGAACTGTCAGTGTAGCTGTGGAGGCGGCAGGTGGGGATGGAAGCTGCCTCTTGGATGGCCACTAGGAGCTGCAGTGCTGTGACCCGACCCGATTGAGGGGTCACCATATTTGACGGAACACAGGACTCACATGGGCTAGCACAGAGAAGCCATTAGAGGAAATAAGTTATGCAGAAAACTTCCTCTACCGCCAATTGTGTTACATGACATGTCGGAGCAGAGAGGGCTGCCATAGGTGCCGGAACTGTGTTCCGCCGCGTTCCGGCAGAAAAAAAGCCCTGCCTTGCAGGGGGATTTATTTTTATCTTTTTACTACCACTTCAAATACACTTTGGGGTCTAAAACATTTTTTATGCAGATGTGACAAATATTTGCAGAATTAGGGCAAACATTGCTGTATTTCCTCCAACATGTGTGATTCCCATATCATCAGCACCATCTAGTGGTCATAATGTGTTGTGCCCCCCCCCAGAAATACTTCAACCTGGAAAAAACACACATATATATATATAATATATATATATATATATACACATACACACAGTTGTGCTCATAAGTTTACATACCCTGGCAGAATTTATGATTTCTTGGCAATTTTTTAGAGATATACACAAAAACATTTCTTGCACTCATGGTTAGTGTTTGGCTGAAGCCATTTATTATAAATCAACTGTGCTTACTCTTTTTAAATCATAATGACAACAGAAACTACCCAAATGACCCTGATTAAAAGTTTACATACCCTGGTGATGGTGTGGCTATTTCAAGATGCACAATAAGGTGGCACTTGAAGAAAGATGGGCTGCATGGTCTAGTCGCCCCGAGACAGCAGCTTAAGGTGAAAAACCTTGAGGGTTTACAACCCCTTTAATACCATAAATATTACCACTCCAGCAGCAGTGGTAGAGAAATGCTTAAATAATGCCTTACAATTTAACTACACCCATTCGATTTTAGACGACTAAAATGTACTGGAGATTTTGGTTGAGTAAATATGACTAAAACACTTGCAGAAGACTAAAATGGGACTAAAACTAAATTGAAATTTGCTGCCAAAATGAACACTGATCTGAAGAAAGCAAGCCTACAAAAAAAAAAAGAAAACAAATACATCCATCACATCTAAGAGTGGGTAATAAGTGTTTGCTTTTGGGTTTAATAGTTAAAATGGTATTAAACCCTTCCCTATACCCAGTGTAGTGACTGACCTCAGGTGATACACAGAGATGAAACAAATCTCCCTACAAGTTGTACCTTTTTATCTGCAGTCATCTCTTCTCTACATCTGTTCGAAGTGCCGAGAGCTGAAGTTACACTCTACGGCAGGGGTCTTCAAGCTACGGCCCTCCAGTTGTTCAGGAACTACAATTCCCATCATGCCTAGTCATGTCTGTGAATGTCAGAGTTTTACAATGCCTCATGGGACGTGTAGTTCTGCAACAGCTGGAGGGCCGTAGTTTGAGAATCCCTGCTCTACGGAGTTCAGTGAGGAGAGCTCTGAGAGCTGATTGGAGGGAAGGGAATGGACACCCCCCCCCTTCCTCCCCCTTTCACACAGCACACAGGAACAGAGCTGAGGCTGTCAATCAGCTGGAGGCCCCTCCCTTGTCACCTTTTTTCTCTTGGTGTCAGGAAAACTTGTAAGAAGTGGCTCATGCTGATAGCAGAGGAAGCAAGCAGCAGACAGAAATGACACTTAGTGCTCTGGATTGAGACAAGTACACATTATAGAAGGATAAGCTTTGTTCATATTTCATGTCTGAGGTTTACATCCACTTTAATGGGCCCGCAACACGCCAGTTCTTCCTTGTTAGAGTAAAAAGGTGATATATCACCCCCTCACCGCCTGTCAAATACCCTCTGAAAGGTGATCCACCATGGGCTGCTTTTCAGAGGGGTGGCTGGGCCTTCTGCGTGTGATGGTAACATTCTGACCATTAGTGTAAGGCGGGAAATTCTTTCCACAAATAAACTGGTGTTAGCAGAAGTTCTCTGGGACCAGAATGTTGTTTTAGGTGTAAAAATGCAGAGAAAGGCAGCTGTGGGGGTTCTCTGTGTACATCACTCATCCTCTATTATAAGAGATGTGGGGCTGTCTGGCTGGAAGATGTTCTCAGTTATGATATGATGATAGTACAGGGATGATATATAGGAAGAAATATACATTGTATTACTCACCCCTGGTCAGGAGGGATCACACCTGTACAAGGTCTTCTGCACTCTGTGTATTCATCACTCTGCTTGTTACCTGGAGACCAGAAACAAATCTCTCTACTCCGCCCACCTCCACCAATCCCTGCTGCCAACTCCGCCCTCCACCAATCACTTCTGTCCAACTCCGCCCTCCACCAATCACTGCTGTCCAAACTCCGCCCTCCACCAATCCCTGCTGTCCAAACTCCGCCCTCCACCAATCACTTCTGTCCAAACTCCGCCCTCCACCAATCCCTGCTGTCCAAACCCAGCCCTCCACCAATCCCTGCTGTCCAAACGCCGCCCTCCACCAATCCTTGCCGTCCAAACTCCGCCCTCCACCAATCACTTCTGTTTAACTCCGCCCTCCACCAATCACTTCTGTCCAAACTTCGCCCTCCACCAATCCCTGCTGTCCACCTCCGCTCACCACCAATCACTGCTGTCCAACTCCGCCCTACACCAATCACTGCTGTCCAACTCCATTTCCACCAATGATTTCTCGTCAACCTCCGTTCCACCTAATTCTTTCTCCCCCTCCCACCCACACTCGGTAGACAGAAGGCACACCGTTATACCCTTATAATGTATGTACAATGATATCAATCACATTTCTATCATTTAGAACGAAAGAGTCATTTACAGAGCCCCTCCTCCAGCGAGCTTCTCTTTACCACCCGAGCATGCGCAGACGCATAACACGGCGGGCACGCTAACAGATATCTCTTGAGCATGCGCAGACGCATAACACGGTGGGCACGCTAATAGATATCTCTTGAGCATGCGCGAATGCAGTGCGCACGCAGGAAAGCGCGTCTCTGCGTTTGGTAACGCGTTACGTCACGCGTATACACCCACCAGCGTGCCGGGGGGGAAACAGACTCTTTGGGTGTAGTAAGATGGCCGCCGCCACACACTGACTATTGGTTAGTCATAGAAAGTGGGGCGGTGCTTGCCTGCGGAGGCGGCAGAGGGGTGACGTGTCTGTCCAGAGCGGAAGAGACTCTACAGAGAGGTACAAGACAGACCTTATATAAGAGCCGGACACCGGGGAGAGGTAATGATAGACTGAGCTATGGAGGGGGACAGGTAATGATAGACTGAGCTATGGAGGGGGACAGGTAATGATAGACTGAGATATGGAGGGGGACAGGTAATGATAGACTGAGCTATGGAGGGGGACAGGTAATGACATGTCTGTGTGGGGCTCACACTATGAGAGGACCCCCATAATGAAGACGTGTAGAAATGTATGACTTGTCTATGGCGGATTTCCGGGTGGTAGGTGAGTGTGCCTAGGCATGGCTGTGTATTCAGGTCTCAGGCACAGCTCCCTATGGCTGCTGTAATCAGTGCCCAACACTGGGGGGCGATGTGGAGTAGTGGGCAGGTAAGGTGCGCCCTCTATCTGCATGAAATGGTCACTAGACCAATCAGCTGCAGCCGTATGAATTCCCCTGCCCCCTGCAATCATGTGTGACAAAAAGGGATGGTGGTGACCTCATTGATCTAATATGGACCAATTCAATTAAAGCAAACTAAAGATAACAGAAGGGGTGGGTTATAATCATTGTGTCCTTATAGGGAGATTTTCTTTCACTTCCTGTCCCATAGCCAAAACAGGAAGACCTATTCCACATGCCTTGTGCTTATTATAAGAGCCATGTGACCAGCAGCTTTCTCTAAGCCTATAAAATGCCCTTTAGCTCCAGTTTGGAAATATATTGAACACAGATCCCAATGGGAGAGCTGATTGTCACTTTAAACAAGCTGCTAGCAGGCTTCTCCACTTCTCGAAGCCTGCTAGCAGCTTTTTTAAAGTGGCAATCAGCTCTCCCATTGGGATCTGTGTTCAACATTTACCACTAGTGATGGGCTCGGGCGTGTTCTGATCGAGCCCGCCAAGAAGCCGTTACTACACGCCGCCAATCATGGGCAGTGAGGCATTTCCTGACCGGCAGCTGCACACACACGCTGCTTATGATTGGCGGTGTACAGTGAAGGGTTCCTGGCGGGCACCATTAGAACACGTCCGAGCCCATTTACCATTTCCCTACCGTGCAATAGCTGACATTTCTTTGCTACATGTAAACTTTTTTTTTGCTCAAATTACTTAGACTCCACACGAGTAATCATTAATAAAAATCATCTTGATTCAATCCCCACCCCCCCCCCCCCCCCACTTCATCTTCAGCCTGCATTTCCACAGTTTGTGTAAACAGTGCAGAACAGTTCTCTTGCTCGTAGCTGTAAAAAAAAAAACAAAGCACATTGTTACCGTCTGTTCTTTTAGATCAAGGGAATGAACTTTAGTCTGTAAATGAGGGAAGTTTAACCACTTAAAGACTAAACCTTTTTCTGACACTTGTTGCTTAAAATCAGTATTTTTTGCTTGCAAATTACTTAGAACCCCCAAACATTTATATATACACGTGCATAACTATTCACCCCCCTAAAGTTAATACTTTGTAGAGTTACCTTTTGCGGCTATCACAGCTCCAAGTCGCTTTGGATAAGTCTCTATGAGCTTGCCACATCTTACCACTGAGAATTTTTGCCCATTCCACCTTGCAAAACTGCTCCAGCTCCTTCAAGTTGGATGGTTTGCACTTGTGAACAGCAATCTTTAAAGTGGTGTTCCACCCAAAAAAACAAAAATGCATGAAAATTCCTACAAAAAAATAAAAAAAAAAAACATTTGGATATATATATATATTTTTTTTTTTACTCACCTCTAAATGCCTGTTGCTAGGGGGTCCCTCGTAGTCTGCCTCCTTCAGTGCCTGGGCTGGTGACATCACTTCCCCCTCGGCACAGGAAGGGCTCAGCTCTGCTCCCTCCCCCTTGTCAATCATCTGGGACCCATTACAGGTCCCAGGTGACTGAGCAGCCAATCGCGGCGCTGCTCGCGCATGCGCAGTGGGTGCCCGGCTGTGAAGCCACAGCCCGGCGCCCGCAGTTGCAATGCCGGCGCCGCCAAACGGAGGGGGAGATGAGCGGGGCTTCGATCCCCCGCATCGCTGGACCCTGGGACAGGTAAGTGTCCAATTAAAAGTCAGCAGCTGCAGTATTTGTAGCTGCTGACTTAATTTTTTTTTTTTTTTTTATGGACCCTCCTCTTTAAGTCTGACCACAGATTTTCTATTAGATTGAGGTCGGGGCTTTGACTAGGTCATTCCAGTACATTTACATGTTTCCCCTTAAACCACTCAAATGTTGCTTTAGCAGTGTGTTTGGGGTCATTTTCCTGCTGGAATGTGAACCTCCATCCTAGCCTCAAATCACACACAGAGTGGTACAGGTTTTGCTCAAGAATATCCCTGTATTTAGCACCATCCATCTTTCCCTCAACTCTGACCAGTTTTCCAACTGCTGAAAAACATCCCCACAGCATGATGCTGCCACCACCATGTTTCACAGTGGGGATGGTGTTCTTTGGGTGATGTGATGTGTTGGGTTTGATCCAGACATGGCGTTTTCTTTGGCCAAACAGTTAAATTTTAGTCTCATCAGACCAGAGCACCTTCCTCCATACATTTTGGGAGTCTCCCACATGCCTTTTCCCAAACTCAAAACGTGCCATTTTGTTTTTTGCTGAAAGTAATGTCTTTCTTCTGGCCACTCTGCTATAAAGCCCAACTCTATGGAGCGTACGGCTTATTGTCGTCCTATGTACAGATACTCCAGTCTCTGCTGTGGAACTCTGCAGCTCCTCCAGGGTTACCTTAGGTCTCTGTGCTGCCTCTCTGATTAACCACTTCCCGACCGCCGCACGCCGATGTACGTCCTAAGTTTGAACGGGGATATCGTTGTTATGGCAGCAGCTAGCTGCCATAACCCCGGTATCCCCGTTTTCGTGCGGCGGCCGGCTTTCAGATAAGAGTGGTCCCTGCGGCGGATTCGCCGCGAGATCACTTTTATCGGTGGCGGGAGAGGGCCCCCCCCCCTCCCGCCGCGATCCGGTGCCCTCCGCCGCTTACCGGAGCCGTCGGTAGCGGCGGAGGCGATCGCGTCCTTCTCCCTTCTGTGCCTGGAGACAAGTGAGGCTAAGATGGCGCTCACTCGTCTCCATGACACTGCTGGGCGGAAGCGACGTCAAAACGTCACTTTCGTCCACGCCTCTTAAAGGCATATTTTTTCAAATGTCATTTTTCTAAATGACTTTTTTTTTTTTTTTATTGCATTTTAGTGTAAATATGAGATCTGAGGTCTTTTTGACCCCAGATCTCATATTTAAGAGGTCCTGCCATGCTTTTTTCTATTACAAGGGATGTTTACATTCCTTGTAATAGGAATAAAAGTGACACAATTTTTTTTTTTTTTTTTAAACAGTGTAAAAATAAATAAAATATTGTAAAATAAATAATAAAAATAAAAAAAAAATTTTTAAAACCCCCCTGTGCCGACGAGCTCGCGCGCAGAAGCGAACGCATACGCGAGTAGCGCCCGCATATGAAAACGGTGGTCAAACCACACATGTGAGGTATCACAGCGATCGGTAGAGCGAGAGCAATAATTCTAGCCCTAGACCTCCTCTGTAGCGCAAAATATGCAACCTGTAGAATTTTTTAAACGTCGCCTATGGAGATTTTTGAGGGTAAAAGTTTGACGCCATTCCACGAGCGGGCGCAATTTTCAAGCATGACATGTTGGGTATCAATTTACTTGCCGTAACATTATATTTCACAATATTAAAAAAAATTGGGCTAACTTTACTGTTGTCTTATTTTTTTATTCAAAAAAGTGAATTTTTTCCAAAAAAAGTGCGCTTTTAAGACCGCTGCGCAAATACGGTGCAAAAAAAAGTATTGCAATGACCGCCATTGTATTCTCTAGGGTGTTAGAAGAAAAACCATATATAATGTTTGGGGGTTCTAAGTAATTTTCTAGCAGAAAAACCTGTTTTAAACATGTAAACACCTAAAATCCAAAACGAGGCTGGTCTTAAAGTGGTTAATGCCCTCCTTGCCCGGTCTGTGAGTTTTGGTGTGCGGCCGTCTCTTGGCAGGTTTGCTGTTCTGCCATGTTCTTTCCATTTGGTTATGGTAGATTTGATGGTGCTCCTAGGGATCATCAAAGATTTGGATATTTTTTTATAACCTAACCCTGATTTGTACTTCTCAACAACATTGTCTCTTACTTGTTTGGAGAGTTCCTTGGTCTTCATGGCAGTGTTTGGTTAGTGGTGCCTCTTGCTTAGGTGTTGAGGCCTCTGGGGCCTTTCAAAAAGGTGTATATATAATGACAGATCATGTGACACTTAGATTGCACACAGGTGGACATCATTTCACGAATTATGTGACTTCTGAAGGTAATTGGTTGCACCAGAGCATTTTATGGGATTCATAACAAAGGGGGTGAATACATACGCACATGCCAATTATCAGTTTTTTATTTCTGAAAAATAGTTTTATGTATATATTTTTCTAATTTTACTTCAACAACTTAGACTATTGTGTTCTGATCCATCACATAGAATTCAAATGAAAAAAATAAAGAACTAAAGGCTGTAATATAACAAAATAGGTAAAAGGCCAAAGGGGGTGAATACTTTTGCAAGGCACTGTATATTGATTGCGCAAAAGTTCTAGCGTCTACAAAATAGGGCATAGATTTATGGCATTTTTATTATAATTTGTTTTATTAGTAATGGCGGCGATCTGCAATTTTTTTTTATTATTTTTTTTTTATCGTGACTGCGACATTGCGGCGGACACTTTTGACGCATTTTTGGGACCAGAGACATTTATACAGCGATCAGTGCTATAAAAATGCACTGATTACTGTGTAAATGACACTGTCAGGGAAGGGGTTAACACTAGGGGGCGATCAAGGGGTTAACTGTGTTCCCTCAGTGTGTTCTAACTGTAGGGGGGATGGGCTCACTAGAACATGACAGAGATAGCTGCTCCCGATCACTGGCAGCAGTAGATCTCTGTCATGTCACTAGGCAGAACAGAGAAATGCCTTGTTTACATAGGCATCTCCCCGTTCTGCCTCTCCGTGTCACGATCGCGGGCCGCCGGCGGACATGGAGTCCGCGGGACCCACGGGCATGCCCACTAGCCCGAAATTTAAAGGGGACGTACAGAGACGCTCATTTGTGCATCCGTGCCATTGTGCCAACGTATATCGTCGTGCCCTGGACGGCAAGCGGTTAAAAGCCTTTATAACAATATTTTTTACTTTCTGCTATAAAACATATCCAATAAAAAAAAATTTTAAAACAATTTTTTTTTTCATAAATTCAGGCCAGTATGAACTCTGCTACATGTTTTTGGGAAAAGAAATCCCACTAAGCGTATATTGATTGTAGACGCTATAACTTTGCCTAAACCATACTATGGGATATTTTTTTATTTCATTTTGTTTTTACTAGTAATGGCGGTGATCAGTGACTGCGATATTGTGATGAACTGTCTGACACTCAGTGACACTTTTTGGGAACCAGTGACACTAATACAGTGATCAGTGCTAAAAAATATGCACTGTCACTGTACTAATGACACTGAGGGAAGGGGTTAACATCTAGGGTGATCAAGGGGTAAAATGTGTGCCTAGCCAGTGTTTATGTGTACACATAAAGTAATTGATTTTATTCCCTGCTCTACAGGGAAAAGTAAATCAATTCCTTCCCCACTGACAGGACAGGGATCTGCCTTGTTTACATAGGCAGAGCCTTCTCCTGTGTGTGTTAGGGATGATCGGCGGGTGCTGGCGGTAATCTATTGGCCGGCATCTGCTGTGCTCAATCACAGCAGAACCCGGTGGCACGTATGTGACCTGGTGCAGCAGGGCCGCTTTGCTTCAAGTGGCAATCCCATTAGGATCTGTGTTCAACATTTACAAACTGCAGCTGGATGGTACTTTTTAAAGTGACTGTAAAGGCAGATTTATTTTAAAATAACAAACATGTCATACTTACCTCCCCCCATCGCCACACTCTCCAAAACTAGATAAACTATGGATAAAAACAACCTGTGCAGCTCTGACCTAAGCCTGGTGCACACTAATGCCCCGTAACAGTCGGATTTTCCGTCGCACAACAAAATCCGTTTGCGTAAATTCCGATTGTGTGTACACAATTCCGACGCACAAAGTTCCACGCATGCTCGGAATCAAGCAGAAGAGCAGCACTGGCTATTGAACTCCTTTTTTTTCTCGGCTCATCGTACGTGTTGTACGTCACCGCGTTCTTGACGTTCGGAATTTCCGACCAACTTTCTGTGACCGTGTGTATGCAAGACGAGTTTGAGCCAACATCCGTCGGGGAAAAAAAACATGGATTTTGTTGTCGGAATGTGCGATCGTGTGTACGAGGCATAGCATTTTTTTTTTGTTGCACGAAAAACTGACAGCTCCAGTTGGTGCCGCTGTACTAACCGTCCGACATTAGTAAAGCGATCTCTCCCGCTGAGCTGTTGTGTTCTGACCCCCCCCCCTCCCTCCGCCAGAACACTCCGATCAGCGCTTCCTGGCATTAGCTGAGCGCGCTCACTAGGAGTCAGTCGGCTGTTGGTTTTTCAGCATGCTCGTCCGACAGAAGCCAGCTAAATGGCCAGCTGGACATGCACACGGGCTGAATATTGAACGTTTTTATTTATTTATTTTTTTGAACCATCAAATGTCTCCTGACAATCGCCCTGTGTGTACCTGGCTTAGAGTGATTGTAAAGTCTCATTTAAAAAAATTAAAATAAAATAAACATGTTATACTTACTGCTCTGTTGCACAGAGCAGCCCAGATCCTCCTTTTCTCGGGTCCCTCTTCGCTGCTCCGGGCTCCTGCTGAGTTCCCCCTTAGCAAGCAGCTTGCAATGGGGGCACCCGAGCCGAGTCACAGCCAGAGTTAATTTCGTTGACTAAATCAATACTATTTTAGTCGATTGAGATGACTAAAATACGACCTAGGCCCCTTTCACACTTGTGCGACTTGGGACTGCAAAGTCGCATGACAAGTCGTTCCCCATGATTTCCAATGAGTACCATTCATATTTGTGCGACTTCAAAGTAGTCCCTGTACTACTTTAGTGTGACTTTGATGCGAGTCGAGGTCCACAGACCTCAAGTGTACACAGGCATTCCCTAAAATCGCGCTCGTAAAATCGAGTCGCAGCAGTGTGGAAGGGGCCTAAAAGGTAAATGGCATTATAGTCAGAAGAGTATAACTAAAGCTAAATTGAAATTTGACGTCAAAATTAACACTGGTCTGTAGTGCATGTTCAAACCTTAAAGCGGAACATCAGTAATTTTTTTATCTTTCCATCTATTAAATCTTCTGCCCTTGTTGTTTTAACTTTGGGTAGTAAAACTTTTCTTTTCTGCCAGTAAATCCCTTATACAGCCCACTTCCTGTTTCTTGTCTGGTCATTAGCCTTATGACATCATGCACAGCTCTCAACCTTGTGAGAGTTTGCCAGGAAGGGAGGGGTGATGAGTCCTGCAGAGCTGGAGGTGTGCCTGTGTGTGTCTGTGTAAATCCAGGAAGTGAACAGGCAGCAGCTTCAGCTGCCCACACATAAAATGGATGCAGCCAGACTCATCTGAGGGAGATTTCTGCAGCATATTTGGCAAGTACAGAATCACAGTATATATAAAATAATATGCAAAGTGGTTGGAGGGAAGCTTCAGAATGACAAAGATGTTTTTATTACAAGTTATGTGAGCAGACTGCAGTTCCTCTTTAATTCCATAAATAATATTAGATTTTTCAATCCAGCAGTATATAATGAGTTTGGAAATTGTGGAGAAATGCTTAAATTATGCATTACAATTTAACTACTCATTAGATTTTAGACGACTAAAATGAGTGTTAGTCAACTAAAATGTATTGGAGATTTAGTCGACTAAAACTAAAACAGTTGCAGAAGACTAAAATGGCATTTTAGTTAAGACAAAATCAAAATTTTCTGTCAAAATTGACACTGGTCACAGCTCCATGTGTCCATTTAGACACGGAGCCCCACCCCAGCCCGCCCCCTCTCTTCTGATTGGCTAACTGACTTTGACAGCCACGGGAGCCAATGGCGCCACTGCTGACTCCTCTAATCAGGAGGAGAGTCCCGGATGGCTAAGACACTCGTGGACATCGCTAGACAGAGATGGGGTTCAGGTAAGTGATTAGGCGGTACTGGGGAGGCTGCTACACACAGAAGATATTTTAACTTAATGCATAAAATGCATTATGATAAAAACCTTCTGCCTTTACAACCCCTTTAAAGTTGAATAATGCCCTTGCTATAGGTGTAGACCATTTATGTACCTCATGAAGCCTGACTGGAATACTCCCAGGATGTTTCTAAGAGAGGCCTAGTTGTTGCTGCTCACCTCCACCATCCCAGGAGCGAGCTCTTTCTCTGATTCAAAGCCCATTCATGTGCTCTCTCTTCTCTGATACAGTAGCTCTGCAAGGTCAGTGTTTGGGAGCTTTATCCTGTGATGATGGAGGTGACCAGTAATGAGTAGGCCTCACTTGGGAACCTTCTAGGATCTTTCTGGGAGTATTCCAGATCCTTTTAGTTTTTATTTTATGGCAAGTTTATGTTGAAGTAACAACAAAAACCTCTGCGGCGGTGTCTTTCACCGGCACTGAAGAGAGGAGGTGATCTCTGGAGATGGATGGGTTACACAAAGGCTTTGGTGATGTGTGCAGAATGGACTGATGACACTTCTGTCTCTCTGTAGGATGATCACAGACGTACAACTTGCCATATTCGCCAACATGCTGGGGGTCTCCCTCTTCCTGCTGGTGGTCTTGTATCACTACGTGGCGGTCAATAACCCCAAGAAACAGGAATGAGCGGCTGGTGTCTGCATGCCGAATTGGGTAAGAGATGTGTGTATATGGGTTGTATTTTGTGTCAGATGTGCCTAAGAGCAATCACAAAGGATCACAGGACAGCTATGATGAACGAATCAAATGGTTTTTAAAAATCACTGAATTTTTTTTTTTCTTGATTTGGAAGACCATCCATAAAATGTTTGGAAAAATTCAGCATATCTCATGCAGTAAAAACACATTTACCATGTGGTCTCTTAAACCACCTCAATCCCAGTCAATTTCACTCCCTTCCTGCCCAGGGCAATTTTCAGCTATTAGCGCTCTCACACTTTGACAATTGCATGGTAATGCATCACTGTACCCAAGTGAAATGTTGATCCTTATTTTTATTTTTTTTAGACAGAACTTTCTTTTGGTAGTATTTAATTACCACTGGATTAATTTTTTTTAAAAAGAAGAAAATAAAAAATTTGAAAAACACATTTTCTTCATTTCTGCGCATAAATAATCTTAAGTTTAGGCCAAAATATATTCTGCTTCATTTCTTTGGTAAAGATAACCCAAATCAGTGTATATTATTTAGTTTGTATGAAAGTTGTAGAGTCTACAAACTATGGTATATATCTGAAAATTGATCCTGATGTACTGATGGCCTATCTCATTTCTTGAGGCCCAATAATGCCAAGAAAGTACAAATATCCCCCAAATGACCCCTTTTGGAAAGTAGACAGTCCAAGGTATTTGGTAAGAGGCATGGTGTGTTTTTTCAAGTTGTAGTTTGTCACAATTTTTTAAAAAATTTTTTTTTTGCTTTAATTTGCTGTTCATGGCAGCCAATCGGCTTCCATCTTCAGCTTGTTTAAGCTTTGAAAATAAAACCTGGAAGCTGATTGGTTGCTACAGTGAGGGGAAAAGGGTATTTGATCCCCCTGCTGATTTTGTATGTTTGCCCACCGACAAATGATCAGTTAAAGGCTGACAGGAATGTAGTTTAGAACTCTGGGCCTTATTTCTTTCTATAATGACCATTAAGGAAACAACCTATAGCCACTATCAATATCCTATAACCCTATCGAACAATACGAGCAAATATATGTACTCTGGACACCTGTATTAAAACGTGGAATTGTAAATTACCAATTAAGTTGAGGCAATTATAAACACTGTAATCAGAGAGTCAGCTCTTTTTTGGTTTGTTTTTTATTTTATTTTTTTTGTTCGACACGTTCCGTCAGGAAAAAACTAAAAGTAGGTATACTCTTCACACGTTAACTACACCAACATATTGGTTATTATGTTTGACAAGCTATGTCTTGTGCATTCATCTCTAACGAAATTCAGCCCTTTTTTGTTTCTGTCCTGTTCTGTATGCACCATTTTATAAACAATTAAACACTTAAAAAAAAAGAAGAAATGATCAGCCTATAATTTTAATGGTAGGTTTATTTTAACAGTGAGAGACTAACAACAAAAATATCCAGGAAAACGCATTTCAAAAAAGTTATAAATTGATTTGCTTTTTAATGAGTGAAATAAGTATTGGACCCCTTTGCAAAACCCATGACTTAGTACTTGGTGGCAAAACCCTTGTTGGCAATCAGAGGTCAGACATTTCTTGTAGATGACCACCAGGTTTGCACACATCTGAGGAGGGATTTTGTCCCACTCCTCTTAGCAGATCCTCTCCAAGTCATTAAGGTTTCGAGGCTGACGTTTGGTAACGCAAACCTTCAGCTCCCTTCACATATTTTTTTATGGGATTATTTCTGGAGATTGGCTAGGCCACTCCAGGGCCTTAACATGCTTCTTCTTGAGCCACCTCTTTTGTTGCCTTGGCTGTGTGTTTTGGGTCATTGTCATGCTGGAATACCCATCTACGACCCATTTTCAATGCCTTGGCTGAGGGAAGGAGGTTCTCACGAAAGATTTAATGGTACATGGCTCCGTCCATCGCCCCTTTGATGCGGTGAAGTTGTCCTGTCCTAACCCCTTAGCAGAAAAACAGCCCCAAAGCATAATGTTTCCATCTCCATGTTTTGACGGTGGGGGTGGTGTTCTTGGGGTCATAGGCAGCATTCCTCCTCCAAACACGGCGAGTTGAGTTGATGCCAAAGAGCTCGGTTTTGGTCTCATCTGACCACAACAGTTTCACCCAGTTCCTAACTGAATCATTCAGATGTTCATTAGAAAACTTCAGACGGGCCTGTACATGTGTGTTCTTGAGCAGGGGGACCTTGTGGGCGCTGCAAGATTTCAGTCCTCCATGGCGTAGTGTTACTAATTGTTTTCTTGGTGACTATGGTCCCAGCTGCCTTGAGATCATTAACAAGATTCTCCTGTGTAGTTCTGGGCCGATCCCTCACTGTTCTCATGATCATTGAAACTCCATGAGGTGAGATCTTGCATGGAGCCCCAGACTGAGGGAGATTGACAGTTACTTTGTGTTTCTTCGATTTTGCGAATAATCGCACCAACTGTTGTCACCCTCTCACCAAGCTGCTTGCCGATGGTCTTGTAGTCCATTCCAGCCTTGTGTAGGTCTACAATCTTGTCCCTGACATCCTTGGATAGCTCTTTGGTCTTGGCTATGGTGGAGAGATTGGAATCTGAATGCTTCTGTGGACAGATGTCTTTTATACAGTTGACAAGCTGAGATTAGTCTCAGCTCGTTACCTGTATAGAAGTCACCTGGGAGCCAGAAATCTTGCTCCTTGATAGGGGATCAAATTCTTATTTCGCTCATTAAAATGCAAATCAATTTAACTTTTTTGAAATGTGTTTTTCTGGATATTTTTTTTTGTTCTATCTCTCACTGTTAAAATAAACCTACCATTAAAAATATAGACTGATCATTTCTTTGTCAGTGGGCAAACGTACAAAATCAGCAGGGGATTAAATACTTCTCTCCCTCACTATATGCAGAGCTGCAGCAGATTTTGCACTCTCCAGTTTTAGTTAATCAACCCCAATATATCTTTTACTAACTGCTAGAAGACAGTTTATTGGTCCTATAAGTGATAAATCTGTGCTTTCATTTTCCAGGTCTGATGTTTGGCGGTTCTCGTGTGATCACAGCCAGTATGAAGCTCGCATTCCGATGGCATGCATCTGTCTGTACATATCTTCTGTGATGGCGATGTTCGACCATTGTTACCTTGTTTAGATCTGTTTTTGATATGTAGATAGAGAAAATAAAGGTATCCCAATGAGAAGGGATATATTCTCTATACGCCCATTGTCGCCTGCTTTGTAATTCGATCATTGTTCATAGATAAGGTAGTTGTAAATTCAAGCCACACTAAACTTATAATGGCAAAGTGTACCCATTGAATAAGCATACTCTTTATTTAAAAAAAAAAAAAAACCTCACAAATACCTTTTTTTTTTTTTTAATCTTTTTTTTTTTCGTTCTCCGTGGTCACATGACTGCTTATTCAATTTTTTTTCCCCCTCCAGCTCATAGGGTTGGGGGTAGAGTCTCTGAACAACACTTGGCCTCAGTCTGGATTTCAGTTAAGCAGAGGCACTATGTCATCCCAAATAGTCTGGCAGCAGACAGCCCACATCTCTCTCTGCCCGTGCAGTGATAACATTACACAAGCAGAGCCTGCAGAGTTAACAACCTCCCTCTGCTCTAACCTGAGTGGGGGGGGGGGGGGGGGGGTTGCAAAGAAATCAGAGCATGCAGCTCTAGCTCTCATGCACGGCAGAAACAGTCAAAGGGGCTTGCGCCCCTTCGTTACTTTGAGTGAAGAAATGTCATCAGCATACCAAGGATTCCTTAAAAGGGTTCAAAGCTTTATTCACATGGTCACACAGTACACATACGACAACATTTCAAAGCCACGCAAAGGCCCCTTCTTCAGTCAAGTGACACTTCTACGGTTTCCAGCCAGTGGTCATTACAGCACCCGGTATTACAACAGCCATTTCAATGAATGTGTGGGGAATATTGCATTTGGCTTTTTGTTACTAAGGAGCAACCTCTACTCAATTTTTATGTTTAGAAGCGTGGTGCAAGCACGGTGCTTGCATCACTATGTTAATTCTTCCCATTGTTCAAGAAGTCAGTAAGTATGGAACTGTGCTTTGGTTAAAGTGATTGTAAAGAGTGTTATTTTAACCACTTCAGCCCCGGAAGGATTTACCCCCTTCCTGACCAGAGCACTTTTTACAATTTGGCACTGCGCCGCTTTAACTGCTAATTGCGCGGTCATGCAATGCTGTACCCAAACGAAATTTGCGTCCTTTTCTTCCCACAAATAGAGCTTTCTTTTGATGGTATTTGATCACCTCTGCCGTTTTTATTTTTTGCGCTATACACAGAAAAAGACCGAAAATTTTGAAAAAAAAATGATATTTTCTACTTTTTGTTCTAAAAAAAATCCAATAAACTCAATTTTAGTCATACATTTAGGCCAAAATGTATTCGGCCACATGTCTTTGGTAAAAAAATGTCAATAAGTGTATATTTATTGGTTTGCGCAAAAGTTATAGCGCCTACAAACTAGGGTACATTTTCTGGAATTTACACAGCCTTTAATTTATGACTGCCTATGTCGTTTCTTGAGGTGCTAAAATGGCAGGGCAGTACAAAACCCCCACAAATGACCCCATTTTGGAAAGTAGACACCCCAAGGAAATTGCTGAGAGGCATGTTGAGCCCATTGAATATTCATTTTTTTTGTCCCAAGTGATTGAATAATGACAAAAAAAAAAATTACAAAAAGTTGTCACTAAATGATATATTGCTCACACAGGCCATGGGCATATGTGGAATTGCACCCCAAAATACATTTAGCTGCTTCTCCTGAGTATGGGGATACCACATGTGTGGGACTTTTTGGGAGCCTAGCCGCGTACGGGGCCCCGAAACCAATCACTGCCTTCGGGATTTCTAAGGGCGTACATTTTTGATTTTACTCCTCACTACCTATCACAGTTTTGAAGGCCATAAAATGCCCAGATGGCATAAAACCCCCCCAAATGACCCCATTTTGGAAAGTAGACACCCCAAGGAAATTGCTGAGAGGCATGTTGAGCCCATTGAATATTCATTTTTTTTGTCCCAAGTGATTGAATAATGACAAAAAAAAAAATTACAAAAAGTTGTCACTAAATGATATATTGCTCACACAGGCCATGGGCATATGTGGAATTGCACCCCAAAATACATTTAGCTGCTTCTCCTGAGTATGGGGATACCACATGTGTGGGACTTTTTGGGAGCCTAGCCGCGTACGGGGCCCCGAAACCAATCACTGCCTTCGGGATTTCTAAGGGCGTACATTTTTGATTTTACTCCTCACTACCTATCACAGTTTTGAAGGCCATAAAATGCCCAGATGGCATAAAACCCCCCCAAATGACCCCATTTTGGAAAGTAGACACCCCAAGCTATTTGCTGAGAGGCATGGTGAGTATTTTGCAGCTCTCATTTGTTTTTGAAAATAAAGAAAGACGAGAAAAAAATTTTTTTTTTTCAAAACTTTGTGACAAAAAGTGAGGTCTGCAAAATACTCACTATACCTCTCAGCAAATAGCTTGGGGTGTCTACTTTCCAAAATGGGGTCATTTGGGGGTTTTTTTTGCCACCTGGGCATTCCATGGTCTCCGAAACTGTGAGTGAAGAGTGAAATCAAAAATTTACGGCCTTAGAAAGCCTGAAGGCAGTGCTTGGTTTTCGGGGTCCCGTACGCGGCTAGGCTCCCAAAAAGTCCCACACGTGGTATCCCCGTACTCAGGAGAAGCAACAGAATGTATTTTGGGGTGTAATTTCACATATTCCCATGGCATGTTTGAGCAATATATCATTTAGTGACAACTTTGCGCAAAAAAAAATAAAAATAAAAAATTGTCTCTTTCCCGCAACTTGTGTCACAATATAAAATATTCCATGGACTCGACATGCCTCTCAGCAAATAGCTTGGGGTGTCTACTTTCCAAAATGGGGTCATTTGGGGGGGGTTTGAACTGTCCTGGCATTTTATGCACAACATTTAGAAGCTTATGTCACACATCACCCACTCTTCTAACCACTTGAAGACAAAGCCCTTTCTGACACTTTTTGTTTACATGAAAAAGTTATATTTTTTTTTTTGCAAGAAAATTACTTTGAACCCCCAAACATTATATATATTTTTTAAAGCAAATGCCCTACAGATTAAAATGGTGGGTGTTTCATTTTTTTTTTTCACACAGTATTTGCGCAGCGGTTTTTCAAACGCATTTATTGGGGAAAAAACACACTTTTTTAAATTTTAATGCACTAAAACACTATATTGCCCAAATGTTTGATGAAATAAAAAAGATGATCTTAGGCCGAGTACATGGATACCAAACATGACATGCTTTAAAATTGCGCACAAACGTGCAGTGGCGACAAACTAAATACATTTTTAAAAGCCTTTACAGGTTACCACTTTAGATTTACAGAGGAGGTCTACTGCTAAAATTACTGCCCTCGATCTGACGTTCGCGGTGATACCTCACATGCATGGTGCAATTGCTGTTTACATTTGACGCCAGACCGACGCTTGCGTTCGCCTTAGCGCGAGAGCAGGGGGGACAGGGGTGCTTTTTTTTTTTTTCTTTATTATTATTATTTTTTTATCTTATTTTTAAACTGTTCCTTTCATTTTTTTATTTTTTTAAATCATTTTTATTGTTATCTCAGGGAATGTAAATATCCCCTATCATAGCAATAGGTAGTGACAGGTACTCTTTTTTTGAAAAAATTGGGGTCTATTAGACCCTAGATTTCTCCTCTGCCCTCAAAGCATCTGACCACACCAGGATTGGTGTGATAAAATGCTTTCCCAATGGCGCTGTTTACATCCGGCGAAATCTAAGTCATAAAATGCTCGTAGCTTCCGGTTTCTTAGGCCATAGAGATGTTTGGAGCCACTCTGGTCTCTGATCAGCTCTATGGTCAGCTGGCTGAATCACCGGCTGCATTTTCAGGTTCCCTGTTGAGACAGGAGAGCCAGAGAAAAACACGGAAGACGTTGGGGGGGGGGGCATTCCCTCCCACTGCTTGTAAAAGCAGTCTAGAGGCTAATTAGCCGCTAGGATTGCTTTTACATGAAAGCTGACCGCTGGCTGAAAAGAATGATACCAAGATGATACCTAAACCTGCAGGCATCATTCTGGTATAACCACTCAAAGTCGTGAATGGCGTACCTGAAGACAAAAAAATGGTTAACAATAAAGCACAGTAAACGGTAAAGTATAAAAAATTGCATACCTGAAAAGCAAACATGATAAAACATAATAACAATAAAACATTGGGAAAAGAAATAGAGGAAAACCATGCTAGTGTGCAATAGATACTGCCATCATCCTGAATAGTAATTGGAGAAATTGGTATGCAACGGAGTGCATGTGGGGGACGCCCCTTAGGATTTTTAAGGCAGAAAAAGGAGTAAAGAAAGTATTATCCGTAAAAGGCACCAGCAGTGCCAACTTTATTGGTGTACAAAAATGGATTAAAAATGTCCAAAGGGACAAGACAAACATATACAATCAATAATGGGTATCTGTATAAATGACAAAGACAAGTAGAGCATATAGAAATATCACCCAGTGCCAGCAACCCCAGACCATCCACCGAGGTACGGTAGGTCTGGTGGGGGGTAGGCGGCTAATGCATATATCCCAACATGTTTCGGAGAGGACCGTAGTCACACTGGTATACTCCTTCTTCAGGGGAATTGTTTAACATACAGATGGGTGGATGAAAAATGTTGCTTGTCTCTAGAACATAGACATAAACATCAAATGAGTAACATAGCAGAAAACAGAGCCATATACATGGTTTAAGTTATAGCCATTTGTATATCACAAAAATCATCAAAAAATATATAACATGTTACTTACATAATAAAACTCATGTCATAAGAAGAAGAAAAGGCAAAAGAAAGTGTCAATGTGCTGTTTGTGGGGGTCCACGGGTGACAGAGGGGGCCGGTGATGACCCGCAGAGCCGCAGGGGCACCTTCACAAGATACGCCTGATCCACCCTGTAGCAAACAATGTCAGCGTTAGGGGGAAAAAAGATTGCACACAAAGGAAAGGCCAAGGGAAGTAGTAATTTTGAAAAACTTCCATGTGTATATACAAGCCAACCCTTTAGGGCTTCAGTGTCAAGGGAGGCAAATATTACATACCTGAATTGAGGGGTAGAGCAGAAACATTAGCTGCTGATGGTTTGGAGTCTATCAGGTAAGGATGTTGGAACAGAGGTATCTGCTGCTCACAAGCCGATGTCTGCCACTGTGTTGGCACCTGACATCCGGATGTGAGTCAGAGCAGTATAGTGTATATAGGGGGGAGTGCCTGATTAGGGACAATTACTGACCGCAGTACAGCTGTGTAGAAACACAGCTGAGAGGATTATAATCGAGGGTGTGTGCGGAGTGGCCAATCAAAGGCAGACCTAGGGGCCGTCACGTTGTCACGCCTGGCGGGCGAAGACACGCCCCAAGGGGCGTATCTCAGGCACAGAGGCGCACGGCGCGGCCGCGCCAGTGACTGGCAACGAGTTTCCCGCTGTGGGCTTCCGATATAATTGACTTGAAAGGCTACCGTCGGATAGTCTTTTGACTAGCACGTCCAAAAAGGTAATCTCAGTATCACTGTATACCATGGTGAAAGCCAAATTAAATTCATTGCAATTGATAGCGGCCAGAAATTCGTGCAGAAGTGTCTGGGCCTTCCCATATAAGAAAAACGTCGTCTATATATCTGCGCCACGTGGAAATGTGGCACATGTACATAGACAACGAGTCATTGGTAATCAGAGAGTGCTCCCACTCCCCCAGGTACAGATTGGCGTACGATGGGGCACAACAGGTCCCCATCGCAACACCCTGCACCTGGAGGTAGTGGGAGCCATCAAAACAAAACACATTGTGGGACAAGATAAAGTCAAGAGCATTTAAAATGAACTCATCATAATCTGGTTTGGAGTCACTGAATTGAGAAAGTGCGCGTCGCACCATAGCGAGGCCTAGATTGTGTGGTATACTACAATATAGAGACTCCACGTCAATGCTGACTAGGAGAGTGCCCTCAGAGATATGTATATCCCGTAGGGCTTGTAAAAAATGTATGGTGTCGCGTATGTACGATGTTTGGCATTCAACGAGAGGTTTCAAATGGTTGTCGACCACCCTACTAAGATTTTCCGTGAGATAACCGCGTCCGGAAATAATTGGCCTGCCTGGTGGTTTGTCTAGTTTCTTATGCAGTTTAGGCAATGCATAGAAGGTGGCTTCTTTCGGGTGGTCGGTCCGAACAAATTCCCATGTGTCTTTGGTTATAATGTTGTGATGGTATGCTGTATCCACGAGATTGTAAAACTCGTGTGTGAATTTGTCTAGGGAGGACCGTCCAATAGGGCGGTACCACTCCCTATTATTAAGTAACTTTTGGCACATTTCTATGTATTGAGTGTTGTCCATGACCACGACATTGCCACCCTTGTCAGATGGTTTGATGACAATGTCGTGGTCATGGGCCAAAGTGTCAAGCGCCTTGCGCTCATCATGATTTAGGTTGCACTTGGGTTTGTGGAAGAGTTTCATATTGTTAATGTCCGCTGTCACGAGCTTTAGAAAGGTAGAGGTGTTTTGATTGATACTTGGAGATGGATAAAGAGTGGATTTCTTTTTTATTTTTCTTAGTGGGTCAAGAACTGAGGCTGTACTGGGCAAGGTTGAAGAGCCCTCAGTTGTAGATGAAGCGGCCGTATATTCAACAGATTCGAAGGGTTGGTCAGAATCTGTTCGGCGAGAAGGGTCTTCGGAGTCGGAACACTCCGTAGGGTCATTTTCATCAAGTAGTGCAATTAGATTAGCCAATGCAAGGTTCTCCTGGTCAGAATACTGGGAACCCGGATTGGCTTTTTTGTTGAACATACTTTTAAGTAGAATTTTGCGGATGAAGAGGTGGATGTCCTTGATGGCGTCGAATTTGTCCAGACCACGGTCAGGGCAAAAGGTGAGACCACGCCCAAGGACATTCAGCTCTGAATGGGTGAGGGAACATGAGGACAGATTGACTACGTTTAGCGACGTTTCTGTTTGGTGGACTTGTGGGTTTTGGACTGCTGTGGTTGTGGTTTCTGTTGGTGTGCCTGTGTGTGGCTTCTGAATTGATCTAAAAAAGTACCCGGGGGTACCGATTGTGAGCGTGTGGTTATTGAGGTGGTAGGTAAATGTATCGAGGATCTAGAGCTACTGAGTGAAGCCGATGTATCAGATCTGTCACTGCTTGTGGCAAATCGAGATTGATCGGTGTTACCTGTCCTGGATAGGGAGGCTTCAATGTGAGAGGAATCATCTCGTGATCCTGTTCCTCGTTTGTGGGATTTTTGTCTTCCCCGGCCTCTTTGTTGGGAAGAGGGCTGTGGGAAAGAAATAACCTGTGGATGTATAGATAAATCAGAGTTATTGTTCATGTTATAACCATTTTTACCACGTTTAGATTGGGATCTGCCATAGTTAGAATCGGAGTGCCACTTGTAGGCTCTTCCCTCCTCAAAGGCCCTTTTATCTCGTTGTAATTTCCTGTCTTTTTTGATCAGGTTTTTATTGAACTGTTCTAGGTGAATTTTGAGTTTTTGTTCCGATTCGGAGTAAAGAGGGTGTGATTTAAGATTAATCATTTGCAATTGGGTTTTCTCCAGTTTGTCATCAAGATCCACTAATCTTTTTTTATATTCGTCAATTAATAAAATCATCATATTTTTAGAACATAGTTTTAAATTCTCTTCCCAAGCAGCTTTAAAGCTTGGGTCGATGTTATCGAAGGTTGGGAAGATTTGGATTCTGAGTCCAAATGGATTCAAATTTTTGGTGATGTAATCTTGAAAAGATTTAATGTGCCAATGTAGCAACGATAAAACATTGCAGAATAGAATACAGTAAAAAAGAGCAGAACAATAGAGAGAATAGAGAGAGAGAGAACAATAAAACGACAACTATTTTTTTTTTTTTTTTTACACTTTTTTTTGTAACTAACTTTTATAACTGTAACCGGTTCCAGGTTCGGGTCTCTCAAAATGCGATGGCATCTTGGGAGACCCTGTGAAAGTGCGCCTAGTCTGTGCAATGCTGTACCCTACGCTAATACTCAACTAGTGCATGGTAGCGTTCAAAACATTCACCAATGCAAAGACCAGGATTGTCAGGACAGGAGGGACAATAATAGTGGGTGTCACGTCTATATCCGCGCTTGCTGCAGACACAACATCTTTTTTGGGGGGGTTCGTTGGGTAGGGGTACTCGGGAGGACATAAAGAAAATGCCTCTCATGCAGCCGACTGCATTTGGTTGGGGATGTGAATGGGGGAAGTACGGGCGCTGCAGAAGCGGTGGGTTCCCAATTAGGATTGGCGAATGAAATAGGAAGGGCACTATGGGCATGACGGGCCTGTGTTTGTCTTTTTGGTGGCAGCGGGACACTACTTGTGCTTGCCACCTCACCAGCTTGAACTGCACTTATGGGACTCGCCGCGTCACCACGTGTTACTGCAGTGCTGGTTTGACTACGACCGGGGTGTACTTGGCCGCTGGTGCTTGCCAGTTCACCAAAACGCTACCAAAAAAACTGTTAGCGGTCGCAGGGATCAGGCCTGACTCTGCGAACGCTGCAGTTATGCGTTTAGTGTTTTGTAAGTGACAGTGATCGATCGATACTGCACTTGGGTGGGCTGGGCTGGGCCGGGCGGAGGGGCAAAACGCAGGTGCTAGCAGGTATCTGGGCTGATCCCGCTAACACTACGTTTTTGGGAATCCTAAACTGCTGGGGACGCCAGTATAGATCTGATAGGATCAGATATTGATCCGTTCAGATACTATACCACTAAGGGAGGTGTACGGTGCGTGCGTGGGTGTTAGTGGTACTGGCGCTAACCTGACGCTGCTTGGGGCTGGTGCTTGCCAGTTCACCAAAACGCTACCAAGAAAACTGTTAGCGATCGCAGGGATCAGGCCTGACTCTGTGAACACTGCAGTTATGCGTTTAGTGTTTTGTAAGTGACAGTGATCGATCGATACTGCACTTGGGTGGGCTGGGCTGGGCCGGGCGGAGGGGAAAAACGCAGGTGCTAGCAGGTATCTGGGCTGATCCCGCTAACACTGCGTTTTTGGGAACCCTAAACTGCTGGGGACGCTAGTATAGATCTGATCGGATCAGATATTGATGCGTTCAGATACTATACCACTAAGAGAGGCGTATGCTGCGTGCGTGGGTGTTAGCGGTACTGGCGCTAACCTGACGCTGCCTGGGGCGACGCATATCACCGCCGGGCAATCAGGGGGCTAAACCTTTATTCGGTAATAAACGGCGGGTGCCCTGACACTATAAAAAAATAAACGAACTAACCAGCGTCACCCGTAACGGTTATACGGTGATCAGTGGTGAAAGGGTTAACTAGGGGGCAATCAAGGGGTTAAAACATTTATTAGATAGTATATGGGGGTCCCTGTCGCTATAAAACGATGACGGCGAACCTAAATATTTACCTCACTAACTAGCGTCACCAGCGACACTAATACAGCGATCAGAAAAATGATCGCTTAGCGACACTGGTGACAGGGGGTGATCAAGGGGTTAAAACTTTATTAGGGGGGGTTAGGGGGTACCCTAGACCTACAGGGGGCTAACACTCACTGCCCTACCACTTCTAACTGTCACAAACTGACACCAATCAGTAATCAGAAAAAAATAAATAAAATACTGCTTGGTGTCAGTTTGTGACGGGGGGGGGGGGGGGGGGGGTCGGGGGTGTTTTATGTGCCTGGCATGTTCTACTGTGTGTGTGTGTTTTTTGTGCACTTACATGTCTTCTCTCCTCGGCGCTGGAATGGAAACTGCAGAGCCGAGGAGAGATGACATCACATCCTCTGCCTGTGTGTACTATACACAGGCAGGGGATGTCTCTCATTGGCTGGGAGCGATCGCGAGGGGGGGGCCACGATCGGATGGCCTCCCCCTCATCACGGAACGCTCCCAGTCAAATGCTGACCGCCGCTGGCACCGGGGGGGGTCCGATCGGACCCCCCGCCCGCGGGAGGCAGATCACGTATGGATACGTGATTCTGCCTGCCCGTGCCATTCTGCCGCAGTATATCTGCGTTAGGCGGTCGGCAAGTGGTTAATAATAAATAAAAAAATTGTTACATAGTAGGTGAGGTCGAAAAAAGACACAAGTCCAACCTATGTGTGTGATTATATGTCAGTAATACATTGTATATCATTGTATGTTGTGGTCGTTCAGGTGCTTATCTAATAGTTTCTTGAAATTATCGATGCACCCTGCTGAGACCACTGCCTGTGGAAGGGAATTCCACATCCCTGCCGCTCTACCCTCTACGTATTGGAGTGGAGTGGCCATGTGTCTTTTAAACTCCCTTCTGCAAAAAAGTTTTATCCCTATTGTGGAGTCACCAGTATTGTATTTGTATATTGAAATCATCCCATCTCAAGCGTCTCTTCTCCAGAGAGAATAAGTTCAGTGCTCGCAACCTTTCTTCATAACTAAGATCCTCCAGACCCTTTATTAGTTTTGTTGCCCTTCTTTGTACTCGCTCCATTTCCAGTACATCCTTCCTGAGGACTGGTGCCCAGAACTGGACAGCATACTCTAGGTTCGGCCAGACCAGAGTCTTGTAGAGCGGGAGAATTATCGTTTTATCTCTGGAATTAATCCCCTTTTTAATGCATGCCAATATTCTGTTTGCTTTGTTAGCAGCAGCTTGGCATTGCATGTCATTGCTGAGCCTATCGTCTACTAGGACGCCCAGGTCCTTTTCCATCCTAGATTCCCCCAGAGGTTCTCCCCCCAGTGTATAGATTGCATTCATATTTTTGTCACCCAAATGCATTATTTTACATTTTTCTACATTGAACCTCATTTGCCATGTAGTTGCCCACCCCATTAATTTGTTCAGATCTTTTTGCAAGTTTTCTACATCCTGCAGAGAAGTTATTGCCCTGCTTGGCTTAGTATCGTCCACAAATACAGAAATTGAACTGTTTACCCCATCCTCCAGGTCGTTTATGAACAAATTAAACCGGATTGGTCCCAGCACAGAACCCTGGGGGACCCCACTTCCCACCCCTGACCATTCCGAGCATTCCCAATTTATCACCACCCTCTGAACTCACCCTTGTAGCCAGTTTTCAATCCATGTACTCACTCTATGGTCCATGCCAATGGACCTTATTTTGTACAGCAAACATTTATGGGGAACTGTGTCAAATTCTTTTGCATAATCCAGATATACCACGTCTACAGGCCTTGTTTATCTAGATGGCAACTCTCCTCTTCATAGAAGGTTAATAGATTGGTTTGGCAAGAACGATTCTTCATGAATCCATGCTGAATAATGCTAATGATACCGTTCTCATTATTAAAATCTTGTATATAGTCCCTTATCATCCCCTCCAAGAGTTTACATACTATTGATGTTGGTCTAACTGGTCTGTAATTCCCAGTGATGTATTTTGGGCCCTTTTTAAATATTGGCGCTACATTGGCTTTTCTCCAATCAGCTGGTACCATTCCAGTCAGTAGAAATTAGGAACAATGGTCTGGCAATTACATGACTGAGTTCCCTAATTACCCTTGGGTGCAAGCCATCTGGTCCCGGTGATTTATTAATGTTAAGTTTTCCAGGTCTAATTTTAATTCTGTCCTCTTAACCATGGAGGTGCTTCCTGTGTTTTGTCATGAGGATAGACACTGCAGTTTTGGTAACTGAAGCCCCCCGATTCCCTCGTGAAGACTGAGGAGAATAAATTCAATACCTTCGCCATCTCCCCATCCTTTGTAACCAGATGTCCTTCCTCATTCTTTATGTGGCCAATATGGTCTGTCCTCCCTTTTTTTACTGTTTACATACTTAAAGAATTTCTTGGGATTTATTTTGCTCTCCTCCTCTATGTGTCTTGCATGTTCTATCTTAGCTGTCCTTATTGCACCCTTACATTTCTTGTTGCATTCTTTATAAAGTCTGAATGCTGATGATGATCCCTCAAACTTTTTTTTTTTTTGAAGGCCTTCTCCTTTGCTTTTATATGCATTTTTACCTTGGAGTTATGCCATCCAGGACTTTTGCTCGCTCTTTTAAATTTATTACCCAATGGGATACATTGGCTAATGCCCTTATCACGAATTGTGATCGGAGATCTGTCTCCACTCCCTCCCTCAGGGTAGGGGGCCTATAGCATACTCCCAGTATTTTCCCCTTAGCTTCATCCCTTTTGGAGCTCCACCCATAAGGATTCTAGCTCCCTTAGTGATGTCTTATACTTGCCTGCTCTGTTGCAGTGGTTTTGCACAGGGCAGCCCAGATCCTCCTCTTCTCAGGGGTGGTAGTAGCACACTTGTATTAGAGAAGCCAAGTCATTTGAATGAGCTGCCTAATGCAATGCATCTGAAATGGTGTATGTAGCATTTCTGGCTGTGCCATGTGTCCCTTGGGGTGCCATTTAGAAATGACCATTAGCCCTTCACACAGAGCATGGGTTTGAAATCAAGCATCTGAAACTCGCACAATTTCAAAGCCGCACTTCAGTCTGACTTCAGGGCGATTTGAACAACATCATGCACAAGATGTCTATTGAAATCGCCCCCAAAGTCACCAAAAGCAGTACAGGTACTGAGACGCTCCTATTGCCAGCCAGGAGGGTAAGTGTGAATAGGCCCTGATGGACTAATTAAATTAACCTGCTCCTTTTTTCCTGTATGGGCATAATACCAGTTATTTTCAATACTATTTTCCTGAAAAGTGAGGCCTATTTCTGATTACAACACAAGATCAACACTGTATTATATTGGAATGAATCAGTCCATGCATGTGGCTGCATTAGTTTTTCTTTTTTTATCTGGTGATCCCACCAGTAAAAATTAATGTCCTAAGGCAGGGGTGCCCAACCACTGGCCCCCTCTGATGTGGCTTGCCACTTCCTGCTTTGGGATGGTGGGTCGGAAGCCCAGAATGCCATCCCCGAGCATCAGTGTGAATAATGGAGCCGGCACCGACAAAAGCAGAGCTGATGCTTCCTGTATAGTGCTGTCTCCTGTCACAGGTGGAGTGATACTAAATGTACTCTGCCTGTGACAGGAGCGATACAGGAAGCATCAGTTTGCTCTCTACTGCAGCCGCATACTTCCTCCAGTGCCGGCTCCTGTCACACTGATGCTCAGGGATGACGGATCAGGAACCTGGGATCCCAGCCAGCAGCAATACCAGCCGCCAGCCATACCCCCCCTGGGGGACAGTGGCAACCAGCAATACCTGCAGAAATCCGGAGCAAGAAGTGAAGATTGAGGTCCGCAGTGCATCAGTATGAAAGCAGCCTTAGGCCTCTTTCACACGATCGGTCCAATTGGGTCCGCCTTTCATTCGGACCCAAACGGACTCTCCCTTCACCTCTATAGAGTGGCAGATGTAAGCGGACTTGTGTCTGTTTACACCCTCCTATCTTCAATCCGATCTGCTTAACCACTTCAGCCCCGGAACATTTTACCCCCTTCCTGACCAGAGCACTTTTTACAATTCGGCACTGCGTCGCTTTAACTGCTAATTGCGCGGTCATGCAATGCTGTACCCAAATGAAATTTGCGTCCTTTTCTTCCCACAAATAGAGCTTTCTATTTGATCACCTCTGCCGTTTTTATTTTTTGCGCTATAAACGGAAAAAGACCGAAAATTTTGAAAAAAAATATTTTCTACTTTTTGTTATAAAAAAAATCCAATAAACTAAATTTTAGTCATACATTTAGGCCAAAATGTATTCGGCCACATGGCTTTGGTAAAAAAAATGTCAATAAGCGTATATTTATTGGTTTGCGCAAAAGTTATAGCGTCTACAAACTAGGGTACATTTTCTGTAATTTACACAGCTTTTAGTTTATGACTGCCTATGTCATTTCTTGAGGTGCTAAAATGGCAGGGCGGTACAAAACCCCCCCCAAATGACCCCATTTTGGAAAGTAGACACCCCAAGGAAATTGCTGAGAGGCATGTTGAACCCATTGAATATTTATTTTTTTTGTCCCAAGTGATTGAATAATGACAAAAAAAAAAATTTACAAAAAGTTGTCACTAAATGATATATTGCTCACACAGGCCATGGGCATATGTGGAATTGCACCCCAAAATACATTTAGCTGCTTCTCCTGAGTATGGGGATACCACATGTGTGGGACTTTTTGGGAGCCTAGCCGTGTACAGGGCCCCGAAAACCAAGCACCGCCTTCAGGATTTCTAAGGGCATAAATTTTTGATTTCACGCCTCACTACCTATCACAGTTTTGAAGGCCATAAAATGCCCAGGTGGCACAAAACCCCCCCAAATGACCCCATTTTGGAAAGTAGACACCCCAAGCTATTTGCTGAGAGGCATGGTGAGTATTTTGCAGCTCTCATTTGTTTTTGAAAATGAAGAAAGACCAGAAAAAAAAAATTTTTTTTCTTTTTTCAATTTTCAAAACTTTGTGACAAAAAGTGAGGTCTGCAAAATACTCACTATACCTCTCAGCAAATAGCTTGGGGTGTCTACTTTCCAAAATGGGGTCATTTTGGGGGGTTTTGTGCCACCTGGGCATTCCATGGCCTCCGAAACTGTGATAGGCAGTGAAGAGTGAAATCAAAAATTTACGCCCTTAGAAAGCCTGAAGGCGGTGCTTGGTTTTCGGGGTCCCGTGCGCAGCTAGGCTCCCAAAAAGTCCCACACATGTGGTATCCCCGTACTCAGGAGAAGCAGCAGAATGTATTTTGGGGTGTAATTTCACATATCCCCATGGCATGTTTGAGCAATATATCATTTAGTGACAACTTTGTGCAAAAAAAAAAAAAAAAAAAATTTGTCTCTTTCCCGCAACTTGTGTCGCAATATAAAATATTCCATGGACTCGACATGCCTCTCAGGAAATAGCTTGGGGTCATTTGGGGGGGTTTTGAACTGTCCTGGCATTTTATGCACAACATTTAGAAGCTTATGTCACACATCACCCACTCTTCTAACCACTTGAAGGCAAAACCCTTTCTGACACTTTTTGCTTACGTGAAAAAATTATTTTTTTTTGCAAGAAAATTACTTTGAACCCCCAAACATTATATATTTTTTTAAAGCAAATGCCCTACAGATTAAAATGGTGAGTGTTTCTTTTTTTTTTTTCACACGGTATTTGCGCAGCGATTTTTCAAACGCATTTTTTGTGGAAAAAACACACTTTTAAATTTTAATGCACTAAAACACACTATATTGCCCAAATGTTTGATGGAATAAAAAAGATGATCTTAAGCCGAGTACATGGATACCAAACATGACATGCTTTAAAATTGCGCACAAACGTGCAGTGGCAACAAAATTAATACATTTTTAAAAGCCTTTAAAAGCCCTTACAGGTTACCACTTTAGATTTACAGAGGAGGTCTACTGCTAAAAATACTGCCCTCGATCTGACCTTCGCGGTTATACCTCACATGCATGGTGCAATTGCTGTTTACAACGCCAGACCGACGCTTGCGTTCGCCTTAGCGCGAGAGCAGGGGGGACAGGGGTGCTTTTTTTTTTTTTTTTTTTTTTTTTTCTTTATTATTTTTTTGCCTTTTTATCTTATTTTTAAACTGTTCCTTTCATTTTTTTTTTTTTAAAATCATTTTTATTGTTATCTCAGGGAATGTAAATATCCCCTATGATAGCAATAGGTAGTGACAGGTACTCTTTTTTGAAAAAATTGGGGTCTATTAGACCCTAGATCTCTCCTCTGCCCTCAAAGCATCTGACCACACCAAGATCGGTGTGATAAAATGCTTCCCCAATTTCCCAATGGCGCTGTTTACATCCGGCGAAATCTAAGTCATAAAATGCTCGTAGCTTCCGGTTTCTTAGGCCATAGAGATGTTTGGAGCCACTCTGGTCTCTGATCAGCTCTATGGTCAGCTGACTGAATCACCGGTTGCATTCTCAGGTTCCCTGTTGAGACAGGAGAGCCAGAGAAAAACACGGAAGACGGTGGGGGGGGGGGGGGGGGCATTCCCTCCCACTGCTTGTAAAAGCAGTCTAGAGGCTAATTAGCCGCTAGGATTGCTTTTACATGAAAGCCGACCGCTGGCTGAAAAGAATGATACCAAGATGATACCTAAACCTGCAGGCATCATTCTGGTATAACCACTCAAAGTCGTGAATGGTGTACCTGAAGACCAAAAAATGGTTAACAATAAAGCACAGTAAACGGTAAAGTATAAAAAATTGCATACCTGAAAAGCAAACATGATAAAACATAATAACAATAAAACATTGCAGAATAGAATACAGTAAAAAAGAGCAGAACAATAGAGAGAGAATAGAGAGAGAGAATAAAACAACAACTATTTTTTTTTATTTTTGTTTGTGTTTTTTTTGCAAACTTGTAACTTTTATAACTGTAACCGGTTCCAGGTTCGGGTCTCTCAAAATGCGATGGCATCTTGGGAGACCCTGTGAAAGTGTGCCTAGTCTGTGCAATGCTGTACCCTACGCAAATACTCAACTAGTGAATGGTAGCGTTCAAAACATTCACCAATGCAAAGACCAGGATTGTCAGGACAGGAGGGACAATAATAGCGGGTGTCACGCCTATATCTGCACTTGCTGCAGACACAACATCTTTTTGGGGGGGTTCGTTGGGTAGGGGTACTCGGGAGGACATAAAAATGCCTCTCATGCAGCCGACTGCATTTGGTTGGGGATGTGAATGGGGGAAGTACGGGCGCTGCAGAAGCGGTGGGTTCCCAATTAGGATTGGCGAATGAAATAGGAAGGGCACTATGGGCACGACGGGCCTGTGTTTGTCTTTTTGGTTGCAGCGGGACACTACTTGTGCTTGCCACCTCACCAGCTTGAACTGCACTTATGGGACTCGCCACGTCACCAAGTGTTACTGCAGCGCGGGTTTGACTACGACCGGGGTGTACTAGGCCGCTGGCGCTTGCCAGTTCACCAAAACGCTACCAAAAAAACTGTTAGCGATCGCAGGGATCAGGCCTGACTCTGCGAACGCTGCAGTTATGCGTTTAGTGTTCTGTAAGTGACAGTGATCGATCGATACTGCACTTAGGTGGGCAGGACTGGGCCGGGCGGAGGGGCAAAACGCAGGTGCTAGCAGGTATCTGGGCTGATCCCGCTAACACTGCGTTTTTGGGAACCCTAAACTGCTGGGGACGCCAGTATAGATCTGATCGGATCAGGTATTGATCCGTTCAGATACTATACCACTAAGGGAGGTGTACGGTGCGTGCGTGGGTGTTAGCGGTACTGGCGCTAACCTGACGCTGCTTGGGGCTGGTGCTTACCAGTTCACCAAAACGCTACCAAAAAAACTGTTAGCGATCGCAGGGATCAGGCCTGACTCTGCGAACGCTGCAGTTATGCGTTTAGTGTTCTGTAAGTGACAGTGATCGATCGATACTGCACTTGGGTGGGCTGGGCTAGGCTGGGCGGAGGGGCAAAACGCAGGTGCTAGCAGGTATCTGGGCTGATCCCGCTAACACTGCGTTTTTGGGAACCCTAAACTGCTGGGGACGCTAGTATAGATCTGATCGGATCAGATATTGATCCGTTCAGATACTATACCACTAAGGGAGGCGTATGCAGCGTGCGTGGGTGTTAGCGGTACTGGCGCTAATCTGACGCTGCCTGGGGCGACGCATATCACCGCCGGGCGATTAGGGGGCTAAACCTTTATTCGGTAATAAACGGCGGGTGCCCTGACACTATAAAAAATAAACTAACTAACCAGCGTCACCCATAACGGTTATACGGTGATCAGTGGTGAAAGGGTTAACTAGGGGGCAATCAAGGGGTTAAAACATTTATTAGATAGTATATGGGGGTCCCTGTCGCTATAAAACGCTGACGGCGAACCTAAATATTTACCTCCCTAACTAGCGTCACCAGCGACACTAATACAGCGATCAGAAAAATGATCGCTTAGTGACACTGGTGACGGGGGGTGATCAAGGGGTTAAAACTTTATTAGGGGGGGTTAGGGGAGTACCCTAGACCTACAGGGGGCTAACCCTAATTGTCCTAACACTGTAACTGTCACAAACTGACACTGCAGCAATCAGAAAAAAAAAAAAAAACCTGCTTGGTGTCAGTTTGTGACAGGGGGGGGGGGGTGATTGGGGGGGGGATCGGGGGGGGTCGGGGTGTTTAGTGTGCCTGGCATGTTCTACTGTGTTGTGTGTGTGTTGTGCACTTACTTACATGTCGTCTCTCCTCGGGCCGGAACGGAAACTCCCGAGCCGAGGAGAGATGACATCACATCCTCTGCCTCTGTGTACTATACAGAGGCAGAGGATGTTTCTCATTGGCTGGGAGCGATCGCGAGGGGGGGCCACGATCGGATGGCCTCCCCCTCGTCTCTCACTTCTCCCAGCCAAATGCCGACCGCAGCTGGCACCGGGGGGGGGGGTCCGATCGGACCCCCCGCCCGCGGGAAGGCAATCACGTACCAGGTACGTGATTTTGCCTGCCCGTGCCATTCTGCTCACGTATATAGGCGTGAGGCGGTCGGCAAGTGGTTAAAAAACCAAGGGGATCTGGCCTCTTCTGTCTGGGTGGATCAGATCGGAGGGCCCATAGAGTAGAACGGGCTGTGTCAATGTCTGCTCTGCATATGCAGAGTGGACACAGATCTGTCATGCGCCCGCTAGGCTCATTGTGGCCTGCAACCACTTACCAAGTCGCTAAAGTGGCCCTCGCTCCTCAAACTGTTGGTCACCCCTGTCCTACGGTGACAACATTCACTCGATGTACTGAAGGAGATTTATTAAAACTGGTGCAGCTGTGCATGGTAGCCAATCAGCTTCTAACTTTAGCTTGTTCAGTTAAGCTTTGACAATAAAACCTGGAAGCCGATTGGTTACTATCTACAGCTGCACCAGATTTTGTGTGCACTCGTGTTAGTAAATCTCCCCCTGGATCAAGACAACAGAAATCATACTACAATGCTCTGCACCTCTCCTCTTCATAACAAAAGGGACGTGGTTTTGTAGTCCTCAGAGATAGCTGCAAATAATGTAACAGCAAAGGAAGTTGCCAGCTGACAAGATTTCTGGCAAAATCAAAAGGCAGTTTTTCAAATTTGTAAAAAAATAAAACTCTTTCAATGACCATTAAAAGGGTTGTAAACCCTCCTATTTTTTCACCTTAATGCATTCTATGTATTAAGGTGGAAAACCTTCTCTCATGCTCCAGCCCCTCCATTTTACTTACCTGACCGCTTTCATTCTTCGGCCGGGAACGAGCATACCGGCTCTAGCTGGTGTCTCGTGTCCTTATTGGATAGATTGATAGCAGCGCAGTCATTGGCTCCCGCTGCTGTCAATCAGCTCCAATGACGGGGGGCAGGGCCAAGTCCTGCATCTGTGTCCATTCACAGAATGCAGGACTCGGGAGTGCGCCCGCACGGGTGTCCACCAAGGAGAGCACTTCTCCGACGTGGACACTCGATGCGGGGAGGAGCCAGGAGTGCTGCTGAGGGACCCAGAAGAGGAGGTTCGGGGCCAAAACGAACTGCACAGTGGAGGCAAGTATGATATGTGTTTTTTTTTGTTTTTTTTTAACAGTTTTACTTTAAGGAGTAAATCAAGAAGTTCATTGGTAGGGTTTGTATCTACTTTAACAGAAACACAGGACAGAGGGCACAATTAAATACAACTTTATTTAAATATATTGCATTCGATTGGCCACTGCAAAGTACATAAAAACACAGGACAATATTAAATTTCTTCACAAGATTGTCTGTGAATCTCTTATATACAAGGTGGAGATAAAATCACTTGAAAAGGAGCCGTCAATATATCAAACTTAGAAACAGGAAAAGTATCAGATAAAAAGGTTTCAAACAAAAGTGTTTTCAAAGTGGGAATTGAGGAGTTCACAGAGTTGGAGGTTATAGAAAACGTTTCTGAGGTCATAGACCGCGCTCTATAAAAACGAGTTGTGTAAACACAGTTTAGGGTCAGATTCATGAGACTAAAGTACCAGCTTCTTCTGCATCCTTCACTAGAAGCCGACTCCACCCAAAACTCACACTTCACTTGAAATTGCTGGCTAACTGGTTCCAGAAGTGAAACTTCCCCACCGACACTCACAGTTCTGCTAAGGCCATTAGAAGGCCAAATGACAATCTGGTTCTTCTCCGATGGATAATCCAGCTCTGAGTAGCATTGTGGTAAAAATGAAGCCAAGAAAGTCACAGAATTGGCTGATTAAACATCTCCACCTGAAGCTGACCTAGTCAGCCCACCTACATAGTTTAAAGAGACCCTGTCACCAATTAAAAAAATTACAAGGTACAGGTACAAAAAAAAATATTTTAAATGTTTTCTAGCAGCTGATTTCCATCCTATAAATATTTTGACTTGCAATGTGCTTCTAAACTAGAAAAACTGACTACTCCAGAAGAGTCTGCTCTTTAGCAAAGTCCCCTCTCTCCTTGCACATCACAGGTCTCTTCTCTTCTGGGAATGTCTAATTACTCTCTGTGCTGGCCCAGCTCCTTCATCCCCCCTACATAACCTTTTATGTAACTGCCAGAAAACGGTAAAAGGGACTACTATAGAGTGTCACTTAAAGTGCAAGTTAACCTTTACAGAAAATCTGTAAGGTGAACTTACACTGGACCCCCCTCATTGCACCCGATCACGCTAACCTGGAGGGGGACGATCTCCCGTTCTAAAAGATAGTACAGCCGCTTTACCAGTCAGGGGATTTGAAATGTCTGCGGCTTTCTCTCCTCTTCGCCCGCAGTGCCAGGATGGGCTACGTTAAAATGCACATATAATCCTAAAGGAGGATTGTTTTTGAAATGACTGGTTTGATAACTTTGGTCTCTTTAAGGTTAATGCGGATTGGCTGAATATCTCTGGGACATCTTAGGTGCCAAACACCATGGTGGTGATAGGTCTCTATTACTGTTAACAAGTATTTAAAGCGGTTGTATACCCGCTGTCATTTTTTTTTTTTTTTTACACCTGCAAGGGAAAAGGCATAATGAGCTAGTATGCACCGCATACTAGCTCATTATGAGATACTTGCCTTAGAACGAGGCGCCGGCATCTCACCTGGTCCACGCCGAGGGAGCTGACATCTCCCCTCGGCGTGTCTTCCGGGTATCGCGGCTCCGGCGCTGTGAGTGGCCGGAGCCGCGATGTCGTCACTCCCGCGCATGCGCGCGGGAGACTTCTGCCCGGCAAGCTCCGGAGTTTGCCGGGCTGTCAGCCGAGAGTCCCCTGTGCGCATGCGCCGCTGCAGTTAGCGGCTCATTGCGAGGGGAATATCTCCTAAACCTTACAGGTTTAGGAGATATTTTTTTTACCTACAGGTAAGCCTTATTATAGGCTTACCTGTAGGTAAAAGTTACAAATATAGGTATACAACCGCTTTAACATGAATTGCTCCTCCTTCCTCTGGAGCAATTGTCATGCAGTGGGGGGGGGGGGGTGGGGGGAGACTACCATTAAAGCTGACCATGCAGTAAAATACACGGTGTGCTTCAATCATCTACTGTTAATAAGGTTAAAAAGGTACCTAAAGTGGTTGTAAAGTCTCAAGGTTTATCACCTTATTGCATTCTGTGCATTAAAGGTAAAAAACCTTTGCTGCCCACCCCCCGTTGTTACCCAAGTCTATCTGATCCAGCGATATGCACAAGCCCAGCAGCTCCAGCCGCTATCTCTCTCCCCATTGGACAGATTGATAGCAGCTCAGGCTGCTGTCAATCAAATCCAGTGACGCAGGGGGCGGGGCAGAGTCCTGCTGTCTGTGTCAATGAAGCAGCGGAATTCAGGAGTGCGCTTTGCACGGGTGCCCCCATTGAAAGCGGCTTTCCGTGGATGCACCTAATGAAGAGGAGGGGCCAAGAGCACTGGTGGGGCACCCGAGAAGAGGAGGATTAGGGCTGCTCTGTGCAAACCCCTTGCACAGAGCAGGTAAGTATAACCTTTACCATCACTTTAATCTAGTCAAACGCCTGGCAAATTTTGGCCAGTTTCTGATGAACTATTCAAAATTCAAATCGGTAGGTGGCCCTGTCAGCACCCTACCACCTGAAAACCTTTGATCTGAAAATTGAAAGTCGGGCACAAAATTGTTAGGTAATTGGTGGGTGCATATGATTAGATGCAGCCACTGTTCAGGTATTCAGAAGCTGGCTATAAGAATGCAATAGCCAGCAGGAAAAAGAGATCCCTTCATCCTAGGGATGCACCAATACGGAATGCTCGTGCAAATGCTTCCGATACCCGAAACCAATACCTTTTACGGTGCACTTTAAGCCCATACAAAATGAATGGGCTCAAATCGCACTTCAAAGAATCGCATGTGATTTTCACAGGAATACAGTGCGATTCCTGTCCAAAACGCATGGGGTTCCCCACAACGCTCCTGTGTGATTCCAGTATAGGAAGACAGGGAAGCACCATCTAAGAAGTGCAGCAATGGGCAAACACTTTATTAAAAAATGTTATGTCATCACAACTCATATGTTAGAAGTATATAATATATCTTGCAGGTCAAATCCAAAACCACGGGTGCTTGCGGTGCTCACAGGGCTGGCGGTCCACCCCCAAACAGACATCACTTGTCCTATACCCACAGGGGTCCCCAAACTTCCTACATCTCCTCCTGCCCTGTGAGCACTGCAAGCGGCCGTAGTTTTGGATTCGACATGCAAGATATATTATGTACTTTTAACATGTGAGCTGTGATAACAAAACCTTTTTTTTAATAAACTGTTTACCCATTCCTGTACTTCTTAGATTACCTGTCTTTCTATACTAGGTTCACACATGGGAGTGGTGAGGGAAAACCGCATGCAACAGGAATTGCACCGCATTCCTGTTCAGATCGATCGCATGCGATTCTTTGCAGTGCAATTTGAGCCCATTCGTTTTGTATGGGGTGAAATCAAATCACACCGCAAAAGGTATCGTCGAGTACTTGACCGAAAGTATCGGTAGTCGTACTCGCCGGTAAAAACAATGGTATCGGTAAAATCCTAATTCATCCCCATTTATTGATGGGGAATCCACAGATAGATATCTCTCATTCAACCCATTCCCGAACAGAGCAGGAGAAATGGTAAGTATCGGTGGGGAAGGTTACCTTTTAAGAGAATCTGGCAATTTGCCCCAAATAGGAGACCAATTTCCTCAAAGGTGCACAGAAAGCAGCCAGGGAACTAAGAAAAGAATACCTTGATGGTGGAGCCACTGCAAGATAAAACGCCTATGGGCCCATTTACGCTTTTCAGTGTTCATCAAAGATTGAAATAACACTGTATGTACTGATATATTAAAGAAGAACTAAACCCTCATTTCCTTTAGGCAGGGAAGCTGCCATCTTGGCCTCTGTTTGATCTGCAGTTGTCATGGTGCTGCACATGTGATCCGTTATGACACCAGCCAAACTGGTAAATCAATGGATTTCATTCTGCTTTAATGTCTTTCCAGTATTGGGTGGAGGGGCCATTGAACACCTTCAGTGCCAGAATAAGCTTATAAAACACTGACAGGATCCTTGAGTGATACCAGATGGGACTACAGTATGTGACTCAAGTGCGTATGATACAACCCCACAGTGACCATACAACAACACAGAGGGGGCACCAGGGAGGAGGGTTGTAGTGTAGGAATATAAACACTGTGGGGGGCTGTTGGTCCTATTCTCATTGTGGTGGTTTAGCTGACCATGTAGCACCATAAATCTTCAGATCCACAGGCGGACCCCATCATCCCTCCGCACAGAAGGATAGGACACTCTGATAAGGAGACAGACGAGTGGCATCTGGTGATACAACCGGGAAACTCTATAAAAAAAAAAAAAAAAAACACAGAATAGTCAATATTGAGGTCTGGATGAGTTTGGTTCTACAGATCACTTGTTCTCAAGTTGATAAAAGTTCTGTATAGAAAGTTGTGACGTTGAGGGGATAGTGACAAACTAGAACCTACAGCTTATTTCTGAAGGACTTTTAAACCACATTGATAGCAGCCCTGGAATCCCTATACAGTAAAACCTTGGTTTGAGAAGCGTTTTGTAAGACAAGCAACATTTTTTTCATATGCAAGCGATGTCCTGATATACAAGTAGCTTCATGTCACAACTGAGTATAAAAGAGAAGAGAGGCGCCTCTAAGTGTAACAATATGATTACATTTAACCACTTAAGGACCGAGCCTCTTTTTTGAGCTTTGTTGTTTACAAGTTAATTTTTTTTTTGCTAGAAAATTACTTAGAACCCCCATACATTATATATTTTTATTTTCTAGCACCCTAGAGTAATAAATGGCGGTTGTTGCAATACTTTATGTCACACCGTATTTGCGCAGCGGTCTTACAAGCACACTTTTTTTTGGAAAAAATACACTTTTTGGAATAAAAAATTAAGACAACAGTAAAGTTAGCCCAATTTTTTCCTATATAGTGAAAGATTGTTATGCTGAGTAAATTAAAATTAATACCCAACATGTCACGCTTCAAAATTGCGCCCGCTCGTGGAATGGCGACAAGTTTTGGCACTTAAAAATTTCCATTGGCGAAGTTTAAAAATTTCTACAGGCTAGCAGTTTTGAGTTACAGATGAGATCTAGTGCTAGAATTATTGCTCTCGCTCTAACAATCGCAGGGATACATCACATGTGTGGTTTTAAACACTGTTTTCATATGTGGGCGCGACTTACGTATGCGGCGGGACGGGGCACTTTAAAAAAAAAAAATTTCTTATTTATTTTACTTTTTATTTTTAAAATAAAAATTACTAAAGCTCCGATACGGATAAAACCCAAAAACTATGTGAAAATATAAATGAGAAGCAGCTGCAACTATTCAAAATGTGTTCTGGCATCACATATATAATAAATAAAAAACAAATAATAGTGTGCTAAACCTCAAAATTGAATAATAAACTCCAATAAATAAGTGAAAAATAGGTGAGGTGGTGGTGATTATCTATCAGCATATATTTCCTGCAGAGACTGTTACAGAGCATGGAGTGAATTTATTCACGTTTTTTCGTCAGCATTTAAGAATTTTGTGCATATGAACTTTTTTTGCATTCTCATATGATCGCTATTTTTCACTTGCTTAGCACATGGGTGCTAAGGAACCACCCATGTGCACATGCTCCCGACCTGGGCTGTGTGCGTCTACAGACACACACAGCATGGGTAAGCCATGCCCGCCACTCGCTCCCTCCTCACAGGAGTTTGACTGACAGCCTATGGCTCCTACTGCCCTTATGCCCTGTACACACGACCAATTTTGCCGTTGGAATAAACTCCGAAGGTTTCTCTGACGGAATTCCGCTCAAGCTGTCTTGCCTACACACGGTCACAACAAAGTCCGACCGTCCAGAACGCAGTGACGTACAACACATATGACGGGACTAGAAAAAGGAAGTTCAATAGCCAGTAGCCAATAGCTTCCGTCTCGTACTTGCTTCAGAGCATGTGTTGTTTTTGGTCCATCGGAACAGCATACAGATGAGCGGTTTTCCTGATAGGAATTGGTTCCGTCGGAAATATTTAGAACATGTTCCATTTCTAGGTCCGTCAGAATTTTCGAAAAAAATAAAAGTCTGATGAGGCATACACACGATCGGAATAGACGATGAAAAGCTTCCGTCGGACTTTCTCTGTCGGACATTCCGCTCGTGTGTACGCGGCATTAGTGTCTCCTGGGAAAGCAGGAAGTGAGGGAAGCATTGCTGGAGATGGAGACAGCACTGGAGCGGTAAAGTGTTTGGGGATGTGGGGGAATAGTAGTGGGGGGCCTTTTGTACCTCAATGTAGAAAAGGCATTAAAGGATAAGTTTGCCTTTTGTGAAAAATGAATAAATGCACGTATTTCTGCAGGAAAAAAATGTGCAATTATTACTTTTACCCTAAGGAGCCTGAAAAGCATTGCACCCATGATCAGTGGATTAGGGGTGCAATGCCAGACTCCTGCAGACAAGCCCTGCAGCTTTCAGCCCATACCTGCATACAGGTTGGCTGTTACTACTACTACTGTAACTACGAGGCTGCACCTAAGCGACCTCGCAGTCCATTCAGAAATACAAGCAGTCGAGTGCAATAGCTGACAGTAGTTGTATTTCGTGCATTCCCATGAAAATGGTAAATGAATGATGTAGCCCTGTGGGCAGAGCCTCACAAGGCCGTGTTATTTTCAAGTAGTGACAGCGGGCGTGGGGGGAGAAGATCCCCTGCTCGCTGTCACAGGGAAGGGCAGAGAGGGGGGAGAGGCTGCAGCTGCTGGAACTTGCTACATGTTCCACCCTGAATATGGGTGGAACATGTAACATGTTCCAAAAAAGCGAACTTAAATGAAAATCATTTAGAACCAATTTAAGGAGAAGCTGTCACTTTGGGTGTTATATACTAAACCTGAAGAGTGCAAAATCTGGTGCAACTCTGCACAGAAACCAATCAGCTTCCAGGTTATATTGCCAAAGCTTAATTGAACAAGCTGAAGTTAGAAGCGGATTGGTTACCATGCACAGTTGCACCTGATTTTGAGAGCTCCAGCTTTAGGAAATCAACCCCACAGTCACTTTGCCCTGAATGGCACTTTTCAAATGCTGTAAAGAGGAAATCAGTCAAATGACTTTGATGCACTGTCCTCCTTAGCATTATGCAGAGAATTTGGGTCACCAGACACATTAAAATTTGATTGTATGATCTTTGTCTAATTAACTTTTTATTTACCAAAAAGATGTAGTAGGAGGTGCTATGGTGCAAATCATGTAAAGCTCCTATTCGCTACATCAACATAGACCAAGCCCCCCCAGACATTGACGGCCGCAATTCACTGGCGCTTTGATTATGGTTATGATGGGGCTCTGTTAGTGTTTTGTTAATGCATTAGTCTGGGTAGTATGTTATTGTGTTAATTTTAATTTACACCACTATGTTTTAACTAACTTGTAAAAAAAAAATTATAATTTTAAAATTATATAATTTTTTTTAAGATACCCGAGTAATATATTATGGTGCCTATAAAGTCCATAAGGGTTCACTAACAAATTCGGATGTAATAGGAGGACCCCCTAATCTATCCAATCAATTTGTATTCCATCAGGCAGGCCCTTGCGCTAAATAGTTGCAGATCAATATAAAGGAGATTGTACAATCTAATTGTAACGTGTGTGATGAGCTTTAGCGGGATATCATATAAATGGTACCGACCTTAACTGCACTGCCATACACAATAGGGAGAATTATGGACAGACAGGTTCTTATGGAAGGAAGTACAAGAAAAAGATTTGGAAGGGACTTTAAAAGGCACCGATATGGACACAGAGTGTAATCCAATGTAGAAAAGTTTATTTATACATACAATTTAAAAAGGATATTGAGAACAAAAGAACATGCATGCAGAGTACATGTTACATGTAAACAGAAAAAAAAATGTAAACAGTTCCATTCCTTGAAGGAGCATGGCACCCCAAAGGGGACCCCTACGCGTTTCAACTCGCTGAGTCTTCTTTAGGGGGTTCTTTGTTTAGGGGTTACAGTGAATGGATACTACAAGATAAATATCAATTAATGACATGCACAAAAAAGAATAACTATATGCATACAAAAAACACATATCAATTATGTGGGTGTATCTTACAATGTGTAGTGTGAAAAATCGTATGCAGGTTGTCTGCATACGACTTTTCATGTGCATGTCATTAATTGATATTTATCTTGTAGTATCCATTCACTGTACCCCTAAACAAAGAACCCCCTGAAGAAGACTCAGCAAGTTAAGATGAGTAGGGGTCCCCTTTGGGGTGCTATGCTCCTTCAAGGAATGGCATTGTTTAAATTTTTTTCTGTTTACATGTAACATGTACTCTGCATGCATGTTCTTTTATTCCCAATATCCATTTAAAATTGCATGTATAAATAAACTTTTCTATATTCGATTACACTCTGTGTCTATATCGGTGCCTAAAAAAGTCCCTTCCAAATCTTTTTCTTCTTTGTACTTCATTAGGATGTGGCACCTTTTGACACTTGGAAATTTTAGGCCTTACTGGAAGAATCTTTCTCTATGGAAGGAAGATAGAGAGCATTGCATAGATATCATAAATGTCACACATTACCTCCTCTCCCATCTCTTTGCCAGGCTCACAGATGAACAGAGGATCCTCGGTTTTGGTGCGAAGAAGTGGCACTGAGCACACTGTCAGACTAGACGTCACCGCTGCCAGATCTGTGAAATAATGAGAAAATAATCAGAACATATATTGCTCCAGGCACTCCCCTTAACGTTTTCTCTTCCCTCCCTTCCTTCTAGGCCCCATGCACACTGGGGTTTAGGTGCGGGCAGAGAACAGCTGCCAGGTGTCTGACAGCTTCTGCGGCTAAACAGGGCTGGACAGTGCACCTAGCATGCTAATGTTTACGGCAGTATGCGCTCAGGGATGAATGCTCAGGACTCTGCCTTCTAGGCATTCAGTCTGCCATCCAGCCGCAGCAGGTGTCAGGCTGTCATAGGGTATAGGAGGCTGCTGGCAGCAGGGCTGGATGGTGCTCCTGTGTCCTCACTAATGATGTAAAATTTACAGACATTTTGTAGCCATGGGAAAAAAAAACAAAACAACATTTTGGAAAAATTGAAAACAAATTCAGTGCGGAGTAGTTTTTCAAGTTGAAATTAATTTTGTTACATTGTTACATAGTAGGTGAGGTTGAAAAAAGACACAAGTCCATCAAGTCCAACCTATGTGTGTGATTATGTGTCAGTATTACATTATATATCCCTGTATGTTGCAGTCATTCAGGTGATTATCTAATAGTTTCTTGAAGCTATCAATGCTCCCCGCTGAGACCACCACCTGTGGAAGGGAATTCCACATCCTTGCCGCTCTTACAGTAAAGAATCCTCTACGTAGTTTAAGGTTAAACCTCTTTTCTTCTAATTGTAATGAGTGGCCATGAGTCTTATTAAACTCTCTTCTGCAAAAAAGTTTTATCCCTATTGTGGGGTCACCAGTACAGTATTTGTAAGTTGAAATCATATCCCCTCTCAAGCGTCTCTTCTCCAGAGAGAATAAGTTCAATGCTTGCAACCTTTCCTCATAACCAAGATCCTCCAGACCCTTTATTAGCTTTGTTGCCCTTCTTTGTACTCGCTCCATTTCCAGTACATCCCTCCTGAGGACTGGTGCCCAGAACTGGACAGCATACTCCAGGTGCGGCCAGACCAGAGCCTTGTAGAGTGGGAGAATTATCGTTTTATCTCTGGAGTTGATCCCCTTTTTAATGCATGCCAATATTCTGTTTGCTTTATTAGCAGCAGCTTGGCATTGCATGCCATTGCTGAGCCTATCATCTACTAGGACCCCCAGGTCCTTTTCCATCCTAGATTCCCCCAGAGGTTCTCCCCCCAGTCTATAGATTGCATTCATATTTTTGCCACCCAAATGCATTATTTTACATTTTTCTACATTGAACCTCATTTGCCATGTAGTTGCCCACCCCATTAATTTGTTAAGGTCTTTTTGCAAGGTTTCCACATCCTGCGGAGAAGTTATTGCCCTGCTTAGCTTAGTATCGTCTGCAAATACAGAGATTGAACTGTTTATCCCATCCTCCAGGTTGTTTATAAACAAATTAAATAGGATTGGTCCCAGCACAGAACCCTGGGGAACCCCACTACCCACCCCTGACCATTCTGAGTACTCCCCATTTATCACCACCCTCTGAACTCGCCCTTGTAGCCAGTTTTCAATCCATGTACTCACCCTATGGTCCATGCCAACGGACCTTATTTTGTACAGTAAACGTTTATGGGGAACTGTGTCAAATGCTTTTGCAAAATCCAGATACACCACGTCTACGGGCCTTCCTTTATCTAGATGGCAACTCCCCTCCTCATAGAAGGTTAATAGATTGGTTTGGCAAGAACGATTCTTCATGAATCCATGCCGATTACTGCTAATGATATCGTTCTTATTACTAAAATCTTGTATATAGTCCCTTATCATCCCCTCCAAGAGTTTAAATACTATTGATGTTAGGCTAACTGGTCTGTAATTCCCAGGGATGTATTTTGGGCCCTTTTTAAATATTGGTGCTACATTGGCTTTTCTCCAATCAGCTGGTACCATTCCAGTCAATAGACTGTCTGTAAAAATTAGGAACAACGGTCTGGCAATCACTTGACTGAGTTCCCTAAGTACCCTCGGATGCAAGCCATCTGGTCCCGGTGATTTATTAATGTTAAGTTTCTCAAGTCTAATTTTAATTCTGTCCTCTGTTAGCCATGGAGGTGCTTCCTGTGTTGTGTCATGAGGATAAACACTGCAGTTTTGGTTACTGAAGCCCCCCGATTCACTCGTGAAGACTGAGGAGAAGAATAAATTCAATACCTTCGCCATCTCCCCATCCTTTGTAACCAGATGTCCTTCCTCATTCTTTATGGGGCCAATATGGTCTGTCCTCCCTTTTTTACTGTTTACATACTTAAAGAATTTCTTGGGATTTTTTTTGCTCTCCTCCGCTATGTGTCTTTCATGTTCTATATTAGCCGTCCTAATTGCACCCTTACATTTCTTGTTGCATTCTTTATAAAGTCTGAATGCTGAGGATGATCCCTCAACCTTGTATTTTTTGAAGGCCTTCTCCTTTGCTTTTATATGCATTTTTACATTGGAGTTAAGCCATCCAGGATTTTTGTTCGCTCTTTTAAATTTATTACCCAATGGGATACATTGGCTAATGCCCATATTTAATATGCTCTTAAAGCAAACCCATCTCTCCTCCGTATTCTTTGTTCCTAATATTTTATCCCAATTTATGCCTTTTAGCAAGGTTTGTAGTTTAGGGAAGTTGGCTCTTTTGAAATTCAGTGTCTTTGTGTTCCCTTCATGTTTCCTATTTGTGTGATTTATACTGAAACTAATTGACCTGTGATCGCTGTTACCTAAATTGCCCCGTATTTCCACATCTGTGATCAGGTCTGTATTGTTGGTAATCAGTAGATCCAGTAATGTTTTATTTCTAGTTGGTGCGTCTACCATCTGACCCATAAAATTGTCCTGCAAGACATTAAGGAACTGGCGAGCCTTAAATGAATGCGCGGTTCCCTCCACCCAGTCTAAGTTTGGATAATTAAAATCCCCCATTATGATAACACTTCCCATCCTTGCTGCTAATCCAATTTGTGATAGGAGATCCGTCTCCACTTCCTCCCTCATGTTAGGGAGCCTATAGCATACTCCCAGTATTATTTTCCCCTTAGCTTCATCCCTTTGGAGCTCTACCCATAAGGATTCCACCTCCTCTCTAGCTCCCTCAGTGATGTCATCTCTTACATTCGCTTGTACATTATTCTTGATATATAGGCATACCCCTCCCCCCTTTTTACCCTCTCTATCCTTGCGGTATAGGGTATACCCTTGAATGTTTGCCAGCCAATCATGAGAGCTGTTGAACCAGGTCTCTGAAATTCCCACAAAATCCAAATCCTCCTTGTACAACAGTATCTCTAGTTCACCCATCTTGTCCGCCATGCTCCTGGCATTGGTGAACATGCCACATAGTTTAGACCAGTCACATATTGTCCTCGTATTGGGTGTTTCAAGATTGCAACTAGGACTTGCTACTATACTCACCTTGTGTTTTTGTGCTTTGGTTAACCTACCACTAATGCCCCCAATACTACCCTCTGGAATATCTTCCGCGCTGGCTATCTCTGTCTCTGGACCCTCCTCCCCATCGCCTAGTTTAAAAACCCCTCTAACTTTTTGGCCATCTTCATTTCCAGCAGATCTGCATTGTGAATGTGAAATATAGTGTAAATAAAAGTATTATGCTTGAAATAAATGTCGTTTTTGACAGATGAGAACTCTGGAGGGGAAAGCTCATTGCACTTTCTGGTCCTCATCATTTCTTTCTGTAAAGTATTTTTGTGTATTTTTAATGTCCTTAGGGTACCTCTGGCATGCCAGGCTGTGTTTTGTCATCCTTGTAGCATTTGGAAAAGAACATTTCTTCTCACAATATTTGCAAATTGCACAGTCGAAATGTTTCCAAACTCTAGATCAGGGTTTCTCAACCAGGGTTCCATGAAACCCAAGGGTTCCTCCAGAAGTTGCTAGGGGTTCCTTGAGCAATGAGCAATTTTTGCCTCTCAGATAAGTTCCCACCTAAGCCGCGTACACACGAGCGGACTTTTCGACCGGACTGGTCCGACGGACTTTCCAAATGAACGGACTTGCCTACACACAATCACATCAAAGTCCGACAGGTTCGTACATGACGTACGACCGGACTAAAATAAGGAAGTTGATAGCCAGTAGCCAATAGCTGTCCTAGCGTCGGTTTTTGTCCGTCGGACTAGCATACAGACGAGCAGACTTTTCGATAGGAACTGGGTCCGGCGGAGTTCTGACGTAAAGATTTGAAACATGTTCCAAATCTAAAGTCCGTCAGATTTTCGACTGAAAAAGTCCGCTGCAGGTCCGATGAAGCCCACACGCGGTCGAATTGTCCGCCGGACTCGGACCAGTCCAGGCGAAAAGGCCGCTCGTGTGTATGCGGCATTACACCATTGACCTCTTTAGCTATCTGTTGAGGGGTAATTCTTCCCAATGACCACAAGTGTAAGGAGCATTCTTTCCACTGACCATCACGCTAACGTATCATGAGTTGTAGATATAGTAATTTTTAGTGGGGGTTCCCTGAGTCTTAAAAATTATTTTAAGGGATCCTCTGTGTTGAAAAGGTTGAGAAAGGGGGGGCGTGTCTGAACGGCGAGGTGAATGGACGCACTGCAGAGGAGCTCCGCATAGCCCTCTGCAATCTACTGCCATCCGGCTCACACAAACCCCAGAATTTGCCCCAGAACCCACCACACAGACACTGGGCACTAAAGGAGACTTTTCTGGGGAATATTGAGCACATTGACCGGCGGATTGAGCTGTTTTTAGGCCGCGGCTGGCCTCACATTGCAGACGCCGGCCGCCATCTTGCGGCCTACAGGAGATACAGAATCCCCGGTCTCGAGTACCGCGATCGGCGGTACGGAGGGCGATCGGCCGGCCTGAGGCGGGAAGCGCTGCATCCAGAGCGGACCGGACTGTGAGGGGACCCCAGCCAAGGCAGAGAAACCAGGCCCTGGACACCTGCGGCCTATGGCAGGCCCGAGGCCTGTGAAGCCGCCAGCATCACCATACCTTGGGGCCGCAAACGGAGGTAAGGGGGGCAAACTAACCACATCCACATACAGTGGCCACCCCCTGGGCAGGTCCACGGCCACCACAGACCCCTCACTGACCCCGGAAACCTGAGAGACCTCCAGTGACGGCCGCCATCTTACCACCTTGCGGCCTAGCTTACCAGACAGGCCTGCAGCCCCAGAAACTGAGCCCTAACGGGTCGGTGCTCTCCCCCTTGAACTCATATGGTGTCCCAGCTATGCGCACATGCTAACAGGGTACCACCGCTGTTCCCGCGGACCTGCCTTCCCTCCCCAGTCCTCCTCATCCCCATGGAGGATGGGTTTTGATGGAAAGAGACCGACTATGGATGGCTGAGGTCATGCGCCCCTGAGTCCCGTGCTATCCCGACAGCTACAGGCTATCTCCATAGCATAGCACACCCACATAATACATGGCGGCAGCTAGCTCACACCCCTCGGAGCTTACTGACCCTCAACAAGGCACCATACAGAGGTATCTACTTAGAACAGCGCCGATTGATCCCCGAACTCCCAAAGACAAGATGGCGCCTGGCCGCAACCCAGGGAAGTCCAAGCCTCCCACTTCCGCTTCAGCAACAGCTTACATGGCAGAAGACAATAATGAGAAACCTCAGAATTCCAAGGGAGAGCCATCAGCCTCCTCCGCGAGGTCAGTCTCACCGCCCGACACAGGCACCGGGATACCCCAGTCAGTTACGCATCCCTTATCTGGAGAACCCATTAGAACGGAAGCTGCTGCCCTCCTTTCTGCCTTCAGAATGGACTTTGAATCCTGGGCAAGCAAAATGGAAGATTCTCTCCACGTGGAGCTGAACGCCCTGAGGCAACAAGTCACGGCCAATGAGGAAGCAGTATCGGTCTTAACCACCGCTCAAGATGACCACGAGGCACGTATAACAGCCCTCGAATCCTCATCCGCGATGCATCTACGGCGCCTACGCCACCAGCAACTCCGCATAGAAGACAGCGAAAATCGCAGTCGCAGAAACAACATTAGACTGCAAGGCATACCGGAGGCAATCTCTGTAGCGGAATTGAAGCCCACTGTCATAACTATCCTCAATAAAGCACTAGGAAGAGAGGCAGCATCACCAATTGAACTGGATCGTGTCCACAGGGTAGGAGGGCCAGGGGGGGCCCCAAGATGGTCGCCCCCGCGATGTCCTGTGTCGGGTTCATTACTACACCTTAAAAGAAGAGATCATGCGGAAGGCATGGAACCTGGGCTCTGTTGACTTCTTTGGAGCCCCCATTCACCTGTATCCTGACTTATCTCGCAACACGCTATATATGCGTAGAGTGGTGCGCCCTCTACTTGACCTTATACGGCAAGCTGGAGCTACCTATACTTGGGGCCACCCCTTTAGTATCAAGGTGACACGGGGCGGCAGCAGGTTCACGCTCTCTGATCCAGACCAGCTACCCGACTTTTTCCTCTTTATTGAACAAGATCCGGTAGAAGTCTTGAACTGGTTAGACCCTCCAGAGGATAGATCGGGACAGTTGGGATTTGGTTCACTTCCACAGCGTCGCAGACGTCCTAGGTCTAGATCAGTTTCTTCCGGCCCAGGGATGAGAAGACCTGCTTCTCCAGAAGATTAACTCAGTAGCTAGTTAGAGACTGTTGGCCTGTTTTGCCCTACCACGCCAATAATATTTCCAAAGGCTCCCGACAGTTTTGTTACATTTCTGGGCGGCATGATATATGTTTTTGATCCCTTAACTATGCTTTTCCTACTTGACAGCTAAGACCTTCAGTGAGCCTGGTAGGAGAAGTGGTAAATATGGGGGTCAGATCCAATGGCTCTTTCCCTGCTCTTTGCCAATTTTATTGTTTGGCTGGGGTTTGGGTGAGAACATAAATTGAAGTCACTCTTGTGCCTCTCACTATGACGAGCCTCAGGTAATGTGAATGTATACCAATGCTATGTTTTTCTTGTTTGTTTTTTGCTTTTTCTTTGCTTTTCTAAAAGATGTTATGCATTGTCTCAGACTGATCCCTCTCACCCATCCCTGATATTATATGCAGTGGGGGTTGTGTGGCGGGGGTGGGGGGTACTGCCCTGGGGGGGTCTGGCACCCGGTTGTACTTAATCTCTGCTGCGGAGGATACAGGTCTAGGGGGCGCTACACATGGGGCAGAGGATTACCCCCTCGAGGGGATCCCCCGCTCTCCCTACCCTCCATATACTCACATTGCTGTTCTGGCTCAGTAACTCTCTGTATATGCGAGAGCCAATGTAATTGTTTCTCTATACTTCAGGGTTAACTATTTAAATTCAATGCACATAACTGGTTGACTGTTATTATTTGTTGTTGTTAAGCTGCCTTAAGCCCCACACTCGGTTCAAATATTAAGTGTGCCATACATAATACTTGCATGCCTGGTGTGCTGTCGGGATCACGGCTCAGACCCATTCATCTCGACTTTTCCCCCGCAATAGGACAGGCACGGTTTGTGCCTAAAGCGTGAATTTTCACGCAGTGTTTTGCGTTAGCGAACACATTAGTTTCCCAGACACATCTTCTTAGGTGTCTTTTCATTTATACCTTACTTCTTCCATTATTCTCACGCTCCTTCTACCCTTCTTCCTCCTATCTCTCTCTCTCTCTCCCCCCCCCTTTTTTGTTTTTGTTTTTGCTCTTCTTCCGCTCTTCTTCCTTTCTTTTTTCTTTCCTTTTCTACCCCCTATATCTTTCTTTTATATCTTAATACCTTCTCCCCTTTACAGCTTTTGGCACTCCAGCATGGCTCACACGGTGACTTCGCGCCCACATCTGAAACTTTGTTCGTATAATGTAAACGGACTTAAGGTCGCATCGAAACGTGGGCAAATTCTATACCAGATGCACAAAAAACAGGTCAGCATACTTTTATTGCAGGAGACCCACTTTCATTCTGACTCCACCCCCTCCTGTTCCAATAGATATTTTAATAGATGGATTCACAGCACCAACCCGACACAAAAATCTAAAGGAGTATCTATTGGGTTTCATAAAACACTCCCTATTGAGCTGCTCGATCATGTGGCGGACCCCCAGGGCAGATATGTCTTTGCGAAAATCTCCTTATGGGGACTAAATTTACAATAGCTAACGTATACTTGCCTAACACTCACCAAGTCCCATCAGCCTTGCAGTACCTAAAGATTTTGGCGGGTTTCACGGAGGGCAAGCTCATACTCGGAGGGGACTTCAATACTCCCCTGGATCCACTTTTGGATTCATCGACATCCCGTTCCTCTATATCCTTTCCAAAAATACGGGCCTTAAAACGTGTCATCTACAATATGCATCTCATTGACGTATGGCGAATACTGTATCCGGACTCACGAAACTACACACACTTCTCCAACGTTCACCAATCATACAGTCGTTTAGATTATTTTCTAGTCGACCACAGCTGCTTAGATTGGTCCCCCAATTGTGAAATAGACCCTATGGTTTGGTCCGACCACTCACCTATATTCCTGACGCTTGCAATCCCCTCTACTCCAATAAAAGAATGGACATGGAGGTTAAACGACTCCCTCTTGACTGAACCAGGGTTTGATACACAGATAGCGGAGACGATATCAAATTTTTTCACAGACCACGCATCTGATGACACCTCACCACCCATTAAATGGGAAGCACTGAAGGCGGTACTACGGGGTAGGTTTATTCAAATGGGTGCCCGCATGAAAAAAGAACGTTCAGCTGCGATAACTAAGGCAGTGCACAAGCTTAGGACACTAGAAACTACCCATAAACGCTCCCCGACGGTGGAAGTGCTTGCGGAGGTTTCTTCCGCTCGCACTCAGCTTAGAGCGTTATATGAGGCATCAGCCCGCACGTTTGCGAACAAATTAGCCTTTCATCAATATAAATTTAGGGATAAATGTGGTAGATCCCTAGCTCGCACCCTTCACACCAAACAACCTAACACCTTTATACCCCACATACGGGATAGTTCTGGGAAAACTGTCTCATCGCCTTCTGAGATGGGACAGGTGTTCCGGGACTTCTATCAATCCCTATATAATATTCCTACAGCGAGCTCCATTGACCCTCCCTTTACTACGGTGGAAACACAAGCCTCATACATCGCGCAAACTGCATTACCCACTCTAGATAGCGAAACGATAGAGGACCTTGAGGCCCCGATTTCGGAAGACGAGGTTGCCCGCGCCATTGCTTCTACCCCATCTGGTAAAAGCCCTGGTCCCGATGGCTTTACTCCAAAATTCTACAAACAATTTTTTCCCCTCCTTACTCCCTTCTTAACCAAAGTATTTAACTCCATCTCTGAGCGTTCAGTGTTCCCGCCACAAACCCTAGAGGCACATATAACCCTCATCCCCAAACCAGACAAAGACCTGACTGTTTGTGCTAATTACCGACCTATTTCGCTAATAGGAGTAGATCTAAAGGTGTATGCGAAAATATTAGCTAATAGGTTGCAACCATTGCTACCTCGCTTAATACACCTAGATCAGGTTGGCTTTGTGAGTGGAAGAGAGGCGCGAGATAACACCCTGAAAACACTCCTCATTGCGGATTATGCTCGGGCCCACAATATCCCATTGTGCCTACTCACAGTCGATGCGGAAAAGGCCTTCGACCGTGTCGACTGGCAATTTCTCCGCTTATCATTACAACAACTAGGTCTAGGCCAAAACATGATTTCCAGAATAATGTCCCTCTACACATCTCCTTCCGCCAGGATTAAACTAAACGGTTCCCTATCTCCAAAATTTACTATACACAATGGAACGCGACAGGGGTGCCCCCTATCCCCCATTCTCTATGCGATTGTTATGGAACATCTAGCCATTGCCCTTAGAAATAATCCGGCTATTTATGGTGTTAGTACAGGCCCATTACACACTAAAATTGCCCTATTTGCTGATGACCTACTCATATTTGTAACCCAACCGCAAGTTTCCCTACCCTCCATTATGCAGGAGTTTCGGAGGTATGGAGAGGTTAGTAACTTTAAAGTTAACCTTAATAAGTCAGAAATCCTCAACATCTCTCTCCCAGCAGCAGCTCTCCAACAGCTCGCGACCTCCTTCCCTTTTAAGACAAGCTCCACATCTATCCGCTATCTAGGAATCCATATTCCAACAGTCGCCTCTCAACTATTCTCCAGCAACTTCACCCCTTTACTTAATAAAACTCAAGCGGATCTGGCCTCTTATTCCTCTAAACAGCTCTCTTGGTTGGGTAGGGTGAACGTCTTGAAGATGGACGTTCTCCCCCGATTCCTATACCTTTTTCAGACTATTCCTATCCATATCCCCACTTTGTTTTTCAAAAGACTCCGTCAGATCTTCTCTAAATTCATATGGCAGGGACGTCGCCCCAGGATAAAACATGACACAATGATTCGCCCGAAGGTCAGGGGGGGGCGGGGGTCCCAGATGCCTCTATATACCATAAGGCAGCAGTACTTGTCCGTATAGTGGATTGGTTCCACCACTCTTCTTCCAAACTTTGGGTTCAATTAGAGAAATATCTTAATGGGGCTGATCTTTGCGCCCTACCGTGGACCCCTGCGGCTCGACGTGGAGACGACGTACCCTCTACTACTCTTACTCGTCAAACTCTCCAGATGTGGGACCGCCTGACCTCAGCGAGTAAATTGTCTAAACTCCAGGGCCCAATGACCCCTCTCTTTGGGACTCCGGCCTTCCCCCCAGCAGTAAATAAGATGAGATTTGGACCCTGGAGTAGGGATAGCCATAGACGCTTAGCACAGGTTTTGCGCGCTGACCCATCTTTGAGAACGGACATTCCCTCTCGTACGGACTTAGGGCCCTCAACAACAATGTGGTTACAAAGGGGTCAACTAATGTCATACATACGCACTTTTCCCTCCATCTCAGAGATCCTAGACGACCCATCAGACTTTGATGAGCTGCTCTTACAACCGGACCCACCAACACATGTAGTGTCACTATTATATTCCCTGCTACTGAACGTATACACCCCTGACCTCCCAACATATACCCAGACATGGGAGACGGAGCTGCAGCACTCCATCTCCCCCGCTGATTGGCAAAAAAGCTTTATCCTAACGCATAGGATTTCCCTGGCAACTAAGAACCAAGAAAAAGGGTTCAAACTATTAACGAGGTGGTACAGATGCCCAGTGGTTATTAAACGGTTTAACCCCTCTTTGACAGACATTTGTTGGAGATGCTTGTCCTCTAGTGGGACAATGCTTCACATCTGGTGGGCTTGCCCTCCAATCCGGAAACTATGGCAAAAGATCTTTGATCTTTACAGCAGGCTGATGGCGACATCAATCAAGCCCACACCAGAGATAGCCCTACTATCAATGCTCCCGGGCCCCCTCAAGTCAATTAAAAAAGATGTACTGCGCCACTTTCTAGCAGCAACTAGAACAGTGATCCCCCGACACTGGAAAACGACAGACGTGCCTTCCTTGGGGGAATGGGCTGTTGAAGTGGACCAGATAAGAGATCTGGAGCGTCTGTTGGCGCAGGAGGGGGGGAAGGAGGAACAGTTTTCCATCACTTGGACCTCGTGGTCAATGTTTCGCTATTCGGATGAATTCTCCATATGGATCAGAGATATCCCACCCTTACCCGCCGATTAGCCATGCTGGAGTGCCTCATACCTCAGGTACCATACCTTACTTCTATTCACGATCTTATTTCTGACTCTCTCTGTTTTCTTTTTGTTAAATACTGAACCAATCACTTATACATGTAATTAAAGATCATATCCTCGGAATAGTTCAATGACTTGATCATCTACAATAGGTGAATACCTGATACCTACAGCATTCTAATTCAATGAGAGGGAGTCCTCAGATAACACCAACACACGAAACCGCCAGGTTCGGTAAATGTTGGCTCCCACTCAAAAGTAACTCTTCGCATATATCAAAGATTCCAATATACAATATGATATATCAGTATCGCACCTAAAGATGCATATTAGAAGGAACATTCATGTTTATACATGGTCAAGATACACTTCGCTAATATATGTATGCTATATGTGATGTTATACTGTAAAGAACAGTATTTTTCTGTTATTCTCTTTATGTTCCTGCTTTTAAAATAAACTAAGATTGAAAAGAAAAGAAAAGGTTGAGAAAGGCTGCTCTAGATGTTGGTCTCACCATTTTACAGAGAGGCAGAAAAGAAAATCCAATTTACTGAGCAGACTATAGGTAAACATTACACTGTGATGGCGGGGAAGACTAATATGAATCATTTAAAGGTTATACAAATAAACTAATTTGTCAAATTGACCCCCTTTCATGTCAATTTTGGCCTGAGAGGACAGAAACTATCATCTGTATCCCAACAATCACCCAAACTGTAGGAGGTAGAAGATGGAGCCCACAAGCAAACTAAACTGGAGCCTTTCCCCTGCAGTACCTCCTAGTGGCAGAAATGCATATTTATCTTACTTGATAACTGCATTGAGAAGTACAGTGTTACTTGAACTGCATTCCTGGATTATCTTGTCTTCAGCTGAGAGAACTTGTAATAATTTAAGACTTTACATAAAGTCTCAGAAATCTTTCATTAACCACTTCAATACTGGGCACTTTACCCCCTTCCTGCTCAGGACAATTTTCAGCTTTCAGTGCTGTCGCACTTTGAATGACAATTGGGCAGTCATACAACACTGTAAGCAACCTAAATTTTTATCATTTCTTCCCACAAATAGAGCTTTCTTTTGGTGGTATTTGATTACCACTGGGGTTTTTATTTTTTGCTAAACAAATTAAAAAAGGCTGAAAATTGAGGAAAAAAAAGGTTTTCCTTCGTTTCTGTTATAAAATTTTGTTTTCTCCTTCACTGATGGTCACTGATGAGACTGCACTAATGGGCACTCATGAGGTGGCACCGATATGTAGAATTGATGGGCAACTGATAGGCGGCACTGATGGGCACTTATGAGGTGGCACTGAAATGTAGAATTGATGGGCATTGATATGCAGCACTGATGAGTACCGATAGGCTACACTAATATGCAGCTGATGGGGACTGATAGGCAGTACTGACGAGGAGCTACTGACAGGCATTGCTGATTGTCATCTGAAGGTCATTGACAGGCATTACTGATGGGGTACTGATTGGCACATTGATGGGCACTGACAGGCGTTACTGATGGGGCACAGACTGGCAGCTGATGGGCACCTCTCATGGGGGCTGCGCTGATAATCAATATGCTGAATATCAGCGCAGATCCCCCCTCTGACAAGAAGAGCCGCCGATTGGCTCTACCTGTCAGCGCAAACCGAGGTTTACCGGCACTTCCTGGTTCACGCTGTGATTGATCACAGCTGATCGCGTGGTAAGGAGCTTCTGTCAGAGGCTCCTTACCAGGATCGGAGAGTGACACACAGCACCACTGATCGCCGCTCTGTGCACCCCCACGGGCGCGTGCCATCATGTGATCCTGAAAGACGTCGTATGACGTCCAGTCAGGATAACAGAACCACCGCCCGGCCGTCATTCTGCTATAGGTTGGGCGGGAAGTGGTTAAAGTCTTCATGTTATATAGTTTGAATACCATGTCAGATATATTATCATTTTTAAAAAACATATTCCACATTTTTTGTGCCATTTTTCCAGAAAAAAACAAAACAAAAAACTTCTTTGAAAAAAACATGGAAAACTGTTTTTTCCCATTTTTTCTCCAGGCCATTCCATCTCTAGTCCCCATCCTCAACAATTAGGAATGCAGAGAACATTCCATGCACTCCGCTGTACATTACCCCCTACCATTGGGAATGCAGAGTAGATGCCATACAATGTGCTTTACCTTACCATCTACTATTGGGGTTGCAGAGTACATTCTATACAATGTGCTGTACTTCACCCCCTACCATTGGGAATGCTGAGTACATTCCATACACCGTGCTGTACCTCACCATCTACCTACCAACTGGAATGTAGAGAACATTCCATACACTGTGCTTTACACCACCATCTACTACTCGGAATGTAGACTACATTCCATGCATTGTGCTGCACTTCACCTTCTACTATTGGGAATGCAGAGTACATTCCATACACTGCGATGTACCTCACCTCCTACTACTTAAAATGCAGAGTACATTCTATATGCTGTACTGCACCTCACGCCCTGCCACTGGGAATGCAAAGTAAATGCTATATACTATGCTGTACCTCACCCCCTGCCATTGGGAATGCAAAGTACATTCTATATACTATGCTGTACCTCACCCCCTGCCACTGGGACTGCAAAATACATTCTATATACTATGCTGTACCTAAACCCCTGCCACTGGAACTGCAAAGTACATTCTATATACTATGCTGTACTGCAACTCCTATCACTGGAAATGCAGAGTACATTCTATACACTGTGCTGTACTTCACCATCTATCACTGGGAATGCAGAGTACATGTTATACACTGTGCTGTACCTCACCATCTACCACTCAGAATGTAGAGTACATTCTACACTGTGCTGTACCTCACAAGCTACCATTTAGAATGTAGAGTACATTCTATACACTGAGTTGTACCTCGCCTCTAGCATTAGGAATGCAGATTACATTTCAGACACCACACTGTACCTTACCTGTGAGTGCGCAGTGTTTCAGGGTCTGGTCCGCAGTGTATTTCCACACTCTAAGGATGGGGGAATCCCGCTCATTGGTGACATGGACGAGGCTCTGGGTATGTAGTAGCCCATTCCTCCGGACAGGGATCCGGCTGGGACGCACACCCAAACTTTCCAGAGACCTATAAGAGAGGTCGGCAGTGATTTATATGAATAGCAAAGAATACTTGGATTTCAGCTGTATTAAAAACATCCATAACGATCCAAACCCTCTTCCACCAAACAGTGCCACTAAACCCCCTTGGAGGCCTTTCTCAATTGAAAGCCAGAGGAACTAAGTCTCAGTTCACCCTCCTGATGCACATCCTTACAGCCACAAAGCAGGTGATTGCAAAGGTTCTCATCCTACGTATATGCTTCTGAAGTCAAAAACCAAGTTCACTGGACTCCAATGAGAAACTCACTGCTAGACTTCAAGGTAACATGTCTACATATCAGAGTATGGGAACCATGGGTGTCAACGTATCTCCCATGCAATTTAGACCTGCGACTGTTGAAGTTGTAACAATAGCCTCCATATTGCCTTAGCACCTTGGTCAAGGGCCTCCCACCCCTCTTCCTTTTCTTTTCCCTTCTGTGTAGTATCTTAGCATTAGGTTTATAGGTAGAAACTTATTGAATGTGCTGCATATGTAATCCATATTGTATCGTGCACCGCAAGCATCGTGCTTATTGTTACCGTGTCAACTCTGTTCCACAACTTACATACCAGTATATCTCGCTGTACATCGCTGTTGGCTACCTTATCTCGCTACACATATGCTACATGTACATACTATCAGACTTGTTCATTTTTGTACCTCTGTACTTATTTTTTGAAACTCCAAAAAAATGTATGGAATTAAAAAAACTTCCTTGACATTTTTTTTTTATTCATAAAGCAAGCAAAAAGAAACATGAAGGCTGTGATTGCTGACGTCCTTCTTTGGCTATCCTTGGCCCCAGTGCCAAGGGTCAAGGACGTAAAAAAAGCTTGCAACTAGTGTAGTCAGAGGCACTCCGAACTTTGGCACTTTCAGTACTTTGTGACTACTTGTCACAAAGTACTGAAGTCATTGAATCAACATAACAGCCAGACAACAAGTATTTTCAAAAGCAATGCTAAGTAATGGCAGCCTACGCAGGTTTCCTTTACCCCTTTCGCTGCCAGAGCCATTTTTGCACACGTTTTAAAAAAATCATTTTAGGCCTGAAGATTACACAAAACCCACAAATATTATATATTTTCTGAAAGCAAACATCCTAGAGAATAACATATTGGTAGCTGCAATTTTGTATGTCACACGATATTACCGCAAAAGGTATAGGAAATGCAAAATTTCAGTAAAAAAAAACCACTGAATTTTAGGGCAAACAAACACAATAAATTACCCAAACTTTTAGTAAAACATAAAAGACAAGGTTGTACCGAGTAAATAGATACCCAGCATGCCAAACCTTAAATTTATGTGCGCCTGTGAAATGTCCACAAACTTCAGTACCCTATATTTTCTATAGGCGATGCTTCAAAAGCCCCCTATAGGTATCCTTTTGGTTTTACGGAGGAGGTCTGGTGTTAGAATTTTTGCTCTCACTCCAGCGTACGCGGCGATATGCAACATGTGTATTGCAATCGACGTTTTTACACGTAGGCGCCCTGACGCATGCGTTTATGTTCATGCGAGTGTGTATATGTGGGGGTGGGGGGCCTCAACATTTTTTGGGTTGGAGATTTTATGTGCTTGGTGTAACTATTTTTTTGCAAAAAAAAATAAAAAAATTTTTTTTTTTAACTTAACTTTTTTTTCCCCCCATTTACATAGGGGGCAAACAGTCCCCAATGCAATGATTTTTAGGTCACAGGTTCTCTTTACTAAAATATGCAGGGTCTTAAAAATCCTGCATGTCTGCCCTGTACTCCACTGAATGTTTTGCAATGCAGATCGCATTGCAAAACATCCGTTCTCGGCAAAGCGAGCCAGGGACACCGAGAGCTTGACCCGGAAGTGACGTCAGAGACGTCGGTTTCCGGGTCACAAGAGGAAGGGGAGGAGAGTGGATGTGTGCCCATTCTTCTCCTTCCCCTCTACCCGCCGGCACCCGCCATGGAGATCCCGGGCCCACCAATGGGCAAGCGGAGCCCGGTAAGCATGGCGGGGCGCCGCGGCAGGGGGGAGGATGGGAGCGCCGGTACCAGGGGTGTGCGAGAGCAATCGGAGCTGCCTGAATGCTCTCATCTGCCTGTCAGTTTTAACACACAATCTAATTGGCTGCAGCCACCGGATTGTGTGCAATACCCCCCCGCTGTTAGGTCCGTACAACGTACGGAACTGGCGACGAAAGGGTTAAAGTGATTGCAATGTCTCGTTTTTTATTTAGTTAAAAATTACAAACATGTTATACTCACCTCCTCTGTGCAGTACATTTGCACAGAGCAGCCCAGATCTTTTCGGGTCCCTCTTCTGTGATCCCGGCCCCTCCCTCCTGTCGGGTGCCCCCACAGCAAGCAGCTTTCTATGGGGGCACCTGAGCCGAGCCGCAGCTCCCTGTGTCCATTCAGACATGGAGCCCTTTTGATTGACAGTAGCATGAGCCAATGGCGCCACGCTGCTGTCTCAGTCAATGAGGATGGGCGTCCCAGGCAGCCGTGCTTTTTATTGCATTTAAATGTAAAATGTTAGATCTGAGGTCTTTTTGACCCCAGATCTCACATTTAAGGGGTCCAGCTATACTTTTTTATATTACAAGGGATGTTTACATTTCTTGATAGGAATAAAAGTGACCCTAATTTTTTTTTTTTTAAAAGGACAGTGTAAAAATCCAGCCAAACTCGCGCGCAGAAGTGAACGCATACGTAAGTCATGCCCGCATATAAAAACGGTGTTCAAACCACACGTCAGGCATCAGCATGATCGTTAGAGCAAGAGCAATAATTCTAGTGCTAGACCTAGAGTATTTTTTAAACATCGCCTATGGAGATTTTTAAGGGTCAAAGTTTGTCACCATTCCACGAGTGGGCGCAATTTTGAAGCATGATATGTTGGGTATCAATTTACTCGGCCTAACATTATCTTTCACAATATAGAAAAAAAATGGACTAACTTAACTGGTGTCTTATTTTTTTATTAAAAAAAAGTGGATTTTTAAAAAAAAAAAAAAATTTGCGCTTATAAGACCGCTGGGCAAATGCGGTGTTGCAAAGTATTGCAATGACCACCATTTTATGCTCTAGGCTGATTGAAAATGTATGTATAATGTTTGCGGGTTCTAAGTAATTTTCTAGCAAAAAAAAAAAAGATTTTAACTTGTAAACAACAAACCTCAAAACGAGGCTTGGTCCTTAAGTGGTTAACAATAAAACACAGTAACGCTATAACATTAACGCAATAAAGCAACGCCTTTTTTTTTATTGTTTAATTATTTATTTTTTTAGCACTTTTTTTTTTTACTTAACTTCTTTTTGTAATTTAACATTTTAATAACCATATCCTGACCTGCTTTTAAAGGGGTTGTAAGCGCTAATGGTTTTCACCTTAATTGTACCAGTTATTATAATTGTATTACATAGTTACATAGTTACATAGTAGGTGAGGTTGAAAAAAGACACAAGTCCATCAAGTCCAACCTATGTGTGTGATTATGTGTCAGTATTGCATTGTATATCCCTGTATGTTGTGGTCATTCAGGTGCTTATCTAATAGTTTTTTGAAGCTATCAATGCTCCCCGCTGAGACCACCGCCTGTGGAAGGGAATTCCACATCCTTGCCGCTCTTACAGTAAAGAACCCTCTACGTAGTTTAAGATTAAACCTCTTTTCTTCTAATTTTAATGAGTGGCCACGAGTCCTGGTAAACTCTCTTCTGCGAAAAAGTTTTATCCCTATTGAGGGGTCACCAGTCCGGTATTTGTAAATTGAAATCATATCCCCTCTCAAGCGTCTCTTCTCCAGAGAGAATAAGTTCAGTGCTCGCAACCTTTCCTCATAACTAATATCCTCCAGACCCTTTATTAGCTTTGTTGCCCTTCTTTGTACTCGCTCCATTTCCAGTACATCCTTCCTGAGGACTGGTGCCCAGAACTGGACCGCATACTCTAGGTGCGGCCGGACCAGAGTCTTGTAGAGCGGGAGAATTATCGTTTTATCTCTGGAGTTGATCCCCCTTTTAATGCATGCCAATATTCTGTTTGCTTTGTTAGCAGCAGCTTGGCATTGCCTGCCATTGCTGAGCCTATCGTCTACTAGGACCCCCAGGTCCTTTTCCATCCTAGATTCCCCCAGAGGTTCTCCCCCCAGTCTATAGATTGCATTCATATTTTTGCCACCCAAATGCATTATTTTACATTTTTCTACATTGAACCTCATTTGCCATGTAGTCGCCCACCCCATTAATTTGTTCAGGTCTTTTTGCAAGATTTCCACATCCTGCGGAGAAGTTATTGCCCTGCTTAGCTTAGTATCGTCTGCAAATACAGAGATTGAACTGTTTATCCCATCCTCCAGATCGTTTATGAACAAATTAAATAGGATTGGTCCCAGCACAGAACCTTGGGGAACCCCACTACCCACCCCTGACCATTCTGAGTACTCCCCATTTATCACCACCCTCTGAACTCGCCCTTGTAGCCAGTTTTCAATCCATGTACCCACCCTATGGTCCATGCCAACGGACCTTATTTTGTACAGTAAACGTTTATGGGGAACTGTGTCAAATGCTTTTGCAAAATCCAGATACACCACGTCTACAGGCCTTCCTTTATCTAGATGGCAACTCACCTCCTCATAGAAGGTTAATAGATTGGTTTGGCAAGAACGATTCTTCATGAATCCATGCTGATTACTGCTAATGATATCGTTCGTATTACTAAAATCCTGTATATAGTCCCTTATCATCCCCTCCAAGAGTTTACATACTATCGATGTTAGGCTAACTGGTCTGTAATTCCCAGGGATGTATTTTGGGCCCTTTTTAAATATAGGTGCTACATTGGCTTTTCTCCAATCAGCTGGTACCATTCCAGTCAGTAGACTATCTGTAAAAATTAGGAACAACGGTCTGGCAATCACTTGACTGAGTTCCCTAAGTACCCTCGGATGCAAGCCATCTGGTCCCGGTGATTTATTAATGTTAAGTTTCTCAAGTCTAATTTTAATTCCGTCCTCTGTTAACCATGGAGGTGCTTCCTGTGTTGTGTCATGAGGATAAACACTGCAGTTTTGGTTACTGAAGCCCCCCGATTCACTCGTGAAGACTGAGGAGAAGAATAAATTCAATACCTTCGCCATCTCCCCATCCTTTGTAACCAGATGTCCTTCCTCATTCTTTATGGGGCCAATATGGTCTGTCCTCCCTTTTTTACTGTTTACATACTTAAAGAATTTCTTGGGATTTTTTTTGCTCTCCTCCGCTATGTGTCTTTCATGTTCTATCTTAGCTGTCCTAATTGCACCTTTACATATCCTGTTGCATTCTTTATAAAGTCTGAATGCTGGGGATGATCCCTCAACCTTGTAATTTTTGAAGGCCTTCTCCTTTGCTTTTATATGCATTTTTACATTGGAGTTAAGCCATCCAGGACTTTTGTTCGCTCTTTTAAATTTATTACCCAATGGGATACATTGGCTAATGCCCTTATTTAATATGCTCTTAAAGCAAACCCATCTCTCCTCCGTATTCTTTGTTTCTAATATTTTATCCCAGTTTATGCCTTTTAGCAAGGTTTGTAGTTTAGGGAAGTTGGCTCTTTTGAAATTCAGTGTCTTTGTATTCCCTTTATGTTTCCTATTTGTGTGATTTATACTGAAACTAATTGACCTGTGATCACTGTTACCTAAATTGCCCCGCATTTCCACATCTGTGATCAGGTCTGTATTGTTGGTAATCAGTAGATCCAGTAATGTTTTATTTCTAGTTGGTGCGTCTACCATCTGACCCATAAAATTGTCCTGCAAGACATTAAGGAACTGGCGAGCCTTAAATGAATGCGCGGTTCCCTCCGCCCAATCTATGTCTGGATAATTAAAATCCCCCATTATGATAACACTTCCCATCCTTGCTGCTACTCCAATTTGTGATAGGAGATCCGTCTCCACTTCCTCCCTCAGGTTTGGGGGCCTATAGCATACTCCCAGTATTATTTTCCCCTTAGCTTTATCCCTTTGGAGCTCTACCCATAAGGATTCCACCTCCTCTCTAGCTCCCTCAGTGATGTCATCTCTCACATTCACTTGTACATTATTCTTGATATATAGGCATACCCCTCCCCCTTTTTTACCCTCTCTATCCTTGCGGTATAGGGTATACCCTTGAATGTTTGCCAGCCAATCATGAGAGCTGTTGAACCAGGTCTCTGAAATTCCCACAAAATCCAAATCCTGCTCGTACAACAGTATCTCTAGTTCACCCATCTTGTCCGACATGCTCCTGGCATTGGTGAACATGCCACATAGTTTAGACCGGTCGCATATTGTCTTCGTATTGGGTTTCGAGATTGCAACTAGGACTTGCTACTATACTCACCTATTGGATACACACTTACTCATGATTATGCGTTTGTATGTTCATTTATATAAAAAAATGAATTTTTTATACCTATGTGCTTCATTCAAAGTCCCAATCAACTTTCCCCACTTTTTTGACATATAGATAGGGATGGAGGCAATTGACCTTACCAGGTCACGCCTCATATAAAGTCCCAACTGTTCTCCTTTTTCTTAATGCATTATATGCATTAAGGTGGAAAACCTTCTGTAGTGCTGCAGCCCACCTCAGACCGTCCGTTTTACTTACCTGATTGCTGTCATCCTCCGGCCGGGAATGAGCACACCAGCCCCAGCTGGTGTCTCGTGTCCTGATTGGATAGATTGAAAGCAGTGCAGCCATTGGCTCCCGTTGCTGTCAATCAAATCCAATGACGCGGCACCGGGGGGCGGGGTCGAGTCCTGCATTCTGTGTGAATGTACGGGTGTCAACCTTAGGAGAGCCCTCTCCAACGTGGGCACTTGATGCGGGGAGGAGCTACCAGCGTCACTGAGAGACCCCAGAAGAGGAGGACTGGGGCCACTCTGTTAAAGACGAACTGCATAGTGGAGGTATGACATGTTTGTTATTTAAAAAAAAAAACAAAAAAACAAGGGTTTACAACGCCTTTAAGTGTAAATGTGTGATCTGAGATCTGTTTGACCCCAGATCTCACAATAAAGAGGCCCTGTCACGCCTATTTCTATAAGGTTTCTTTCACACTGAAAGCGCCGGCCGTTAGCTGTAAAGCGCTGCTCATTTTAGCGGCACTTTACTGCTGTTTAAGCGGCACGTTTGCGCCGATTTTTGGCTACTAGGGTGGCGCTTTTAACCCCAAAGAAGGGGTTAAAATCTCCCGCGTTGCGGCGATTCAGAAGCGCTGCCCATTCATTGCAATGGGTAGGGGATTTGAAAGACCCCATTCACACTGAGGCAATTTTCAGGCATTTTAGCGCTAGAAATAGAGCCTGCAAAGTGCCTAAAAAAACATTCTCTGCAGTTTGCGGGACGTTAGAAAAAGTCTTGCAAGCAGTATCTTTGGGGTGGTTTGGGAGCACTGTATACAGGGCTACTTATAAATGTGGAATGGCAACTACCAACCCTAACCCCCATCCCCCTCCGCCCTCTCCATGGCTCCTGACCCTGTTCCCTCTCACCCTGCTGTATTCACCATAATATAAAATAAACAGTAATGTAAAATTTACAATTCAACAGAATAGTATTCTGTTACAATGGACACAGCAAATGTGCAGCATAATAATTGTGGGTGGCGTGACTCTTTAGGCTTTAGTGTTTAAAAAAAAATAAATAAAAGATACCTGGAATAATCTGTGCTATGGCTGTTACTTCTTTTCTGCAAATTCTAGAAAAAAGATAGAATAAGTTTATACATACAAAAGTTATAGTGAAATAACAACCTATATCACATGTCTCCAGGCATGCTCAGTAAAGCTGAAGTTTAATCTGCTTATAATTGCCTTGTCTGGTTCTTGCGGTCTCTTAATTAGTTCCCCTAATTATCATTTGTATCTTTCTTTTGGAATATGGTTTACTTATATGTATTTGGATCGTTTCCTGCCATGATGAGCTTTTTAAATCACATGTATGGCACATTTTATACACAAAACTATTTATGTAATAAAGCTTTGTATTTCGAGGTCTGTGAAGTTTATTTGGCAAGTCTGTATTTTTCCACATTCCCTTGTTTTTTAGGTTCTTACAGGAATGTGGTACCCTCCTTACTGGTTTTAACTCTGCGTCAACCCAATACACTGTATAATACAAAAAAATAAAATAAAACACCGACAAAAAACATGATTGGAAGCCAGTGATTTAATTTTTTGAAGCCAATAGTTCAACACAACTCCCAGACAACTAGCATTTTTAGAAGGCCAGCAGTGGCCAGCCTCCATAGATTTTGTGACTTTTGATGTTTAGGGGTATGGGACTTCCCTCTATCTCTATTTTTGCCCTGATTACGCAGAGCAGGCATTCAGAGTACAAACAACAACTCACATTATTTCCTGTAGAGGTTACACTCCTATATTCCTGACACCTGTCTATAGGAACATATGAAGTGTATACTATATTTTCAAAAGTTGGTGGACACCTGGGCATCACGCCTAAATTACTTTGTTGGACATCCTATTCTAAAACCATTGGTGTTAATATGGTGTTGGTCCCCCTTTAGCTATAACAGCCTACGCTCTTCTGGGAAGGATTTCCACAAGATTTTGAATAGTGTCTGTGGAAATTTGTGCCAATTCAGCCAAAGGACCATTTGTGAGGACAAGTTCTAAAGCTGGATGAGAAGGCCTCGCTTCCAATGGGCATGTATAGGACTGGTTTTAAACAGATGGGCACAGTCATGTCTGAAAAGAAAAGGACCTTCTCCAAACTGCTGTTACCGGAAGAGAAAGGCATCATTTTCCAAAATGTCTTTGTATGCCGTAGCATTAAATTACAAGGAAAGGCTACGCAATAACCCACCTGTTGAATGTTGACTTCCTATTACTATCTGAATACCTTCCTTAAGTTTTTATACAAGGTCATCTGTTTGGAAAGCTATAGCTAGTCTGTGTCCTGTGGAGGACCATCAATCATTCTGCTGGTGTTCATAGCTCCAAAACATTCTCAGACAGGAACGAGTTCCTCCAGGTGCAAAGAAAGGGGATAGAGCCAGAGCTTTGCAGTCATGTGACCACACTGAACATCTTAGAACAAAGGTATTCAGATGGTGATTTATTATAAAATGTATGTGGGGGTATCAGAGCAATGGGGAGGCAACATTTAACAGGTTATTGTATAGATTTTCCTTCTATTTTAACTGTACCCTTCACTGGAAACATTGCAACTCAATCATTTGGAGAGGTTTCACCAAATTTCTCGTCATATTGTGAATGTGTGCCAGTGACATATGTTTCTGTTTGCTATTGGACAGCAAAACTGCCAGGTCTCTAAAATGACCATTTGGAGTGTAATTCACACATATCTTCTGCAATGCATGCCCCTATCGTAGTTAAAGGAGTACACACTGTTGCCAAGCTCCCATCCAATGACTCGACAAGAGTGTTTATGGATTGCTGAAGGAACCACACACAAACACAAGAACATACAAGTTGCATATACAGGAGGTATTATTGGTTTGTTTTACCTGGATAAGAGTGGCCCCTGGGTCTGGGTGGATGCGAGTCTTGCTGATGTCTCCTTCCCGTGAGCCTTTCCTGATTTGTACTGAGGTCTTTGTCTTGGAGATGATGCCGGTGAAGCCGCTGCCTACACAAAACACAAGTGCAGAAAAATACATCACCACCAATAGTATTGAGCTTTATGGGCAATGTTAAAGTCTCGATATCTGGAGCACAATGACCAGATGCTGTTGACCATAGCATCCATGTTATTACCTCATCATTTCCTAACCTACAATCATAACGGATGTGAGAGGTCATAGTACTCTTTTAGACTTAGTAGTAAGTCACATTCAATTGGACTTGTTCTGTAAGTCAAGGCCAGCCATACATGGTTCGAATCTAGAGTTTCAAACTTTTAATGGGCAGGCTGAATGTACCAAGTTGATCGAGCCAATCAATCAATAGCGATAATCACTATCTTCTCCTGGCAGGGAAGGCTTCCCCCACCAGGAGCACACAATTACTCAGCAGGAGGGATTCTCCTGTCTGCACTGTCTGTGTTGATGGGAAATTGTGCAAATTTCTTTCCTGCAACCACGCATGGCCTGCCTAAGACATTTCGTAGCTTATCCAAGCAACCACTGAAACATACCCCAGCATTTATATCCTGACAGGTAGCACGGACACCTTAATCCAATTACCATGGAAAGTGTCAAAGCGCCCATTGTGGAGGAGGTTGGGCGGACCATCGTTGCCTTTGGATGCCCAGTGGAGTTTGTGCATGCTCGGACTATAGTAACTTGGTAGTAAGCCCAATGCGAATTTAATGTGACATTTTTTGATTTTTTTTTAGTACATTTTGCATTATGGAGATTTTTAAATTTGTAGATGCTCCCGCGAAGTCCCTCAAGAAGCAGCGAGTAGGCTGCGAAACATGTTGGACCAAGTCAACAGGAACATACAAGCATCAACTTCGAATTTGTGCAGAACCTTTTATGGTTTTAATGTGATGTTTTTGTATTGCGGAAGCATTATGTGGTCACAAGTGATCAAATTTTGATATTTGTATAGCTACAATAAAATTCTTGATCTTTTACGGAATTTGTCTTTTTGCCTCAGTATAAAAGCCTTGAAAGTCCCATATTGCTAGTAAGGATTTATTTCTGTTGGTGTTGTCCATGACTTTTTTGGGGTGTAGCATCGTACATTTCTTCTCCAAGAATTGGCAGGAATTTTTTTTCAAAGCAGACGCTGATTATCCTAGAACACAATGGGGAAGATTTCCTAAAACTGGAGAGTGCAATATCTGGTGTAGCTTCCAGGTTTTATTGTCAAAGCTTAATTGAACAATCTGAAGTTAGAAGCTGATTTGCTACCATGCACATCTGCACCAGATTCGGAGCACTCCAGTTTTAGTAAATATCCCCCACTGGGAGGTGTGAAAGCTGTGGAACCACCTTGCTCTGGTTACATCATCCCATTCTTGGTGACAGCAAGTCTGTACATGTGATATTCTTTTGAGTTACATGGCTGAAGGGGTGAATTGTTGTAAAATCTCTAAAAGGTAGACATTTTAAAATGGCATTATATGTGGACATTAGATGGTGCTGAAGGACCCCCTTCCGTGCTGAACGATGGTTGTTCCAGTTTGACAGATGGCTTCTTTCATGCCTCTTGCAAACCAGTTGTCCTCTCTTTCCAAAATGAGTACTTCACTGTTCTCAAAAGAAAGTCCATTTATTTTAAAGTGTAGGAACACTGTCAAGTGAATTTGCTTGCTATGATGGACCATTCGTTTGTTGAGAGGTTGTTTTGCCTCCTCAAAAGTGCAGGTCTTTGCATTCCTCACTACACTGCACTGCATATGCCAAGTCTGTTTGATAGTGTTTGAGTGTTGGGTCTTTAGGATATACTGTACAAGCTTCTGTCTCAGTGTATTGCTTGAAGTACACAAGGATGCAATATTTGTTAAGGATCCTTTTAAGTTTTTCTGACACTGCACTTCCAAAAGGGATTTCTCCTTGTGCTGTATTTCTCCTCTCGGTTCAACGGTCCCATATTTTTACTTGACCTTGTGGAATGTTTTAACAAAAGCTTCTCCTTTTAGACTTGTCCTTTCACAGTATCAAATGTTTGGCTATACCCACGTATCAACAGGGAATTTTAGAAGTATATGCATTTGTTCTTTTATTTTAAGTATCGTCCATTATATGCAATGTTTTATAAAGTCTCTATCCTAGGAGTTTACACTCTTTTGTCCCCTTCATACACAGGTCTCCAATTTGGTCAAAAGTGAAGTATGATTTTTAGATTGTGAGTTAAAGATGAAGCTCCTTAAAATAGTGTTCCTGGTTGAAATTGAATCCAGGGTCCCACTGCTTTAAAGCATGAATTTTAACATCTTTGAGAGACAGATGCAGCAGAGAAGAGCCTGCTGATGGTAGTGTCTTTGTCATTAGCATTCAGCACAACATATAAGCCTCTCTAAGGCCCTATTTACATATTTCCGATGCATTAGGTTGCACATGCTGAGATAAACCATTCATTTGAATGGGCTGGCAATGGACCAGAAAATACACCAGAACTATTTTTCCTCATGCAGCACGACACAATACATGCCAGTGTACTAGGACGAAGGAACATGGCTTTAGTGCTTTAATTTGAAAGGCTACATCTATACATTAACACTTATGGTGTGTTATCATGCACTGTGTTAATACACGCTATCCCAATGCCTAGGTGTAAAGCCAGCCGTAAAGTATCGTATTTTTCCGTGTATAAGATGCCCCCATGTACAAGACACGCCCCACTTTTTCAACCCAAAATTAAGAAATCAATATTTTAAACATAGGTAAAACAGAACACATTACAGTTAATGTTTAAATACCAGCATATTATGCAGGGGTTGTTCTTCCTGTTTTCTCCACTGTCTGATGATACACTCAGTGGAGGGAGCTACAAACTGTTTATCTGCAGCTCTATTCCCATGCTCTTTTGCATAGCTGGCTACATTTGGTTTGACTTTTGCAGAGTAAGACAATCACTTACTTTTGTATTATTTTCTGACATCTTGGGCTCAGAACACTCCAGTCTCTGTTGCATCTGTGCACTCTCCACTTCCCCCCTCACCTCCAGCTCCAGCTGACGTCAGTAACATACGGCTCGTGATTGGAGGAAGCCGTTTGACAAGCTATGGGCAGCGACGCACCTGCGCGGCTGTCTCCCAGGCTCACTGACCGTGTATAAGACGCCGCTCGATTTTCAGGCTATTATTTTAGGAAAAAATAGCATCTTCTACACGGAAAAATATGGTACTTCTTGGTAATACCAACATGGCAGCCTGTAAATGAGCAACCCACACACTGGATGTTTAAAATTGAATGTAGAGTTTGTTTTATGTATACATCTGTATTATGTTAAAAATAAGGTTTAAAATTAGTCAGTCCAGTACATAATATGGAGAAAACTTTGTGGACACCCAACCATCACACTGGTATGACCTTGTTGGGCCTACTATTCCAAATCCATGAGTTGCCTCCTCCTTTGTGGCTACAACATCTACTCTTCTGGAAAGAATTTCCACAAGCATTTGGAGCATCTCTTTGGGGATTTGTACTGATGTAGGATGAGAAGACCTGGCTTTCAGTTTGCCTTCAAATGTAGCCCGAGTGTGGGCAGTAGGGTTTGAGGTCAGGACTCTGTGCAGGCCATTAAAATTCCTCCACCTCAAACATACATCTTTGTGAAGCTGGCTTTATGCAACTGAACTCGAGGAGCTTTTATGTACCTTTGGGGGGGGTGTGTGTGTGTGTGTGTGTGTGTGTGTGTGTGTGTGTGTGTGTGTGTGTGTGTGTGTGTGTGTGTGTGTGTGTGTACAGTATATCATACACTAAATGGCCAAAACTTTTTGATCATCTAACCATCACATCTACACTACATAGCCAAAAGAATGTGGCTACCCCTCTAAATGTGTTAAAGGGTAATTTTAACTTAACTTTTCACAAAAAATGAAAATGTAAACGATCTTCAAATATTCTATCCACACCACTAATGCACAGCCTCAGAGTAAGTATCCATATCCTTGCAATGGCATGCACTCATTGGTCAGTGCAGCCACATGATTGTTCTTGACCAATGAGAAGTGCATCTAAAGCTTCTTCTGAGGTATCTCAGAAGAAAGAAGTTCTGCCCACTGGTTAGCACAGTCACACTGACCAATGAGTGTTTGTCATTGTGACCATTATAATGGTTACTCACTTCAGGGCTTGGTATTAGGATTTATGAATCGCTACATTGGCAGCACGACTGCTGTGTGCAGCAGGGTCCAGAGCAGGGGTGTCAAACTGGCACCCCTCCAGCTGTTGCGAAATTACAAGTCCCATCATGCCTCTGCCTGTGGGAGTCATGCTTGTAACGGTCAGCCTTGCAATGTCTCATGGCACTTGTAGTTTTGCAACAGCTGGAAAGGCCGCCAGTCTGAGACACCTGGTCCAGAGGGTTAGTCAGGATATGTGGAGTTACTGCACTTTTTTTTTTTTTTTGTTAGACGATGACCCTACTCTTTAACCACTTGCGTACTGGGCACTTTTACCCCCTTCTTGCCCAGGCCAGTTTTCATGTTTCAGCGCTGTCACACTTTAAATGAAAATTGCGTGGTCATGCAAAACTATACCCAAACTTTGGGTGGTATTTATTTACCACTGGGTTTTTTCATTTTTTTGCTAAATAAACTAATAAAGACCAAAAATTTTGGAAAAAACAAAAAAACAAAAACGTATTTATAGTTTTTTATAACATTTTGCAAACAGCTAATTTTTCTCCTTCCCTGATGTGTGCTGATAAGGCAGCACTGGTAGGCACTGTTGGGCCTGCACTGATTATCAGTGTACATGTCCCTTTTAGAGAAGCCAGTTATCAGCTCTCTTCTCCTCTCCTCATGCTGTCAGCATGAGGAAAGGAGTGCCAATAACCAGCTTCTGTCTACATCCGTGATCAGCTGTGATTGGACACAGCTGAGCACACGGTAAAGACCTGCTGATTAGCTCTTTACCTCAATCTGTGATCAGCAGTGTCGACTGGACACTGATCACAGAGTGCGCAACCCGCGTCCCACAGGGGGCGAGCTCACAGGAGGCCATCATATGGCAGCCTCCCAGGACTAGCCATCCGTGCTGTGGCTGCCATTCGGCTATAGTGTGGTTGGCAGGTGGTTAAGGTGTCTCTAGTGAAGGGTATTGTTAATGCTACAGGATATAAAAGGCATTTTATGTTGCTCCTGCAACCTTGTGTTAACAGTTTGGGGGTAGATCTTTTTCCATTCCAGCTGGACTGTACCCCTTGTGCACAAACCAGTTCCATAAAGACATGGTCTGACACACTTGATGTGAATGTACTGACGTGGCTTTGCACAGAGCCCCAACCTCAACCCTACTTACTTCTCTTTGTAACATAAAGTTTGAGCCAAGTCTACTCATCCAACAAAAGCTTTTGACGACTTTTGCCTGAGCAATGATATACTCCCTCAAACGTACTCTAAATTTTGTGGAAGAATGGAGGCTGTTATAGTTACAAAGGGGAGACAACGACCATGGGCTGTGAGCTTTCGGCTCAATATCTCAAAGGGAGTTAAGCTGACCTAGAGGGATAACATTTCAAACAAAAATTCTTAGAAATATTTATACAAATATTTTCAGAACGTGCAAAAGATTTTATTTGCTTCTAACATTTGATTTTGGAATAAAAGGCCTTCACTAAATAATCAGGGCAGTTAACAAGCAGCTATAAAGGCAGGATGTTGCATCCTCACTGCCTGTTTTAACCCTGAAAATCCCAAATCAGTGCAACACAATCATATACATTACATGCTGTTGTGGCCCAGCCCCCATTACTTGAATGGGTCACATTGGGTCGGCTGCGGTGTTGCCTGCCGAACATAATACAGGGTATAATTTTTGCTGAGACATGAGTACAACCTCACTTGACCACTGTTGCAGCTTAAGGTAAGTGGGTGGAGAGCATGAAAACTGCAGCTGAGCGGACCCCTTTTTTTTTTTTACTGCTCCCCTCCACCCCTAGCCCGTGTGAATGAGCCCTAACTCTAAAGAGTTGCTACATTTGTGATGATATACTTGTACTTTCTACTAGTGAGGCTGTAATGTTTTATATTTTGCCGGAAGGCTACACTGCCGGTTTCCCTTACCTACGATGCCTGGCGCCTGTACCCGAAGTTGATTTAAGAATCAGCTTGGGTGCCAACCTCACTGGATTCCTGGACAGGGAAGTGTCCTTATATTAAAGGTCAGCAGCTACAGTATTTGTAGCTGCTTTTAATTTTCTTTTGGGGGGGGGGGACAGAAGCTCCTCTTTAACAAATTTCATGTATAAGCACAGAAATTCAGGTACAAAGAGTTACTTGCAGCTTTTTTCTTTCTGTAAACTTTTATGTAGCTGCTGGGGGGGATGAATGGGAAATACTGACAACCTGCTTGGACTGCTGCCATCACATCCAAGATGGTGGAACCCAGCAGCAGTCTCAGGGCTTTGGATCTCTAAGAAAGGGAAGCTTTAAAAAGGTAAAAAAAAAACATGCATAAAATAGTTAAATGTATATACAATCTTAAGGGGAGATTGTTGTTGAAATGAATGGCCTTGCGACAGGGTCTCTTTAATCCCAGTAATCCACAGCAAGAATCCACAGCACCTTAGAAGGTCACTTAGGAAAAAAAGTACTTCCTGTGCCTTGGAACATGCTCTTGCATTACCAATGACATTCAAACTTACACGGTAGGTGTGGAATTCGGTTGGGGACAGTAAGAAACTTCTTGTTACATCGGCATGAGTGAAGATGAGTAAGGAAGTCTAGGAAATCCTCTTCTGCTACAGAAACCAATAAAGAGGAGTGGGGTAGACTGGTGAACTACTGTAAAAACTGAAGCCCTGTGCAAGAAGCCTGTGAACCCTGTATACATGTCAAAGAATACATTTTCAGGATCGATGGAAGTGATCCTTTTAAGTGCTATTAAATCGGTTACACAGTTAGGTTGAAAAAAAAGTAGATAGGAAAATAGAGATAGAACACTCCAGGATGGATGAAATAAAAAATATCTTTATTGCTAAATCCCGTTAAAAATCACAGTAAATGCGTTTCACACGTCGGTGCTCATTCATTACTAATGAATAAGCACTGACGTTTGAAACGCGTTTATTGGCTGTCCTGAGAGCGTGTGTATATCCTGTGATTTTTAACTGGATCTAGCAATAAAGATATTTTTTTATTTAATCCATCTTGAAGTGTTGCCATCTCCATTTTCCTATCTATATTGAATATGGCTGTGGAGCGGGCTGGCACCCAGGTAAGTCTTGGCGCATGTAAATGTACATGCAACCACGGGCTGTTTGGAGCTGTGTCCACCTTGTTTGCTTTCGTGTAGGTTGGTGAAAAAAAAAAAGGAACAGGTCCACCTAGCTCAAAAAAAAAAAAAAAACCCTAATAGAAAACCTCCATATACACAATCCTATATCCACAGTTGATCCAGAAGAAGGCCAAAAATTCCAATAAAGTATGATCCAATTTGCTCCAGCGAGGATAATAAAAAAAAAAAAATTGCTTCGTGATCCCCCAGGAGGCAGCTGGATATTCCCTGGATCAATTACCCCTGGTGTTTTTACCTATACAATTTTAGTATCCAGTTATATTTTGTGCTTTTTTTTTTTTTTTTTTTTTTTTTTTTAAACAACCTACTGAGCTGGCCAGAACTAGTTCTTGGGGGAATCTATTCCACATTTTCACAGCTCTTACTGCGAAGAAGCCTTTCCGTATGTGAAGGTTAAATCTCTTTTCCTCCATAAAGAGTGCCCCCTTGTCCTCTGTAATGACCTGAAAGTGAACAACAACCAGTACACTATATTGACCAGTTATGTATTTGTACATGTTGATCATGCCCCGCTCTTAAGCTCCTCTTTTTAAGAAAGAATAAATTTAGTTGCTCTAATCTTTCCTCATAGCTGAGCTCCTCCATGCTTCTTATCAGTTTGGTTGCCCTTCTCTACGCCTTCTCCAGTTCCCCTATATCTTTTTTGTGAACGTGAGCCTAAAACTGAACTGCATATTCCAGATCTGTACTATTATATGTTTTTGGTGCACTGTCTGCCTTTAAAAGGAGTTGTAAAGGCTGAAGGTTTTTTTATCTTGATGCATTCTATGCATCAAGATAAAAAAAAACCTTCTGTGTGTAGCAGCCCCCCAGCACCCCCGAAATACCTACGTGAGCTCCTTCTCTCTCCAGGGATGTTCACGATCCCCTTAGCCATCCAATACACTCCTGATTTGTCTCAGCCAAGCAGCTGCGCCATTGGCTCTTGCGCCTGTCAAAGTCAGTCAGCCAATCAGAGGAGAGAGGGGGCTGGGCTCCGTGTCTGAATGGATACACAAAGCTCAGACTCGGCTTAGGTGCCCCCTGTAGCAAGCTGCTGGCTGAGGGGCACTCAAAGGAGGGAGGGGCTAAGAGCAGCAAAGAGGGACCCGAGAAGAGGAGGATTGGGGCTGCTCTGTGCAAAACCAACTGCATAGAAGAGGTAAGTATAACATGTCTGTTATTTAGAAAAAAACAACGAGCCTTTATAATCACTTTAAAGTCCCAACTCCTAGAGGGGGTTAGAAATGTTTTTTTAAGTATACATCCGGGAAGTTGGCACCCGACCTTACCATTAGTGGAAACAGTTATTCCAGATCGGTAAAACGGAAAAATTCTTGTAGCAATGGAGTTTTTGTGGGCATATAGAAAATGGTACCACAAAGTAAATTGATACAATCATATTGTTTGTTATACAAATATTAAAATTCTATATAGCACCATATCCAGAGTTTGCAAAGTGAAGTTCAAACCTTTTTTTCAATTTAACATCCACATGTCAGCTCAACATGTTTCCGATGCTTCAAACATCTTCATCAGGAGCACATGTTAACAGTATCCATATAGGAGCACTCAGTAATGTAAAATCAAAAGTTTCCATACAGATTACTGGAGTGGAAGCTCTGGTCTGGAGTTCAATCCTGCCATCCATAGAGAGGATGCACAGCACACCCAAATCCTTAACCGCAATATGTATATGCCAATATAGTCCTCATCTTTTATTACATCAAAAGCAAAGAGCTTCAAAGAATAAAGAACAAAATACTCATACCAAAGTCTAAATAAGTCTTGGTCTGGAGTTCAATACTGCCATTCATAGAGGGGAAGCAACAGCACGTCCAGATCCTTAACCACAAAAGCAATATATGTATTCCAGGAAGTTTAATACTCAGCAGATCAAGATACTCCAAAAACCATCCCCCGAGCAGATCTTCGGGTATTAATGGGATTTGCCTGGGGGATGAGTATCTTGGATGGATGGCGGGATTGAACTCCAGACCAGAACTTATTTAGATTCTTTCATGAATATTTTGCCCTTTATTTAGAAGGTAAAAGTGGAGGACTATATTGGAGATTTTTTTTACACCTTTTGGACCACTATCATGTCACCGGCTGTCTCCTTTTGGATTTGAGAATTTCCACTCTAGGAAACGTTATGGAAACTTTGATTTTACTGGGTTTTCCTATATGCATACTGTTTACATGCCTGCTGATTGAAGCATTGGAAACGATTGAGCTAACATGTGGATGTTGAATTGAAAGATATGTGAACTCCACTTTGCAAACACTAGCTATAGTGCTATATATAAACACCGCATTAATCGGCGTATAAGACGCACTTTTTAACCCTGAAAATCGGGGGCAAAATAGTGTGTGTGTGTGTTATATCCAAATACTTAAATTTGGCCTGCCTCGGAGGGGACGGGGAGGGGCGGGACGAGCGCCGTCCGTTTACATATAGGGAGAATCTCCTGTTTACTCAGCGGCCTCTGTAATAGGAAGTTCCGTCTCCTGGGCCGGCATTAGACCAGTGTTCTGTCAATCATAGAAGCTGGTCCAGGAGGTGGGACTTTGTATTAAAGAGGCCGAGTAAACAGGAGATTCTCGCTGTATGTAAACCGTTTGTGATCTGATGGCGCTCGTCCCGCCCCCCTCCCTGTCCCCTCCAAGGCAGCAGTAATCTGAGGTGAGGCTGAAAATGGTCACTGATCAGGCTGCATTGATGGCAATGGTGAGGCTGCAGATGGGCAGTGATCAGGCTGCATTAATGGTAAGGCTGCAGATGGGCAATGATCAGTCTGCATTAATGGTGAGGCTGCAGATGGGCAATGGTCAGGCTGCATTGATGGACACTAGTGAGGCTGCATATGGGCACTGACCCTTATTTTTCATCAAAGTCCTTTATTTAAAATTTAAGGTTTTTTTCCTGAAACTTCCCTTTTAAAATCAAGGTGCGTGTTATACACTTAAGTGTGGTATATACCAATAAACACAGTAATTGTATTATTTGTATAATACATTTTATAATTTTATGAATTTACTTTGTGCTACCATTCTCTATGCCCAGAAAAAAAGTCTATTGCTACAATAATATTTCTGTTTTACATGTATTTGAGGATGTTGGTATATAGGGCAGAGATCCTTTATATTAATATCAATATTCTAGATGAGGTCTAACTAATGATTTGTACAGGGACACAATGGTGTCTCTCTCTGCAGGCTAAACCTTTTAATACAAAAAAATATACTCATTTTAGAAACGTTAGCTTGGCACTGCATGCCATTATTAAGCTTATGATCTACCAGAACACCCAGATCCTTCTCCACCATTGATTCCCCCTATTGTATTTCCCATAGTATGCATGATGCATATTTTTAGCCCACAAGTGCATAACTTTACATTTATCACCATTAAACCTAATTTGCCACACAGTTGCCCAATTAAACAGTGCATTGAGGTTGGCTTGTAAGTTGGAGACATCCTGTAAGGACGTTATTCCACTGCATAGTTTGGGGTCATCTGCAAAGACTGAAATGGTACTTTTAATCCCAGACACTATATCATTTATAGAGATATTAAAAAGTAAGAGTCCCAACACTGAACCTTGGGGTACACCATTGATAAGCTTAGACCATTCAGAGTAAGAATCATTAACCACTACTTTCTAAATTCTGTCTTTTAGCCATTTTTCTATCCATTTACAAACTGATCTTTCCAATTCTGTAGACTTTACCTTACACAGCCATGTGCGGGGAACTGTGTCAAATGCTTTTCCAAAATCCAAGTATACCACATCCACGTCCCCTTTGTCTACGTTTTCGCTTACCTCCTCAAACAGAAATCAGATTTGTTTGACCAACTTCGATCTTTTGTGAATGCCTTCTGACTATTGCTTTACCACTTAAGGACCACCCACCTGCAATGTACTGCACAGCGATGTACCTGTATGCAGCTGGCCTCTCCTGGGTATGGGGCGCATGCGACTACTCCTGCTGTTATTAGATACAGTGGCATTTTGTCAGCAGGTCCCAGCCACTGTTTCATGGCAGGGACCTGCTGATTGGCTGTACCCAATCACAGCCGAGAGCCCTGTGTTGACAATCAACGCAGGGCTCTGTACAGAGGGAACGCACTCTGTTCTTCTCCCTTTGCAAGGAGAAGAAACAAGGTTTAGTAAAAAGCAGCACATAAAACACACATCAACACGTGTTAGCACATACGCAACCCCTTGCTTACCTGGGATGTTAAGCCCTTCCCAGCCAGTGTAATTAGTACAGTGACAGTGCACAGTATTAGCACTGATCACTGTATTAGTGTCACTGGTGATGTCAATTAGTTGCCACCCAGTGTCAGATTGCCCTCCGCACTATCACAGCCCCACTATCAGTCGCTGATCCCCGCCATTAGCAGTATAAAAAATATTCATTCCAGGATATACCCCATCGTTTGTAGACACTTTAACTTTCACGCAAAACAATCAATATACACTTATTGATATTTTTGTTTTTACCAAAGACATGTAGCCGAATACATTGTGGCCTAAATTTATGAAGAAATTAGATTTTTTTTTAATTTATTATTATTGGATGTTTTTTCCCAAATATAGAAAATTAAACTAACTGGTCTGTAGTTACTTGATAAAGACTTTAAACCCTTTTTAAAATATAGGCACCACACTGGCCTTACACCAAATTTAGCTGTACCATGCTAGTCATTAAAAGGAGACGTATAGCCATTTTGGCTATACTTCTATGGATCACAGGAGTGCAGTTCATTCTGCACTAATGTGATCCATTTTCAGTCAATTCAGGCTCGGGAAAGATCCTGACTAAAGGCCCATACACACGATCAGACTTTTTGACAACAAACATGCAAACTACCTGTTTTAAGGAAAAATCCGACCATGTGTACGCTCCACTGGACAAACTTTTTCGGTTTTCATCAGACAAATGTTCGCTGTGCAAACAGACAAACTTTCCGGCAACAAAAGTCCTATGGTGCAAAATGCTATCGTGTGTACACAAGTCCATCGGACTTTAGTCCAAAGTACAAACACGCATGCTCAGAGCCAATGCAAAAGATCAGACAATACATAAGTTGACCAAAGGGTGGTGGTAAAGAGCTGAAAAACCACGTGATTTGGTGAAAGTTGGCTGAAAAAGTCCTGCCGTGTGTATGCATACCAAGTTCACGGCCAACGCCCTTTGGACAGAAATCCATGGAAAAGTTTGTTTGAAGTCTGATCGTGTGTATGAGGCTTTAGTCAGGATCCACCCAGATGCCTAGACCGACAGCTGGCTCAGTCTCTCAACATGCCACTAAAAGCCTGACCCAGCCCCTCCGGCCCCCTCCACAGCCCAGCACTCCAGTTAGTGCTGGAGGAGCAGAGCAGAGAGCTGACAGTCACTGCTCTCTGCTCAGAGCCGAGGGGGAGAACTGAGCGATCAGGGGTGTTTGCTCAGTTTTCAGGGTAGAGCCGGCGGGGGAAAGCTGCAGCTGGGATGAGTGCTATAGCCATCTAGGGGAGTACGATTTTTTTTTTTTTTTTGCTATTGCCATACTTTTTTTTTTAAAGAGTCTCTAAAAACTGTATCAGTGAGGCGGTAATTGTCACTAAGGCAGGGCAAAGATTACTCATTTTTTTTCCTTTCACGTGTATTGGAAGGAAAGAAAAGCGCTCAAATGTTTTGATGGGAGAATGCCTCCCGCAGCGCTACTGCATTCCGCCAGCAGGTGGACGCGGGGAGCCTTCCCAGCTGACAGTATACGATTGCCGCTGGCAGTAATCGTAATTCGAAAAATCCGACAGGCTGGTTGTACACAAGTCGATTGATGGGTCAACTTGGGAACACTCAGCCTGCTCATACATGGATCAAAATTTGACCGGTTTCTGCTGAACCTTCAGAATTTTGATCTATGTATGGCCGGCTTAAATTGCAGCAATCTGTAAAATCCATTCAGCTGATCAGATTTCACCTTGCCTTTAAACTGATCAGCCGAATGCATGTGGTTGATACGGGTTTATAAATCAATAAAAAAGGCCAAGTGTATGTATGAGAAACTGGTACACAAGAAATTACATGACACATCTTAGCCAACAAGACTCATAGGATAGTCACAAATAAAATGCAGTACAAAGCACCAACATATGATTTTATTGACACTAAATGTAAAAAGGGTACAGAGAGAAAATTCACAACAACGGAACACATCTGCAAGCAGTTATATAAAGCAGCACATAGCAGTGTAGTGTGGCAAAGCGGAAAGGTAAGGTCTACCTTTACAGCAGAAAGAAAGCATGTCCCCATCAGAACCCATTATTATTCACTGACTGTGACCAATCTTTCCCATCCACAATGATCACCACAGCCCCCTACATGGCAGCAACACCATCGAAGTAGAAATGTCTTACTTTCTAAAGGGTTATTCCACTCAAAGCCAATAGGTCAGTAGTTGGAAAAGGAAGACTGACAAGATAAACTGCCTAACAACTTCTTGTATCTCTTAAGGAGTCTCTGCGATGGATCCCCCAAATTTACACAAATTTCCAGGCTATTAGCTGGGGTTTCCAATATGCCTTTTGGTTTTGTGTCCAGGAAAGTAAAAATACCCCAAAAACGGACTGGAGCAAAGCCAGGAGCTACAAGGGGAAGAGGTCATCCATGAAGTCCCAAGTGCCAAACATGCACAAGATGATTTTCAGGCACTCACAGCTTTTATGTTCAAAGATGACCAAATGGATCGATGGAAACAACCACCAACTATTATACTGAAAACTTCAAAGGATCACAGCTTTTTTTTTTCTATGAGAAGGCGGGGGGGATATCCAAGTAAAACATTGTTGGAATAAGAAGATTGGAGGGTAAGGATTGCTCGAGAAAAGGGTTGCTGGACAGCACCAAGAAAATTAGCCTGCCATAATGGGGAAAAAGGCAAGTTTGAAGGCATGAAGAGGGTAGGAGACAGAGTGCAAAACTCCAGTTTGTAGCTCCTGGAAATGCCATTCTAGATCCAGGTGTCGATCAGTTTCTGGGACCAGAAGGATGACAAGAGGCGCCTGGAAAGAGGCGTTGAAACCACACTTGGCTCAAAAAAATCATGTTCCTGCTTTAGATTTGAAACTGGAAGACTGTTAGGAATGCAAGGAACCTTTCCTAACCTCTTAAGTAGTCCTACAGATGTGAGAGAAGAGTACTAGCATGCAGCAATGATCTGGCAGACTGTCACAGAAGCAGCTGCAAGTTGCATGACAGGTCCACTAAGGAAAAAAGGGGCTTTTAAGAGGGCCTCTAACCTGTTCTTTATTAGATTTTTGAAAAACAGGGTCATCTCCACTGCAGCCACGAGGGACTTGTCAAGACAAAATATGGTTGAATCTACCAAAGGGACTGCCCACTTTTGCATGAAATTCTCCTCAATAGGATAGTTGAACAAAGCATTTTGGAGAAGTAAAAATACTTTCCGGACAAGGCTGGTCCTCCTAAAGGACAGACTAAACCAACAAGTGGGCAAAGAAAGGTTTTGCTTAATACACAGAGGTAAGCAGACTTCAGCTGCTCTAACTCTAAGCATCAATAAGGGTGGGGATGGTATCCTTAAGTTTGGATAAAATCTTTGCTTCAGGTGTACCATCCTGATCTGATTCCTCAGAAGGCGAGGGATCATCAAATACTACCTCCTTTCCCTCAATTAATCTCAAGAAGGGAAGTCGAAGAGGGGACGTCCAAGAAGCATGGCTGTGACCCCCCGTCATCAATGGTCTTATTAAGGCTGGAGATTCTGCCCCTGAAATCTTGACACTTTGGCAGAAAATTCCTCTCTGGACAGGAAAAAAAAAAAAAAAAACTTGTGTGGCAGAGGGCCAGAGGAAGGCGTCAGATGGGGGGGCAACAGTCAGAGCAAAGGGGTACTATAGTCCTTAGTTGACAAACTACCACTCCCGTCGGAGCCAAGTGCTGAGCTTGAGGTAGCAAGTCGATCTCAACTTATGTTAATCATCTGTCATGCTCTGTGAAATAATGTCCCTGGAGGGGTACTTACGACCTCCGCAACTGTGGGAAGGGAGGCCAAGGCCTTGGTACCAAGCTTTGTAGGCTGCTGTGATTATCAATGAGACTGTTGTGTTGTGGGCAATGGAGGAAAGCCAGGAGCTGTTGCTGGTTGGAAGGCACGGCTAGAAAGGGGAAGAGAAAGGATGTGCAGTCGCAGTAATCCATTTAAGAATATGATGAATAAACAAAAAATGGGGTGAATGGCGCTACCTAATAACTAAGGAACTGAAAATGGGATATAGGGCTAAGCCTAAAAAGGGGTTTTATGGCAGGACTCAACACCTGTTATCCTAGCTAAAAGAAACCACAACAAGACATCTAATGGGGTTAGGTTAAGGAGTCTGTACAGGTAAGTATGTGTAGAGGGCAAGGGCCTCAAAGATACCTCAAAATGAGCAATTATGCCCAATGACCACCCATAAAGGACTGCCCAAAACAGTAACTTAATGGTACATAATAAATATGTGTGGTTAAAGTAAAAAATCAGCTAAAGGTGAGTATAATAAGTGTGAACCATACAAGTGTCAGTAAGAGTGTTCCGCACTAAGCATACTTACAAAGCCATACATGTAAAAAAACTTGTACGTGAAAAATGTGCAATACAATTACTAACTGTATGCAACAAATATATAGTGATACAAAGTGTATAAATGCAAAAACCATTTAAATGCATGAAATATAGATAAAATCAAATATTCATAAACAGATAAGCCTTAAATTAAAACGGTGTAGTAAAAATCCAAAGAAAACAAAAAAACAGAAAAATCAGGGCGCCATCAAAAGAGGCACCTAAGTCTGTATTATGAGTGAAAAAAATATATATAACAATTCCCGTATATAGGATTATCAGGTTGTGCCTATATATATATATATATATATATATATATATATATATATATATATATATATATATATATATATATATATATATATCAGAAAGAACATTAACAGGTGACTTGAGTGTTTTATGTAACTCCAGGTGACTTCTGTGCTCCCCCTCCAGGGTCCCTACTCACCGGATACAGTCACCCCTGCAGGGGTAATAGGCATGCAGTTACTCTCTATATATTTATGTATCACTATATATTTGTTGCATACAGTTAGAAATTGTATTGCACATTTTTCATGTACAATTTTTTTTTATATGTATGGCTTTGCACTATGCTTAGTGCAGAACACTCTTATTGACATTTGTATGGTCCACATTTATTATACTCACCTTTAGCTGATTTTTTACTTTAACCACACATTTATTATGTACCATTAAGTCACTGTTTGGGCAGTCCTTTATGGGTGGTCATTGGGCATAGTTGCTCATATTGAGGTATCTGAGGCCCTTGCCCTCTACACATACTTACCTGTACAGACTCCTTAACCTAACCCCATTAGAGGTCTTGCTGTGGTTTCTTTTAGCTAGGATAACAGGTGTTGAGTCCTGACATATATCCCCCTTTTTAGGCTTAGCCCTATATCCCATTTCAGTTCCTTAGTTATTAGGTAGCGCCATTCACCCCATTTTTTATTTATTCATCAATTTCCCAGAGCCCTCTTAGGGGAGCCCTGTTAGGGGAGGCAGCAACCTTTTTACAATATCCTAAGCGCGGTCCTTCTTTATATTTATACCATTTAAGAATATGGCGGTACAGGTGCAGTAAGCACCAGGTTACCTTAGAGTCCCGCAAGTGCACTAAGGGAAGATTGCACAGACGCATTAGAACCATTCGAATTTACACCAGTGCACATAATGGCACCAGAATCAAATCTAAGACCCCTTTCACACTGGGGCGGTTTGCAGGCGTTATTGCGCTAAAAATACCGCCTGCAAACCGACCCAAAACAGCCCCCGAGGGCTTTCATACTGAAGCGGTGCGCTGGCAGGAGAAGAAAAAATCTCCTGCAAGCCGCATCTTTGGAGCGGTGTATTCACCGCTCCTGCCCATTGAAATCAACGGGACAGCGCGGCTATACCGCGGCAATACCGCGGCTATAGCCGCGCTATACGAGGGGTTTTAACCCTTTTTCGGCCGCCAGCGGGGGGTTAAAACTGCACCACTAGCGGCCGAATACCGCGGTAAAACAGCACTGAAAATAGCGCTGTTTTACCGCCGACGCCCCCTACCGCCCAAGTGTGAAAGCAGCCTAATCCCGAATAGCTGTGCAAGCAGAAGGGAAAGCTGGAGCTCAGCTTTAAGGAGCCAAAATTTACTCCAGAGCATATATCTCTGTGTGTGACACTACAGAGCTCTGTACCCCTTTGAAACTAGCATCTACTCAAACAGACAGGCGATGATAGCCTCGACTGTGACCGGTAACATAGTTTAAAAAATGTATGCAAGAGAACTGTACACATATATTTACAGTTATTTATAAAACAAAATCATTCATTCTTGTGTAGCATGCACTGTACAAAATATACACAAATTCCCCAAAAAATTTTGGGGGGGGGGGGGCAAAAAAAAAAGGCAAACTGGCGTTTTACAAAATACACTATATACAATAATATCTACATCAATGAAAAATTGTAATAAAGCCAAAAATATATTTTTTTTTGAAAAGGCATGCAGTGAATCTAGTAGCTGGTGTCATACTACATATAAAACATATACTATACTTAAATTGCAAATTTCAAAATCTTTACAAGTCTGCATGAATAAACTCATGACAGGTCTCAATATACAGCAACAGTGTCAACTTTCAAGAAAGGAGTGCAATATTCTAATAAATTCCAACTCCAACCAAAACGAATGTGCCCATTTTGCACGTCATGGAGCAGGGTCTAGTCCCCCGTGGGAAATTCCTGCTCTGCTGGACCCCAGAGGCCACATCCTTCCCAACCCCCTCCTAGTAAGGCTTTTCCAAGGTGTCAGTGCTGAAAGCCTAGAAGCTCTTTTTTGGAAAACCATGCCGGGAAAGGAAGCCTTTATTGCCAGGATGCTTGGCTCTCTGGCTCAGTAATCTCGGAACGGGCAGACTAGAAGGAAGCAGGGAAGACAGCCTCTTTGCTAAGGCTTTATTCAGGAAACGTGCCTTGGAGACAGTTTTCAGGGTGGGCACCACCTTACACAGGGTGGAGGGATGGGCATGGTACAGACCTGACATGCTGAGTGACACCGGCAAGGAACAAGATGGCTTCTGTAGTGAAGTCCTTGGGCACCCTCGGTTGAGGAGTGGTGTGATCTGAGGTGCCTGGGAGCTGGAGGTATGATGGCTGCTTGGTGGGCTGTGGACAGCGGCTCGTAGCAATGACTGATGGTGTTGACGCCTTTTCTCCTGAGCTCTTGTTTCTGCAAAACATACAACAGATCACTGTGGTAAAGAAAAACAATTATATATTTTACTACTGATAAAATTAAAATAACGGGTGCTAATGTAATGTTCTTTATATGACTGCAGAAAGCTGTGACCTGAACAAATGATTGCAGAATAAGACATACCAAGAACCAGGAGAACAATGTCCAGAGACAGGTAATATCCTTGTTCTACAGCATTTGGGTTGCACTCATATCTGTAAGGTGTTCCAAAACAACAGAAATTGATGCACCTTGTAGTTAATGATGTGGCGCTTGTACAAATTCTTAAGTAATAAGGTAATATGTAAAATGTTTATGGTGGGGAGGTCCTACATGGTAACTGTCCATGACTGGAGCTTAAAAAGCTTCCCTTTTTTGACCAAGAGGACAGGCCCCTGGTTTGAAACCTGCCTTGTCGGAGGACCTTCATGCATCTTAATCTCACAAGTTTCTAATCTTTAATCTTACTTTATAAAGCTAGCCATACCATATATGTTACATTTTTGCAGGATGAACAAGATAAAACTAAACTAATCGATTCCCCAATTCACACTAAAAAGCATGGCTGGGGGAATCTCCACTGCCTGCAATTTTATTCTGAAAGGCATGGCTGCCTCAACACCTGAACAGTGACTGCATCTGATTGGATGCTGTCAATGTTTGGCCAATCATTTTTCACCGGGCTTAGTCGATTTTTAGATCTATTTTCCTTAAGTCGGTGTTGACAGGGCCATCAATTGCTTGCATTTCGGTTGGTTCTGCAAGAATTGGCCAAAATTTGAGATGTGTAGTTTCAGCTTAAATTTTCTCTTAAAAACTTTCAAAAGCACCCTTCACCATAAGCATCAGGCCATAATGATCAGTGAACAAAGGATAGAGATCTATATATCTATATACACATACACACATATACACACACACACACTTTACTAATCCATTAACCCTTAGATGTGGTGGCTTCTTTAGGCCCCTCTCACATGGGCCATATTCCAATCAGCAGGGGCTTTGTGAACAAAATCCCAGCCGAATTGGAGCAGAGCGGTACAGATGTCACTTTTGTGACATTCGTGTCCATTCAGTTTTTTTGCTGCAGAAGCTTTCTGGATGCATGTTAGATCTATGGGCGAGTGGATGTAAACTTAGCTGCACTGGAGGTAATCAGATATAACAGACGCATGTCCATTTACATCCACCTGCCCATAGGCTTACATGGAGCGTCCAAATCAGATCCACCTGAACAACAGACAGACTGACGAATTGGACTGCCCGTGCGAAAGGGGCCATTTTTGCCCAGGTGGTAGTGCGTTCTTAACCCTTGACAGTTCCATCTATGGATCATACACCACCAACAGAATAAGAATAAGAAGAACCACTTCTTTCATGGGAATATGAGAAAAACATTTCACCCTATTACCCAATCAGATTTCCATAATTATGTTTTCTGTAGTCCAGTGCTATGAACGCGTGTATATTTTTTATGTATATACTCTCATACAGTACATATGTTTATATACGCAGATCAGCGATAAGTTTATGACCATCCACCTAATATTGAGTAGGCCCCCCTTTTGCCACCAAAACAGCCCTGTCCCATTGAGGCATGGATGCCACTAGACCTCTAAAGGTATGCTGTGGTATCTGGTAACAAATTGTCAGTAGTAGATCCTTTAAGTACTGTGAGTTGTGAGGTGGGTCCTCCATGTATCGAACTTGTTCCAGCATATCCCACAGATTCTCAATTGAATTGAGATCTGAAGAGTTTGGAAGTCAAGTCAACATCTCAACTCATTGTTCTGTTCCTCAAAACCATTCTTTAACCTTTTTTGCCAGTATGGCAGGGTGCATTATCCTGCTAAAAAAAGAGGCCATTGCCATCAAGGAATATTGTGTCCATGAAGGGGTGTACTTGGTCAGCAAAAATGTTAAGGGAGGTGGTACATGTCAAGTAACATCTGCCTGAATGGCAAGACCCAAGGTTTCCCAGCAGAACATTACCCAAAGCATCAAACTGCCTCAGCAGGCTTGCCTTCTTCCCATACTGCATCTTGGTGCCATCTCTTCCATAGGTAAGCAACACACACACACACCCGGCCATCCACATGATGTAAAAGAAACAGGATTCTTGAGACCAGGCCACCTTCTTCCATTGCTCTGTGGTCCAGTTCTGATGCTCATGTGCCATTTGCTCTTTAATATATCCCACCGATATTCAGATGCCATTAGAACGAGATAACCAATGTTACCCACTTAACCTGCCAGTGGTCATACAGTTATAGTTACATACATACACACATGCTCATGTCTGGAGATTTCACTTTCGTTAACAAATTTGTAAGACTGACCTGGAGTCCTGTTATACTGGTAGAGGTAACAACGTTTTTTTGTTTTTATTTTGTTTAATTACTGCACATCCATCATTAACCTCTTGCCAACCGCCCTACGTACACTCGTATACTGCGAGGCGGCGGCTCTTCTGTGTACAAGTACGTGATCTCACGCTTCTGGGTCTGATTGGACACAGCGGGAGCCAATCAGCGGATCTAAGAGGGAACACAGATCTCTGTCTTCCCACAGTTAAAATGCCCCCTACAGTGTTAGTAAACACTCCCTAGGAGTTTAACGTTTAAGGTTTAACCCTTTGATTGCCCCCGTTAACCCCTTCCCTGCCAGTGTCATTAGTACAGTGACCGTGCATATTTTTTAGCACTGATTATTGTATTGGTGTCTCCGGTCCCCAAAAGTGTCACTTAGCGTCCGATTTGTCCGCCGCAATATCGCAGTCCCGCTAGAAAAAGTCGCTGATCGCCGCCATTACTAATAAAAAATAATTCCATTAAAAAATTCTCAGTTTGTAGACGCTATCACTTTTGCGTAAACCAATCTATATACGCTTTTTGGGAGTCATATTATCAAAAATATGTAGCAGAATACATATTTGCCTAAATTGATGAAGAAATTAGATTAAGATTTTTTTAGTGGCTATGTTTTATAGCCGAAAGTAAAAAAAAAATTATTTATTTTTTTTCAAAATTGGCAGTCTTTTTTTTTTTTTATAGTGCAAAAAATAAAAACCGCAGATGTGATCAAATACCACTAAAAGAAAGCTATATTTATAAGGGGGGGAAAAAACATACAGCAAGAAATAAATAAATTTAAGTAAATTTGCTGTCCCCTCAAAATAACAACACACAGCCAATAATGTCTAAACCGCTGGCAACAAAAGTGAGTACACCCCTAAGTGAAAATGTCCAAATTGGGCCCAAAGTTTCAATATTTTGTGTGGCCACCATTATTTTCCAGCACTGCCTTAACCCTCTTGGGCATGGAGTTCACCAGCGCTTCACAGGTTGTCACTGGAGTCCTCTTCCACTCCTCCATGATGACATCACGGAGCTGGTGGAGGTTAGAGACCTTGCGCTCCTCCACCTTCTGTTTGAGGATGCCCCACAGATGGTCAATAGGGTTTAGGTCTGGAGACATGCTTGGCCTGTCCACCACCTTTACCCTCAGCTTCTTTAGCAAGGCAATGGTCGTTTTGGAGGTGTTTGGGGTCGTTATGTTGAAATACTGCCCTGCGGCCCAGTCTCCGAAGGGAGGGGATCATGCTCTGCTTCGGTATGTCACAGTACATGTTGGCATTCATGGTTCCCTCAATGAACTGTAGCTCCCCAGTGCCGGCAGCACTCATGCAGCCCCAGACCATGACACTCCCACCACCATACTTGACTCTAGGCAAGACACACTTGTCTTTGTACTCCTTACCTGGTTGCCACCACACACACTTGACACCATCTGAACCAAATAAGTTTATCTTGGTCTGATCAGACCACAGTACTAATCCACTAACCCTTAGATGTGGTACAGACATGTACTTAGTCTGTTTGAAATCAGCAAACTATTTGCGGGCTTAATTTTGCATCATCTTTAGAAGAGACTTCCTTCTGGGATGACAGCCATGCAGACCAATTTGATGCAGGGTGCGGGGTATGGTCTAAGCATCGACAGGCTGACCCCCGACCCCTTCAACCTCTGCAGCAATGCTGGCAGCACTCATATGTCTATTTCCCAAAGACAACCTCTGGATATGACGCTGAGCACATGCACTCAACTTCTTTGATTGACCATGGCGAGGCCGGTTCTGAGTGGAGCCTGTCCTGTTAAACCACTATATGGTCCTGGCCACCGTGCTGCAGCTCAGTTTCAGGGTCTTGGTAATCTTCTTATAGCCTAGGCCATCTTTATGTAGAGCAACAATTCTTTTCAGATGCTCAGAGAGTTCTTTGCCATGAGGTGCCATGTTGAACTTCCAGTGACCAGTTTGAAAGAGTGAGAGCGATAACACCAAATTTAACACGCCTGCTCCCCATTCACACCTGAGACCTTGTAACAATAACAATGACATGCGAGGGAAAATGTCCAAATTGGGCCCAGTTAGCCATTTTCACTTAGGGGTGTACTCACTTTTGTTGCCAGTGGTTTAGACATTAATGGCTGTGTGTCGAGTTATTTTGAGGGGACAGTAAATTTACACTGTTATACAAGCTGTACACTCACTACTTTACATTGTAGCAAAGTGTCATTTCTTCAGGGTTGTCACATAAAAAGATATAATAAAATATTTACAAAAATGTGAGGGGTGTACTCACTTTTGTGAGAATATATATATATATATATATATATATATAATTTTTTTAAACGCATAAAACCCATACTTCTCTTTTAAGTTGGTTATGAGGTCTCTGTAAAGCCCTCCAACAACAGTTCTCTCTGTACTACATTTATTATAAAGGGTATCATGATGGACACATGTTTTTTTTATGTTATGGTGATGTATATGTCAAGAATTTCAACAGCGTGGTGGCCATACATGCTTACATTTTTTATTACAATCCATGCGACAGTCACTCCAAATGATCAAATCCACAAAAAACTGAACAGGCATAACTAGGCTTCTGATCGATTAGGTTTCCATTTCGATCAGATTTATCCAAACTGAGGTAATCAGCCAGGCATGAAAATCATTGTTCATTTTGCATAAATTGGCGGCACTGGGATACTGTGTTCATGAATACGATTGTATTTCCATCAGGCAGATTATGAAATTACATAGTGGAAACGGAAAGTTAGGAGAGTATCTAACCCATCGTTTAAAATCCACTTCCTCATTTTGAGGCATGTCCATCGATTGGGCTGTTGACTAGAGAGAGATCGATTATTCCCTCTTGGGAGAGATCAATTTGAAAAGAAACTGATCATTAATTTAAAGAGCGCATCTCCACCACTGAACCCATCTTTACGTCCCATGCACGCAGGATGTTTTTATAAAACTTTCCTAGAAGCCCATATCCAGCCAGCTGCATTTTTGCAGAAAAAACTGCTGACGTTTGTAAAAGTGTCCAACTCTTTTACAAGCATTTAGGAGCGTTTACAGGTGTCAATTCATTTCATTGGCCAGAATAATAATTTTTTCTGGAAATTTAATTGATTTAAAGTGGTTGTAAACCCTTACACACCACTTTTCCCTACAGGGAAGCCTATAATAAGGCTTACCTGTAGGTACTGGAAAGATCTGGAGTGGCCTAGCCAGTCTCCAGATCTCAACACCATAGAAAACCTTTGGAGGGAGTTGAAAGTCCGTGTTGCCCAGCGGCAGCCCCCAAAACATCACTGCTCTAGAGGAGATCTGCATGGAGGAATGGGCCAACATACCAGCAACAGTGTGTGAGAAACTTGTGAAGACTTACAGAAAACGTTTGACCTCTGTCATTGCCAACAAAGGATATATAACAAAGTATTGAGATGAACTTTTGATATTGACCAAATACTTATTTTCCACCATAATTTGCAAATTATTTTTTTCAAAAATCAGACAATGTGATTGTCTGGATTTGTTTCCACATTTTGTCTCTCATAGTTGAGGTATACCTATGATGACAATTACAGGCCTCTCTCATCTTTTTAAGTGGGAGAACTTGCACAATTGGTGGCTGACTAAACATTTTTCTGCCCCACTGTATCCTGTGTAAGAAAAATCTGCATACTTCCCTATTTTCAGACTGCTCTGGTCACATTGTCTCCGCTGAATCAGCCAGCGCTGGCTGCAGGGGAGAGGAGAGAGTGCTTGACAATGGCTGGTAAAGACTGAAGCAGTGACATCACCCATAGGCTCCTATGGCCCATCTGTTGGTGCTGTCTCCTCTCCCCTGCAGTCAGCGCTGGCTGACATGCGAGTTGGATCATGTGACCGGACCAGAGTGGGCTGAGAATTATTATGTCGATCTCTCTTACACAGGTTAGTCATCATAGGTGTTTGGAGAGGGGAGGGAGCATGTTTTACTTACCTGGATTTTCCATCCCCCCCCCCCCCCCCCCCGGCAAATTGCGTTCCCCGCCATTCCGGCAGTGGACTGTCCCTCTCTGCCTCTTCATGCCCAATGCAGGCTAAGGATTCTGCTTTGGTCTCGACACCAGCACCCAAGACCGCTACCATGTGGGGGAGAAGAAGCTGCGGGGACTGGTCTAGCTACAAGAAGGAGCAAAGGAAAGGGTAAATAATTCTCTTTGATCCCCTTTCTAAACAAAGAGCCGGTTTAGTGTTCTTCAGACTTTAGGGGAGCTGGATTGTGGCCGCTGGGAGTAGGAAAGATCCAGACTTCAGGTGGGAAAAACAATGCCCCATGTGTGGTGTCAGTGGGAGGGATTGTGCCGCATCGCTGGTGTCAGTAGGAGGAATTGTGCCCAATTATCCAATTGTTGGTGTCATTGGGAGGAATTGTGCCCATTTCAGTGGGAGGAATTGTGCCCAATTGTCGGTGTCATTGGGAGGAATTGTGCCCATTTCAGTGGGAGGAATTGTGCCCAATTGTCGGTGTCATTGGGAGGAATTGTGCCCAATTGTTGGTGTCATTGGGAGGAATTGTGCCCATTTCAGTGGGAGGAATTGTGCCCAATTGTCGGTGTCATTGGGAGGAATTGTGCCCAATTGTTGGTGTCTTTGGGAGGAATTGTGCCCCATCACTGGTGTCATTGGGGAGGAACTATGCCCCTTCATTAGTGTCAGTGAATGAAATAGTGCTTCAAGGGGCAGGTAAGCAACAGCTAGGCTGCAAGCAAAAGGCCACATCTGACCCCCAGGTCATGGTTTGGAGACCACAAACCTAGACCTAAGTGAGAAACTAACCCTTGCAGCACAGGTACAGCCCACTGCAAGAAAAAAACAAAAACATTTTAGTAGCCCAGAGTTGGACCAGAGTTCAATTTTAAAGATACCCTGTCACTTTGCCTATTCAGTGCCTCTGGATAGTTCAACTTCCCATCAAGTGAAACTAACCTATCAACGCTTCTCCCTACACCATCCCACTTTTCAGGTATTGGGGGGAGTATATGATCTCAGCCATGTGATAGCGTTTGGGCCTGAGAAGCCAATCACCAGGCTGGAACACTGTCACATGGGGAATGGGGAGGGCCGGTGATGCCAACCACATGCGTAAGCTTCACCAGCAAAACTCATTTCTGAAGAGGCGGAGGAGCGGTCACCGAGTGTAATAAACCTGGTATTATCCTTCAGTGGGGGGGACGGTATGGCAGGACACTTTCCTTTTTCACTGGGGAATTACTTTACTTTTTCTTTACGCTCCCAAATTTTACTACTTTCCATTCGGAACTTCTATAAAAAATAAAGAAATAAAGAAATAAAGAGAGAAGTGAGAAGAGACTACAAGCAGCTTTGTCCTGATCTATACATACAGGATTATCATTGTGGAATATGGAATGAGATCACCCAGAAACACACAGCAGACGGGAGATATAAGCAGAAGATTTTATTAAGATTAATCACAGAGAGAAACACAGGACAGAATCCACATTAATGAGATACAGGATGGGTCAGACATTGATATCATGAGATGAGGATGAAGAGGAAGAGGGGACAGGAGGATACAAGACTGCAATAGTACGGCTGTTCTACCTGCTGAACCATTTTGAATTCTGTGAAGCCAGATTTTGTGATCCAGGCCCCCCCTGCCAGACAGCACAGAAAGGCTGTGTGACCCCCAAGCCCTCTGCAGGCTGTGTTACACTTGAGCCAATTCTCAGACCCAGTCCAGTCTGTGAATGGAAAGCAAAGAGCAGAAGCACGCTGATGAGGTCATCACTCTGCCCTCTACCCCTTTCAGGAAGCTCTTGGTCTTATAAGGACAATGCCATGCAATGCAAAAGACTTGGTTTACCAGGCAGCCACCTCCTCTCTGCATGCTGCTGTACAATGTATTAGGAGGCTGACAACAAGATTTGGGTATTTTTGCCAGCTATATATACTGTACCAATACATTTCTCTTACAATAAGGCAGCTCATGGATTATGCATTTATCTTAGGGAAAAAAAATGCTTGATTTCCCCATCAACACAGTCAGTGTTGGAAGAATCCCTCCCGCAGTGATATTGTGTTCTGCCGGCAGGAGGCCTTCACTTGGTGCTCTTAATTGACACAAGTACACACTATAGAGGGGGATATGCTTTCTTCATATTTCATGTCTAAGGTTTACACCCTGTTTGATGAATACAGCTACAACAGTGTATTATATAGATTTGCAATTTAAAGTGTTACTAAACCCACAACAGCAAAATCAGTCTGTATATGCAGTAAAGCATGCTTGTTATACTCGCTGTGGAACCTAAGGGATCAATGCTCTGCATTGTGTAATAAGGCTGTTTAATCTGGTCTTCTCTGATCCTCCCCTTCTTCCATTGTCCCCAATCTGCCGATAGTACAAAGCCTTGGCATCACTCAGCACATGCTTGGCATGTATTGCTAGAGTTATCTTTTTGGGAGGGTGCATGTGATCAGCACAGGGCCAATCAGCACTGACTCCCACAGGCAGGGGCATGATGGGACTTGTAGCTTCACAATGACTGGAGGGCCACCAGTTTGAGACCCCTGCTTTACTACAAAGATGAAAATCAAAACAAACCCCCCCCCCCCCCAAAAAAAAAGTGGACACTAGCAACCTCAAACTAATGTACACTGCATGTACTGATCACATGAGATCCCAGGGACAGATCCCACAAAGACTGGATAACACGAGATCTCAGAGATAGATCCCACATGGATTGGATTATTTCAGATCCCAGGAGACTAAGCTACAGGTAGGTAGATTATATGGTATCCCAAATACAGGTCCAGATCCCAGAGACAGATTTCACATAGAATAGATCACAGGAGAGCGATAGATCCCACACAGACTGGATATCATGAGATCCCAGGGGCAGATACTACAGAGTGGATTATTTGAGATCCAAATGACAGATCCCACACATACTAGATTATATTAAATCCCAAAGATCAATACCACACAGACTTGATTATTTGAGATCTCAGTGGCAGGTCCAGTGCAGACTGGATACATGAGATCCCAGAGACAGATCGCCAACATAGACTATATATTTTACAAAGTTCTAGTAAGTAGGTTATATGAGAATCCAGATCCCAGAGGGTGGATTATATTGAGATGACATGGAAAGCCCCCCCCACCCCCCCCTCTTACAGAGACTGATCTATATTAATCAGAGATGGTCATATGCATACAAAACACCAAGCGAAATTATAAGATCACAGTGGCAGATCCCACACAGATTAGATTATAGATTACAAAAGGCAGATCACACCCATGGGCTGGATTACAATCAATCACAAAAGGCAAATCCCTCAATAGGTTTTACCAAACTCCAGAACCAGATCAAAGCCACTCCACACTCAGAACTGGATTACACAGATCCAAGGAGATCTCTCACACACACATGCAGGAATGTGTCAGGTTACATAGACAGATCTACCCAGGGCTGGTGCTACCACTAGGCAAACTAGGCAGCCGCCTAGAGCGCACTGCTGCCTAGGGTGCCCGGCCACTGGTATTCCTACTCTTTTCTCTCTGCAGCAAGCAACTAAGTCCCAGCATCAGCAGGCAGCCACTGCTCTGTTCGCACATAGTGTCAGAGGCGCAGCGGCAGTGGAGGACTGTGTCTGTGTCCCAACTCTCAAATGGATGGGTGCTGGGGAGGCTGCATTTGATGGGCGCTGGGGAGGCTGCATTTGATGGGCGCTTCATTAAAATGATGGTGTATACATGGGCAGGGCAAAGGGGATGGAGTCAGGGGTGGAGCCAGGGGGGCAGTAAAATTAGCTTTTGCCTAGGGCAGTGATGGCGAACCTTGGCACCCCAGATGTTTAGGAACTACATTTCCCATGATGCTCCACTACACTTCAGAGTGCCTGAGCATCCTGGGAAATGTAGTTCTAAAATATCTGGGGTGCCAAGGTTCGCTGGCCTAGGGTGTCAAAAATCCTTGAACCAGCCCTGGATCTACCAAACAACCCGGTGGACAGATCCCACAGACACTGGATGATCTCAGTTGATCACACAGAATGCACCATATCAGATCACACACAGATCTCAGTGACAAGATCACAAAGGCTGGTAATGTCAGAATCACTGTCAGATCCCACAGAGATGACAAAGAAAAGATCCCTCCATACAATGAATCCCAGCTGGACCAGACAGGAGAAGACATGACATTTCTCAGACACACCGCATATTACACTCAATGCGGCCAGATCCCGGATTTGTAACAGACAATACACGTGTTTCATGAATATGAACATGACAAGCGGGTCTAGGAGGAGACAGACCATTCTCTGCATTGTACAGGTAATAAGAACACTTCACAATGTGTAATCACAGGAAACCAAGAGGAACCCCAAGTCAAACTGAAAATGAAATTCAGAAAAGTCAACCATTTTACATGCCCAACTATTTACAATTCTGTGCAGCCCGTTTTATGATTCACGTACTACTGCCCCCAACATGCCGCCATGAAGGCATCACCCTCCTGCCTCTGGACTACAACCCCAATTCTAAGAAAGTTGGGGTGCTGTGTAAAATCTGCAGAACAATAGGATTAAAACAAATGTAAACAATAGTCGGGCCCGCACACACAAACGCTTTAGCAATTGGTGAAAGCAATACGAATTTGACATATCTAATGGGTGAAAATCAAAACATCCAGTCTATAGGCATCTGCTAAAAATATCCAGATAAACATCCAAACAAATTGTAACAAACATGAGCAGCGCTCCTACATCAACACCCTGTTGATATAAACTGTAAACTTAATACAGGCATACCCCACTTTTAAGTACACAAAGGGACCAGAGAATGTATGTAAAAGGAAACTGTACTTAGTGTAAAGCAATACCTTTTTTCACTTTGGGGGTGTCAGGGGCTGTAGTGGGGGGTGGGGGGTGTCAGGGGCTGTGGTGGGGGGTGTCAGGGGCTGTAGTGGGGGGGGGGGGGTGTCAGGGGCTGTAGTGGGGGGGGGGGTGTCAGGGGCTGTAGTGGGGGGGGGTGTCAGGGGCTGTAGTGGGGGGGGGGGTGTCAGGGGCTGTAGTGGGGGGGGGGGTGTCAGGGGCTGTAGTGGGGGGGGGGGTGTCAGGGGCTGTAGTGGGGGGGGGTGTCAGGGGCTGTAGTGGGCGGGGGGGGTGTCAGGGGCTGTAGTGGGCGGGGGGGGTGTCAGGGGCTGTAGTGGGCGGGGGGTGTCAGGGGGATGGGTGTCAGGGGCTGTAGTGGGGGGATGTCAGGGGCTGTAGTGGGGGGGATGGGTGTCAGGGGCTGTAGTGGGGGGGTGGGCGTCAAGGGCTGTAGTGGGGGGGGGTCAGGAGCTATGGGGGGGGTCAGGGACTGTAGTAGGGGGGAGGTCAGGGACTGTAGAATGGGGGGGTCAGGGCCTATAGTGGAGGGCCATGGGCTGTAGTGAGGGGGTCAGGGAGTGAAGTTTATAGTACTGTACAGTGATCCACTTACGTTTAGGCAGCAACTCTGGGCTGGCGGGCATAGCTGGCAGGCATGGCTGGCGGGCACTTTGCCTCTTCATTTGCGGCCTCTTCACTGGCGACAACTCCGGGCGGCAGCTCCGCCTCTTCCAGGCCATACTGCGGCTGCGCGGTGTGGGAATGTCTGTACTTGTGAGCCACTTTACGCACACTCGTGGGTATGTCCGTACAGTGCTGGAAAAGGGAATGATTGCTAAAATAAACAGTTCGATGTAGTTGCTACATTAAGCACTGCTATTCCCTATGAAATACTTGCCAAATATAGGCAAGTGTACAGCCTATAATGAAGATCTCTCCCGGGATCCTCTGCTTATCCAATCATTCTTGCTGGAAAAGGAGCAGGTTCTGTGTGGCTCTTTCTGATGATCTTTCAATCCAATACCTTCAGCGCGAGATCGTGAGCAATTCAGTGCATGCGGCTCACAACAGGGGGGTCCGGTGCGTCCCAGTTCACAGTTTCAGGTTCGATTTCTGTCCGAATTCTGGGCTAAATTCGAACCAAAAGACGCATAGCGTTTTTCTGCAAAATGCACCGGACCTGCTGAGGAGATATGTGAACCAGCTCCATAGAGAGCCAGTCAAAATGTCCTGCTATTGTGAATTAGATGCAGGATCCAGCATCCAATTCGCAATGGTGTGAACCCAGCGTAATTCAACACCGTGTGCTCATTAACTGACATGTTTCGTCATACTGACTTCATCAAAGGGTGGCGAAACATGTCAGGGAATGATCCCAGGGAGAAAAAAAAAGAGCGAGTCCATGTCAGCCGTATTTTCTTTAATTTGAGAAACGGACGCCTGGTACCCCATCATCCGGAGTTCGATTTGACTTGGATTGTAGTTAGAGTATATGAACGTAACTACCTGGTGCATGAGTTTTTACTGATGTTTGGACAATAAATTGCTTTTACAGAGTCACGCTATGGGGCTACAATTTCTTTTGCGAGACCACAGCATTTCTTCAAAGAGCCTGAATTGCTCACAATCTCGTGGAGGTATTGGATTGAAAGAGCAGCAGAATGAGCCACACAGAACCTTCTCCTTTTCCAGCGAGAACGATCGGCTAAGCAGAGGATCGGGGAGAGATCATTATAGGCTGTACACTTGCCTATATCTGGCAAGTGTGTATTTCATAATGACTCGCAGTGGGTCATCAGCTGTTTCAAGATAACTTACAGAGAGCGGGATTCGTATTGAGAGCTCAGCTGTGACTTGAGAATCGCAGCCTCCAATGGAGCACGATCCCATTCATCCCTTATTATTGAACTGTTCAACGTAGCGACTACACTGACTTTTTATTGTAGCAATAATTACTTTTTCCAGTACCTAATGTAGCAACTACATCAAACTGTTTATTTTAGCAATTATTCACTTTTCCAGCACTGTATTAAAGTGATTGTAAAATTTTGATTATTTAAAAAAAACATAAAAAAAAACAAAAAACATGTCATACTTACCTCCAGTGTACAGCTCGTTTTGCAGAGTGGCCTCGAACACCATCTTCTGAGGTCCCTCGGCAGCTCTCGCGGCTCCTCCCCACATCAGATAACTCCCTAGGAGAAGCGATCTCCCAGGGGTGTTACCTTGCGGGCACTCTCCCGAGTCCATCATTCAATGTCCATAGCCGCCGAATGTATGACTCGGCCCCGCCCCCGCGTCATTGGATTTGATTGACAGCAGCGGGAGCCAATGTTATCAATCTATCCAATCAAGAGGCAGAGGGACATGTTTGTTACAATCATAACAATAGAATGCAGTTATTTTCAAACCTCATCAACCTATATTTTATTCACAATAGAAAACATATCAAATGTGCCATTTTAAGAAAAAAATAAGGTAGTTTTGAAACTGGCAGTAACAAGTCTCGCAAAAGTTGGGACAGGGCCATGTTTACAATGGTGCAACATCTGCTCTCCTATTAAAGCGGAGCGCCACCCAAAAGGGAAAGTTCCACTTTAAGGACTCATTCCCCGATCCTGTTGAAGAATGGACAATTTTGAGATACGGAGGCGGGGAGGGGGAGCGGGTACCCGATTTTGACAGGTACTCGCTCCCACTTCCCCTCCCTCCCGCAGTCTTCTGGGACAACGACAGGTCCCAGAAGACTGCATTGACCAGACACAATGCGCAGTGCTACTCATACATCCGCAGTGGGCACCTGGCTGTGAAGCCGCAAGCTGTCACAGCCGGGTGCCCATAATGAAGATGCCAGCGCAGAGGAACAAAGAAAGCGGGTGCGGCCAACTGGGGTGAGCACACCGCTGGATCGTGGGACAGGTGAGAGTGGCTAGTTTTTAAAAGTCAGCAGCTAATTTTTGTAGCTGTTGGCTTTTATATTTTCACAGGGGACTGGAACTCCTCTTTAAACGCTCTTTAGGGCTCGGTTCACACTGCCTTATGCGAACCGCTGGGATTGTCAATACAGAGTTAATGACAACCCCTGATCGGTTCACATATCGCAGTGCAAGCTGTCAATTCGGAAATTAATCAGATCGCATGGGTGTGAATACCCATACAATCCGATTCTGGTGCGGACATAAAAAAAATAAAAATAAAAAAAAGGGTCCTGCATGACTTTGGTCCGAATGCAATGCAGATTCAGCCATACAATTTGTATGGCTGAATTTGCATCGCACAGACATCGCATGTGATTTGCACAGCAGTGTGAACCCAGCCTAAATGTATGGGTATTGAGGAGACCAGTTGCTGGAGTTTTGGGAGAGGAATGTTGTCCCATTCTTGCCTAATATAGGGTTCAAACTGCTCAACAGTCCTGGGTTGTATTTTTCATTTCAAGATGTGCCAAATATTTTCAATCAGTGAAAGGTCTGGATTGCAGGCAGGCAAGGTAAGCACCTAGAGTCTTCTACTATGAAGTCATGCTGTTGTCATAGATACAGGATACGCTTTAGCATGGTCCTGCTGAAAAATGCAAGGCCTTCCCTGAAAAAGACATCTGGATGGGAGCATATGCCCCCCCCCCCCCCCCCCCCAAATTGCAGTTTTACTGCTTTTTGCATTTTGCAAGTCTGCAAAATGCAAAAAGCACCAACAATGCATAGGTGTGAATCCAGCCTAATACCTGTATATATCTTTTAGCATTTATGGTGTCTTTCCAGAAGTGCAAGCTGCCTATTCCATACACACTAATAAACGCCCATACCATTAGAGATGCAAGCTTTTGAATGGAGTGCTGATAACAAGCCAGAAGGTCACTCTTCTTATCTAGAGCTTGTGGCACCCATGGTTGCCAAAAAGAATGTAAAATTTAAATTCGTCTGACCACAGAATAGTTTTCCACTTTGTAACAGACCATTTTAACTGGTTCCCGACCAGCCGCCGCATTTATACTGCAGCAGGTTGGCTCCCCTGGACAAGCCGTCTTAGCTGTACGTCGGCTCTCTAAGACACTGTAGGCAAGCGCCCTGGAGCCGATGAGAGTGCCCGGTGGGTGCGATGACCTCCGGGCACCCACGATCGCTTGTGATAGAGCGAGAACCAGGATCTGTGTGTGTGTAAACACATAAATCCCGATTCTCTCAGGGGGGAGGAGACCGATCGTGTGTTCATACTAAGTATGAACACCAATCGGTCTCCTCCCCTAGTCATTCCCATCCCCACCACAGTTAGAACACACCTAGGAAACACAGTTAGCCCCTTGCTCTCCCCCTAGTGTTAACCCCTTCCATGCCAGTGACATTTATACAGTAATCAGTGCCTTTTTATAGCACTGATCGCTGTATAAATGTGAATGGTCCCAAAAATGTGTCAAAACTGTCCAATTTGTCCGCCGCAATATCGCAGTCCCGATAAAAAAAAAAAAAAAAAAAAAAAAAAAAAATCGCTGATCGCTGCCATTACTAGGAAAATAAATAAAAATACCATAAATCTATCCCCTATTTTGTAGACGCTATAAACTTTTGCGCAAACCAATCAATATACGCTTATCGCGATTTTTTTTTTTACCAAAAATATGTAGAATAATACATATCAGCCTAAACTGAGGAAAAAATGTATTTTTGTTTTTTAAAAATTGGGATATTTATTATAGCAAAAAGTAAAAAAGATAGTGTTTTTTTCAACCTCGCAATTGTCAGTTAAAGCGACGCAGTGCCGCTTTGCAAAAAAATGGGCTGGTCAGGAAGGGGGTAAATTCTTAGGGGGTTGAAGTGGTTAATGGCGCTTTGGCCCAGAGAAGGGGGCAGGGTTTATGGATCATGTTCAGATATGGCTTCTTCTTTGTATGATAGAGCTTTACCGTGCATTTTTGAATAGCATGGCGAACTGTGCTTGCAGACAGTGATGTTTGGAAGTATTCCTGAGCCCATGCAGTGATGCCCATCACAGAATCATGCCTGTTTTTAATGCAGTGCCATCTGATGTGCCAAAGATCACAGGCATCCAGTATTGTGTTTCAGCCTTGTCCCATATGCACGGAGATTTCTCCAGATTCTCTGTATCTTTTGATATTATGTACTGAAGATGATTATATATTTAAAGTCTTTGCGATTTTAGGTTTAAGAACATTATTCTAAAAATTATATGCAGCTTTTCACAGATTGGTGAACCTCTGCCCACCTTTACTTCTGAGACACTCTGACTTTCTAAAATGCTCTTTTTATACCTGATCAGATTACTGACCTGTAGCCAATTAAATGACGTCGTTGTAAAATGATCTTCCAGCTCTTCCTTGTTACTACCACTTGCCTTTCCAGATTTTTGTTGCCCTGTTTCAACTTTTTTGAGATGTGTTGCTGCCATCAATTTCAAAAGGACTTTCTTTTTTTTTCCTAAAATGGTCCATTTTCTCAGTTTATTTTCTATTGTCAATAAAATCTTGGTTTATGAGATTTGCAAATCATTACATTGTTTCTATGTAGATTTTACACAGCATCCCACATTTTTGGAATTGGGGTTTTAGAAATAAACATATTCTAGAAGGTGCACCCATGATGCAGGATTCCCAGAATGCCCAACTAATTTCAGAAACTCTCAGGGGAATTCAGAAAGGTTTTAAATTCTGTTGTGAAAGTGTTTTGGTGAATGTGCCAGATTCATGTACCTGCCAGAAACAAGTAATTGAATCTGTCAGAGTGTTCCTACTGGATATACTCCCTGCCCAGTCACTCCAACAGGCGCATGGCCGAGGAATTTTTTACTAGAGGTGGGCGGAGCCCGATGGGAAACTGAGGCTAGATCCCAACCAAGTGACATATTTCCCCATTCTTAGCACTGCCATATCTAAGGAGTAGCATTATATTGACAGCAGTGACCAATCAGAAATTATCTGATCCGTCCTGCAATCATTGATAAGAGAAAAGGCAGAAGGGGGGTGGTGTTTCAAATGCCTGGACCGCTAAACTGGCTGACAGTTTTGCAACCCTGGAGGCAAGTACAGCACGGACCGTGGGGGGTGGGGGTCGGGGAGGTGGAGATCGGGGGTGTCCAGCATTTTACCTTTACATTTTTTCTGTAAAAGTAAGCTAACCCTTTAGCTGCCTTTACACGTTTTATACATAGTTACATACCTAGATAATACCCTGGAAGCTGGACATCATTGTAGTAGACACAACTCCTCCAGTGATCTCCACTTGCTTCCAGGTCCTGTGTTGAGCAGCCAGCTTGCTGCATTCTGAACATAGGAGGTCAGCCGCTCAGCACATGTACCATTCAAAGAATGCTCTGCATTTTCTGAATAAATGCAAAGCGTTCTCTGATTGGATGAGGTGGAGAGGTGGGGCAGTCATATCACACAGAGACCTGCGTATTTCTGCAGCTTTCTAAGTGTCCTTTTTTCACACTTGACTGCAGCCTTCAAACTCAACTCCAGACAAAGATAACAAAATTAAATTAGTCTATTAAGAGGTAAAATAATAATCTCGGCTTTTTGTGTAACATTTACATTCAATCCAAAAATGCTGATACTGATGACCAGTATCATTCAACGCACTTCCTCTGAGCCCAGGTAACCCTGGACCTGTCCCCCTCCAGCCTGAACTGGACAGTAAAAAGAGAAGCAGCAACTCTGTAACTCTGTTTTCTCCTCCTATAAACATGTCAGCACATGAACTGATCGATTCCTTGTGCCACTTCCCCCATCACCCTCCAGTCCCTACTGGAAACTGGAAACCCAAGTACTCCTTTTATTTAAAAATAAATAAAAAATAAAATACAAAAAAGTATTTTAGACTCGGTGATAAAATATACACTCTACTCTCTATGCATAGAGATCAATACAGATACAGATCAATTAAAAAATACAAAAAATAAAAAATGAATAAAAAAAAAAAGGAACTTCTTGCACATAAAAAATTAACAAATAAATAAAAAACACCATTTACAGACATAATGATCACCTATGTGCATTAATTTTTGTCTTTTGGATCAGTCTATTAGCTTTAAATCTCATGAAGCATTGATTTTAATGCCACACAGAATGGTTCCTTTCTTCCGCTCCCCTCAACAGAGACATACAAAACACCACATTAAAACAAAAAAGTGATATAATGAGTATGCGGTAAATTCAGTTGGTCACTGACACAAAACCCCAAGTCGGGAAAAAAAAATGTTATTGTACAAAATGAGCAACTAAGGCAGTCAATAAAATACCCTCCATGTGTTATGCTTTAGTAGATAGAATAAATAGGCAAATCCTCCTGATTAGATTTCTTGCTAGGAAGGTGCAAATTGCCTGTTACCATGAAGAAAATAAAAACCTCCACTGGAAATATAGAAACCCATGGATAAAAAACACAGGAGGAAGCTGAATCAAAAACCAAAAGCTGCAGGAGAGCCCGTACACGCCAACATAAGAGTCATCTGCAGGCAGAAAAGGACCAATCTCCAGGCTGCACACAAATAGGCGAGGGGGAAGTATACAGTCCAGACTTGGAATGACAGAGATGCTGCTAAACCCGGGTGACACCGAGGCTGCTCTTCAACTCTGCTTGGACCAAAAACGACAGATGTACTCTAGAGGGGTGAAGACGGGCGACCAGCACTGAGCAGAGCTCAGCTTACCTCTCACGGGTCCCAGGAACCTGTGGCTGCCCTTGGGTGGACTCTGGCTGCTGCTGGAACAGACGAAGGTGAAGCTGGGGCAGGGTTTGGTCGGGGGAGAGTTCTGCTGACTGCTGCTGCTGGTGGTAGTGCCGTTGCTGTAACTCCGCGATCTGGTCAGACTGTTTTCCGACAATGAGGAGCTGGAGGAGAATAAACAGAAACAAGCTCAAAAAAATGGCAGTTGATCTCCTACCCTTACTCCTCTAATATGTTCCAGTTCTCCCGAGACTGTGGAAGTCTATGCCAATTGTAAAGAAAATTTGTAAGTTCTGTATATAATTGTATTCTATTTTGTATGTATTGCACACTGTCCTCACTGTGCACACAGCACTAATAATGTTTTCATTACATGTATGCATTCTTTCGAGTCCCGATTAGAATTAGTCTGCCTATGTTACGCCCCTTGTTACCATAAACGTACAATTGTAATATTAAATGTGATACCTACATAATCATGTGTATAAAAACCTTCAATTGTGTCATAATAAAGCAGAACAGTTATTTAGAAAGATGCAGGGTTTATCTTGTGTCTCTGTTCCCTACTGCAGTAGTTAATAACTTGGAGCCACTAATCAATATGAGGATAGGAGTTGCCCATCTATAAATTCCCATGTCACCAATGTGAGTAGGTTAAGCCCTAGTTCACACTGCTGCAATTTGTCATGTGACTTCAGTTTAAAATTGCATGACAAGTTCCACCCCGGCAATGTAACCGTTTGAAACACTGCGACTCAAGGTTTCTGTACTACATTTTGGGATTTCATTGCAACTTGTATAGACTTCTGTTAAATGAAGCCGCAATGTAATCGGGAGGTGCAAGTCGCACTGATCTGTGGCTTTGCAATAATGCTGAAGTAGCGTGACTTTAAAGCCGCACTTGTGTGAACAAGGGCTTAAAAGATAAAGTCCTTTATCGATTCCCTAATCCAAACTGGCCAACTCATCCCCTCCCCAGAGTTATACATGTCCCCATCTAGCACCTTTGGCCTTTTACATCCTGTAGGCTGGCAATAATCGCTGCCCATAGACTTCTTTGGGGCTAAGGATATAAACAAACACCCAGGCATTGCACACAGATATCACACACAGGGCTCAGGTTCAAACTGGAAGTTGTATTGTGCTCTGGAACACATCAGACTGTGTACAGGAAGAACTAATACGCTCAACAACACAATAGACTGTACAGATCAGACTGTGTACGGGAAGGTGTACTATGCTGTGTAACACATCGGTCTGTGTACAGGAAGGTGTACTATGCTGTGTAACACATCGGTCTGTGTACGGGAAGGTGTACTATGCTGTGTAACACATCGGTCTGTGTACTGGAAGGTGTACTATGCTGTGTAACACATCGGTCTGTGTACAGGAAGGTGTACTATGCTGTGTAACACATCGGTCTGTGTACGGGAAGGTGTACTATGCTGTGTAACACATCGGTCTGTGTACTGGAAGGTGTACTATGCTGTGTAACACATCGGTCTGTGTACAGGAAGGCATATATTGTCAGCACACTGTAGATCTTTGGATATAGCATCCAAAAGTTTATGGATTTAATTACAATTCCTTGCGGTGAAGGGATCGCTTTAATAAAATTGTGGGCGCTATTCCAAAGATTCAGTCTGCTGGCGACATATACCTAAAAGTAGTTCTAAACTCAAAAGGTTTTTTTTTTTTACCTTAATGCATTCTCTACAATAAAAAGGTAAAAAAAAAAAAAAAAAGGCCCCACTACTTATTCTACCCACCCCCATCCCTAAACATTTACTTGACTCTTGTCACTGCTCCCGAGCCGCCCTCTTCAATTCCTGATTTCAAAAGGAGACACTAAGGGCAGCGGAGCCATAGGTTCCAGCTGCTATCAAGCTCCTGTGACGAGCAGGGGGGTGTGGCTTGCCTTAAGCTGTGTATCTATGAATGCACACAACCCAGCTTGGGCGTGCACATGCACGGGTGCCTCCTCAGCAGCCAGCTTGCTAGAGGGAGGAGTGGACTGCGCTGGCAGGAGACTGCTAGAAGAGGTGGTAAGGGACCTTTCTATGCACTACTGTTGCACAGAGCGGGCAAGTATAAAACTCTTATTTTAACAAAAGAAAACCTTTAGTATTACTTGTGTTAATACCAGCTCCCAGCCAGCAGTTGCTACAGCACCCACCTACTACAAGCCATTTCCTGCAACATGTGCAATGGAAATATTTTCCTGTGTACAGGAAAGAGTACCGTGCCACTGGATCGCATACATGAAGGGGTACTAAGCACAGACACACAATGGACTGTGTATAGAAAGGAATACTATGCTCAGAAATACAATGCACTGCACTCAGGAAGTAGTACTGTGTTCAGTAAGACACTTTAGCCACTTCAGCTCCGGAATATTTTACCCACTTCCTGACCGGGCCATTTTTTTGCGATAAGGCACTGCGTCGCTTTAACTGACAATTGCGCGGTCGTGTGACGCTGAACCCAAATAAAATTGATGTCCTTTTTTCCCCACAAATAGAGCTTTCTTTTGGTGGTATTTGCTCACCTATGCACTTTTGTTTTTTTGCATTATAAACCAAAAAATACCGACAATTTCGACAATAATACCGACAATAATATTTTTTACTTTGTTATAAAGCATATCCAAAAATAAATTAAAAAAAACAAAAAAAAAAGTAAAAAAAAACCAAAATGTCTATCAATTTAGGCCAATATGTATTCTTCTACATATTTTTGTTAAACAAAATCCCAATAAGTGTATATAGATTTGTTCGAGTCTACAAACTATGGGATAGATTTAGGGACTTTTATTAATTTTTTACTGGTAACGATGAAGATCTGTGATTTTTAGCGGGACTATGACATTGCGGCGGACAATTTAGACACTGAGTGAAACTTTTTGGGGACCAGTGACGCCGATACAGTGATCAGTGCTATAAAAATGCACCGATTATTGTATAAATGGCACTGGCAGGGAAAGGGTAAACATCAGGGGCGATCAAGGGGTTAAGTTTTCTCTAGGGAGGTGCTTACTAACTGTGTGGGGCAGTGTCACACTGAAGGAAAAGAGAGATCCGTTATTCAGCTTAGCTGAATCACAAGATCTCCCTTTCCCCTTCGTGACAGATCTGACGTTTGCCTTGTTTACACAGGCAGATGGCTGATCCGTCTCTCCTGTGAATGATCGGTGGGTCACTGATTGGCTCTCACTGTGTCCAATCGCACAAAATCATATACAGGTAGGCGATTTTGCGCAGCCGGGCCGCCCCTGTGCAGTAAATGTACGTGGGGCGGTCCGGAAGCGGTTGCACTGCATCTGAAAAATGTATTACACAAGGCTTACTAGATGGGTTTTGGTGGGGTCTTTGTTCCTTTCTTCTTTGACCCCCCGCTATTAGTGGTTTTGGTGTTCCTGACATGTTTCAGCACCCAGGCCCTCAGGTTGGAGAGGCTGTTATACTCGGACATGATAATACGGGGCCAGGGGTTACTTTCCTCTAGATCCAATGCTGCGATGGCCACAGCTCGGCCCACCTAGAAGTAAAAAAAAATTGAAAAAAATAAATAAATTATATGTCAATATTAAAATCATCACAAGCCTACAAAGTTCCCTAAACCCCCCTGAAGCCTCATAGTAAGCAATAGGAGTGTATGTAAATGTATACATATGTTCTACATACACCGGTTCTGCTACTGTTTTGCATTTTTGCACTGTCACCTTGTCCGTGCAGAGTCACTGGAAAGAGCACCTCCGATTGATCCTCTATACTCACCTTATCTGCAACTCCATGTTCCTCCACAGCGGTCTCTAAAATCAGCTGTGTTGGCAAACTGGGGGAGCAGGGACATCACTCACCTGGGTCTAGCAATTGGCCCAGGCACTACCACAGTAGCGGGTCACATGCGCCCTCATATTCCCCAGAGGTGCTAAGCATTGTTGACAGCTGCAGAAGAGTCAGGGGGGTGTGATGAAAACACAGGAAAGTTGTACATAAGAGGGTCATGGGTGGCCTTTGCAGGGACACACTGACTCTGACCTGCATGGGCAAGATGACAGTCTCTTTAAGGAGGGGGGAAAAGTCAAAAATAGTGCTCCATTGATGTTTAGAATGTTATAACACCAGCTGTGCCTCGGTTTATTTTACTTTATTTCTTGTTCCTTATGTCAAGACCACCATTTCAATTGTCTCAGTGCTAAATATCCAAACAAACGAACTCACTGCTCCAGGTGAGACAGGAAGCCTAATGATATCACAGTGCCCGCCTCGGCTCGCCTCCGCATACGATTAACACTGAAGAAATGGCTGCACTCCAAGATCCATCAAAATTCTTATTTAATGAACGAACATCCCAAGTGTTACAAACAGTTCAAATGGTAGACGCGTTTCATACACTAACAGGTGCGCTTATCCATTTGGTAATGAATACGCGCACCTGTTAGTGTGTGAAACGCATCTACCATTTGAACTGTTTGTAACACTTGGGATGTTTGTTCATTAAATAAGAATTTTGATGGATCTTGGAGTGCAGCCATTTCTTCAGTGTTGTCTCAGTGCTAAGCAGAATAATCTGTATGACTTTCAAAAACGCAATAAACATCTATTGCAAAAAAAAAGTGCTCCATCTTGTGGTCAAGTTACAAATTTCTATTACAGTAACAAAAATATGGAAGTCCAAATGTGGAAAACATATTGAAAGAACATTACAATAAACACTAAAATACTCTTAACTTTCCAGTGACAAAGGGGGAAGATTTAATAAATCTGATGCACACAGACTCTGGTGCAGCTGTGCATAGTAACCAACCAGCTTCTAGGCGTTAGCCCTCATTCACATTGGAGTGAATTGTCATGCAGACTATTGCCGGCACCATTCCAATCAGAACGACGCCGACTTCGCGTGCCGCACGGATTTGCAAAAGTAGTTCCTGCACTACTTTTGCCGATTTCGGATGCACCTTCAATAGACATCAGTGCATGAAGCCGCACAGATGTCTTTCAAGTAGCACCTGAAATCGCGCTGACCCGCTACTTTGAAATCGTGCTACTGCAAGTGAAATAACACGATTTCAAAGTAGCATCAATGTGAACCAGAGCGTATTGTCAAGTTAGAAGCCGATTGGTTACTATGCACAGCTGCACCAGTTTTAGTATTTCTCTACCAATGTGTACTCTACATATGAGAAAGTGACAGCAAGCTTTTCTTTTGGTGACACGGATGGTTTAGTTCTCCTGACCGCAGTTTGACTTTTGTTACAATGCCCGATCATGTCAAAACCTGTTGGCCAATGCTTCATGATAGGGCAAGCTGTGACATGTCCTCTTCGCATTGATAACTTTATGTCATTATGTCCCTGGCATTAGAGATTGAGAGAGTGGACACACACAGACACAGTCTGTTTCACAGGGTGAGATTTATAAACATAATGTGTCACACTCTGAACTTTGAGACTCTGGCAAAACCTAAAGCAGAGGTAGGCAACCTTAAAGAGGTGGAGATTTACCTGAACAACATACGAGAAGTCAAAGATCACCGGGCACAGTGTCGCCTCCTCACACCAAATTTAACCACTTGCTTACCGGGCACTTAAACCCCCCTCCTATCCAGACCAATTTTTAGCTTTCAGCGCTAACGCATTTTGAATGACAATTGCGCGGTCGTACAACGCTGTACCCAAATGAAATTTTTATCATTTTTTTCCCACAAATAGAGCTTTCTTTTGGTGGTATTTGATCACCTCTGCGGTTTTTACTTTTTGTTAAAAAAATGTAAAAACCTGAATTTTTTTAAAAAAAAATAATTCTTTTTATATTTTGTTATAAAAAAATTTTAACGCGTAATTTTTCTCCTTCATTGATGTACGTTGATGAGGCGGCAGTGATGGGCACTGATAGGTGGCAGTGATGGGCAGCACTGACAGGTGGCACTGATTGGCACTACAGGTGGGCATTGGTAGCTGGCACTTGTGGGCATTGATAGGTGGCACTTGTTGGCATTGATAGGTGGCACTGTGGGCACTGTTAGGTGGCACTGTGGGCACTGTTAGGTGGCACTGTGGGCACTGATAGGTGGCACTGTGGGCACTGATAGGTGGCACTGTGGGCACTGATAGGTGGCACTGTGGGCACTGATAGGTGGCACTGTGGGCACTGTTAGGTGGCACTTTTGGGTGGCACTGATGAGGAATGTGTTGTGCTTCCACTTCGGGACCGATGTCCCTGACATCTGAGCCGGTGATCGGCTTTTTTCTCTACTCGCGCTGTTAGCGCGAGTAAAAAAAAAACCGATTACCGATCTTCCTGTTTACATCATGTGATCAGCTGTCATTGGCTGACAGCTGATCACATGGTAAGGGGCCGGGACCGGCCCCTTACTCAGATCGGTGATCAGCCGAGTCTCAGTGACTCGGTGATCACAGGGAGCGTGCACAGGGGAGGCCGTCATATGACGGCCTCCCGGGAATGTAGGTCCGCGCTGTGGCCGTCATTCGGCCATAGCGCGGATGTCTAGTGGTTAAACCTGTAATTGCCGTACTACCGTGTCTCAATCACGTGCATTACATGGCAATCATGGGTTTAAATCAAGTGGTAAGGAGCCAACATATCACCTCCTCACCACCTGTCAAACACACTCCGATCACTTTTTAGAGGAGCAGCAGTGCCTGCTGCACTTGTGAATGAGCCCTTAGTTGCATTCAGCAGCAGCACCCTTAGGGCTCGTTCACACGTAAAACCCCGTCGTTGAGTTGCAAGTTTTGCCGCCCCCAATCCCTACCCCCTTTAGCTGCTGACGCAGCAGCCAAAGGTGTGTAGATATGCTGCAGCAGGAATTAAGCCCCCTGTCAGGGCCGGTGCTACCACTAGGGCGCCCAGCCACTGTTCCACAGAATACTGTGTTGCAGTAGTCTTGAATGGAACTGAGCATAGGGAATTGCTTCGAATGAAGACACCATCTTTCCTAGCAGCCTCATACAAAGGCGGACAGAAGGCCCTTTCTTGGTCCTGACTGTCAGAATCAGCTCCCTTAAAGCAGTGATCTTTGCCTGGAAGAAATACTTTCCCCTGGCTTGTATGTATGATCAGACCCAAATACTCCAGTCTTCTTACTGGTTTTAGGAAAGATTTTTCTAGGTTGAGGATCCAACCTAGATGTTCCAGATACTTGACCGTGGTCCTCAAGTTCCTGTTCAAGGAAGCTACCGACCGGTCTATCAAGAGCAGGTCGTCTAGGTATGCTATGACAGTTATACCCTGAGCCCTTAATCTGGCCAGAGGAGGGGCCAAGACCTTCGTGAACACTCGAGGTGCAGTGGCTATCCCAAAAGGCAGAGCCACAAACTGGAAATGGCGCCCTCCTATCTCGAAGCGCAGAAACTTCTGATGAGCAGGAAAAAAGGGCACATGTAGGTATGCATCTCTGATGTCTATTGATGCCAAAAATTCTCCTCCTTGCAGGATGGAGACTACTGTTCAAATTGATTCCATGCAGAAGGACTGTATCCTTAGGAATCGATTCAGATCCCTTAAATCCAGAATGGGTCTGACATCCCCATTTGGTTTTTGGGCCGTAAAAAGGTTGGAATAGAAGCCCAATCCTTGATCCTTTGTGGGAACCACCAGAATGACCTCTTGCGACAAAAGTCGCTCTAACGCTAGAAGGAGCGACTGCTTCTTCTCTGGGTCTCTGGGAACACTTGATCTGAGGAAACGAGGAGAGGGAAATTCTTGGAACTCCAGCCTGTACCCTAAGGTTACCGTGGAGATTACCCATCTGTCCTGGAAGTCCTCCTGCCAGAGCCTTGAGAACTGTAGCAGTCTTCCCTCCACTCGAGCAGGGGCGCCCCTTCATGAAGAGGCCTTAGTGTCTTGTCTAGAAGACTTCTTCCCCCAGGACTTCTTTTGTCCCTGGGGTTGACTCTTGTTTCTTGCCCCAGACGGAGGAGGCCGTCATGACTGCCTGGAGGCTGATGCCCCTGGCACTGGGGAAAGAGTCCGTTTGAAAGAGGGATGCTTACTCTTCTTCTTAACAGGTAAGAGAGTGCTTTTCCCACAAGAGATTCTCTTGATATAGTTATCCAAGTCTTCTCCAAACAACCTTGCACCACGAAAAGGAAACCCAGCCAAGAGTTTCTTACATGGTGCTTCGGCTGACCAATTTTTCAACCATAAGATTCTACGCATATGCACCAACCCAAGTGAAAGGCGAGAGGTTTGCACAATAGAATCTCTGATGGAGTCAACAACATAACATAAGGCCGCTGGAAGGTTAGCAAACCCCTGGGCCTGTTGTTCAGGTAAAACTTTGATGACCTGCTTAACATGGTCTCTTAGGTATTGACAGATTCCAATCGCTGCTACTGCAGGTTGGGCCACTGATCCTGCTAAGGAAAAAACATCCTTTAATAAGGATTCCATCTTTTTATCCACAGGATCCTTGAGCATCTGAGCGTTGTCTACAGGACAAGTCAGACTATTATTTACAGAGGAAATGGCCGCATCAATGGCCGGCATTCCCCACATCTTAATACATTTTTCTTCCATAGGATAAAGTGTTGAAAACTTTTTTGGTGGAAGAAATCGCTTATCTGGGTGATCCCACTCAGAATAAAAGGAGCTTTTCAAGCAAATTATGAACAGGAAAAGCATGTGCTGTTTGAGAAGGTTTCAGCGACCCCAAAGAAGAAGAGGGTTCCATAACAGATTCAGGTACGGGCAACTTAAAGGTGGAGCAGACCAATCCAGTAAGGATCTGTACTAAGACTTTCTCCTCTTGGGAAGCCCAAGAGGGTCCCTCTCCACCTGATTCCTCAGAAGAGGAATCATCTGTCCCATCCTGATCCTCTGAAAGGATTCATCTCCTTTATCCCAGAGCTCCTCTGCCTGAGGGTCTTGGGAAACAGAGGAAGGCCTATTACGTTTTCTTCCACTGAGTGAAGCTGTAATCACGGCCATTAATCTTTCCTCTAACCCAGTAATGGTTGAGGAAAAAACCTCTTGTGTAATGTATACAGGGGCTGAAGTGCCGGAAGCAGGTACAGACCCTGACCCCAACGGCTCTCCCTGGCCAGCCATCCCTGGCCCCTCGGGGGGGGGGGGGGGGGGGATGTAGCAGACAAGGGGTCCTCAGAACCTGAACGAGATTCCCTAGTGTGTCTGGTTCTGGGGGTACTTGAACCTCTTCTACCCATAGTGCAAAGCAACAAGGTGTGAGGTATCCAAAATGAACACTGACTGCTGAGCGATGTAGTCTGGCAAAAGCCTTGCTACCAAATGCCCAGTCTGGCGTTACCTTAGTAAATGCAGCCTAGGAGAATGCCTGTGTCCCACCTTACATGCGACTGTCAGCTCTGTGTCCCTCCAAGGCTCAGAGCACCTGTAAAGTGTGCTTTAAATAGCCATGCTTCTGACACTGTGGGCGTCTAAGCACGCTGATGCTGTGCCGACGCCCCGCCGCCACCCCCCCTTCGTTTTTTTCTAAAAACGTGCGCTTCCCGCACGAGCCTGACCCTTCCAGGATAAGCATGGAGGAAGGCTGGGGGTGGAAGAGGAAGGAGAGAGGCCGGCAGCGATGGGGCCTGCATACATGCAATGGCGGCCTGGCAGCGGCGGTGACAGTGCGGTGTAAAACCGCCTTACAGCCCACTTGCGGCCTCCCCCTAGCCTGGGGGGAATATCCCAGAGGAGAAAACTCCCCATCTCATCCTACCTGGAGCCGGTCGGAGGAGCTTGTACAGCGTCGAACACTGAGACAAAAATCAGCATTAGAAGGTATGTGCTCTTGGCAGCCCCCGGTGGTCACAATAGGCATAGCATGCATTTACCTTAAAGGAGAAAACCTACTAGGATTCAAAATTCTGTGGAATCTCCTCTTACCTTATCCAGCTGCAGGATTCTGTATATACAGACCAATTCTTCACCTCTCACGGTGGGCTCCGTTTGAAAAAAACGTCAGAGACTGGGGCCCCCTACGAATAGGGGGATCCACAGTTCTGGCCCTGTAAAGCACCCAGCCAGAAATAAGGTGTTAACAACCCTTTTCTGATATGCGGGGTCTAGCTCTCTAAATAGAGAAGCGTTACAGGTAAAACCTTGTTTCTTCGGACACGAGGCCCGGGTACCATCCAATTCGGCCATGAAAAGACACTTTGAATGGATCCGGTTCGCCTGGCTTGCCCCAGTATAGGATATCAGGATATTCCCTTTGGAGCTTCAGCACAGGACATCTTCACACGTCCAACACCTAAAGACACTGGCGTAAAAACTGAGGTATCCCTGGAAGGGGAGGGATTATATAGGGGGTTGAACTTCCTGCTTAGGGTGTGACCAGTGTCCAATACCTAAAAGGTACCTACATAACCCATCAGTTATTACTGTGGCTCTGTGTCCCGTGATGTTCGAGAAAGAAAACTCCCATTTTGAAGCACTTTCAAAGCGCTTCTAAAGGCGCTTTGGAAGCACTGCCTATTCAGTTTATTGGGCAGGGGCATTTTGGGAGTGCTAAATACAGCGCTCCCAACCTACCCCAAAGATGCTGCTTGCAGGACTTTTCCTAACGTCCTGCAAGCGCACCTCCGGAGTGTGAAAGCACTCACTGCACAGAATGGGAGGCGGTTTTCAGGCGCTTTTTAGAGGCCATTTCAAGCGCGAAGAAGCCTGAAAACGGCGGATTGCATCAAACAATTTAGGAAGATAAATGAGCAATATACACTTTTAAAAATCCTGGCTCTAGAGGGGCACGGGTAAGTGAGGTAGAGACCCACTGGTCCCCGATTTTATCAAAACACTTGTGGTTTCTTCCTAAGTTTAAGACACCTTTCACACTGGGGCGCTTTACAGGCGCTACAGCGCTAAAAATAGTGCCTGCATAGCGCCTGTAAAGAGCCTCTCCTGTCTCTCCAGTGTGAAAGCCGGAGGCAAAGCGCCGATGCAGCACCACAATGCTACTGTCATAATATAAAATAACGATATGGTTGCGCTACTGAAAAAAAAGGGTGTATAGCAGCCAGCATCAACAAAGTAGTGACAATGTGAACAGTGAGAAGAAAAAACAATGCAGCGTCATACATAAAAATCAACACAAATGTACCAAATACAATATTGTATTATTATAGTGAGTCCATGATCATATCAACGACCAATAACGTGAACATTATGGTCATGTAAATGTTCAACAAAGGTGAGCAGTATAAATGTAAGATGAGTGAGAGGTATCTCAAGGGTGCTACGTGGTTTCACAGAGGTGGTGTTCCAATACTCAGTATCCACAGCAAAGAATGAATGGAGCAAATACGCTTACCGGAACAGGTGGACACGTTTGCCGTACGGCTAGGTGTCATACAGGCTTAAGGATCGATCGATCCAAATAGATGTTTGTTGTAGAGGCGTATACGGCAGGTTCTACTGGTTCCTTTGTAGCAATGGTAAACGACCTAAAGACATCAGATGTTCCAAGTCTGGTTGTACATGTTGTACAACCAGACTTGGAACATCTGATGTCTTTAGGTTGTTTACCATTGCTACAAAGGAACCAGTGGAACCTGCCCTATATGCCTCTACAACAAACATCTATTTGGATCGATCGATCCTTAAGCCTGTATGACACCTAGCCATACAGCAAACGTGTCCACCTGTTCCGGTAAGCGTATTTGCTCCGTTCATTCTGTGCTGTGGATACTGAGTATTGGAACACCACCTCTGTGAAACCACGTAGCACCCTTGAGATACCTCTCACTCATCTTACATTTATACTGCTCACCTTTGTTGAACATTTACATGACCATAATGTTCACGTTATTGGTCGTTGATATGATCATGGACTCACTATAATAATACAATATTGTATTTGGCACATTTGTGTTGATTTTTATGTATAGCGCTGCATTGTTTTTTCTTCTCAATGCTACTGTCATGCAAGTCTTTTTAAAGTAAGGTAAGCACACAATGTGAATGGCGCCATTGAAAAATCATTACATGCATATATGGGTTTGGATATGTTCTTTAAAAGCATCAAAATGCAGGTTTGGTGTGAATGAGGCCTAAATGCTTAACATGCCATCCGATTTACATACAGATCTGTGTTAATTATGTAGTTACCTGCTCAAATATGTCCGTGGTAAACTTTGGAGGGAATGCTGGCGGAGGTGGTGGAGTGGCTCGCCCGTTGTCATGGCACGCCACGGGGATGGAGTTTACGCAGCGGCCCGTGTTGTAATTACACTCCAAGGTATAACTGAAACCGAGGAGAAAAAGAGTGCAGTTAGGTAAAGCATTGGCATTTCTGAAGAAATTCTGGTGATGAAAGTCTGGTCTCACTTAAATATTGGCCAACTTTCTAACTGCCAATTACCGAATTAGGACTTCCTGCTAATTTTGAACACAATGCTTCTCAAACACAAGTGAAATATTCAGCAAGCAGTGATTCTGGCAAGAGGGCCAAAATGAGGTTTTAAAAAAATCACAGAAACAAAATATCCTAAATAATAATTCATTATGACGAAGTTCTATTTCCACCTTGTTTAAGGGCCAGCTCACACCACATGGAGTCCAGTGCGGTTTTTTTTTTCTGCATCAAAAACGCATTGAAAGTAGGTTATATGGTTCAATAGCATAGTTCACACCAGTGCTTGCAGTTCCAGAAAAAAAAAAAAGTAGAACATGTTGCATTTTTCCTGCACTGGAACACTGTAAAAACGCACTGGAATGCACCAAAAATGCACTGGAACACATGTCCTCATTTAAGGTTAAGAAAAAAGAAGGGGGGGGGGGGGGAACAAAAAAAAACAAACACTGGACTGCATCAAAAACACGCATTCAGAAAAGAATCTGGAATGCATCCGGACTGCTTTTCTATTGTGTGAACATGCCCTTAAAGCAGCGTGCCACCCAGAAATGGAACTTCTGCTTATCGGATTCCTCCCCCCCTCCGGTGTCACATTTGGCACCTTTCGGGGGAGAGCAGATACCTGTCAAATCCAGGTATTTGCTCCCACTTCCAGGCATAGATCAACGCACTTTGTGCGGCGAACTACGCCATGTCTGGCCATGTCTGGCCCCCCCCCCCCGGCTGTCTTCTGAGTGACACACAGGTCCCAGACCACAGCAGGGACCATTCAGAACATGCAGCGCGACTCACGCATGCACATTAGGGAACCAAGAGTGAAGTCAAAACTCTTCACTTCCTGAATCCCTTAACAGGAATGGCGGCGGTGGCATCACCCGGGAGTCAATCCAAACATCTGAAAAACAAATAAAATAATTATTGAACATATACATATGACACCATCAAATGTGAAAAGCCAGGCAAAAGCCCTGCTTTAATTGGAGTGTCCAAATAAAAACCAGGACAGCAAATGGTGAAAGTCCATAACATGTGAGGTAAAGAAAGGTGTCTTCTCCAAACGGAGGGTAACAGTAGACGCTGGGAGGCGTGTGTGCACTCAAATGGGAAGGCGACAGCAGATACCACAGCACATAGATCTCCAATGAGTATAAATGGATACCCTTACTGGATCCGTAGGACGCACATACCATATAGCAGTGCATCAAATAGGCATAAGGGGATGATCTCCCATGATATCCAGCCGGATGGTATCCCACGGGCCACGGTCACCGAAAGGAAGTGATGATCACAGGTGGAAGTCGAACAGCTCTTGCATACGTCCTCCAATTCCGGACCGGGAAAATCCAAAGACAGCAGTTCAAAATAGGGCCATGGAAAAAGAAAAAATGAAGCTCCACATGGTGTAGGTCAAAAAAAAAAAAAGGGATTTATTGGATAAAAACCATATAAATAAAAGTGATCACAAAAAGATTAAAAATGGCAATGTGGGAAGCTGAAAATGCTAGCCCTACGCGTTTCGACTGAATAGTCTTCAACAGGGGCATAAAAGGCTGTGATATCTGCTGTCGCCTTCCCATTTGAGTGCACACGCCTCCCAGCGTCTGTTACCCTCCGTTTGGAGAAGACACCTTTCTTTACCTCACATGTTACGGACTTTCACCATTTGCTGTCCTGGTTTTTATTTGGACACTCCAATTAAAGCAGGGCTTTTGCCTGGCTTTTCACATTTGATGGTGTCATATGTATATGTTCAATAATTATTTTATTTGTTTTTCACATATGTGTCTAGTATATGCTGGATACTCCTAGCGCTGCACTTTGGTTTTTTGTATACTTAGTGGACTTGGTTTGTTTGTGTGTCAGCTGCTTTGGTCACTTCATTGCATTTATTATTTTAGTTGGTTTAGCGCAGCTCTTTCTTAATTTCTAGATCCAAAGATCTGCTTCGGGTGCCAACAACGCGGGCTCCCTGGACAGGTAAGTGTCCATATATTAAAAGTCAGCAGCTACAGTATTTGTAGCTGCTGACTTAATCTTTTTTCCCCCAAGCGAAACTCCGCTTTAACAAAAAGTGCATGTGCCCGTGCAGCTGATGCGCGAGAGAGAGAGCAACTTGTAGAGAGAGAAAGCGAGAAAGCAAAGAGAAAAAAAAAAAAAAGAGAAAGAAAGAAAAGAGAAAAAAAAGAAAGAAAAAGAAAAGAGAAAAAAAAGAAAGAGAAAGAAAGAAAGGGAAAGAAAAGAGAAAAAAAAAGAAAGAGAAAGAAAAGAGAAAGAAAGAGAAAGAGAAAGGTGAGAGGGTGCACACGCAACAAAAACTCGGACAGAGATATTATATATAAAATTATTATATAAAAGTCCGGCAGAACTCTCAGTCCTCTGACCAAATGGCGTGGTGTTGTTACCTGCGGATAACTCCTGTGGCCTTGTGCACAGCTACCCGTCCACTGCCCTCTTTGGACTGGCCATCTCTCTTATCTTTTGCATACATGTTCTTCTCAGAGAAATTGCAGCCCATGAAATCAAAGTGGGCAGAGTTCAAGGATATGAGTTTGGGGTACAGCATGTTCTCCACCTGAGAAAATCAAATTCACATTATACGGATCTGCGCACAATTCTTCATGCAAAATCTACATAGAAAACAAAAAAAAGGAGGCACTTGGCAGGCATTTAAAACTTAGCTGACAAAGATTTATATGCTTTAGTATGCATGAAGCCCATCAGAGACAAAAGTAGTAGTTCTCAGTGATCCTGATTGAATTTGAGACCAGAGAACAAACCAGAGATAACATTTTACTTATTTTTTTTATCAGATATTGGTAAAGTAGGGATGAGCCCGATGTTCGAGTTGAACGCAAGTTCGACTCGAACATCGGGTGTTCGCCTGTTCGCCGAATAGCGAACAATTTGGGGTGTTCGTGGCAAATTCGAAAGCTGCGGAACACCCTTTAAAAGTCTATGCAAGAAATCAAAAGTGCTAATTTTAAAGGTTAATATGCAAGTTATTGTCATAAAAAAAAGTGTTTGGGGACCTGGGTCCTGCCCCAGGGGACATGTATCAATGCAAAAAAAAGTTTTAAAAATGTCCATTTTTTCGGGAGCAGTGATTTTAATAATGCTTAAAGTGAAACAAAAAAAGTGAAATATTCCTTTAAATTTAGTACCTGGGGGGGGCGTCTATAGTATGGCTGTAAAGTGGCGCATGTTTCCCGTGTTTACAACAGTCCCTGCACAAAATTACATTTCTAAAAGGAAAAAAAGTCATTTAAAAGTACTCGCGGCTATAATGAATTGTTGGTCCCGGCAATACACATAAGTCATTGAAAAAAAACGGCATGGGATTCCCGCACAGTCCATTACCAGGCCATTTGGGTCTGGTATGGATATTAAGGGGAACCCCGCGCCAAAATTTAAAAAAAGAAAAAAGGAATGGGGGTCCCCCTAAAAATCCATCCATCAGACCCAAATTTTAAAGGGGAACCCCACGACAAATATTTGTTTTTAAAAATGGCGTGGGGTCCCCCCAAAAAGCCATACCAGACCCTTATCTGAGCACGCAACCTGGCAGGCCGCAGGAAAAGAGGGGGTGACAAGAGAGTGACCTCTGACGCAGAGGGACATCCCTATGGCTTCCCCGTAGCGTCAGAGGGGGGCAGGGTCACCCGGGGACGTCACTGTGTGTCCCCGCCCCCAGTTATAAAAGAACTGTCACCTGAGAGGATGGTCATTACAGCAGGTGCCTCCCATGGAGGTGGCGTGCGGGTTTTTTTTTTTCTATTTCAGTCCGTCGGCAGAGCAAGAGAAGAAGACAACTTTGTGGGACATTTTTAATTTTTTCATTTTTCAATAAAGGACTTGTTCCAAGCCGTGTCATGTCATTTTTGCCATTTTCACACTTTGTGAAATGTTAGGACCCCGTTACCATTTTACACGGGGGGGGGGGGAGCCGGGATCTGGGGGTCCCCTTGTTAAAGGGGGCTTCCAAATTCCGATAAGCCGCCCGGCCGCAGACCCCCACAACCACAGGGCAAGGGTTGTGGGGATGAGGCCCTTTGTCCCCTTCAACATGGGGACAAGGTGCTTTGGGGCCCTCCCCATGTTGAGGGCATGTGGCCTGGTACGGTTCGGGGGGGCGCTCTTTCGTCCCCCCCGCTTTTCCTGCGGCCTGCCATGTTGCCGTGCTCAGATAAGGGTCTGGTATGGAATGGAATTTTGTGGGGACCCCCAAGCCATTTTTTTTAAAAGATTTTGGCACAGGGTTCCCCTTAATATCCATACCAGACCTGAAGGGCCTGGTAATGGACTGTGGGCGAATCCCATGCTGTTTTTTTTCAATGACTTATGTATATTGCCGGGACCGACAATTCATTATAGCCGCGAGTACTTTAAAATTACTTTTTTTAAAGGAATATTTCACTTTTATGTTTTCACTTTAAGCATTATTAAAATCACTGCTTCCGAAAAAAAACGACCATTTTTACAACTTTTTTTTGCATTGATACATGTCCCCTGGGGCAGGACCCCGGTCCCCGAACACTTTTTATGACAATAACTTGCATATAAGCCTTTAAAATTAGCACTTTTGATTATTCAGGTTCCTGTCCCATAGACTTTAACGGTGTTCGCACAAATTTTTTTGCATGTTCTGCTGCAAACCGAACCGGGGAGTGTTCGGCTCATCCCAATTAGTGAGCACTGGTCTGTTCTTGCAGGAACACATTGATTTCATAATCTGAATCCTAAAACTTGTACTGGGGAACAATTACTTTATGTTTGGAGATTGCATATTTTTTCAATTACAGGGAGCCGCAATGGGCAGTCATATGGTTCCACCTTATGCCAAAGCACATGTGGATTTGATAAAGGAAATGTATATTTACTCTAAAACTGTTTGATCATTGTCATCTATGGCTTTGATTAATAGCATATTTGTTACAGTTGTGCTCATAAGTTTACATACCCTGGCAGAATTTATTAGTTCTTGGCCATTTTTCAGAGAATATGAACAACACAAAAACATTTCTTTCACTCATGGTTAGTGTTTGGCTGAAGCCATTTATTATCAATCAACTGTTTACTCTTTTTAAAATCACAACGGCAAAAGAAACTACCCAAATGACCCTGATCAAAAGTTTACATACCCTGGTGATTTTGGCCTGATAACATGCACACAAGTTGACACAAAGGGGTTTGAATGGCTATTAAAGGTAACCATCCTCACCTGTGATCTGTTTTCTTGTAATTAGTGTGTGTGTGTATAAAAGTTCAAAGAGTTTCTGGCCTCCTGACAAACCCTTGCATCTTTCATCCAGTGCTGCACTGACCTTTCTGAATTCTGAGTCACGGGGAAAGCAAAAGAATTGTCAAAGAATCTGCGGAAAAAGGTAGTTGAACTGTAAAAAACAGGAAAGGGATATAAACAGATATTGAATTAATTGAGAATGCCAATCAGCAGTGTTCAAACGCTAATCAAGAAAATGAGGGGTTCTGTTGAAACCAAACCACGGTCAGGTAGCCCAACTAAAATTTCTGCCACAACTACCAAGAAAATTGTTCGGGATGCAAAGAAAAACCCACAAATAACTTCAGGGGAAATATAGGACTCTCTGAAAACATGTGGTGTGGCCGTTTCAAGATGCACAATAAGGAGGCACTTGAAGAAAGATGGGCTGCATGGTCGAGTCACCAGAAGAAAGCCATTACTACGCAAATGCCAAAAAAGTATCCCGCTTACAATACACCAAACAGCACAGAGACAAGCCTCAAACCTTCTGGCACAAAGTTATTTGGAGTGATGAGACCAAAATTTAGCTTTTTGGCCACAACCATAAACGCTACATTTGGAGAGGAGTCAACAAGGCCTATGATGAAAGGTACAGAGGTGGATCGCTGATGTTTTGGGGATGTGTGAGCTAAAAAGGCACAGGAAATTTGGTCAAAATTGTTGGCAAGATGAATGCAGTATGTTATCAAAAAAATACTGGAGGAACATTTGCATTCATCAACCAGGAAGCTGTGCATGGGACGTACTTGGACATTCCAACATGACAATGATCCAAAACACAAGGCCAAGTCGACCTGTCATTGGCTACAGCAGAATAAAGTTAAGGTTCTGGAGTGGCCATCTCAGTCTCCTGACCTCAATATCATTGAGCCACTCTGGGGAGATCTCAAACGTGCAGTTCATGCAAGACAACTTAAGAATTTACAGGAACTGGAGGCTTTTTGCCAAGAAGAATGGGCAGCTTTACCACCTGAGAAGATAAAGAGTCTCATCCACAAATACCACAAAATACTTCATGCTGTCGATGTTAAAGGGGGCAATACACAGTATTAAGAACTGGGGTATGTAAACTTTTGATCAGGGTCATTTGGGTAGTTTCTGTTGCCATTGTGATTTAAAAAGAGCAAACAGTTTATTGATAATAAATGGCTTCAGCTAAACACTAACCATGAGTGAAAGAAAAGTTTGTGTGTTATCATTTATATTCTCTGAAAAATGGCCAAGGAATCATAAATTCTGCCAGGGTATGTAAACTTATGAGCACAACTTTATATAGGATGGTGATCAGGTCTCTCTGGAGAACTTTCATCACACAGAATATTTTTTTATTCCAGGTTTACTGTTCAGTATGCAGCATAGCAGAGAAAACATACTGTACTATTCCTAGACACCAGGATTGCCATCTATGATGGAGATGTGATGAGGGACTTGATACAAAAATACAAGGACAGAAACCAGGTATTACATGAAAATGGTTTAAAGTGATTCCACATAATTGTTAAGCCTAGTTCACACCACTAGTTCTTTTTTTGTTCAACCCAGCTGGGGGGGGGGGGGGGGGGGGCTGACAGCTCCTGTTGGAGCCGCTGTACTAATTATCCAACCTTAGTGCAGCAAGCTCCCCTGCTGTGCCATTGTGTTCCTAAAGGGGGACGCCGATCCTCACACACCCCCCCCCCCCCCCCCCGCCAGAACACTCCTGTCAGCACTCTCAGCCATTGGCTGAGTGCGTTGTTGGGTAGCCAGTCAGCTGTTGGTTTTCCTGCTTGCTCGGCCAGCTTCTGTCGGACCGGCTGCCATACACACAGGCCAAATATTAGCCTGGTTTTTATTTAACCGGCCGATGTCTCCCGATATTCAGCCCATGTGTACTAGGCTTTAGGAGCGTCTAGCAGTGGCTGTTGGTCGGTGCCCTCCCCCTACCCCGGCTTTTACCCCATGGGGTGCAGACGGGCAGCTCCTACGGGTGGCTGGCAGCAGCTCCTGTGTCCTCTCTGCATCACAGCGGCTCCTCCTCCTAGGCGGCCAAAAGGATCACCTGTCCTTTCAGCCAATCGGGTGACCGGTGTCAAAACCCACTTCCTGATTGGCCTGGGAGGAGGATCAGTGTGCTGTTGTAACACACCTGGGTGGATTCGGAGCGCACTCTCTGCGACCCGAACCCACCCTATATTGAAGCCTATTAGAGCCTCTGGCTCTAATCGTGTGCTTCAAAAAACAGCCCCTCCACATTGGAATCCATGGTCCGGTGTCCTAAAAGGGGCCGGACGCATGGATAGGGGAGGCGGCGGCGATGGACAGGGGCGCGGCACCCGTGCGCCCTTAATGGACGGGCCACCCCTGGTGTCTAGACCAGGGGTCTCCAACTGGTGGCCCTCCAGCTGTTGCGATACTATAAGTCCCATCATGCCTCTGCCTGTGGGAGTCATGCTTGTACCTGTCAGCCTTGCAATGCCTCATGGGACTTGTAGTTTCGCAAGAGCTGGAGGGCCATCAGTTTGAGACCCCTGGTCTAGCCTTAGCAGTCCAGTAAAGAGAGTGTGCAATGGACGAACTGATTAAACAATGGAATCCCATGAAAAGGAGGAAGAAGAAAGAAGGAAGAAGAAAGAAGAAAAGGAAGAAGAAAAGGAAGAAGAGAAGGAAGAAGAGAAGGAAGAAGAAAAGGAAGAAGAAAAGGAAGAAGAAAAGGAAGAAGAAAAGGAAGAAGAAAAGGAAGAAGAAAAGGAAGAAGAAAAGGAAGAAGAAAGAAGAAAAGGAAGAAAAAAGAAGAAAAGGAAGAAAAGAAAGAAGAAAAGGAAGAAGAAAGATGAAAAAGGAAGAAAAGGAAGAAAAGGAAGAGGAAAGAAGAAGAAAGAAGAAGAAAGAAGAAAGAAGAAAGAAGGAAGAAGGAAGAAGGTGTTAAACACCAAAATTTTCACACCAAAAAGCAAAAAATACAAGAAAAGAAAAAAAATAAATAAATAAACTGGCATTTAGTTTAGGATTATTATCCCTTGAATGAAGCGCTCAGGGCCTTTATAGTCATAAAAGGAGAGGTACTACAATTGGGCAATAAACTGTATGAGCCAAATTCATAGAAAAACAGTTTACAATTTTCTGTCTAAAGATAAAAAAAAAAAATTGGGTGCTTTCCTTGTTTGAACTGCGTCCAAACGTAATCACATGATACATTCACCCACCATCATATAGGAATATTTTCTTTTTAGAACACTTCCACTCGATTTTACAATTATGACACATTATGACAACATAACAAAAAGATAATAAACCTATTATTAAGTGTATGGCTCCAACAATGATACCCCAGTTTATACTGGTAAATAAAGGAGAGGGATTTAGGCCTCTGATGTATTAAAAGTAGGATAGTCTGCCCACTTTTTTATATTTAATTTCTATTTTACTGGAGCTAGGCAGACCAAAAAAAAAACCCAAATTCTTGTAAAGTTAGAAAGGTATAGATTTGATCACTAGTAACAAAGAGATGGCCCCTGTCTAGGGTTGTCCCGATACCGATACTAGTATCGGTATCGGCACCGATACCGAGCATTTGCCCAAGTACTTGTACTCGGGCAAATGCTCCCGATGCTTCCCCCGATACCTAGAGGACAGCTGTGATCGGCGCGTGGGGGAGTTACAAGATTCTCCCCCAGCGGCTTTCACCAGCTTTAGTGACATACAGCTGTGATCGCTCACAGCTGACTGTCACTGCATCCTCCTCCATACCCCCTCCTTCCTCTGTGCCTCTCTGCTGTCCCCTTCGTTCCTCTCTCCTTATCTGTCCCCTCAGTTCTGCTCTCCTTATCTGTCCCCTCCGGTCTGCTCTCCTTATCTGTCCCCTCCGGTCTGCTCTCCTTATCTGTCCCCTCCGGTCTGCTCTCCTTATCTGTCCCCTCCGGTCTGCTCTCCTTATCTGTCCCCTCCGGTCTGCTCTCCTTATCTGTCCCCTCCGGTCTGCTCTCCTTATCTGTCCCCTCCGGTCTGCTCTCCTTATCTGTCCCCTGCATTCCTCTCTCATTATCTTTCCCCTCCGTCCCCCTCCGTTCCTCCGTCCCCCTCCTCCTTCCTTTGTGTATGGAGAGAGTCAGCTGACTCTGTCCATTCACATAACTGAAACATTGTAATCTCCTGTGATTACGATGTGTCCGTTTATGAATGGAGAGAAGCCGCTGTGTTCTCTCCATTCATTCTCAGTGCAGCTGACGCTGCAGAGAAAGGGACTGGGGAATCTCAATCCTCTGTCTCTTTCTCTGTCTCAAGGGGGAGATATCAGAGGTCTGTTAAGACCCCTGATATCTCACCAAAGCCCCCCAAAAGGGCTGATTAAAAAAAAAAAAAAGAAAAACAATAAAGAATAAAAAAATATTATTGGAAAAAATAAAAATTGTAAAAAAAAAAAACAAAAAAAAAAAAAACCACACACACATACAACGTTCACCAGCCCCCCCCCCCCCCCCAAAAAAATAGTAAAAAAAAAAACTGTCACGTGACATTAAAAAAAAAGTATCGGTATCGGCGAGTACTTGAAAAAAAGTATCGGTACTTGTACTCGGTCCTAAAAAAGTGGTATCGGGACAACCCTACCCCTGTCCCCACCTATAACTGGCCTTCACAGCAAGGAGCACATGGAAGGGAAAACACATGAAAGGCAAAACGAGAGAAAATTCCCAGCTCAACATACCAACCGAATTAACCTATTCAACAGTCTGGGTTAAAAACAGGGGTTTAGTTAGCATACATTTGCAAACGCAAGCGTAAGCTGCAAGGCTTCTTTCATGACACCGTGTATTGCTTGCAAACCTAACACTACTAAATTTATGACACAGTAGGAGCGCATGCATTCTAATGGATAGATGAGGGGCAGGTGGGCCTGGAGGTAGCCCAGCCCTCCTTAAAAAGGCACAGGGGGCACATTGGACACCCAGCACAATGGCAGCAAAGATACCCAGTGTGTCCCCTGACCAAAGTGTTAGGGCTGCAAGCAATACACAGGGTGTCGTTAAGAGGCCTTGCAGCTTACGCATGCTTTTGCAAAATGTGTGCTAACAAAACCCCTGTTTTTAACGCAGACTGCTGAATAGGTTAACTTGGTTGGTAAGCAGACTGGTTGGCGAGTTGAGTTGGGAATTTTCTCTGGTTTTGTCTTCACCGTCAGCCTTTCCAGGATGGGCTAGAGGCATTCTGATTTCTTTAGCACCATCAATGTGACGGCGCTGACCAATCACAATCCATGTGGTCCGTTTCCAAAGCATTGCATAGAGAAGAGGAAGATGGATTTTGAAATCTCCGGACCACTGGAGCAGCTACGGGGGTGTTGACAGCTGTGAAATCACATGCAAGGCAAGTACAGCGGGGACCCAAGGGGTGAAGAGGGTATCCAGTGATAATTCACCTCTACAGTTTTTCTATAAAAGGTGAACACTTTATTTTTCGACAGATGTTCCACCCTTCCCGGTTTTATCCAAAACACAAGAAGTCCTAACTCAAGTTTAGCTTTAAAAATAAATAATCGACTACCATCATGGTGCTTTTTTTCATCAATATTCAAGGTAAACATAATAATTTGGTTGCTCACAATTGGGAAAACTGGGTAGCACATTAACAACGATGGAAATGTTCTAAATTGTTACATGTATGGCCAACAGTTTTCAAAAGAATAACTTTGCGTTTTTTAACAAAATGGCATGCAAGAAGCTAATAAACACAAGTTTGATATTACATGGGGTACATGACTCTGGATCTCACCTGGTCATTCTCTTCTGAGAAATAATTCCCATACATGAAGCATCCTCTCTTAGAAGCATGACCATGTAAGTCCACATAAAAGGCGATGCCACTTTCCTGAGGGGGGATGGAAGGAGTAGGCTCTGTGGTCAGGTCACCACCCCAACTGTTCTCACACTGCTCAACCACCTCAGTCTTGAGGTCCTGCCCCAAGACCCAATCCTCCTTTTCCCTGATAAAGTCCGGGAGTCCCGGCAGGATGCTGGTGTCTGGTGTGAGGCCCTGAGATGACGTGATGTATGGACCCTCTCGGCCCATACTGTTCAACAGGTTGTTTGTTTTCTCCATATCGGTCAAGGTGACCTCGGTAGAAGGCTGTGACTGGGAATGGTTTGAGGTTTTTGGCTGTAAAGTAACGCTGGAAGTTGACAGAGATACGGAATTCCTCCAATCAGGATCGGTAGGACACACTCGGTTATGAACGTGGTGGTAGAGGAGGATAGACTTTGCTCCATAGACTGACGGGTGAAGTTCAAAGTCAGGGTTCAGATACTGGCGGTTAAGGTTGACACCCCGAGTATCAGTCCTACAAAAAAAAAAAAAAAAAACAGAGGTGTTCAGGGGTTGTATAAACTGCTAAGGCAAACAAAGAATATAGCTAATGAGATGCTATTTGGTTTATTTTCTCACAGTGTATCTTAGAAGGTGCAGCAAGTCGATCTTATTCCCTGGCTGAAGGTTGTCCAGTACCATCAAGTCGTTTCTCCCCTCAGCCTAACTGTCCCTGGCTTGCCCCTTTCATTCATTGGATTTCATTTCTATTAAAGTGGTTCTAAAGGTTCAAGGTTTATAAAAAAAAAAAAAACCTCCTGTGTGCAGCAGCCCCCCCCCAATACTTACCCGAGCCCCATCTCAATCCAGTGATGTGCATAGATAAATAAATTCCCCTGTTTTTTTATTTTTTATTCTGTCTTGTCCAAGTTCCATATTTCTCCTCATTTCCTGTCTCGTGAGATTTTTGTCACCAGGACAGAAGCGAGGGAAAAATCTAATGGAACCCCTAAGAGCTGTTGAAAAATAGACAGGGTTTCTAACCCCTCTCTATCCCCTCTACAAAAAAAAAAAAAAAAAATTGGAATTTTATGTACTTATTTCTAGAAGCTGATCATACCTGCAGAAACCATCAAAACCTGCCTATTACGGCTCAATTTCAGGACATTCTGACAGGCAAAGCCCCCAAAATGACACTTTCCTTTTCAGAATAGAAGAGTAATATTAAAAAGGATAAGTTCACCCTTAGGAACTTCATACATATTCCACCCTATAAAAACAGGGGGCACATGTAACAAGCCCCCAAAGCTGCAGCCGCTGCCCACACTCCCTGTGACAGCAGTGCGGGGAGACGTTTCCCATACTAGCTGTCACACGGCCACGTCATTCATTCACACAGCTGTGTGTGTGTGAATGAACTACAAGCCCTGACATCCTTTGTGGCTGTCGGCTTGTAGATCCCAATAAACTACCACAGCGCTGTGGAGCACTGTGGTAGTTCATGATTCTTCCTGTCAGTATATCTGCTTGCCCGTACGGGAGGTACGCCACATATATATATTTATTTTTATTTTTTTTTTCGCCACACATACAAATTCCTCTTATGACTCATCCCCTCCTGACAAACTCTCATAAGAGTGAGAGAGAGAGCTGTACATGATGCCATAAGCCTAGGCTAATGACCATCCAAGAAACAGGAAGTGGGCTGTATAAGGTATTTACTGGCAGAAAAAAAAAAAGTTTTACTATCCAAAGTTAAAACAAGTGCAGAAGATTTAATAGATGGAAAGATAAAAATGACTCCTTGGGGACCCCCCAGGTCACCAGAACTACTGTCCCCATTGGATAATTTCCCCTCTATTACTTTTCTGGGGGCAACCCAAAATTTGGGATTTTCTTTACTTTCACTTTTAATGGTAATGGTAAACAGGACAAATAGAAAAGGTGGATCTCCCTAAAGGAGGCACAGACAGCAATAAAAACTGACAAGCACTCTAATCCCACCCCACGCTATCCAAAACCTAATGCCTAGCTCCAGCTTTTTTTTTTTTTTTTTTTTTACACTACATAGGTGGGGAGAGCCTCTACCAGATTTAAATTGAAAATGTTACTCCACTCAGAAGCAATACTTGTGTTTTGGCTGGGTCTGGTAGGCTGAATCATCTGCTGGCTTCTAACATGCCTTGGGGAACCAGCAGTGAGATCTCCTTCCTGTAGTTCTGGTCTCACTTCCTTCCGCATATAAAGTCCAGCAGGGAGACTAAAAACCCCACGTTAGCCAAACCAGATGACTAGACACGGAAATCTCACAGAGGACCCCAGTATCAAACAAAACATGAAATATCCATTTTAAATAAAATTACTTCTGAAGGGCGGTCTGGCACAATTATTTCAAATCCAACTCAAAGGGTTTAGAATGGAGAGAATGAAGTGGGACTTCACTCCTGGCTTACCTGTAGTGCCCTCGGACCACCCCATCTGGGTTCAGCATAGGGATGAGTTTGAAGACAAACATGCGGCGCAGCATTGCGGCCCGTGGATCATCCTGTCTCAGAATAAACTGCAGGAAGCCATTGAACACAAAGCTGGATGGCGTCTCCCCGGGATGGACACGGCTGCTCAGGAAGAAAACCTGCCAACAGAAATCACACAAAGGAAAGGGCATCACCCACACAGCAATCTTTTTAGCACTTTGTCTTACATAACGTTTTCACCAGTTTACATGTACATTGTGACAGTCTGTACTTTAACTCTCTATTTTAGCTATACACATTCTATCCCTGATAGAACTTTAAACAGGATCTGAACTGTGAAAGCTGTGCAAAAAAGAGGAGAGGTAGTGATCAAGGAGCAGAGATTGACAAAATGAATCACATAGTTACATAGTAAGTGAGGTTGAAAAAAAGACACAAGTCCAACCTATGTGTGTGATTATATGTCAGTATTACATTGTATATCCCTGTACGTTGTGGTCGTTCAGGTGCTAATAGTTTTTTGAAACCATCAGTGCCCCCTGCTGAGACCACCTCCTGTGGAAGGGACATCCACATCCTTGCCGCTCTTACAGTAAAGAACCCTCTACATATAGTTTAAGGTTAAACCTCTTTTCTTCTAATTTTAACGAGTGGCCACATATCTTTTTAAACTCCCTTCCGCAAAAAAGTTTTATCCCTATTGTGGGGTCACCAGTATAGTATTTGTATATTGAAATCATATCCCCTCTTAAGCATCTCTTCTCCAGAGAGAATAAGTTCAGTGCTCGTAACCTTTCTTCATAACTAAGATCCTCCAAACCCTTTATTAGCTTTGTTGCCCTTCTTTGTACTCGCTCCATTTCCAGTACATCCTTCCTGAGGACTGGTGCCCAGAACTGGACAGCATACTCTAGGTGTGGCCGGACCAGAGTCTTGTAGAGTGGGAGAATTATCGCTTTATCCCTGGAGTTGATCCCCTTTTTAATGCATGCCAATATTCTGTTTGCTTTGTTAGCAGCAGCTTGGCATTGCATGCCATTGCTGAGCCTGTCATCTACTAGGACCCCCAGGTCCTTTTCCATCCTAGATTCCCCCAGAGGTTCTCCCCCCAGTGTATAGATTGCATTCATATTTTTGTCACCCAAATGCATTATTTTACATTTTTCTACAATAAACCTCATTTGCCATGTAGTAGCCCACCCCATTAATCTGTTCAGATCTTCTTGCAAGGTTTCTACATCCTGCGGAGAAGTTATTGCCCTGCTTAGCTTAGTGTCATCTGCAAATACAGAGATTGAACTGTTTACCCCATCCTCCAGGTCGTTTATGAACAAATTAAATAGGATTGGTCTCAGCACAGAACCCTGGGGGACCCCACTACCCACCACTGACCATTCTGAGTACTCCCCATTTATCACCACCCTCTGAACGTGCCCTTGTAGCCAGTTTTCAATCCATGTACTCACCCTATGGTCCATGCCAACGGACCTTATTTTGTACAGTAAACGTTTATGGGGAACGGTGTCAAATGCTTTTGCAAAATCCAGATACACCACGTCTACGGGCCTTCCTTTATCTAGATGGCAACTCACCTCCTCATAGAAGGTCAATAGATTGGTTTGGCAAGAATGAAGCATAGAAATATTTCCACTGCAGGCCCTCAGATACAGCTTCCTCTCCAGCAAAGAGAGCAGTACAGTGAGCTTCACAGAAGTGACCTCACCAAATCTCACTCCAAACCTGGTGAGATTAGCAATTGGAGGCAGCAGTGCCTTAGATAATCTCATACTTCAGATATACAGATCAAAAGCAGGGTATACACGTCGTTTTTTTTTTTTTCTCCATTCAACCAGCGAGTTGAAGACAGATCGCTGCATCAACAAACGATGTGTGGTGCAGGGATCTCTTCTGCCGCGCTATTATATGTTGTTGACGGGGAACACTGAGGGACTCGCTTTTCCCCCGGCAGAATACACTGATCAGAGATGCAGTCACTGGCTGAAAGTGCTGATCGAATTCTGGTTTTCCAATAGGACAGTGTGACAAAAGACAGTCATTAGACCGGCTTCTGTTGAACAAAACAGCAGTATACATGGATCAAACAAAGGTTAGTTCTTGTTAGGCTGACTGATTTTCAGTCTGTGAATACCCTGCTGAAAGTGTTACTAAACTCAGGACCCTGCATTCACTATATCTGATCACCCACAGTACACGGAAATGCAATTATTTTAGTAAATCTAAACTGCCAAATACCTTTTCTCATCAGCAGTATATAGCAGTCTTGTGACTTCTATCAGTGTCTGGTTAAAGCTTGTAGGAGGAGTTTTCATTCTCCTCTGACTGTCCTATGAGGCTGCAGGACCCCTGAGCCTCTGTCTGGACAGTGCTGATATGCTGATCACATGCACCCTCCCAAGGGGAAAAAAAAAAGGCTCTAGCAATACACACCAAACTGAGCATGTGCCATGTGACCCCAAAGGCTCAGTCTTATGAGGAGATGGATTGGGGACAGTGGAAGGAGGAGATGATCAGAGAAGACAGGATAAAACAGCTTTTTTTTTACACAATGCAGATGAACCCCTTAGGTTCTACAATGAGTAGAACAAGCATGCTATGCTGCATATACAGACTGATTTTACTGTTGTGGGTTTAGTAACATTTAAAGTGTTACTAAACCCACAACAGTAAAATCAGTCTGTATATGCAGCATAGCATGCTTGTTATACTCAGTGTGGAAGATTGTCTCTAAATGGGAGAAAATCTTCACTTCATGTCCAAATCCAAGACATCTTAACCACTTCCCGCCCGGCCTATAGCAGAATGACAGCAGGGAGGTGGTTCAGTTATCCTGACTGGACGTCGGGCGTAGTTTGATGGTGCGGTGTGTCAGTCTGACACACCGTTACACCGATCTTGGTAAAGAGCGTCTGGCGGAGGCTCTTTACCATGTGATCAGCCGTGTCCAATCACCGCTGATCACGATGTAAACAGGAAGAGCCATTAATCGTCTTTTCCTCACTCGCGTCCGATCGGCGGCTCTCCTGACAGGGGGGGTCCCCCCCCCCCCCCCCTTGGATGCCCACACTGGACCACCAGGGAAGCCATGTATGTACCCCATGGCTATCCACATATACAAAAATATGCCAATCAGTGCCCACAAATGGCCACTGACTGGCAACATTATGCAGCAGATCAGACAAGTGATGCCCAGCAATGCCACCCATCAGTGTCCATCAGTGCCACCTCTCAGTGCCCATCTATCAGTGTCCATCAGTGCCACCTCTCAGTGCCCATCTATCAGTGTCCATCAGTGCCCATCTATCAGTGACCATTAGTGCCCATCTGTGCCACCCACAAGTGCCCATCAGTGCCACCTATGAGTGTCCATCATCGCAGTTTTTACAGCAAAATACTGCTTCTCCTGATCATGCTGGCACAGGGGTTTTTTTTTCCTATCTCTAAATGCCTATGTGTGCAAGGACACATAGGCCAACGTAGAGAAGCATTTGGAGGCTGGAAAAAAAAAAAAAAAAAAAAAAGTCAAGCGCCCAAAGTGGCGCTTTTTGGCATACTGTGTGAGGCCTTAAACCTGACTGTGGATTTTACAGTTCTATTGTTTCTAAATAGAAGGTCCGCATCCAGACTCACCCTCTTCCCAGTATAGCGGTATGGACGTGGATTGGAGCGATCTGGGAAGAGCTTGTCCAGCCGGGGCTCCCGTTCCTCCATCATCCCATGACTTGAGCTGATGGTCAGCAGGTCCACATGGAGGCCGTCCAGTGAGTGGCAGAGCAGCTCACGGTGATAATAAATGGAGTCTGGGGAACTACTGGAAAGAGCAGCAAGGAAACAGTCAGTTGGTGTATGATGAGACCGCAGTGCAAACCAGAAGATGTCAAAAAGATTTTGTAGAAATTACATTATAAATTATATATTAACCCCTTCATGCCGACCATACAAAAATACGCAGCCTCACTGGACTGGGTCCTTTTCTGTGGGGCCGTATATTTGTGTATCTCTCTTTGTGCTGGGAGCGCACTGCACAGACCGGGCCCTGGAATGTCTAATTCGGGGTCACCTAATCGCTGTGGTAGCCTCTGATTGGCTATCACAGTGATCAGTCACTGTAAAGCCCGTCCCTGTGTTTTCTGTCTCTTTGAATAGACGAGACAAATAAATTGCATCTTTCTATGTCTTTGCAGAGATCGAACAAAAAAAAAAAAAGGGGGTTTGATCATGGTCAGCATGTTTTAGGCAGGATAAAAGAAGATAAAAAAAAAGCAAAAATGCGCATTATTCTTTTGGGCTGTACTGCGGGTACAAACAACAACTAAAATACACATATGTGGTATCGCTGTGATGGTCAGGAGTAGAATTTATTTTGGGGTGTTTGGTGGTAGGTTATGGTAGTAACAAGAAATATACAGTTATATTTAATAGTGTTTTTTTAAAAAAAATAAAAAAACACTAAGTTATTTTGGGCCAGTTTTCCTTAAGAGCCCTTTCACACTGGGGCGGCGTCGGCGGTAAAACGCTGCTATTATTAGCGGCGTTTTACCGTCGGTATGCGGCCGCTAGCGGGGTGGTTTTACCCCCCGCTTTGCCGGCGGTATAGCCGCGCCGTCCCATTGATTTCAATGGGCAGGAGCGGTAAAGGAGCGGTATACACACCGCTCCTTCACCGCTCCGAAGATGCTGCTGGCAGGACTTTTTTTACTGTCCTGCCAGCGCATCGCTCCAGTGTGAAAGCCCTCGGGGCTTTCACACTGGATACACAGCAGCGGCACTTTCGGGTCGGTTTGCAGGCGCTATTATTAGCGCAATAGCGCCTGCAAACCGCCCCAGTGTGAAAGGGCTCTAAATAATAGAAATATCCATTACCATCAAATGAAAGCCCAACTTGTCCTGAAAAATAAAAAACGTATAAATCACCTGGATGCACAAAGTAGTTGTGATGATATGTACAGCTTTACTAAAAAACTTCAAAGTTGCAAAATTGGGCTTCGGCATGAAGATTTATTTTACCCTTAGGCGCAAAGGGGTTAAGAAAAAAATAAAATAAATAGGTGACATTAAAGTCATGATTCTCTTCTGCGCTTACTTTTTAAAGTGTCCACTGACCATGCTGACACACTCCCCGTTTCTATGTGTTCTTATGCCACACTGGACCCATGGAGTCCCATAGGGCTCCCCTCTAAGCATGTGCTCCAACTGTACGTGCAATGCTCCGAGCATCACACATATAGGTAGCGCAAGGAGGCGATACATGACTTTTGATCTTTGTATCCCCCGATCCTCTGTGTGTGCTGCACTCAGAATGTTGAAACATTTTAGTACAGAGCAGGAGTGCGCATGTACAGGGGACACCAATGGAACTCCATAGGCCCCGGGAGATCATATAAAAAACGGGCGTGTGCCGGCACAGCTGGAGGACACTTTCAAAAGTAAACACAGTAAATGCATGCAAGTTCTATTATTGTCTATTAAATGAAATAAATAAAAGACACTTGAAGTAATATATAAAATTTCAACAGAAGTCATATTCTAATTTTAGGTTAGTCATTCCTTTGCAAAACATTACAGATATCCCCTGCAACATCCTTAAGGCTGGGTACACACTATTGCAAATTGGAATCAAGATCCTGGCATCCAATTCGCAATAGCAGGAGATTGCGACCGGCTCACATATCTCCGCTGGGGCTCCGGTGTGAATTTGCATCTTTAGGTCCGTTTCAGGTCTGAATTCAGCCAAAAATTTGGGCTGAAAACGGTGAACAGGGACGCACCGGACCCCTGCTGTGAGCCGCATGCGAAGATAGTGTGAACCCAGCCTTAAACATACCTACCGTATTTTTCGCTCCATAAGACGCACCTAGATTTTAGAGGAGGGAAACAAGAAAAAAAAAAAATATTCTGAACCAAATGGCGTACTAAAATATTTACCAGTGCCAGCCTGACCATTGCCATTAATGCAGTCTGACCATTGCCATCGCTCAGGCTGCTCTGTCTTCTATGTCAGCAGGTGACAGGTCCAGCCAGAAGATCGCCTGGCACTCATGGGGGGGCCTGGGATGTCTCTCCTCCGCTCTCCTGCCTCTGTTCTGTACTAGCATGGCAGAGGCGGCGGTGCCTGTCGTATATTTGCACCATAAGACGCAGAGACATTTTCCCCCATATTTTTTTGGGAAAAGAAAAGTGCGTCTTATGGTCCAAAAAATACGGCTTTTTAAAATGATTTTTATGTTTAGATGGAGTGGTGAAGAGTTAGAACTCATGTCAGACAACAATAAAACCCATTTCCCCACTGGGTAGATTAGCCTTCTCTATTTGTCTGGTGACCCCTGACGCAAAGATAAAGTGAAATCCAAAATGTTACAGTTGTCACCAGAACAGGGAGGTAAAAGGAATTTTAGTTTGGGAACACTTGTTCCAGACAGACAGGGGTTCTAACGCCTGGTACATACTACATTTTCATTTGTTCAATCCAGCGGGCTGAACGGAGAAAAAAAAAAGTAAATAAATAAGAGGTGTGCAGGAGGAGCTTGATGTACTTCTGCTATGGTGTTCTGACAGGGGGACTGCCGCCCCACGCCAATACACACTGGTCAGCATTCACAGCCATTGGCTGCCAGCAATGATCAGATGTTGGTTTTCCAGCATGCCCGTTTGACAGAAGCTGGCCATTTGGCCGTGTTCTATTGACCTGGCCGATTTTCAGCCTGTGTGTACCAGCCTTAAAGTTGACCTACTCTATCAGAAAGTTTTGTCTTTAGATACACATCAACCCAACATAATCAACAAATGGTCTGCTATTGATGACCATCTTCTGAGAAAGCTTCCTCTGGTTTCAATATCCTCCAAGTCACTGACTTACAAGTACTTACAGTAGTGGTATCAGTATTCCTGATCTACATAATGGTTTCAAACCAATGACTCGCTCAAACAGCTAAGCTTGGGAGACGTACCTTCCAGGAGACATCAGTCTGCAGTCACTGAATCGGTCATCCAGGCCGGCCAACATCTCCTGGCTCTCCTCGTATGAAAACGGGAAACAAAAAGCAAAGTATGTTGTGGCTCCACGGCAATCCAGAAAACGATGTGCAAAGGACAAGATGAACTGGTTGTCCACCATCTGAGGAAAGAACCAAAGTTCTCAGATAGAGGTTTTACATTATAGTGATATTAAACACTCAGTTTATAAACGAGCACCTACAACAGCTGATTTAATCACTTGCTGTACATGCAGATTCTTTACCTTTTACGCCTCGTCTATATACCTGTCTGAACTAGCACCATGATCAGTGCTCTAGATTTCCTGTTTCAGGCTGGCTCATTTCTCTTCCAGCATTCTTTGGAGCCAACCTTGCATGTAGGAACTAGAATTGTGACTTCCTACACTGTGTGCATCCATAGAAACACTCAGCACTATAGTCTTGGATGGCAAGGCACTCCCCTGCACCTTTCTCCCCCTCTCTAAAACGAACAATGGCAAGAGACCGCACTGTCCACCGTTAACACTTTCCTGTGAAAACAGAAGTTCAGGAAAGTAGCACCAAAAGCACAGAAAGCTGTAAACTACAAGTGCTGGGATATGAATTGTAACAAATAGTTTCCTATTGAATGTTTATTTCATTGAGCTCAATGTGTTGAATTAAAAAATGCAGAGGATTTAATACTACTTTGCAAGAAGCTTGATTCCCAAAACTACTCACCCATGAACTGATCATCTGATCACATTGTACAGTAAGAACTATCATGGTAATAAAATTACTACTAAAAAGGTCAGCAGTTTGCTGATAATTTGTGTAGAGTACGGAATATATATACCAAACGTTTAGGTAGGCATATTGATAAAGCGGTTAGGACTAGTTTACACTTGTGTTTGGGGGCAGTAAAAACACATGCTTTTCTTCATGGCCACAGCAGGAAATAAAACCCCTTTGTCTTGTCCTCTTGTACCTCTAATTGTACCTCTAATTCAATAAGACAGCAGCGCAACCACATGCAATGCACACAGTTGCGGCGCAGTATTTAGGAGGTCAAAACAGGCAGTGAGAAGGCAACATAATCACCTTCTCATCATCTGTCAAATGCCTCTGAAATGCAATCCAAGATCTTCCTCACCAAACATTTTCTGCCTGTGACTTTTCCTGGTGCGTGTGTTTTAAGTTACAGTGATTGTTTTTTTAGTACCTCTCTGCAAAACGTGCACACATTTAACCATGTCTTAGCCTTAAAAAAAAAATAAATAAATAAATGCTGCAAGTAATAAAACACCTGGATATCAATCTGCAATCCACTCAGCTCCTAACTTCCTGTTGAAGTTAAAGTGGTTGTAAAAGGTAGTACGTGTGTATATATATTTATTTTTTTTAATTTATTATCAGTTGGCAGTAAGAGGCCACGAAAGAGGAAGCGTCGTAGCCCGGCTAGCTCAGTCGGTAGAGCATGAGACTCTTAATCTCAGGGTCGTGGGTTCGAGCCCCACGTTGGGCGTATGGCATTGCAAAGTTTTGGCCCAGCGAGTGCCGTTTGACAAACTTGGTAGAACTCAGTAACTCCAGAACTCATGTATACACACACAGTATCTCACAAAAGTGAGTACACCCCTAACATTTTTGTAAATATTTTGTTATATCTTTTCATGTGACAACACAGAAGAAATGACACTTTACTACAATGTAAAGTAGTGAGTGTACAGCTTGTATAACAGTGAAAATGTGCTGTCCCATCAAAATAACTCAACACACAGCCAATAATGTCTAAACCACTGGCAACAAAAGTGAGTACACCCCTAGGAGAGAGATAGATAGATAGATAGATAGATAGATAGATAGATAGATAGACAGACAGACAGATAGACAGATAGATAGATAGATAGATAGATAGATAGATAGATAGATAGATAGATAGATAGATAGATAGATAGATAGATAGATAGATAGATAGATAGATAGATCCAATAACAAGGGATTGCTGCACAAACCGTATTTATTTTGAAATCTTCAAAAGGACATCACCGCGACATCCATAAAATCAGGCATTCATAATAAATGTTTTCGGGCTATTGTAGAGAACGCCCTTCATCAGAGTTATCTACAATAGCCCGAAAACATTTATTATGAATGCCTGATTTTATGGATGTCGCGGTAATGTCCTTTTGAAGATTTCAAAATAAATAGGGTTTGTGCAGCAATCCCTTGTTTTTGGATGTCGAAGCCTGTGGGAGGGCTTGATTGCTAAGCACGGCCATCTGAGACTGTAGTGCACCTCACCCTTCTGAAAATAAATATATATATATATATATATATATATATATATATATACATATTATATCACATACATACATATATACACACAAACACCCCCCCCCCAAACAAATCATCTCTACTATACTTACCTGCTCTGTGCAATAGAATTGCAGAGTGGCCCTGAACCGCCTCCATTCAGGGTCCCCCCCCCCTTCTCTCTCTCCAGTGGCCCCACGGGAAGCCGCTTCCCATGGGAGCACTTGTGCGTGCTCGCTCCTGAGCCACACTGCTACACCCATTGACACAAAAAGCCCCCGTGATCCCTCGCCACTGGCTTTAATTGACAGCAGGAGAAGCAAATGGCTACCAGCGCCCCAGCTAAACCAGTAAGACAAGGAACTGGGGGGGGGGGGGGGAGAAGAGCTGGAGACCTGCACAGCACTGGATCGAATGAAGGGGTCAGAGAAGTAAAAGAGGGGGTGAGGGGAGATACTGATGCTTAAAAACCATTTACCTTAATTCAAGGAATACATTAAGGTAGAAAATGTTTAGGTTTTAGAACCACTAACAATGATGCAGTAAAATTACCACCAACATTGCCCTGTCCTCCCCCCCCTCTCTGTCCCTTCCTGCATGTACACATTGATTTCTTTCTCAGCAAAACAATGCCGCAACCTTGACTCTCAAGAGCCTTCCACACAGTTGGCGGGTAACAGAGTCTTGGGAGATGTAGTTTTGTGGGCTGTGCCTATGTTAAAAGAAACTGACCCCCCCCCCCCCCAGCAGTTTACCTGCTCCTGCAAGGAGTTTTACAAGTCTGTTGATGTCACAGGGAGTAATAAAAACATTTTTTGGGTAGAGAAATAACATAAAAGATGCCTAGACAAATTCTTTAACCTACATCAGCTGATAAAAGCTCATCAGAGGGGATTGTGACACACGATTGAACAGAGATTGTCTGGGCAGGTCAAGTAACTTGAGCTGTGTACCTGGAAGGTGGGTCTGTCACGGACACGTTCCCAGCGTGATTTAATAGGGACAGTGCGGACGAATGGTGCCATGCCTTGTGCATACAGCTTACTCTGCTTGTTCATGTTCATGATGTTAATCTTAATAAGCTTTCCCGGAGCTCCTCCACGTACACTGAAATAGAACCATGACCTGCCAGAAAACAAAGATGTTAGAGAGACCATTCCATACATCTCCTACACAGAGAATCAGACATAAAAGGGACTGCTCAACACAGAACGTCACACATGACAGCAACCACTAGAAAGAAATAGACACGCACACACAGGCATGACAAACCCAGGCATTACAGAGACACACATAAATGCCACCCCACACAAACATGACCGAGACACACACACACACTCAGGCATGACAAACCCAGGGCCTTGCTCAAACAGAAAACAGACATGACAAAGACGTCCCTATAAAGAAAGACACAGGCATGACAGATGCACACAGAAAGATATACAGAGCATGAGCGCGCGAGAAAGAGAGAAAGAGAGCACGGGCGAGAAAGAGAGCACGGGCGAGAAAGAGAGCACGGGCGAGAAAGAGAGCACGGGCGAGAAAGAGAGCACGGGCGAGAAAGAGAGCACGGGCGAGAAAGAGAGCACGGGCGAGAAAGAGAGCACGGGCGAGAAAGAGAGCACGGGCGAGAAAGAGAGCACGGGCGAGAAAGAGCGCGCGGCGGCGAGAAACAGAGCAAGAGCGCGCGGCGGCGAGAAACAGAGCAAGAGCGCGCGGGGGCGAGAAACAGAGCAAGAGCGCGCGGGGGCGAGAAACAGAGCAAGAGCGCGCGGGGGCGAGAAACAGAGCAAGAGCGCGCGGGGGCGAGAAACAGAGCAAGAGAAAGCGGGCGAGAAACAGAGCAAGAGAAAGCGGGCGAGAAACAGAGCAAGAGAAAGCGGGCGAGAAACAGAGCAAGAGAAAGCGGGCGAGAAACAGAGCAAGAGAAAGCGGGCGAGAAACAGAGCAAGAGAAAGCGGGCGAGAAACAGAGCAAGAGAAAGCGGGCGAGAAACAGAGCAAGAGAAAGCGGGCGAGAAACAGAGCAAGAGAAAGCGGGCGAGAAACAGAGCAAGAGAAAGCGGGCGAGAAACAGAGCACGAGAAAGCGGGCGAGAAACAGAGCACGAGAAAGCGGGAGAGAAACAGAGCACGAGAGAGCGGGAGAGAAACAGAGCACGAGAGAGCGGGAGAGAAACAGAGCACGAGAGAGCGGGAGAGAAACAGAGCACGAGAGAGCGGGAGAGAAACAGAGCACGAGAGAGCGGGAGAGAAAGAGCACGAGAGAGCGGGAGAGAAAGAGCACGAGAGAGCGGGAGAGAAAGAGCACGAGAGAGCGGGAGAGAAAGAGCACGAGAGAGCGGGAGAGAAAGAGCACGAGAGAGCGGGAGAGAAAGAGCACGAGAGAGCGGGAGAGAAAGAGCACGAGAGAGCGGGAGAGAAAGAGCACGAGAGAGCGGGAGAGAAAGAGCACGAGAGAGCGGGAGAGAGAGAGCACGAGAGAGCGGGAGAGAGAGAGCACGAGAGAGCGGGAGAGAAAGAGCACGAGAGAGCGGGAGAGAGAGAGCACGAGAGAGCGGGAGAGAGAGAGCACGAGAGAGCGGGAGAGAGAGAGCACGAGAGAGCGGGAGAGAGAGAGCACGAGAGAGCGGGAGAGAAAGAGAGCACGAGAGAGCGGGAGAGAAAGAGAGCACGAGAGAGCGGGAGAGAAAGAGAGCACGAGAGAGCGGGAGAGAAAGAGAGCACGAGAGAGCGGGAGAGAAAGAGAGCACGAGAGAGCGGGAGAGAAAGAGAGCACGAGAGAGCGGGAGAGAAAGAGAGCACGAGAGAGCGGGAGAGAGAGCACGAGAGAGCGGGAGAGAAAGAGCACGAGAGAGCGGGAGCGAAAGAGCACGAGAGAGCGGGAGAGAAAGAGAGCACGAGAGAGCAGGAGAGAAAGAGAGCACGAGAGAGCGGGAGAGAAAGAGAGCACGAGAGAGCGGGAGAAAGAAAGCGCTAGCAAAGAATGTGTGCTCATGTTATGCATTTTCCTAATAAGAGCTAAGAAAACAGAAGCATTATATATTCCAAGTAAAAATTATATAAAGTAGTTTCCCAGGTACAGTATTATAGTTGATCGCCCCTCTCAGCCCACGTACCTGTTTCCGTTCTCATACTCCGTCTCCGCACAGTCCGGTTTCGTCCACACATTAAACTCATAGTCCGCAGTCTGCGACAACCCACCGAACGTTGTGCTGTTGCCCCCATTGGAATTCTGAACCTCGCCATCTGCGTCCAATCGCTCGACTTTTTCTACCCGATCCAAATTTCCAGAGTCAAACTTGGAGCTGAAGAGTAACCCCCCGCAGCGGACTTCCATCACTTCGTGGTAGCAGCGGGAGAGTGCATTCTCTAAAAAAAAAGGGAGAACTCCGTATACAAATTGTTGGTGATCTCCATATGGCTACAAATCACTTTACAAAGAACAAGGACCCTTCACCCTGATACACCAGACAAAGAAAGACACATATGACAGGGACAATATTTGGCTGGGAGCAAATTTAGCATCTACCTCCTAGGTTAAAACCCTTCTGTTAGGTGTCACAATCCTGATGCCTGTGCTGTAGCCTTTACTGTGTTTCAGGCTCTGTGTAAAAGACACACAAGCTCCCACTCCGGCAATTCTCACTTAGGTGAGAACTACATCAGCTCATCCTGCCCCCCACAACCCCCCGGGACACGTCATGCATCCCAAGAAACTGCAGGACCAATCAGAAAGCACCGCTCGACCACACAAATATGTATCAGAATCCAGAACAGCAGCACTGGGGATCCGAAGCCCAGCAAAGGATCAGGACCAGCGAAGACATTGCTGGGCTGGTAAGGGTCTGTTTACTAAAAGTCAGAAGCTACAGTATTTGTACTGGACCAAAGTTTCTCTTTAGGCCCCTTTCACACGGACGGACCTGTCAGTTTTTTCAGGGGGACACAATTGGACCCTTCATTGCCCTCTATGGGGGAGTGGATATCAACCGACATCTGATCCTATCCGCTAAAAATACACGGATGGATGATCCATTCCCCATCCATCTGGAGGATTGGATCTAATGACATTCGGATGTAAAAAGAACAAGTGATCCGTTAACATCTGACCGCCCATAGAATAAAAGCAGGCTGCGTCCGTGTCCGCTACATGGACCTATCATCCGCCTGCTCAGCGGGGATCCATGGACAAATCCCCCACTGAGCAGGCGGAGTCCACCCATGTGAAAGAGCCTTAAAATGTACATACCTTCCCTTGTGCAGATTTAACCACTTCCCGCCGAAGGATGTCATATGACATCCTGGACTTTCAGTGGGAATATCTAAATGATGCCTGCAGCTACAGGCATCATTCAGATATCCTTGTTTTCAGCCGGCGACTCTGTGCACCAAAGGAATGATCATAGCGGCAGTTCCACCGCATGATCTTTTACGGGCGATGGGACGGGACATCCCCCCCACCATCCGGTGCTTCTCCAGGCTCTCCCGTGCCATCGGGGACCCGGAGAAAGAGATGGCCGCCGCCAGATGACGAGTATAGAGATTTCTGGTGACCAGATGGTCACTGGTCATCTCTATGACCGTCGGAGGCCTGGGCGCAACGTTATGTCGTCATCTCCGGGCCGTGGATGTAAACAAAGCCGCGATCGCGACTGGTAAGCATGAATGTTTAGATGTTGAATTTTAAAAGCAGCAAACTTCTGTCAGAATAGCAAACCTGTCAGATGAGCAGGCTTGCCGCTGCTTTTAGAATTCATCATCTAAACATTCAGACGAAGTTCCAAGTACTGGATTTCACTATATAAACTCACTTTACTGTTATAAATAAGTGTAAAATTCAAAACTCCTCTGGGTGTAACGATATGTCTGTTTGCCCCTTCCCACTCTATCCTTACTGTGGGCGAGTGAGGGGTGTAGCAAGATGGCGGCGACAGAACGTCACCTCCGTTACACATTCTGACGGGTCGCCTAATCTGACGGAACACCTGGCTGCCTGTGGTCTTGACACTTTTTGAATTAGTAAAAAGCATTCAGCTAATGAAGTCGGAGGACAGTCAAGGACTGCTTAATCTTTTTGTTGCCAGAGCCGTTTTCGTGTTTTTTGCACATATTTAAATAACATCATTTTAGCCCTGAAGATGATGTAAAACTCCCAAGAATTACACATTTGCTCAAAGCAGATAAGCTATAGAATAAAATAGTGGTATATCCACTTTTTTTTTTTTTTTTTAGGTCACACAATATTACTGCAAAGGGCTAGGAAATGCAAAATTTCAGTAGAAAACACAAAGTGAATTTTAGGGATAACTAATGCAATAAAATTACCTTACTTTTTCTTAATATATGAAAGACGAGGTTTGGCTGAGTAAATAAATATCTAACATGCTAAACCTTAAATTTGCTTACGCCCGTGAAATGGCGACAAACTTTAGTACCCTATATTTTCTATAGGCGACACTTCAAAAGCCCCACTATAGGTATCAGATTAGCGTTACGGAGGAGGTCTGGTTCTAGAATTATTGGTGTGCGTGGTGATATGCAACATGTGTATCGCAAACCACGTTTTCACACGTAGGTGACTCTGACACACGCGTTAATGTCCGTATATGTGGAGGCTCAAAATTTTTGGCGGGGGATTTTATGTGCTTGGGTGTTTATTTCCCCCCCCCCCCATCACATGGGGACAAAAAAGTCCCCTACGTACGACTCTGCCTGTCAGTTTTCAGCTGCAGCCACCAGATGTGTGAACCCCCCCCCCCCCCCCCAGACCTGGCAGCAAAAGGGTTAAGCCTTGTACACACAATGAGAATATCGGACGAATGATCGTCGTCTTTTTTTTTTGGCACGCATAGTCAGCATTTTTCTTCCTCCAAACACGGCACGTCAAGTTAATACCAAAGATATCAATTTTGGTCTCATCTGACCATGTGCCTTCTTGAGGAGGGGGACTCCCTGTGTTTGGAGGAAGAAAAATGCTGACTATGACCCTAAGAACACCATCCCTACAGTCAAGCACGGAGGGGGAAACATTATGCTTTGGGACTGTTTCTCTGCTAAAAGGTACAGACCGACTTTGCCGCATTGAGGGGCCAATGGACGGGGGAATGTATTGTACAATCTTGGAGAACCTTCTTCCCTCAGCCAGAACACTGAAGATGGGTCTTTTAGCATGAAAATGACCCAAAACACACAACCAAGGCAACAGAGGAGTGGCTCAAGAAGAACATTAAGGTCATGAAGTGACCTAGCCAGTCTCCATACCTTAATTCTATAGATAATTTATGGAGGGAGCTGAAACTTTGAGTTGCCAAGAGACAGCCAAGAAACTGTCTCTGACTGCCTTGAAACGTTTATTGGCAATGTGTGTTCCTGGTTCTGTTGGAGGTGGTGCTTCTCTCATGGGCTGTCCTGGAAGACTACTGAGGAAAATGCTCATACGACAGAATACAACTTCAGAAGTGATGTAGTGTGGTGCATTGTAATGTATTCCTTAGTTTCCGGGCATGCATGGTCTTGCTCTTCCGATTTTTCTCCATTTGTCCCTTCGGATAGTTTTACATGAATGGTTGTGATCGGCTCTCGAAAGCGGTGTACTAAAAGATCAGATTATTGTACGATCGCTCCGAAAAGCTATTTCTAGTCTGATTTTCTGATCGTGTGCACTAGGCATAAAAGACATTAGCGCGTCTCCAAAGTCCCACGATTTCCAGTGCGAGTTTAGAGCAGGACTTTGATCCAACTTTATGCTCAATGGATTAAAAGTTGCATCAAAAGTCACACCAAAGCGGTGCAGGCACCTTTTCTAAGTCGCACCTATTTGAATAGGTGCTATTAAAAAGAATAGGGTGCGACTTTGGAAATCAAATCGCACAAGTGTGAATGGAGCTTTAAATTAATGAAGTCGTTGGAGCGACAGAACTGATATTTTAAAAAAGACAATCCATCTATTGAACACCATTGTGTTTACATTTCCATACCAATATGCTCCCTGGGAACCATCACACAAAAAAGGGCATACAAATTCATGGGAGGATTTCAAAGCCACGCTGCTAAGCACTAAGCAAACACCCTATTCTCACCAAGAACAAAGAACTAATGACAGCCCAGACACAGAGCTGTCACACAATGGAAGATCATATAGTGCATGTCATACATACTCCATGATCAGGTATAGGTGAAGTTCTGAGATTACCTATACATACCCCCTAGAAGCAATGACACTAATAAGATATCACAAACTCTCAGGGCTCTTTGACATCGATTTTGACCGATTGATTGTAAGTTAGTCAATTAATTTGTCCTCCAACAAATTGCTTGTCATCTGTGAGTCCTGTTTGCCCCCCCCCCCCCCCCCCATCCCCTCCCCTCCATTCTGGCTTCTCTAATTCTTCATTGTGCATCAAAATAAAACATTAAAAAATATTTCTACTTTCTTTACCTTTTACTGTTTAGGGATTTTTCTTAGAATATTTATAGAGTTGATAGTCTACTCTCAGATGGATTTTCCTTTTGCATATATTTATGTATTGCATTTGTAATTAATGATGTATACACAGTCTATGCAATTTGGATTATTTTAAAAGGTGTATGATGTGTGTGGTTGTGGCCATCTAGTGTCAAATAGTCCCCTTAGTCTCTCTTAAATTTTTTTATATACTAGACTGGGTGCTATTTTGCCCCTTTGTCTGTGCCATTTATATTTTGAAATGTTTTTTCCAGTAAGCCGGAGCTCTTGGGTGACTGCACGGATGCCCCGGGGTGTTCACTGGGTGTTGTCGCCCCTGGTGCCACCCCCGTTTTTCGTGCCGCCTTGTGCTGTCCTGTCCCCGGTTCTTGGTCCTCATTCCCTCTCCGAATTTCCAGCTTCTCCTTCCACTATGCAATCGCTACCAGCTTTGATCGCTTGGGGTAATGCTCTCTTTTCTGGAGATGCATTCCTCCCACCTGTTGGTGGTGTAGAACTTAGCCCGCTGGACCTAGAGCACTGGGACCTTGTGGTTTCGAGGAGATTGAGCCAAGTATGGTGACGGCGCATCATCATGCCCGCACTTGGCCACGTTCCACGTCGGCCAGGTGGGAGGCATATAATGGCCGACATTCCGGCTTCCAAGCTGCCAGAGACACACACAGACCATAGGATTTAATGCAGGTTGGCCCTTTTTTCTCTTCATGTTGAACTGGTTTATCAATTAATCTTTATGACTGCAGACTGTGCCTTGATGTTCTCATTTGAACACAAGTTGACACAGAAGATTCGTTGGAAAAGTTAGAAGAATCGCGCTACCAATAAGATTCTGACCAAGATTTAAAACAATATCATAAATAAACCAGAGGATTGTGAAAAATCATATGTATAACGTGAATATAAAAAAATTGTGTGATAAATTCAAAACTGGCAAAATATAAGAATGGTGCACAAACATTAATAAAAAACAAAATTAATGAGTCCATACATGATGAATTAATAAAAAACAAACAACAGTATTGGTGAATTCTAAGTCCATGAATGTGTAAAATATTGGTGAATTATTTGAGTTTAAAATCAAAACCTGGTGAACAGACAAATAAAAATCACCACTGAATAGTGAAATAAAAGTCCATAGATTTTGGACAAGCCGTCCTCAAATTGCTTTGAGTAGGAAGCTGTGTTGAATCCACCAACAAATCAGCAGAAGTAAACTCTTACCAGATTTCCATGACCCCCATTAGGCCCCTTTCACACTTATAAGACTTCAAAGTCGCACGATTTTACCGTGATTTCGTGGCCGCTATTTTACCACGATTTTGCAGCAGTGCTACTTTGTACGACTTTGCCACAACTTTGGCATTAACCATTCTCAGCTTGTGCTTACAAAGTAGTGCTGAAATCGTGTCTATATTATTGAGGTACGATTTGCATGCTACTTGAGGGTTTAACATTGAGGTCTATGGAGTACAAATGTATGGAAGTTGGACCAAAGTAGTGCAGGGACTACTTTGAAGTCGGCACGACTTAAAGCGGGGGTCCACCTATCATTTTTTTTTTTTTTTTAGTTCATTCAAACTTTTCTTCTCAGCATTACATACTCACATATTGTGTGTAATATGTCCACCTGTTTCAGATTTCGTCGGAAAGAATAACTTATATTATTCACTGCAGGCGGTTTCCATCTTCATTGTGGGCATTTGAAGCCCACAAGCATTTATTTCCTGGATGTGGTGAATGCTGTGCTCCCAGCATTCACTGCTCGTTCCCGCACATGCTCAGTGGCATCCTGGGAAGCCTGAGACTAGCTCCCAGGAGTCTGGGAGAGGCTAGAAACGCGCCTACTCCCACGGGAGGAGAACCAGGAAGTGCAAAGAAGAATAGAAAAATAAAAAGGCAATTACGGCGATTTAATTTTTTTTTTAAACGGCATGTCAGCATCTAGGCAAGGAAGAGAATACATACAGATATTGTTCAAAATTTGGGTGGAACCCTGCCTTAAAGTCGTGCCAATATGAATGGTAGTCATTGAAAATCATGGAAAATGACTTGTCATACGATTTTGCAGTACAAAAACATGGGACAAGTCGTATAAGTGTGAAAGGGGCCTTACAGAGGATCAGGGAATGCATACAAAGAATCAAAGCTTGGCTCCAAGGAACAGCAGACACGGTCACAGGTACTGAGCAGCCCCTGATTTTTTCTGTCTTCCTTTCAAGTGGTAATTTCTTGCTTGATGAACTAGATGAGGTCTGCTTTCTCCAGAATATGCCTGTACCACAGCAGGTTTTTAAAGTGCTCAGAAAGGTCTCAGTAGGTGTGTGGCAATGCAGAACACACTTGTAAGAAAGAGCTGTGTGCTGTTTGTTACTGAGACTTTGCTGAGCTCTTGAGACCTTTCTGGACCCTGTAAACCGGCGAGAACTTCAAAAACCTGCTGTGGTACAAGCATATTTTGGAGAAAGCAGACCTCATCTAGTTCATCAAGCAAGAAATTACCACTTGAAAGGAAGACAACAGAAAAAACCAGGGGCTGCTCAGTACCTGTGACCGTGTCTGCTGTTCCTTGGAGCCAAGCTTTGATTCTTTGTATGCACTCCCTGATCCTCTGTTATGGGGGTCATGGAAATCTGGTAAGAGTTTACTTCTGCTGATTTGTTGGTGGATTCAACACGGCTTCCTACTCAAAGCAATTTGAGGACGGCTTGTCCACAATCTATGGACTTTTATTTCACTATTCACTGGTTAATGTTTTTCTTCTGTTCACCAGGTTTTGATTTTTAAACTCAATTAATTCACCAATATTTTACACATTCATGGACTTATAATTTACCAATACTGATGTTTATTTTTTATTAATTCTTCATGTATGGACTCATTCATTTTGGTTTTTAATTTATTAATGTCCTTTATGCACCATAATTCTTATATTTTGCCAATTTTGAATTTATCACACAATTTTTTATATTCACGTTATACATTTTTCACGATCATCTGGTTTATTTATATTGTTTTGATTCTTGGTCAGAATCTTATAGGTAGCGCGATTCTAACTTTTCCAAAAAAAAAAAAATATTTTCTGTATTGATGTTATGCATGAGAATTGCAGCTCCCGACTGATTACATATTTGGAAGCATTTTCTCCCAGCCAATCTTAATCTTATATTTATTTTTATCTTAGCGCAGTTTTTCACAGATGATTCGTTGCTTAGTATTCTGAGCAAATATATCTTGTTTTCACTCTCCGTTTAACATGCTAATAACCTGCACTGTGGATCCTGCCCCCGATGTCATTTACTTACACAGCAGAAAGCGGAGGTCCGCCGAAAAAAAAATACTGCAGCTGCTGACTTTTAATATATGGACACTTACCTGTCCAGGGAGCCCGCGATGTCAGCAGCCGAAGCCCATCCGCCCGTTGGCTCTCGGCAGCTGCCGCCGCCATCCTCACTAAGGGAATAAGGAAGTGAAGCCTTGCGGCTTCACTTCCTGGTTCCCTACTGCGCATGTGCGAGTCGCGCTGCGCATCCTCTCTGGTCCCTGCTGTGTTCTGTGTCTCCCAGAATACAGCGGGGGAGGACAGTGTAGGCGCTGGAAGTGGCGTAGGTCACCGCAAGCGCCGCAGTGATCTATGCCAGGAAGTGGGAGCAAATACCTGTATTAGACAGGTATCTGCTCCCTCCTCCCCCCTGAAAGGTGCCAAATGTGACACCGGAGGGGGGAGGAATGCAAAAATTGGAAGTTCCATTTTTGGGTGGAACTCCACTTTAATCTAAGCAATGTGTTGACTTTTCTGAAATGAGAAGTGCTGGTTTGCACTAAGACAGGGGTAGGCAACCTCAGCCCTCCAGCTGTGGTGAAACTACAGATCCCATCATGCTTCTGCAAGTTATGCCTGTGGTTGTCAGGGTCTTGTGGTTTCACCACAGCTGGAGGGCTGAAGTTGCCTACCCTTGGACTAAGACATTGGTACTAGTTATAGTTTTGCTTATATTTTTAGTCTGGTCCATGTCTGCCTCCTTTGGCCACCTGTAGCTCTGCAGTGGATATAGCATTTCACCATTTACTGAAAACATTTGTGATTATTGCTCCAAGTGTAATTTCAGGAATACGGGGTAAGCATGCAAGATGGCCGATACTTGTACACATATACATAAGTTTCATTAGATGTAAATGCTTTGCATATATGTAATTTTTTGTCATTATACAATATTTATGGTATGTTATTTGTAGTTCTTGTTTATTAGACGGCCGAAACCCCAGGCACATAGCATCCCCTGAGGAAACCCAATAAAAGAAGGGCGAAACACGTCGGGATCCACGTCTATGCTGCTCTAAATAAATTCATAGACCATATTTATGGGTTATAAGCCTATGTTTTTAAATATGACTTTAGATAATTTTGTTAATAAATATTGAAGATTTTTTTAATATATTTTTCTGCCTTGATTTCTATTGCACAGTTCTAGTCCCATTTAATTTGTTCTATCTCTTTAACCACTTCCAGCCCAAGGATGTCATAGGACCCCACCTCTCTCCATAAAGAGGACCTGTCACGCACTGTTTTTATTACATGTTTACATTCCTTGTAATAGGAATTAAAGAGATCAAAAAAAAATTTTAAAGAGAAAAGTGTAAAAATAAAAAAAATAATGTAAAATAAACAATAAAAAAAATAAATAAAGTGCCCCCATGTGCTCACGCACAGAAGCCAACCCATACGCAAGTCACGCCCACATATGTAAACGGCGTTCAAATCACACAAGTGAGGTATTTCCGTGTGCATTAGAGCAAGAGCAACAATTCTAGCCCAAGACCTCATCTTTAACTCTAAACTGGTAACCTGTAAAAACTAAAAAATAAAAAAAAAGTGCCGCCTATGGAAATTTTTAAGTACCAAATTTAGGAACCATTCCACAAGTGTGCGCAATTTAAAGCTTGACATGCTAGGTATCTACTCAGTGTAACACCATCTTTCACATTATACAAAAAAAAAATTAAAAAAAATAAAAAATAAAATCGGGCTAACTTTACTTTTTTTTTTTTTTAAAACACGTTTGTAAAATTCCTGCACAAATACCGTTTGATGTAAAAAGTTGAAAACGGTCGCCATTTTATTCCCTAGAGTCTCTGCTAAAAAAAAAAAAAACATATATAATATTTGGGGTTCTGAGTAATTTTCAAGCAAAAAAGATGATTTTTTTTCATGTAGGAGGAGTGCCAGAATAGGCCGAACAGCGGCTGCATCCAATCAGCCGATGGCTGTCAGACTACAGTAGCCCAGCAGGGGAATTTGTCCATCCTTGCTGTATAGTGTGGATGGAGGGATCAGATTTATTTCGTTTAGCTAACAGGTTGAATAAAAAAAATATATCTAATAGTGTATGGCCAGCCTAACTAGGTCACTAGGGAACCTGCACTGCATAATGGTTCCAGTGCATGTGGCTAGGATAGGTGCATTACATACACCCAGGTTCATAGGCTCTCCTGTTACACTTACGGGAAAAGCTAATGGTGACCACACACAATTCCATTCTTTTATCCAATCAAACACAAAAACAAATCAAATAGCCATAGCATCTCTTCCAATCAACTGGATTTGAGTCAATCAGCCAGAGCGGAATATTATTGATTGCTTTGCATCAATCAGCAGCACTGAGATACACTGTTGAATACATATCAATCTAAACTACTGCTGAAAATCCACTTCGTCACGTGTGGCATATAGATTGAATGGGTTGTCGACTATAAATCAATTATTCCGATCATAAAAGGGTGATTGCAAAAAAAAAAAAAAAAAAAAAAATAGGATTTTTTATTACAGCTTACCTGTAAAAGCCTTTTCTTTCGACGGACATCACGGGACACAGAGCCACAGTAATTACTGATGGGTTATAGGGTATCACTAGGTATTGGACACTGGTCACACCCTAATCAGGAAGTTCAACCCCCTATATAACCCCTCCCCTTCCAGGGATACCTCAGTTTTGTAGCAAAGCAGTATAGGTGTATTAGAAGAGGGGCGGGACCTCTGTGTCCCGTGATGTCCGTCGAAAGAAAAGGATTTTACAGGTAAGCTGTAATAAAAAATCCTATTTTCTTTTCTCGGACATCACGGGACACAGAGCCACAGTAATTACTGATGGGATGTCCCAAAGCAATGCCAACTGAGGGGGGGGGATCACAACCAAGTAGGGTGCCATCAGACCTGAGGACCCTGTACCGCTGTCTGCAGCACACTACGCCCAAAGGCGATATCCTCATGCCTTCTCACATCCACCTGATAGAATCTGGTGAATGTATGAACTGAAGACCAGGTTGCGGCCTTGCAGATATGAGCCATAGAGGCCCGGTGATGCACTGCCCAAGAAGCACCAATAGCCCTTGTGGAATGTGCCTTGATCTGAAAAACGGGGGAACCTTCCGTTTCAAACCGTAAGCTTGAATAATCAACTGTCGAATCCATTTAGAAATGGTCGCTTTTGACGCTGCCTGTCCTCTATTGGGACCCTCCGGCAGCACGAACAAGACATTCATCTTGCGAATCTGAGCAGTTGCCTCCAGATAGGTCTTGACTGCTCTTACTACATCCAAAGAATGTAATGATCTTTCTTCCGAAGAACAAGGCTCTGGAAAAAAGGAAGGTAGCACAATGTCTTGGTTTAGATGAAAATCTGAAACCACCTTCGGTAAAAAACTAGGATGAGGGCGCAGTACCACTCTATCCTTGTGTATAATCAAGTAAGGCTCTTTACAGGAAAGAGCTGCTATTTCTGATACTCTTCTAGCAGAAGAGATAGCTACCAGAAATATTAGTTTCCTCGTCAGCAAGATCAAAGGAATCTGACGTATTGGTTCAAAAGGCTGTTTTTGTAACACCGATAGAACCAAGTTCAAGTCCCAGGGGTTTAGGGGCGCCCTAACCGGAGGATTAAGACGCATCACCCCTTGCATAAAGTTTCGGATCAGAGAATGCGAAGCAAGCGGCCGTTGAAACAACACTGATAAGGCCGAGACCTGGCCCTTGATGGTACTCAAGGCCAGCTTCATCTCTAGTCCTAATTGTAGAAAATCCAGAATTCTACCTATGACATATTTCCTGGGATGCCAACCCCTAGATTCACACCAGGATACATAGGCTTTCCAGACTCTATGATAAATCATTCTGGAAGCTGGCTTCCTTGCATTGATCAAGGTAGATATCACAGGACCTGAAAGCCCACGATTTTTCAGAACGTGGGATTCAATAGCCCACCCGTCAAATCTAGCATTTGTAAGGCAGGCTGGAACACCGGACCTTGAGCTAACAGGTCTGGGTGTAGGGTCCACCGGGAACCCACCATCATCCCTGCTATTTCTGCCTATCAGGTTCTTCTGGGCCAAACGGGGGCCACCAAAAGTGCCAACTTCCCTTCTTGCCTGAGTCTGCGAAGGAGCCGTGGCAGTAGCAGAATGGGAGGGAATGCATAAATCGGTGAGAGCCGATGCCACAGAATCACCAACGCATCCGTCCTGCCTGTAAGAGGATCCCAGGCAACCGGTAGGAAGGATCTCCCCTTCTGTAGGTTTTCGGGTATGAGCCATCAACTGAGGCTCTGACACATCGCATGCGACAGGTGCATTGGAAAGTCTAATGCCTGCACCCTCCTGTTCCAGGTTGACAGAATACTGTGTTGCAACAGTTCTGCTTGGAACTGCGCATAGGGAACTGCTTCGAATGAAGCCACCATCTTCCCCAGCAGCCTCATACCAAGGCGGACAAAAGGACCCTTCTTGGTCCTGATTGTCAGAATCAGCTCCCTTAGAGCAGTGATCTTTGCCTGCAGACACTTCAGTTGAGCAGGAAGAATGGGCACAGGTAGGCCTGCATCTCTGATGCCTATGTCAGAAATTCTCCTCCCTGCAGGATGGAGATTACTGTCCGAATTGATTCCAAACGGAAGGACTGCATCCTTGGGAATCGTTTCAGATCTCTCAAATCCAAAATGGGTCTGCCGTCCCCATTTGGTTTTCGGACCATAGAAAGATTGGAACAGAGTCTCAATCCTTGATCCTTTGTGGGAACCCCCACAATGACCTCTTGCGACAAAAGTCGCTTTATCGCTAGAAGGAGCGACTGCTTCTCTTCTGGTTCTCTGGGAACACCTGATCTGAGGAAACGAGGAGAGGGAAATTCTTGGAACTCCAGTCTGTACCCTAAGGTTACCGTGGAGATTACCCATCTGTCCTGGAAGTCCCTCTGCCAGGGCCCTGAGAGCTGCAGCAGTCTTTCCCCCCACTCGAGCGAGCGGGGCGTCCCTTCATGAAGAGGTCTTAGTGTCTTGTCTAGAAGACTTCTTCCCCCAGGATCTCTTGTGTCCCTGGGGTTGACACTTGTTTCTTGCCCCAGATGGAGGAGACCGTCGTGACTGCCTGGAGGCTGATGCCCCTGGCGCTGGGGAAAGAGTCCGTTTAAAAGAGGGACGCTTACTCTTCTTCTTATCAGGTAAGAGAGTGCTTTTCCCCACAGGAGATCATCTTGATATAGTTATCCAAGTCCTCTCCAAACAACCTTTCACCACGAAAGGGAAACCCAGCCAGGAGCTTCTTACATGGTGCATCGGCTGACCAGTTCTTTAACCATAAGATTCTACGTATATGCACCAACCCAAGCGAGAGGCGAGAGGTTTGCACGATAGAATCTCTAATGGTGTCAACAGCATAACATAAAGCCGCAGGAAGGTTAGCAAACCCCTGGGCCTGCTGTTCAGGCAATACTTTGATGACCTGCTTAACATGGTCTCTTAAGTATTGACAGACTCCAATCGCTGCTACTGCAGGTTGGGCCACTGATCCTGCTAAAGAGAAAACATCTTTCAATAAGAAGTCCATCTTTTTATCCACAGGATCTTTGAGCATCTGAGCGTTGTCTACAGGACAAGTCAGACTACTATTTACAGAGGAAATGGCCGCATCAATGGCCGGTATTCCCCACCTCTTAATAAATTTTTCTTCCATAGGATAAAGTGTAGAAAACTTTTTCGGCGGAAGAAATCGCTTATCTGGGTGATCCCACTCAGAGTAAAGCAGCTTTTCAAGTAATTTATGAACAGGAAAAGCATGTGCTGCTTGGAAAGGTTTCAGTGACCCCAAAGCAGAAGAGGTTTCTGTAGTAGTTTCAGGTAGGGGCAACTTAAATGTGGAGCGGACCAATCCAGTGAGGATCTGCACTAAGACTTTCTCCTCTTGGGAAGTCGCAGAGAGTCCCTCTCCACCTGAATCCTCCGAAGAGGAATCATCTGTCCCATCCCGATCCTCTGAAAGGGATTCATCTCCTTTATCCCAGAGCTCCTCTGACTGAGGGTCTTGGGGAACAGAGGAAGGCCTTGTGCGTTTTCTTCCACTCAGTGAAGATGTAATCACGGCCATTAGTCTTTTCTCTAATCCAGTGATGGTTGAGGAAAAAAACTTCTTGTGTAATGTACACAGGGGCTGAAGTGCCAGGAGCAGATGTAGCCCCTAACCCCAATGGCTCTCCCTGTCCAGCTGCCCCTGGTCCCTCAGGAGGGTATGGTGTAGCAGACAGGGGGTCCTCAGAACCTGAACGAGACCCCCTAGTGCCTCTGGTTCTTGGGGTGCTTGAACCTCTTCTACCCATAGTGCAAAGCAACAAGGTGTGAGGTATCAAAAGCGAACACTGACTGCTGAGCGATGTAGTCTGGCTAAAAGCCTTGCTACCAAATGCCCAGTCCGGTGTTCTTTAGTAAATGCAGCCTAGGGGAATGCCTGTGTCCCACCTTACATGCGACTGTCAGCTCTGTGTCCCTCCAAGGCTCAGAGCACCTGTACAGTGTGCTTTAAATAGCCATGCTTTCTGGCACTGTGGGCGTCTGGGCACGCTGACGCTGTGCTGACGCCCCGCCCCCCCTCCCCCCCTCGTTTTTGAAAAACGAGCGCTTCCCGCGCGAGCCGACCCTTCCTGACAAGCCCAAAGGAAGGCTGGGGGTGGGGGAATAAGGAGGAGGCCGGCAGTGATGGGACCTGCATCGCAATGCGGCTTCGGTGGCGGCGGCGGTAGCGGCTGTGACAGTGCGGTCTCACCCGCCTTACAGCATACCTGAGCCTTTCCCTAGCCTGGGGGGACCATCCCAGCAGAGAAAACCCCCCACCATCTTACCTTTGGAGCTGGAGGGAGAGCCTGTGCAGCGGACGCTGAGACAGAATCAAGCATGAGAAGGTTTGTGCTCTTGGCCGCCCCCGGTGGTCACAATAGGCACAGCATGCATTTATCTTAAAGGAGAAGAGCCACTAGAATTAAAATTCTGTGGAATCTCCTCTTACCTTATCCAGCCACAGGGTTCAGTTTACACAGACCCAGCCTTCGCCTCTCACGGTGGGCTCCGTTTGTGAAAAACCGTCAGAGACTGGGGCCCCCATCAGTAGGGGGATCCTTCAGTTCTGGGCCTGTAAAGCACCTCGCCAGAAATTAGGAAGTTTAAAGCCATTTTCTGATCCGCGGGTCCAGCTCTCTAAAAAGAGAAGCGTTACAGGTAAAACCTCGCCTCTTCGGACACGAGGCCCGGGTACCATCCAATTTGGCCATGAAAAGACACTTTGAATGGATCCGGTCGCCTGGCTTGCCCCAGTATAGGATCTTAGGATATTCCCTTTGGAGCTTCAGCACAGGACATCTTTGCACGTCCAACACCTAAGACACTGGTGTAAAAACTGAGGTATCCCTGGAAGGGGAGGGGTTATATAGGGGGTTGAACTTCCCGATTAGGGTGTGACCAGTGTCCAATACCTAGTGATACCCTATAACCCATCAGTAATTACTGTGGCTCTGTGTCCCGTGATGTCCGAGAAGAGAAAAAAAAACCCACAAATATTGCAGAACGGGTTCCATAGGAAACCATGTTAAATGGACTGTAGTGCAATTCTGCAAAAAGCACTAAAAACGCATTGGCGCGAACCAGGCCTAAGTGTGTATGGCCACCATAAGACACAGCTCTACCAATGAACCTGTGCAGTACCAGTTATGTTTGTTCATACTACAGATTTCGTGATGACAGGTGCTCTCATCTATTGGAACTGATGAAAAACCGACAATGTACTATAGATCTGTTTTACGTCACCCTTTCTTACCCACCATCACATGCTGGGTTATGGTGTCCTCACACGCTGTTCACGTCACGCACAGGCCTGTTATCTTCTATAGCCTAGATAAGAAGCACACACAGGGGAAAATACTAAATTATTTATACATTTTATAAAGCAGAAGAGTAATGTAGTCATGGCACGGTTTAACAAATACTGTATTTATTGGCACTCCTGTGTACCCGGCGCTCCATCACACATAGCCACGCCTCCTGGCCCCTCATTGGGCCAATGTTCTGTCATATGAGCAGGGCCAGGAGGCGTGGCTGTGAGTGACAGAGCGCCAAGTACACAGGAGATCGAGGCTCTGTGTAATTCAACACTGGCGAGGCTGCAATGATGGGAAAGGCAAGGCTGCAGTTGGGCACTGAGCAGGGTGCATTGTGGGCAATGAGGCTGCAGATGGGCACTGGACAGGGTGCATTGATGGGCAATGAAGGGGCTGCAGACGGGCATTGAGCAGGGTGCATTGATGGGGCAATGATGGAGCTGCAGATGGGCACTGAGCAGGGTGCATTGATGTGCAATTTAGAGGCTGCAGATGGGCACTGAGCAGGGTGCATTTTTGGGCAATGATGAGGCTGCAGATGGGCACTGAGCAGGGTGCATTGATGGGCAATGATGAGGTTGCAGATGGGCACCGAGCAGGGTGCATTGATGGGCAATGATGAGGCTGGAGATGGGCACTGGGCAGGGTGCATTGATGGGCAATTTAGAGGCTGCAGATGGGCACTGAGCAAGGTGCATTGATGGGCAACGGTAAGGCTGCATTGATGGGCTGTGCCCCTAATCTTGCTTCAAACTTATTTAAAATGTACGTTTTTTTTTCCCTGAATCTTCCCTCTTAAAATGAAGGTGCGTGTTATACTCTGATAAATACAGGTATATTTTTTTTAAAAAAAAGAAGAAAAAAAAAAAAAAAACACAAAAACTGGGTCGTCACTCTGGACTGGGCATGCACACGGTCAAAAATAAAAAAATGAAAATTACAGCTTTCCACGTGATCGTACGATAATCTGATTGTTAGTACACAGCTTTTGAGAGTTGATCACGACAGTTCATACGATATTATCTGATCAGACAAGCACGAAAACGTTTATCGTACGATACCAGATCGTACAATTTTCATTTAGTCAGAACAGTTGTTGTTTGAAAATACAATACAAATACACTACAACACATCCAAATTTTTATTCTGCCATACGAGAATTTTCTTAACTTTAGTAAACCGCTTTATTTTCGGTACGAGATTAGCATGCAAAAAATAAATAAATAAATAATGGACGATGAATCGTCCAATAATTTCATTGTGTATATCAGGTATTAGGCAGGCTGTGTTTGCAAGCAAACTACCCCGCCCACTTGTGATGCGGAGTCTCCATGATTGAAGGAACTGAAATCCAACGAATGAAAGAGGCAGACCAGGGACTGTCAGGCTGGGGAGGAATTCTGGATGTCCTATTTGATTTGCAGCGGCTTCTAATGCACATTTTGTGGGAATCTCTCTCTCAACATTCTAGTAGAAAATGCCCATTGTTAACAGACCTCTATAACTTAAGGAGAAATTTACAAACAGGACTGAATGACTCATCCCAGTAACTCCACCCTAAATCAGACTGCTCAGTCCGAAGTTTCAATCTGACAAATTGAGGCAGGAAAACAAACAGCGCCTATTGTGCTGTCTCTTTAGCAAACCCATAGTGCTTTGGAATGTGCTGCTCCTCAAAGTATATTTGTGCATGTTGCTACACCCACTTCCTCTCCTATGTGAGAGAGCACAGGTGTGGTGTTGGCACAGATGCTGCATTGTAGGAAGACAAGGGGGAATGTTTTGTGTTCCTCCAGTACCCGAAGTACTTGGATTTGAAAACGTGACTGTAGCAAGCAAAAGTGTGGTGGGCAAAAGACGCTACTTGTAGTTTTATTTCCCCCGAATACATAGTTATTGGGCAGTAGGGGGTTTGTAGGAGATGGGTTTACCTTAAAGTGGATGTAAACCCGAATTTTTATTTATTTATTTATTTCTTTTTATATCATACTGTAGAGTATAAGATTTCCTATCATTTGAGCCCAGTCTTGCCACAAAGAGTTAATCCATCTCTGAGCAATCCTCTTATTGTTCAGTGAGATAAATCTTGACAAACTGAGAAAAACTGTCAAATCCTCCCCCTTGCTGTGACTGACAGGTGATTTACATATCTCAGTGCACTAGCCTAACACACATGCAGTATTTTTATAATTCCCTCCCCCACTCCTTTCTTCAGTAGCTCTGCAAGGATTGGCTGTTCCACACCTCACCATGATTTGGCATGCTGAAGTCATGTTGTTACTTTCCTGTCTTTTCACTGGATGTTAGAGATCATAGCAGAAGTTCAGTGTAAGAAATTTTTAATTACTAAAGACATGTAGCAGAATATATTTTGGCCTAAATTTATGAAGAAATTTGATTGACTTTTCTGTTTTTTTTCCCCCAAAATTTTTAGACTTTTTTCATTTATATAATAAACAATGCACAAGGAGAAGAAGAAGACAACAGAAGTAACCTCCCTATTTCTTTCAGCACAGGATTACTTTTTGAAGAGCCAGTCTGGCCATGTATGAACAAAGCCAGAGAGCTGGGAAACTCCGGATTCGTATAAGAGGATGCCGGTTCTAATCCCTCTCTATGTGTTCTGGCCACCTGTCTAGTGTGATGGAATGAAAAGAATAGACAGTTACTATGAACACTATGCAATGCGTCTCCTAACATAAAAACATTACACACTATAGCCATCGCTATGCAACAAACTGCCCAGCAGTAAATGAATGGACACAGCCTGGTAATATCATGGCAGCCCATATACAGCAGATGCAGAGTAAGGGCTTGTTCACACCGTTGGCCAGAGAGGTAGCTAACCCGCTTGCCAACCATATAACTTGTATATACGGCTACCCTGCGCAGGATCGCGTACCCTGTACAAGATCCTGCACTTCCGGGGCGCGTGTGCGCACTGCCGACGACCCGCTTGGATTTTACACAGCGGGGAACACGGACTCGATGTCCACCGGCACCCGCCAATCATTAGGCAGAGAGCCAGAACGGTGATCTGCCTATGTAAACAAGACAGATCACCGTTCTGTCAGTAGGGAAGGCATTAATCTTTTGTCTCTGCAAAGCAGGAACATGGATCAGTGCCTTCCCATAGTAAAAGCACCTCCTCCCCAGTAAACAAGCACTGGCTAGGCACAAAGTTAACCCTTTGATCGCACCTGATGTTAAAAGGGGGGTTCTGGACTTTTTTTTTTCTTTTTTAAGTCAGCAGCTACAAACACTGTAGCTGCTGACTTTTAATAAGGACACTTACCTGTCCAGCGAGCCCGCGATGTCGGCCCCCCGAGGCCGATCCGTCCATCGGATCGGCCGGCAGCGCCTTCATCCTAACTAAGGGAAACAGGCAGTGGAGCCTTGCGGCTTCACTGCCAGTTTCCTACTGCGCATGCGCGAGTGGCGCTCTGAATAGCCCAGTTGTTTCCTGGGACACACACGTCCCAGAAGGCAACGGTGCCGCTCACCTTAGGAGGAGGAAGCGTCGCGGAATAGGAAGAGGCAGATTAGGAAGACTGCCTAGCAACAGGGGTTTCAGGCAAGTTAAAAAAAATTCAAATGTTTTTTTTTTTTGTTTTTTTTATGGATTTTAATGCCATTTCCTTTTTTAGGGTGGACCTCCACCTTAACCCCTTCCCTGACAGTGTCATTAGTACAGTGACAGTGCATATTTTTAGCACCGATCACTGTATTAGTATCACTGGTCCACAAAAAGTGTCAGTGTCCAATTTGCCTGCTGCAATATCGCAGTCCCACTATAAGTCGCAGATCACCGCTATATATATATATATATATATATATATATATATATATATATATATATATATATATATATATATATATATATATATATATATATATATATATATATATATATATATACATACACACACACACATACATACATACACATACCGATTATTATTTTTTTACCAAAAACGTGCAGCAGAATACAGATTGGCCTAAATTGATAAAGACGTTTGATTTTTTTTTTTTACATATTTTTATATTATTAGCTTCCAGCTAATGAAGAACTGGGAACCCATTACAGACAGGGTTAATCCTGTTAAAGCGTTACTAAACCCACAACAGTAAAATCAAGTCTGTATATGTGCATGCTTGTTATACTCACTGTGGAACCTAAGGGGTTAATCCTCCACATTGTGTAAAAAGGCCGTTTGATCCTGTCTCCTCCTTCCACCGCCCCCAATCCATCTCCTGATAGCGCAGAGCCTTTGGGGGTCACTCTACACATGCTCAGTTTGGTGTGTATCGCTAGGAGGTTTTTTTTTTTCATGGGACGGTGCATGTGATCGGCACAAGGCCAATCAGCACTGTCCAGACAGAGGGCCAGGAGTCCTGCAGCCTTTTTAGGACAGTCAGAGGAAAATAAAAACTCCTACAAGCTTTAACCAGACACTAATAGAAGTCATAAGACTGCTATATACTGCAGATGAGAAAAGGTATTTAGCGGGTTTATATTTACTAAAATAATCGCATCTCCATGTTCTGTGTACTGTGGGGGACCAGATATAGTGAATGCAGGGTCCTGGGTGTAGTAACACATTAAACATTACTCCACAACCCCCTCCTAAAACAGCACAGCAAGGATTTTTTTTTAGCAAGTAAAAAAAAAAAAAAACGCCTAAAATGGTTACCAGCATTTTTTAAATACTTTACGTTCTGCTATATTAACAAGAACATGCAACATATATAAAGTAGGTGTTATCCCAATTTGGCTGCAAAGGTGGAAATACAATTTAAAGTCAGATGAGGAGTAGAGAAGTGGGCTATGGAATGGGTGAGGGAGGCTGAGCTCCACATCCATTCTGTTATCTCCTAACAGGCAAATAGGAATATATTTTTATGGCCCCACTTACCAAAGACTGACAGATTTAGGTTCAGCCATTATCTATAGGGTGAGGGTGCAGCTCTGCACCAGTGATGTCCTTGGAAGAGCTATGACACCGACAGGTGATCACACCCAGTCAGCGCCACCACCGTCACACCATAGAGATGGATGAGATCACACACTACCAGTAATCCACATGACATCATCCAGCTCCATGCTCTGCTGAGTGTTTTTAAAGGGAGCCTGAAGTCTTTCCCCCCCCCCCCTTTTCTTGTGGGCCCAGTTACTTTTTAGGTGCATTAAAACCCATATTAACATGAATTAAAGAAGAACTATTAACCACTTCAATACCGGGCACTTTTACCCCCTTCCTGCCCAGGCCAATTTTCAGATTTCAGCACGGTCACACTATGACTGACAATTGAGTGGACACATTACATACAACACTGTACCCATATAACATTTGGTATCTTTTTTTCCACAGAGCTTTCTTTTGGTGGTACTTTAATTTTTTCCTAAATAAATAAAAAAAAAAAAATTAAAAAAAGACCGTAAATTTTGAAAAGAAAAAAAAAAAAAAAAAGTAAGTAATTTTTCTTCTTCCCCGATGGGCCGCTAAGAAGCTGCACTGAAGAGGCTGCGCTGATGGGGCGCTGAAGAGGCTGCATTCGACACGCACAACAGGCTGCGTATGACGGGCACTCGTGGGGCTGCATTTGATGGGCACAGTGAGGCTGCAATTGATGGGGGGGGGGGGGGGGGGTCAGTATTTTGCAGCTTGCCCCTCCCCCCAAAATTTGGAGCACCAGCCGCCACTGTTTTTGTATGTGTGAAGAGGCTGCGTATGATGGGCACAACAGGCTGCGTATGACAGGCACAACAACAGAACTCCTGTTCACGCACGATAACAGCACTAGTTTTACTGTCAAAAATAAAAAAACACAATATACAAAACACACACAAGAAATACAAACAAGGAAATCTAGAAAAACACACCTGAACAGGACAATTAATCAATGACAGAGGTAAACACTGCAACTAAGAAAGACTGTACAAAAAAAAAAAAAAGGAAGAGCAACAGAAACCCCACACGCAGCCAGATGTCTGTACCATAGATAGCCTCACTCAGGTATAGAACACCTGATCATATGATTGTACCCTGGATATTAGAGCTGCACGATTTTGGCTAAAAATGAGAATCACAATTTTTTTGCTTAGAATAAAGATCACGATTCTCTCATGATTCTCGTGGTGTAACATCTTTCATATTATACAAAAAAAATTGGGCTAACTTTATTGTTTCATTTTTTTTTTAATTCATTAAAGTGTATTAAAAAAAAATTGCGTTTGAAAGGCCGCTGCGCAAATATGGTGTGACATAAAATATTGCAACAACCACCATTTTATTCAATAGGGTCTCTGCTAAATAGAATATATACTTTATATTTTATAATATTTTATATTACATCTAGAATAAAGTAATTTTTTAGCAGAAAATAATGATTTTTACTTGTAATCAACAAATGTCAAAAAAGGTTTGGTCTTTAAATGGTTAAACTTCCATCACTTGTGCGGGAGTTCTTCCCTTTGATAAAAGAAGATACTTTGTTTCTACTTAGAGCCCTTTCACACTGGGGCGGGGGCGGTGATAAAACGCTGCTATTAATAGCGGCGTTTTACCGTTGGTATGCGGCCGCTAGCGGGGCGGTTTTACCCCCCGCTAGCGGCCAAGAAAGGGTTAAATACCACCGCAAAGCGCCTCTGCAGAGGCGCTTTGCCGGCGGTATAGCCGCGCCGTCCCATTGATTTCAATGGGCAGGAGCGGTGAAGGAGCGGTATACACTCCGCTCCTTCACCGCTCCGAAGATGCTGCTAGCAGGACTTTACCGTCCTGCCAGCACATCGCTCCAGTGTGAAAGCCCTCGGGGCCTTTTACACTGGAATGAAAGCAGCAGCACTTTCGGGTCGGTTTGCAGGCGCTATTATTAGCACAATAGCGCCTGCAAACCACCCCAGTGTGAAAGGGCCCTTATTCTCTGTGTTGTGATTAAACTTGGCAGGCTGCCCAGATTTTTTTTTTTGTGTTCAGCTGTGAGAACTCTCTGCACTTTCAAGAAAGAATGGCGACATGCTGTTTTGAAGATCGGGAAGAGAAAAAGATCGCAATTTCAATTCTTAACGATTAATCGTGCAGCTCTACTGGATATCCTCACTATGTATCACCCAACCATATGACTAGGCCCTGGATGTCCTCAATCATCTACTGTATGTAGTACCTGACCATATGACTGTACCCTGGATATTCTTACTCTATGTATCCCCTAACATTATGATTGTACCTGGGTTATCCTCATTCAGGTACACAGCACAAGCAAACACACACTAGATTACCTAAAGTATTGGGACACCTGCCTTTACACGCACATGAACTTTAATGGCATCCCAGTCTTAGTCCGTAGGGTTCAATATTGAGTTGGCCCACCCTTTGCTGCTATAACAACTTCAACTCTTCTGGGACGGCTGTCCACAAGGTTTAGGAGTGTGTCTATGGGAATGATTGACCATTCTTCCAGAAGTGCATTTGTGAGGTCAGGCACTGATTTTGGATGAGAAGGCCTGGTTCTCAGTCTCCACTCTAATTCATCCCAAAGGTGTTCTATTGGGTTGCGGTCAGGACCCTGTGCAGGTCAGTCAAGATCCTCCACCCCAAACTCGCTCATCCATGTCTTTATGAACCCTTGTGCACAGTCATGTTGGAACAGGAAGGGGCCATCCCCAAACTGTTGCCACAAAGTTGGGAGCATGAAATTGCCCAAAATGTCTTGGTATGTTGATACCTTAAGGAGTTCCCTTCACTGGAACTAAGGGGCCAAGCCCAACCACTGAAAAAACAACCTCACACCATAATCCCCCCTCCACCAAATGATTTGGACCAGTGCACAAAGCAAGGCCCATAAATAAATGGATGAGCGAGTTTGGGGTGGAGGAACTTGACTGACCTGCACAGAGTCCTGACCTCAACCCGACAGAATACCTTTGGGATGAATTAGAGTGGAGACTGCGAGCCTGGCCTTCTCATCCAACATTAGTGCCTGACCTCACAAATGTGCTTCTGGAAGAATGGTCAAATATTCCACAGACAAAAAAATAAACAAAAAAAAAAAAACAGTAAATCTCCTGCACTTGGGCGTTTAGTCTCTAAATGCGTGGTGCGACCAACTCTTTTAAGCAATGCCTACAGTCTTGCAGCCCTCCTCAGAACAATATTCTTCCTTCTTTCTTTTTTGTTCCAAATATTCCACAGATCACACTCCTAAACCTTGTGGACAGCCTTGCCAGAAGAGTTATAGTTGCAAAGGGTGGGCCAACTCAATATTGAACCCTACGGACTAAGACTGGGGTGCCATTCATCTACTATTAAAAAAAAAAGACTGGGGTGCCATTAAAGTTCATGTGTGTGTAAAGGCAGGTGTCACAATTCTTTTGACAATATAGTTTATGTGTCCTCTACCATGATGCAAGAAGTATACTGTAGGTCTCCTCCACCACGAGCCAAGTAGCAGCATAGGTCCTCTACCACGAGCCAAGTAGCAGCATAGGTCCTCTACCACGAGCCAAGTAGCAGCATAGGTCCTCTACCACGAGCCAAGTAGCAGCATAGGTCCTCTACCACGAGCCAAGTAGCAGCATAGGTCCTCTACCACGAGCCAAGTAGCAGCATAGGTCCTCTACCACGAGCCAAGTAGCAGCATAGGTCCTCTACCACGAGCCAAGTAGCAGCATAGGTCCTCTACCACGAGCCAAGTAGCAGCATAGGTCCTCTACCACGAGCCAAGTAGCAGCATAGGTCCTCTACCACGAGCCAAGTAGCAGCATAGGTCCTCTACCACGAGCCAAGTAGCAGCATAGGTCCTCTACCACGAGCCAAGTAGCAGCATAGGTCCTCTACCACGAGCCAAGTAGCAGCATAGGTCCTCTACCACGAGCCAAGTAGCAGCATAGGTCCTCTACCACGAGCCAAGTAGCAGCATAGGTCCTCTACCACAAACCAAGTAGCAGCATAGGTCCTCTACCACAAACCAAGTAGCAGCATAGGTCCTCTACCACAAACCAAGTAGCAGCATAGGTCCTCTACCACAAACCAAGTAGCAGCATAGGTCCTCTACCACAAACCAAGTAGCAGCATAGGTCCTCTACCACAAACCAAGTAGCAGCATAGGTCCTCTACCACAAACCAAGTAGCAGCATAGGTCCTCTACCACAAACCAAGTAGCAGCATAGGTCCTCTACCACAAACCAAGTAGCAGCATAGGTCCTCTACCACAAACCAAGTAGCAGCATAGGTCCTCTACCACAAACCAAGTAGCAGCATAGGTCCTCTACCACAAACCAAGTAGCAGCATAGGTCCTCTACCATGAGCCAAGTAGCAGCATAGGTCCTCTACCATGAGCCAAGTAGCAGCATAGGTCCTCTACCATGAGCCAAGTAGCAGCATAGGTCCTCTACCATGAGCCAAGTAGCAGCATAGGTCCTCTACCATGAGCCAAGTAGCAGCATAGGTCCTCTACCATGAGCCAAGTAGCAGCATAGGTCCTCTACCATGAGCCAAGTAGCAGCATAGGTCCTCTACCATGAACCAAGTAGCAGCATAGGTCCTCTACCACGAGCCAAGTAGCAGCATAGGTCCTCTACCACAAACCAAGTAGCAGCATAGGTCCTCTACCACAAACCAAGTAGCAGCATAGGTCCTCTACCACAAACCAAGTAGCAGCATAGGTCCTCTACCACGAGCCAAGTAGCAGCATAGGTCCTCTACCATGAACCAAGTAGCAGCATAGGTCCTCTACCACGAGCCAAGTAGCAGCATAGGTCCTCTACCACGAGCCAAGTAGCAGCATAGGTCCTCTACCATGAGCCAAGTAGCAGCATAGGTCCTCTACCATGAACCAAGTAGCAGCATAGGTCCTCTATTGTGAACCAAGTAGCAGTATACAGTAGACCTTCTACCATTAATTAGGTAGCATGTATAGCTTTTCTACCATAAACCACATCATGAGTATAGTCCTACCATGAACTAAGAAGAGTAGGAGTCCATGCACTAGGCCTTCTCTTAAAAAGACAGACTCCAAGTGCATATAGCAATTCTATCATGAGCCCCGCTATGATCCTCTGTCATCAGTTACATACAAGCTCCTCTAACACGCATAGGGATCCTTTGTCAGCGATCATGCATGGCTCCCTTACCACGAGCAATGGATGTAGCTCCTATTATCAGGACTAAGGATGAGCTTTGGGTTTAGTCTGAACTGAACCCAGAAGGAAGCCGTCACTCCCACCTAATCAACTGTAGCCAGGGCATTCCCCACACCACATGTACGCAATAGGAGGGGGATAGGATAGTGTGACATCACTATCCTAATTATGACCACATTAGGGCAAAGACATTGATCCAACATGGCCATATATTGGGTCAATGATGTCACAAGCATTCCCTGCCCCTTTGTGTATGTGCAGCTACAGGGCAGGGAATGACCTGGCCATAGTAGATTGGACGGTGGTGGGCATGAGTGACAGCTTGAACACAAATTCAGGCCAAACCAGGGCTCACCCCTAATCAGGACCCATGGATGTAACATGCAGCTCCTCTACTACGAATCATGTATGCATTGTGAATTTCTCAGTTGCATATCCTTCAGCTCCCCTACCATGAAGCAAGTCCCTCAATTATCAGTTACAGAGAAGCTCCTCCAAACACAAAGATCCTGTGTCAGCAGTCCTACACGTAGCTCAGACCTCCTCATACATCAATGTAGTAGGACACTCGGATGAAGCATGATATCCATTCTACCTACACCGCTCAGGAGTGCACATCTATGTAGCCTGAACCTCCTCACTCACGTCATTAACACAGATCCCTCAGCAAGAGCCATGATCGTAGCTCCACCTATCAGGACATTAAACCTCTCAGTTACATATCCTATAGCTCCTCTACAATGACAAGCTCCTCCAACATGTACAGAGATCCTATGTCAGCAGCCATGCATGTAGCTCTGATCTCCTCATACATCAATGTAGGAAGACAATTGGTATTTGCACCAGGATATCCATTCTACTTATATGGCTCTGGAGTACACTGTGTAGCCTAAACACACCCCCTCAGGTGTGCTGCATGCAGCTCCCCCAGCACGAGCCTCGGATGCAACCCCAATTGTCAGGACCCATAAATGCCGCTCTTCAATCTTGCATGCAGCTTCTCTACTACGAATCATTAGGCATGATCTCGGGCATATTCTAACCATAGCCTGAACCCATCTGAGTGAGCCTACCAGGAAGCTGCCACTTGTACTGGGCCAATCCTAAGCAGCCACAGCATTCCATGCCTTGCAGCTGTAAATATACAAGGTGTGTGTAATGCATGGGGTTGTGGGGCAGGGAGCAACCACTTAGGATTGACCCAGTACAGGCGACGGCTTCCTGGTAGGCTCACTCAGGTGGGTTCAGGCTATGGCTGCGCTCATCCCGTGATAGTTATCATCAGGACCCATACATGCAGCTTCTTCAATCTTTTGTGCAGCTTCCCTACCACTAATCATATTTGCAATGTGATACTTTTCAGTTTAGTATCCTGCAGCTCCTTCACCACGCACCATGAACATAGCTCCTATTATCAGGACACATTTGAAGCATGCAGCTCATCTACCACAGGTTGTGTATGTGATACTAATCAGGTTTAGTATCCTACAGCTCCTCTACCATGAGGTATGGCTGTAGCTCTTACTATCAGCACCCATAAATGTAATATGCAGCTCTTCAATCTTGCATGCAGCTCCTCTACTACTAATCAGGTATGTAATGTGAAACTTCTTAGTTAAATACCCTACAGCTCTTCTACTATGAGCCATGGATGTACCTCCTATTATCAGCACCCATAAAATGCGACATGCAGCACCTCTACTACTACTACTGTATGCAATGTGATACTCCTCAGTTTAGTTTCCCGCAGCTCCTCTACCATAAACTATGGATGCAGCTCATATTATCAGGACCCATAAATGTACCAAGCAGCTCTTCAACCTTGCATGCAGCACCTTTACCTCCAAAGATCAATGCAATATGAAACGTCTCGATTTAGCATCCTATAGCTCGCCGCTCCATAAGCCATGGATGTAGCTCATATTACGAGGGCACATCTGGAGAATGCAGCTCCACTACTACTAATCATACATGCAATGTGAATCTTCGCAGTTTACTATCCTACAGCTTCTCCACTACTAATGATTTATAAAACGTGAAAACTCTCAGTTTAGTATCCTGCAGCCCCTCCACCACGGACCCAGCTCCTCCACCATGGGCCACGGACCCAGCTCCTCCACCATGGACCCAGCTCCTCCACCACGGGCCACGGACCCAGCTCCTCCACCACGGACCCAGCTCCTCCACCACGGACCCAGCTCCTCCACCACGGACCCAGCTCCTCCACCACGGGCCACGGACCCAGCTCCTCCACCACGGGCCACGGACCCAGCTCCTCCACCACGGGCCCCAGACCCTCTACCATGGGCCACGGACGCAGCTCCCATTATCAGCAGCCATAAATATTATATGCAGCTCTTTTACCACTAAAGATATATGCAATGTGAAAGGTCTCAGTTTAGTACCCTCTCCATAAGCCATGGATGTAGCTCCTATTATGAGGACACATCTGGAGCATACTACTAATCATACATGCATTCTGAATCTTTGCAGTTTACTATTCTACAGCTCCTCTACTACTAATCCTTTATACGACGTGAAAGCTCTGTTTAGTATCCTACAGCTCCTCTACCATGAATGTATCTCCTACTATCAGGACCCAACAAAAATAACGTTCAGCTCTTCTATTACTAAAGACATATGCAATGTGATACTTCACAGTGTAGTATTCTATAGATCCCTCTCCTTTTATCAGGACACCGCTGGAGCATGCAGCTCTGTACTTGTGCATGCAGCTTATCTAGCACTTCTTGTGTATGTGATCCTTCTCCCTTGTAGCTCTATGGAGTGTGGTCACACATTGACTCTGGTGCCTTGCCCTGTACTGAGAAGTGTCCATCTATATAGCCTGTGTCACCATGCATCTCCCCCACCATGGGCCCAATACCCACCTCCTCCGATCATGACTCATCTCTGCAGCTCTTTACCAGTGCATGCAGCTCCTCTACTAGTCCTGTACACAGTATGACGCCTCTCAGCCATGTCATACGTGCATCACGTCCCCGCAGCAGTCATACATGTACGAGCTCTGCACACAGCCCCCTGTCAGCCCCGAATCTCACCTACCGTAACACCCGAGCTCAGCACAGCGTCCTCTCCCAGCTGAGTACGGTGTAACCCAAACAAATCCCCCTCCCTCCCCTCTGCGGGCCAGACAACAACACCCAGACCTATGATTGGTCCGCCCAGTCACCCACCACCACCTGGCTCTCTCATTGGCCACACGGCCAGCACGTGCGTTCCAAGCCTCGCTGTCAGCTCACGGCCCAGGGAGAGTTTAGCTGCTATGGCAACCTTGGAGTACAGGGGCGGGGCAGACGTGAAAGTAAGAGGGGGGAGTTCCCCTCAGTGACAGCTGCTGCTGTGGCTGACCAATCAGCGGCCTCTGTGCCTGCACTTGACGTTCATAAACCAGTATTAAAAATTCCAAAGTCTCTTGTAAAAAAAAAAAAAAAAATTCCAAAGAGTTATCTATTTACTGGAAGCAGAGGACCTATAGAATAAAATGATGGGAGTTGTCATTTTTTTGTGTCATGTGATGTCTCTGCAACTGTTTATGAAATTTAAAAAAAAATAACAGTGCAACACAAACACAATAAAATATAAAAGATGAGGGTATGTCAAGTAAATAGATACCAAACATGCTAAGCCTTAACCTCTTCAGGCCCGAAAGGTTTTACCCCTCAATAACCAGGCCATTTTTTGCAATACGGCACTGCGTTGCTGACAATTTGCACGGTCGTGCGACACTGTATCCAAATAAAATTGATGTATTTTTTTTTTTTACCACAAATAGATCTTTCTTTTGGTGGTATTTGATCACCTCTGCGTTTTTTATTTTTTGCGCTATAAACAAAAAAAGATCAACAATTGTGAAAAACAAGCTATATTTTTTACTTTTTGCTATAGTAAATATCCCCAAAAAATATATAAAAAAACGAATTTCCTCCACAGTTTAGGCTGATATGTATTCTTCTACATAGTTTTGTTTTTTAAAAAAACGCAATAAGCGTATATTAATATGTGTATGTCAACGGCGCAAAACCAATATATCCCTCAAATTATAGTTTAATTTTAGAGCTGCTGCATTCAAAAAACCTTTCATAAGAATGGGCTAGAAGTGCTAATTGGTGTGTGTGAATGCGCTACTCCCATATATACACCTTTCTCAGTATTCACATGCCCTGACTCTTATTGTGTAAAATAACTAACCTAAACAATGTGAACCTAGATTATATCATATACATGTGAAAAATTCACCAAAGTGAGCCAAAACCATGCATCAAAACAAAAATCAGCTGACATATATCATATATGTTACAAAGTCCCCAAGCAAATGCATCCAAATCTTCTATCAATTGCCGTGATTGACGTGCTCCTGTGTTCCTTCAATATGCATAAGTGACTGTGTGACACAGCACCACCTTTAAGATTGGCCACTCACCAGATACTTCTCAAATAATGCACCTTTGGTTCATTCATGGGATAACCACTCCACCTTAGTAAACCTCTTCAACAGCTATACTTGGACTTTAGTATTCCTCATATAAAAATATATGGACAAAACGATCATCGCGCAATGCGTTTAAAACTATTTATTGTATAAAATCCAAAGAAAAGTGTACACTCATATTTAAAAGTGCCCTCGAGCCGGCACAAAGCTAATCCAGCAGTTTCAGGAAGCCTGATGACGCATACTATGATGCGAAACGCGTAGAGGCTGCTGGGAGATTTTTTGCTCACGTGATCGGAAACGTCCGTGGCTAGTGAGGACGCGAAACGGGAACGAGGGGTGGAACGCAAGCTGAACACGGAGGTCGCACACTTTATACAGGCGAACCATGCGATAGTTCCTACACCCGTCCCAAACTGCTGGATTAGCTTTGTGCCGGCTCGAGGGCACTTTTAAATGCGAGTGTACACTTTTCTTTGGATTTTATACAATAAATAGTTTTAAACGCATTGCGCGATGATCGTTTTGTCCATATATTTTTATATGAGGAATACTAAAGTCCAAGTATAGCCGTTGAAGAGGTTTACTAAGGTGGAGTGGTTATCCCATGAATGAACCAAAGGTGCATTATTTGAGAAGTATCTGGTGAGTGGCCAATCTTAAAGGTGGTGCTGTGTCACACAGTCACTTATGCATATTGAAGGAACACAGGAGCACGTCAATCACGGCAATTGATAGAAGATTTGGATGCATTTGCTTGGGGACTTTGTAACATATATGATATATGTCAGCTGATTTTTGTTTTGATGCATGGTTTTGGCTCACTTTGGTGAATTTTTCACATGTATATGATATAATCTAGGTTCACATTGTTTAGGTTAGTTATTTTACACAATAAGAGGCAGGGCATGTGAATACTGAATAAGCGTATATTGATTGGTTTGCACAAAAGTTATAGCGTCTACAAAATAGGGGATAGGTTTATGGCATTTTTATAAATATTTTTTTTGTATTAGTAATGGCGGTGATCTGCGATTTTTATTGTGACTGCGACAATGCGGCGGACAGATCGGACACTTTTGACACTATTTTGGGACCATTGACATTTATACAGCGATCACTGCTATAAAAATGTGTTGCTTTAACTGACAATTGCGCGGTCATGCGACACTGTACCCAAATAAAATTGATGTATTTTTTTTTTTTTACCACAAATAGAGCTTTCTTTTGGTGGTATTTGATCATCTCTGCGGTTTTTATTTTTTGCGCTATAAATAAAAAAAGACTGACAATTTTGAAAAAAAAAAATTCAATTTTTTACTTTCTGCTATAAAACATATCCAATAAAAAAATGTAAAAAATCTAATTTATTCATCAATTTAGGCCAATATGTATTCTGCTACATATTTTTTTGGTGAAAAAATATCCCAATAAGCGTATACTGATTGGTTTGCACAAAAGTTATAGCGTCTACAAACTATGCCATAGATTTATGGAATTTTTATTTATTTATTTATTTTTTTACTAGTAATGTCGGCGATCAGCGATTTTTAGCGGGACTGTGACATTGTGGCGGACAAATCGGACACTAAGTGACACTTTTTGGGAGCCAGTGATACGAATACAGTGATCATTGCTAAAATAAAAAGCACTGTCACTGTACTAATGACACTGGCAGGGAAGGGGTTAACATCAGGGGTAATCAAAGGGTTAAATGTGTTCCCTAGGAGTGCTTTCTAACTGTGTGGGGGATGCTTTGACTGGAGGAAGACAGAGATCCGTGTTTCTGCTTAGCAGAAACACAAGATCTCCAGCTTCCCCTCTCACAAAACGGCGATCTGCCTTGTTTATATAGGCAGACCGCCATTCTGCCTCTCCGGAGATCGATCAGCGGGTCCCAGTGGACATCGGGAGTGGGTCACCGCCCCAGACCCAGTGCACAGGTACGTGATTTCACGCAGGAGGGCCGCCCTGCCGCAGTATATCTGCCTGGGGCGGTCCTTAACCCCTTCCCGCCGAGCGTACGCAGATGTGCGTACTCAGCTTTCCGGGGTTATACCGGGATGATGCCCGCAGCTGCAGGCATCATCCCAGTACCATGTTGTAGAGCAGGCGATCGGCTATCCATGTATAACAACCGATGCGGCTAAAAGCCGCTCGGCTGTTATACCGGAGGAGCGGGAGGGGACTTCCCCCCCTCTCGCCGCCTCCTGCCGCTCTTACCGGGCCCCCAATCCACCGGGAGACCCGATCGATGATCCGCCGCCTCTGGCGGCTGCTGACAGTCTGGAACGAAGCCATGTACGGCTTTGTTCCAGCCTTCTAATTGTAAGCGCGGAAGCGACGTCATGACGTCACTTCCCAATTACTCGGCTGCCAATGGCGCCGGTTTTAAAAAAATATACAATGTTCAGAATCGCCGTTTTCGGCAATCTGATTACTGTGAAGTGCAAAGGCGGGATCGGGGGTTTTTTAGACCCCCGATCCCTTCATAAAGAGTACCTGTCACCACCTATTACTGTCACAAGGGATGTTTACATTCCTTGTGACAGCAATAAAAGTGATCAAAAATTTTTTTTTTCAAAAACACAGTTTTTAAAAATAAATAAGAAAAAAAAAATTTTTTTAAAGCGCCCCCGCCCCCGGGAGCTCGCGCAGCAAAGAAAACGCATATGGAGATCGCGCCCGCATATGTAAATGGTGTTCAAATCACACATGTGAGGTATCACCGCGATCGTCAGAGCGAGAGCAATAATTCTAGCACTAGACCTCCTCTGTAACTCTAACCTGGTAACCGTTAAAAAAAATTTAAAGCGTCGCCTATGCAGATTTTTAGGTACCGTAGTTTGTCGCCATTCCACGAGTGCGTGCAATTATAAAGTGTGACATGTTTGGTATCTATATACTCGGCGTAACATCATCTTTCATATTATATCAAAAAATGGGCTAATTTTACTGTTTGATTTTTTTTAAATTCATGAAAGTGTCCCTTTTCCCAAAAATTTGCGTTTAAAACACAGCTGCACAAATACCATGTGATAAAAAATATTGCAACAATCTCCATTTTATTCTCTAGATTCTCTGCTAAAAAAATATATATAATGTTTGGGGGCTCTAAGTAATTTTCTAGCAAAAAATACGGATTTTAACTTGTAAACACCAAATGTCAAAAATAGGTTTAGTCATGAAAGGGTTAAGGTGTTAAAGTAGAACTAGAGGCAAAACAATGTTTTTCATATTGGATAGAGCAAGGGAGGTTTATTTTTGTCATTTGTGTCCCATTGCAGAGATTTCCCTTCACTTCCTGTCCCATAGCTAAAACAGGAAGTGAGAGGAAATCCTCCGCAGCTTTTATTTTAAGAGCCAGGGAGTGGGGAAGCGAGAGCAGGAGAGAGGACTTGGGGGCTCAATTCATTAAAATGCATATGTATGGCAGCAAAAGAGTAGGCTTTAACCCCCACGCGCTGCACATACTCGTTGCAGGGTGGCTGTTTATGTGCTGTCACTGTGTGAAAGACTGAGCTGGCTTGAAATGAGAAGATCTGGATGCCGCACACCGGATGTAGTAGAAAACTTGACTTTATTAGAAAGATGGGATCATCAAAATTACAAGACCATCATGCAGAAAGTACAGGATTAGCTGACGCGTTTCGCACTCGGAGCTGAGTGCTTACTCATAGCTAGCAAATATTAAAAAGACTAACTCTTATATAGCTCAAGGGGATATCACATGACCACCCAATTAGGTAAAAATTAGGTCTCAGCTGAAAGCCAATTTAATGAAATCTCGGCATCTGCTGACCAATCAGTATGTTGACCAATAAAAAAGTTTCAAAACCATGACATGTGAATTAATGAGGAAAAAATGTGAACATGAATGTGTGTTCATGTGTGTATTAACGAAAGATGATGTATATCCTTCCTTTATATATTTTTGTGTATTAATAGATATGCTTCTATAAATGTACGTGTGTATAGTGGTGGATGTAGGAAAAAAATTTTCGATTTAAAATGGAATGTAAAAATATATTGTTGTACGAACAAAGTGCAGGGAATGTGAAAACAAGAAAAATCATGTGCATATATATATATATATGTGTATATATAAAGTAAATAGAAAAAATCTATATGTGAACAAATAATATGTGCGGTAAGTGTGTATAAAGAAAAAGTGTATAATCATAATAATATGTGTGTGTTGCATTGGAAAAGTGAACATTCCAATGAGTGATCACATGTAGCAGTAAGTATGACACAAAACAAAAATCATGTGGTCAATAACGAAAAATGTGAGTACCATTGGTATTGAAAAGTATAAATAAACTAAGATATAATGAACCGCCAAAAAAAATTAGTTAAAAAACATATATATATGTGTGTAATGTGTATAGTAAAAAGATATATCCAAGAAATATATGAAACCTAATTAAATAAATGAAATTTGACTCAGCTAAAATGATGTCCTGGTGCTTGTATCTGCCGACCGCGATAATAGATGATGAGACGAGGTCGGTCTGTGTATGGGAATGTCAAAAGAGTTGGGATAAAGAAAACTCTCTGCAATGTGCCGGACTAGTAAAGATGAAATTTTCAACAATATGGCATGGAATATTATGCAGTGAACCTGGCTGCAACTCTTTTGACATTCCCATACACAGACCGACCTCGTCTCATCATCTATTATCGCGGTCGGCAGATACAAGCACCAGGACATCATTTTAGCTGAGTCAAATTTCATTTATTTACTTAGGTTTCATATATTTCTTGGATATATCTTTTTACTATACACATTACACACATATATATATGTTTTTTAACTAATTTTTTTCGGCGGTTCATTATATCTTAGTTTATTTATACTTTTCAATACCAATGGTACTCACATTTTTCGTTATTGACCACATGATTTTTGTTTTGTGTCATACTTACTGCTACATGTGATCACTCATTGGAATGTTCACTTTTCCAATGCAACACACACATATTATTATGATTATACACTTTTTCTTTATACACACTTACCGCACATATTATTTGTTCACATATAGATTTTTTCTATTTACTTTATATATACACATATATATATATGCACATGATTTTTCTTGTTTTCACATTCCCTGCACTTTGTTCGTACAACATTATATTTTTACATTCCATTTTAAATCGAAAAAATTTTTCCTACATCCACCACTATATACACACGTACATTTATAGAAGCATATCTATTAATACACAAAAATATATAAAGGAAGGATATACATCATCTTTCATTAATACACACATGAACACACATTCATGTTCACATTTTTTCCTCATTAATTCACGTCATGGTTTTGAAACTTTTTTATTGGTCAACATACTGATTGGTCAGCAGATGCCGAGATTTCATTAAATTGGCTTTCAGCTGAGACCTAATTTTTACCTAATTGGGTGGTCATGTGATATCCCCTTGAGCTATATAAGAGTTAGTCTTTTTAATATTTGCTAGCTATGAGTAAGCACTCAGCTCTGAGTGCGAAACGCGTCAGCTAATCCTGTACTTTCTGCATGATGGTCTTGTAATTTTGATGATCCCATCTTTCTAATAAAGTCAAGTTTTCTACTACATCCGGTGTGCGGCATCCAGATCTTCTCATTTCAAGCCTGTTCCACTTAGCATTCAGCCAGCACCTGGAACTCTTCTACTCTGGAAATCCTACATCAATCTCACACCTGGGTCTGTGTCCACCTGAGCGGTGAAACACCCTCTTTGCCTGCCTGCATCTAAGGATATATGCTTATCTCTTCACCTGCCCGGAGGCTCTCCCAGGTATTTTACAAATCATCTTGGTTATTATTTTTTCAAGAGTTCAATTAACCCGCATTTACGGTAGAAGAGTCTTTCCTATTTACCCTATGGATCACAATATTACTTCGACACCCATGGCAGAAACTCTGTACAGCAGAACTCTAAAGGCACCCTCTGACAATCCATTAAGACAAACGTCACAGACACACACACCAGGAGTGTCGAATGACGATGGAGTACTGCTAATACGACATTTTAGAAAACTGGAACACATCATGGCAAGAGAAATTTGGGACATTAATTTTCTGAAGGACTATCTGTCAATGGCTCACATACCACGAGGTCTACGGATCAAAAAATTTCCTACCTCAGAGCTGTTTAACGATGACTTCAAAAAAGAATGGCCCGACACCCTGGATACATGTTCATTAAAATTAATGAATATTCTTTTTGCCTCTAAAACTAAAGAAGTGGAGGTATTACAGTCTGACATGTCCTCGATTCAGACTGAACTTGCCTCCTCACAAAACCTGACAGCCTTCACAGACCTTGATAGCCGCTTGAGCAATAAGTTAGACAAAATGGAAAAATCAGTGATCGCCAGCAAGAGAGGCAAGATGGCCCGGGATAAGAATGATTATGAGAGCAATAAAGTCTATACTTGGAAAAAAACATTGTTTGCCCATAATCGTTCACGGAGAAACCGTGGCAAACAGGTCAGTTTCTCAGACCAAGAAAGTGATTTAGCCGACAACACCTTGGCACGTACCATGTCAGACTCCTCTCCTGACAGATCTACAGGCTCCGTGGAAACAAATAGAAGCAATAACCACTCTAACGCTGGAAACCCTCGCAGGTCAGGTTACACAAAGAGGAAGAAATCGTCCATAAAAAAACAAGAAGGGGCGGCAGGAGACACAAGAACTCCAAACAACTCACATTACAGCCTAAGAGGCAAAATGAAGAAATGAGTTCCACCGTACTCAACATCTCAAGGAGACCCCTAAAAGAAGAGGAAATCAGTCTTCTATCAAAAGGCTTAAATTTTAGTCCAAATAGACATTTTGATTCATTTCACACAATTCTGGACGTTAACAGGTTTTCCCGTTCACTAACACTTAAAAAGCACTTTGGTTGTTCCAGAGAAGAGGCAATCCCAGGGAGCTCCGGTGATATAGGTGAGTCTCCCCCTTCACCCATCTCTTTCAATGAAGTTTGTGCACTGCATGATTTAATAGCATTGGCAGATGAATCAGATCCACCCCCCGTTGATCCCACTGATTTACAGAAAAAATTAACAATCAGATCGAAATCTGACTTTTACCCAGTGGCATCCAGGGGCAAGTATCTTGATTTATTCCAGAGGTTGGTGGAGGGGGAACTAACTCGCTTGGCTCACAGCTGCCACAGAAAATCCATCAAAGATAATTTGACGCAAAATGAGAGATCAGCTCTGAAAATGTTAACAGCACACACTAGCATAGTTATCAGGAATGCAGACAAGGGGGGAGTAGTAGTTGTTTTGGACACTGACATGTACACACAGGAAGCTTTACGTCAGTTATCTGACACACAGACCTATCAATCACTTTCATCTAATCCTACACTCCCCTTCAAACATAAACTTTCTGCCCTTTTAGACAGAGCGGTATCGGCAGGCATCTTTTCACATACAGACAAAGAGAAACTTATCCCTGAACATCCTGTTATGCTCATATTCCACCATTTGCCCAAGGTCCATAAAGGACTTCATCCTTTAACGGGCCGACCTATTGTAGCAGGAATTGGTTCACTTAATGAACGCTTAGGCGAATGGGTGGACTCCCAGCTACAGCCCCTGGCAACCAGCCTGCCTGGCTACTTGAGAGACACTAAGCAGCTGCTAAACAAATTACAACATTTACGATGGGAGAGTGGGTATAGGTGGATCAGTTGTGATGTCACCAGTCTTTATTCTAGCATCCCGCACAATTTAGGTATTCAGGCAGTTGCTTGGGCTCTCAGAGAATCAGGCAGATTCTCACTAATTTTACAAGATTTCATTTTACAGGCGTTGGATTATTTACTCACACATAATTTTTTCATGTTTGACGGGGGCTATTATCTCCAAAGGTGCGGGGCCTCCATGGGCGCTAAATTTTCGCCCTCCTTCGCCAACATTTTTATGGGTTGGTGGGAGAGGTCTTGCATCTTTGGACATGATAGCCCCCGCAGACTAGATACGGTTTTTTACTGCCGTTTTATTGATGACCTCCTGTTTATCACATCGGATGCAGATGCTGATTTAGAAACCTGGCTTTCATATTTCAACAACAACAATCTTAATTTGAAATTTACAGGTATTTTACAACCTTACAGCATCGAATTCTTAGATGTTAAACTTACTGGTATAGGCAATTCCATTCACACTACCCTATATAGGAAACCCACTGCTGGGAATGCCCTTCTTAGAGCAGACTCAGCACATCCCAAACATACCATACGAGGTGTACCGTATGGACAATTTTTGAGGCTCAAACGCTTATGTAGTACCCCTGAAAACTTCCATAGAGAAGCACACCACATGGCCCAGCGTTTTAAGGACCGGGGATATGGTACAGCCCTAGTTAACAGAGCACTTGACAGAGCGAGCGCTATCCCTAGACATACATTATTACAAGATAAACCCCATACCAGTTTCCCCTCCATCACTACCCCAGTATTTTCCACACCATACAGTGCAGAATTTAACCAAATAAAGAAAATAGTCACTAAATATCTTCCTATCTTGTATAATGACGCTGCATATAAGAACATACTTTCCAAGGGCATGAAAGTGGTCTCCCGCAAGGCTCCTACCCTGGGGAGTTCCCTTTCACCCAGTCTAGTGGTATCTGAACAAATGAAAGCTAATTGGTTAAATTTTAAGGGCAATTACAAATGTGGTAAAAAGGGATGCAACTACTGCAGTCACATAAAAAAGGGCAAGCAAGTTCAATCTTGCACAAATGGCAAAGTTTTCAATATTACTTCATTTATAAACTGCAACACCCAGTTTATAATATATGTGATCACTTGCGACATTTGCCAGATCCAGTATGTCGGGCGGACAACACGCTGCCTTAGAGATCGTCTATATGACCACCTATATGACATTGAAAAGGATAGATTAACTAACGTGGCAAAACACTGGATCTTTGTACACCAGAAAGACGTATCAAGTCTGTATATTCAGGGTATAGAAAAAGTTGTGACCCCTACCAGAGGAGGAGACAGGTTCCAATTACTTTGCAAACGTGAAGTATATTGGATATTCTCTTTAAACACGAGAATTCCCCTGGGCCTCAATTTTGAATGGGATGTTTCCTACTTTTATGAGTAATTGTCTAAATACACTGCTTGGACATATTTATAACACTTACATCACCACAAGTGTCCACAATTTCTTACTTTTTATGTCCTGTCAGTCATTTTCTATTTCTCTTGTCCCATACTCCAGTCAGACGGTGCCATGGTATGAGTTTTTCCATCTACCGACCATTGTGGTCCACATACAAACATATCTAATCTCATATACAAATACACAATATTTCACTACCTTGATTGGTTTATATGTTTGACATAGACCCCTGCTCCATATACCTGCTACACAAATCATGGTAGAGCAGAAATTTCCAATGAATCATGGTCAGCAGTAGATGTATGTAAAAGGTTAAAATATAAAAAATAAAAATATTTTTAATATTGCTTCGTGACATTCATTTTGCTCAAATGTTTTATACATTTGACCAAAAAATAAGTTTGCTTTACCCTTGGATGTATATCACGACAATATTGAGATCAAAAGTTTTACTTTTCTACACATTTCTGTGTTATTATTTTTACTTTTATTTTTTCTTTTATTTTTATTTGATAATCATTTTCATGATTGCATTACTAGCATTTATAATTTTACTTTCATTTATTGCTTTCATTTTATTTTTTATTCACTCTTATTATATATATATATATAAAACCTTTTTTTTATATATTTCTTTAGTAGTGTAGGAATAATCTAATACACATATAAGGTTTTTATGCAAATGTATGCACATTCTTTTACTTTTTTGTACACACAGTTGCCTATATTTATATAGACACCTTGGGATTACTATTTAGACATACGGAGCTTATATTCATGCATACAAGCTTGCATATATTATATTGTCAGTGTTTAGTATTTGTTTTGCTAGTCCAATGTTACAATATGAACATGCAATTTGTTTCATTTTAGCGCTCAGCATTATGACACATTTCTTATCGTCTTTATAGATTGGATCCACGTCGACCACTATGTGCTTGTTTTTAATTGTTTTATTTGCCGGTATCAACATATGAGCATTGTATCAGTGGATTTATAATATGTATCATTTAATATGGACATCAATATGGCCAGTCATTTGGAGGTCTTGGCATTTGCTGACATGTACATACAAAGATATATTTTCACATGAGGTACCCGAGATCGGTTATACATTATCATATTTTAAGTTAAATTTTTTTATCAGATGGAGTCAATCATCCCAGTCCAGCAATACTCTTGTCTGGTCTGTGGGGCTCCACTTGTGCTTTTTTGCGATACCTTATCCTCGGGTGACGGGCTGGGACCCCACACTAACCATTATTATTATTTTCATAACCACATTTAATCATTTAGTGTGACACTGATCGGCGAAATTCCATTGCTTTGAATACCGCTATTCATTTTCAAAGTCCTACACATACCCCGCTCGCGGCCAGGCTCATTATCTAAGATTGTATGCCATATGTTTGTCCACTGGGACCCTGCATACACCATCACCATTTGATCAGATCGTGGTAACCCTGATCAGCGGGATTCCATGGCTTTGAATCCTGCCGTTCATTCTTAACATTATAGGGTCTCATACATACCTCGCTTGCAGCCAGGTTCACTGCATAATATTCCATGCCATATTGTTGAAAATTTCATCATTACTAGTCCGGCACATTGCAGAGAGTTTTCTTTATCCCAACTCTTTTGACATTCCCATACACAGACCGACCTCGTCTCATCATCTATTATCGCGGTCGGCAGATACAAGCACCAGGACATCATTTTAGCTGAGTCAAATTTCATTTATTTACTTAGGTTTCATATATTTCTTGGATATATCTTTTTACTATACACATTACACACATATATATATGTTTTTTAACTAATTTTTTTTGGCGGTTCATTATATCTTAGTTTATTTATACTTTTCAATACCAATGGTACTCACATTTTTCGTTATTGACCACATGATTTTTGTTTTGTGTCATACTTACTGCTACATGTGATCACTCATTGGAATGTTCACTTTTCCAATGCAACACACACATATTATTATGATTATACACTTTTTCTTTATACACACTTACCGCACATATTATTTGTTCACATATAGATTTTTTCTATTTACTTTATATATACACATATATATATATATGCACATGATTTTTCTTGTTTTCACATTCCCTGCACTTTGTTCGTACAACATTATATTTTTACATTCCATTTTAAATCGAAACATTTTTTCCTACATCCACCAATATATACACACGTACATTTATAGAAGCATATCTATTAATACACAAAAATATATAAAGGAAGGATATACATCATCTTTCGTTAATACACACATGAACACACATGCATGTTCACATTTTTTCCTCATTAATTCACATGTCATGGTTTTGAAACTTTTTTATTGGTCAACATACTGATTGGTCAGCAGATGCCGAGATTTCATTAAATTGGCTTTCAGCTGAGACCTAATTTATACCTAATTGGGTGGTCATGTGATATCCCCTTGAGCTATATAAGAGTTAGTCTTTTTAATATTTGCTAGCTATGAGTAAGCACTCAGCTCTGAGTGCGAAACGCGTCAGCTAATCCTGTACTTTCTGCATGATGGTCTTGTAATTTTGATGATCCCATCTTTCTAATAAAGTCAAGTTTTCTACTACATCCGGTGTGCGGCATCCAGATCTTCTCATTTCAAGCCTGTTCCACTTAGCATTCAGCCAGCACCTGGAACTCTTCTAATCTGGAAATCCTACATCAATCTCACACCTGGGTCTGTGTCCACCTGAGCGGTGAAACACCCTCTTTGCCTGCCTGCATCTAATGAAAGACTGAGCTGCGGTAGACAGCCATCCGTCCAGACTACCGATCGGTACCCGGTGGGACCTTCTTGCGATCATCATGTGACAGTGATCTCACGATTAACGGATTAATAAACTTTTTGTAATATACCACATGTGCTATGTATCACAAATTTTTATGCGTAGTTTATTGTATGTTAGTTTAGGGGAATTGAGCCCCTAGTCTCCTAATTTTATTCATGTTCATTTTTCTTCTAAACACATAGTACAGATCTGTAACTCCAGGAAGCGTTGGTGGTATAGTGGTGAGCATAGCTGCCTTCCAAGCAGTTGACCCGGGTTCGATTCCCGGCCAACGCAAGCAAACTTTTTTTTTCTCCCTCTGTAATCTAATCATGTGATAATATATTTATTAGTGACATGTTTATTTAGAATATTGCATTCAACCTCCCATGATAAACAATTATTCTTGGGTTGATCGAAGAAAACGCATGGTGGTTACAGGATTGTGTCAGCACTGACTCCTCCCAGAGCTTCAACTCCTTCGATAGCTCAGTTGGTAGAGCGGAGGACTGTAGAGGTAAACAACTCAGGAATCCTTAGGTCGCTGGTTCAATTCCGGCTCGAAGGAAGCTTTTTAATTTTTTACAGCTCCACGGTTTTAACCTTTGTAACCATGGATAATGCATTGAACATTAATTTGTCATAGTTACACCAGATGAAGTCGAACACATTTTTAAATGCAGTATAAACTCATATACAAGAAAACAGGATGTATTTCAATGAGTCAGGTTTACACTATTGTGCATTTTTTTGCACTTGAAAGCACATGAATGCCCTGCAAAATCATATAAATCCAAGACAGTAAAAAAAAATATATACATAAATAATAACTAAGGCTCCATTCACACCAGATCGAGGGCGGAATCGCCGTGATCTCAAACCGCTGCAAAACGCGGGGCGCGTTTGCCATGCCATTGCTTCTTAATAGCATCATAATCGTGCTGTGATTTTTCCGTGATCGTTGAGCTCCAATCGCAATGCGCGACGCTTGTCGCTCAAAGAAGCTCATGTTCCTTTTTTTAGCGATTACAGAGTGATTTAACGCGTGACAAGCGCAGCAAAATTGCAGCGCAATTGGAGTGCCGTTAAAGGAGAAGTTCAGACTGAGCTCATTTGGCTGGGCTTCTCCTATGGGTCACAGGAGTGCAATCCGTTTTGCACTATTGTGACCCGTTTTCAGCAGAGAGCGTTTTGAAGGCAAGTATGATGGGGGAAAAAACCTCAAACCCATACATCTCATTTAAGTAATGGCAAACGCGTCCTACATTTTGCAACGATCAGGTGTGAATGGAGCCTAAAAAAAAAAAAAAAACACACCACAAAAGCCCATAAACAATACAAAAAAGCACCACAAACTCAGTTATAAATAAATGTAAACGTGCATATAGGACTGCACACTTCAGGGATTGTGGTGTAAATGAGTTCTTACACCAGATGCAGTAGAAATGCATATGCAAAAAAAATGATTGTATTTCCACACGTAAATGTACCGAAATGCAAAAGAACATACCACAAGTACATGCAAATACAAATCAATAAAAAATAAATAAATAAATAAAATAAAGAAATTCGGAAGGGAGGAAAAATCAAAAGCACCACATCCCAGAAAATATAGTTAAGATAGAAGGGGACATTGAGGCCATTTATGGGCCCCAGGGACTTTTAACGGTGCTGAGATTAATGAGGTAAAGAGCGTATAGTAAAATAAATATTTTATTTAACAATCTTAAAAAAACAGACATTGGCCAAAGACAATACACAAAGCAAAGGGGTAATTCATTGATACAGAGATTAATACCACTTTCTCAACATGTTTCGCTTTCCTAAGCTTCTTCAGGAGATATATTTGTGATATTAAGGTCAACTATGAAAATAGAAAAGATATATAAGCAATAAATATAAACAATAACAGTTAATGTCTGCTTATGAATCCTACAATTATAACATTGATTTACTCAGTATAATAGATGGAAGATACAAAAATTAATTAAAATTAATAAATCTATATACATATATAAACAAATATCATACATCAGAGTATGTACAACACACTATGTGTATCAGAATGATATTGTGAGGAAAAAAAAAAAATCCCATTCACCACCACGTCCAAATTGACTTATAAAGTCTTACCTATAGAGAAGGATATGGTTAAAAAAATGAGTTTGTGCGATGGCAGATATTTTTCTCCTCAGTCCCCACCTCACTGTAAAGATATGCAGAGAGAAATAAAATCCCTAGAGGTAAATGAAATTCTCTGAAAAGAGAAAAATCAAATACAAAAGTGTTATGGTAAGTAATGTCAGTTTCAATAGAATCAACTACATGGGAGTGAAAAGAGTCCAAAAATAAAGGTAAAAGTGTACCTCTAGTAGAATCAATTTAAAAGGTAACAAAAGGTTACATCCAAAGGATGATGAGAAGCTAAATTGCTGAGTGTGTAGAAAGGCGGTTCTTGTATTGCAATAGAGTAGCAGTCAAAAGGTGGGCAGCATACAGGGCTAGGACGTCCACAAACGGCTGATGGATGAGCCAGACCTGGAGATATGACTGCAAACTCTCACAAAGAACCTAAAAGTATAGGCATAATGGAAAAATCTAAGGTTCAAATACACTTGAGTAGATCGTTACTGAAAAACGAAAGGTAGCTGAAAAGACTTACTACTGATGATCAAAAAGTTTTGTAGCAGCGTTGCTAATCAGGAAGGTCCATCTGCTCAGCGCATTGACAAGGGGAATGACAGAAGCTGGCGGGGAAAAGCCCCGCTTTTAAAGCTCTCCAGCGTGACGACGTCTGACTCATCGTCACGCTGCGGACTGAAAAGGACACCTGCGCATGCGCACGTTTCCGATTCTTTGAAAGGAAATAAACGTAAGCGGAGTCAGGACGATCAGATTGCCCCTTGGGGGTTGAGAATCCAGATTTTTCCTACAGTGAGCAAATTAGAATCAAACTTCAAAACTGATTGGGAGACCAATCTCCAATCTTGTTCCATGAGAATGATGGAACTATTATGTGGACATTACGGTGAGGAATTGGCCTCTCTTGATAAGGAAATAGAAAAGCTATATGCTGAAAATAGCTCGATTGTTTCAAGTGAGCTCTTCTCTAACCGTGAGGGAATCCTCAAAACGCACATAGAGACCTATGTAGCTGAAATTTTAAAAACTAAGGAAAATAAATTTTTAAGAAATAAGGTATCATATGATAACAATCAAGCTTATGCTTGGACACAGACAAAAACAAGCAAGAGACGAAATACCAAAATGCGAACTTCTAGAGATGCCCCTTCCGAACCTAATGACTCTGACACCTCTTCTGCTTCCTCCCTCTCTTCACAGGCACCAGAAGGCTCCAAGGACTCTGGATCCTCCAAAATACGCACCAACGGTAACACCCACGCACCCGCGGGGTCAAGTAAGGGGCACCAAAACACTAACCGCACACCAATACACACGAGAGCCACCACGGCCAAATCTAACACCTCACACGCACCGGAACACCGGGACACTTTCCCTAATACTTATGCAAGAACTTAATTATCTCTAACATCTGTACCTTTAACTAACAATACCAATGACTCCAATCAGTCGGATTTTCGTCCGGCTCCGATCTTCACACAACCGGTACACGAACCGAAAAAGATGACGGTCATGGAGGGTCTTCAGAAACAGGTCAAAAATTCGAAATAATTAACTTATCTTCCATTCCCCTCAGTGCTGATCAATTTTCTGTCTTGGAGTTAGGCTTGACCTTTTGTCCGACACAGAAGATTGATCAGTTTGAACTTATCAAAGACCTCAATCTATTTGCTCGCAAACTAATGCTTCGCATTATGTTCGATAAACCCGCACAATCCAATTTAACGCCATCTCAATCTCAACCTGCAGTGGAAAACATCACACTGAATGAAATCAAAGCAATGGAAGAGCTCATGGAGCTCTGGGACGAGGGTCATATAGACGAGACAGACCTCTTGGATGCCCAAACTCTTGATCAGGGTGGCTTTCCTAATCATGAGCCCTGTGCTCCCTACCCAGTGGTCCCTTTCACTCCCAGGGAGTACAAACCAAAATCTAAAACCTTCCCCACACCACAGGGTAACCCCAATGTCTGGGCCTTCATCCACCAGGTCACTGAGGACATCTGCAGGACCAAATGGAAGGGCACAAGACAATCAAATCTTACAAGCCAACAAATAATGGCTTTAAAGTCACTACAGTTGGACTCCCGTCTGGTGGTTAAGCCCTCAGATAAGGGAGGCAATTTGGTAGTGATGACTACTGAACAATATGAATCTATGGTCTTACGCCTTTTACAAAACCGAGACTGGTACAAGAAAGTCTCAGAGACGCATGTCACCAACATGATCATACGTTATAGAAAGCTAATTGGGACCGCCTGTCAGGAATGGTGTCATCTCCGGTTTCTCCTGCTGGTGGCACTATTACATTCAGCACCAAAAGGGTGTAATTCCAGTGGCCACCAGCGGGGGTCTCCCTGCCTGGACTGCAGACTTGTCATCAAGCACACCTGTCATGGTTTTGCTGGAGTATATAAACCCGCCCTGAACTAGGCTCAGTGCTTCAGAATTCCTCTGCTAAGCCCTTGTCCCTGTCAGTACCTGCTCTTGTTCCAGCCTGTTCCTGAACCCCGTTTGTGTATCCTGACCTTGAACCCTGTTTCCTGTTCCCTTGTCGCTTTGGCTCATGCCTTATCTTTTATTTCATATTGGTTTCCTTGCTGGTGTATTATATTAGTTAGATAGATAGTTAGGTGGGTTTGGGGGTTTGCTGTGTTTTCACCATTTACTTGTTTTTGGTTTGCTGTCCTGTTTTCACGTGTGTCTTTATCATTAACAATAAACATGCCTTCTTATTCATTTACTGGTTTGTCCCTGATTCCTTGGTGCAGCCCAGCGATCTGATCACCTGCATTGGATGTTGTGTATAACATCCCCTGACAGAATTCTGAAGCCATACAATCAGATCAGTTGCACCTGGGAATTGGGGCCTGAGTCCCAGCTATTGTTGAAAGATGGATTTTGAAAGTATTTTGTATTTATCGCTCCTGGCAACTGATGACAGAGACTTTTGTTATCAGACATTGGCTGAATACACTAGGGAACAGTTGTTAGAATGCATCCGCCTAGCTCATGTTTTTATTGAGCAAGGCAGTTTTTTGTTTGAAGATGTGCAACCATTAATTTGGATTTGTACTGAGTTGGCCCTGTCTGATGTCGCTGGGGGAGGTGATGACTATACACCCCCTTTTAGTGCAGCTCAGGTAGAATCTTTAGTTTGGCTGTTGGAGGATGACTCAGCATTCTTTTTTGAACAATATTCAGCTTGTCCTCAGCAGGTGCTTGCAAAATGCATTGAATCAGTGCAGTCTCTGGTCAGACAAGCTAAGTGCAAACCTGATTCAGTGCAATCATTAATACAGGCCTGGTCAAGTCTGTCGCATTCAGCTTCTGTTAGCTCTGAATATACCTCTCTACCAATGAAATACCAGTACCCTGTTTCCTCCTGCTGCACCTACCCTGCCTTTAACTCCCCTGCTGCTTCTCAACTGCCTCCATCAGCTCCACTAAATCTCCCTTCAAAACCTACTCCCTCTGTCTTGCCATCCTTTCACTCTTCGCTTCTACCAGCTGCATTCCCTACCTACAGCCCTGTACCCACTTATAGATCCCCAGTGGCTAAAAGCAAAAAGAAGCGGAAGTTTTTTCCAACCCATACCATCATGCCAGTATCCAATCCTGCCTCCCCACCAGCTGATCTGTTCCAGCCTGATGTGTTCCTGTATGCCACCCAGCCTGATGTTCCGATGCCTGCTGTTGTGCCAGTACCTGCTGTTCTGCCTGTTGTGCCAGCACCTGCTGTTCTGCCTGATGTGCCAGCACCTGTGCCCACTGTCCAGTCTGAAGTTCCAGTACCAGCTGCCCAGTTTGAAGTTTCAGTACCTGCTATCCAGTCCGATGTACCTGCTATTCAGCCTGCTGTGCCAGCACCTGTGCCCACTGTCCAGTCTGAAGTTCCAGTACCAGCTGCCCGGTTTGGAGTTCCAGTACCTGCTATCCAGTCCGATGTACCTGCTGTTCAGCCTGTTGTGCCAGTACCTGCTGTTCTGCCTGATGTACCAGCACCTGTGCCCACTGTCCAATCTGAAGTTCCAGTACCAGCTGCCCAGTTTGAAGTTCCAGTACCTGCTATCCAGTCCGATGTACCTGCTTTTCAGCCTGCTGTGCCAGTACCTGCTGTTCTGCCTGATGTGCCAGCACCTGTGCCCACTGTCCAGTCTGAAGTTCCAGTACCAGCTGCCCGGTTTGAAGTTCCAGTACCTGCTATCCAGTCCGATGTACCTGCTGTTCTGCCTGATGTGCCAGCACCTGTGCCCATTGTCCAGTCTGAAGTTCCAGTACCAGCTGCCCGGTTTGCAGTTCCAGTACCTGCTATCCAGTCCGATGTACCTGCTGTTCTGCCTGATGTGCCAGCACCTGTGCCCACTGTCCAGTCTGCAGTTCCAGTACCAGCTGCCCGGTTTGAAGTTCCAGTACCTGCTATCCAGTCCGATGTACCTGCTGTTCTGCCTGTTGTGCCAGTACCTGCTGTTCTGCCTGATGTGCCAGCGCCTGTGCCCACGGCCCAGTCTGAAGTTCCAGTACCAGCTGCCCGGTTTGGAGTTCCAGTACCTGCTATCCAGTCCGATGCACCTGCTGTTCAGACTGTTGTGCCAGTACCTGCTGTTCTGCCTGATGTGCCAGCACCTGTGCCCACTGTCCAGTCTGAAGTTCCAGTACCTGCTATCCAGTCCGATGTACCTGCTGTTCAGCCTGTTGTGCCAGTACCTGCTGTTCTGCCTGATGTGCCAGCACCTGTGCCCACTGTCCAGTCTGAAATTCCAGTACCAGCTGCCCAGTTTGAAGTTCCAGTACCTGCTATCCAGTCCGATGTACCTGCTGTTCTGCCTGATGTGCCAGCACCTGTGCCCACTGTCCAGTCTGTAGTTCCAGTACCAGCTGCCCAGTTTGAAGTTCCAGTACCTGCTATCCAGTCCGATGTGCCTGCTGTGCCAGTACCTGCTGTTCTGCCTGATGTGCCAGCACCTGTGCTCACTGTCCAGTCTGAAGTTCCAGTACCAGCTGCCCGGTTTGAAGTTCCAGTACCTGCTATCCAGTCCGATGTACCTGCTGTTCTGCCTGATGTGCCAGCATCTGTGCCCATTGTCCAGTCTGAAGTTCCAGTACCAGCTGCCCGGTTTGCAGTTCCAGTACCTGCTATCCAGTCCGATGTACCTGCTGTTCTGCCTGATGTGCCAGCACCTGTGCCCACTGTCCAGTCTGCAGTTCCAGTACCAGCTGCCCGGTTTGAAGTTCCAGTACCTGCTATCCAGTCCGATGTACCTGCTGTTCTGCCTGTTGTGCCAGTACCTGCTGTTCTGCCTGATGTGCCAGCGCCTGTGCCCACGGCCCAGTCTGAAGTTCCAGTACCAGCTGCCCGGTTTGCAGTTCCAGTACCTGCTATCCAGTCCGATGTACCTGCTGTTCTGCCTGATGTGCCAGCACCTGTGCCCACTGTCCAGTCTGCAGTTCCAGTACCAGCTGCCCGGTTTGAAGTTCCAGTACCTGCTATCCAGTCCGATGTACCTGCTGTTCTGCCTGTTGTGCCAGTACCTGCTGTTCTGCCTGATGTGCCAGCGCCTGTGCCCACTGCCCAGTCTGAAGTTCCAGTACCGACTATCCAGTCCGATGCACCTGCTGTCCTGCCTGTTGTTCCAGCACCTGCTGTTCTGCCTGATGTGCCAGTGTCTGTGCTTGTTGCCCAGTCTAAAGTTCCAGTACCGGCTGCCCGGTTTGAAGTTCCAGTACCTGCTATCCAGTCCGATGTGCCTGCTGTTCAGCTTGTTGTGCCAGCACCTGCTGTTCTGCCTGATGTGCCTACTGCCCAGTCTGAAGTTCCAGTACCTGCCGCCTGGTCTGATGTCTCGGTGCCAACCCTCCGGCCTGATGTCTCGGTGCCAGCCCTCCAGCCTGATGTCTCGGTGCCAGTGTTCCAGTCTGAGGTGCCAGTGTTCCAGCCGGAAGTACCAGTGCCTGCTCTCCAGCCTGATGAGCCCGCTGCCCAGCTTGAGGTGCCCATGCCTGCTGCCCAGCTCGATGTGCTTTTGCCTGCTGCCCAGCTCGATGTGCTTTTGCCTGCTGCCCAGCTCGATGTGCTTTTGCCTGCTGCCCAGCTCGATGTTCTTTTGCCTGCTGTCCAGCTCGATGCAGATGTGCCACTGCCCAGCGTGATGTACCTCTGCTTTCTGCTCAGCCTGATGACATGGTGCCTGCTAAAACTATTCCTGATTGATGGCCATCTTGCCGCTGGGTCAATCCTGTCTGTTGCCTGGCTTGAATGTAATGCTCCTGTGTGGTCTGCCTCCGATGGTTTCTTTCCCGTTACCCTGCTAATTTTCATCTCCAGATCCAAACTTCCTGACCCGGGTGGTGGGGTACGTGTCCTATTTTCAGACTCTGATGGCACGTCCCCCAGTGAACTAAAAGACTCTGACCTTGGAAGTGCGAAGAAGTCCGCAGACTCAGTAGGGAAACATTTTAAGGTGTTTCTGCCCCCTCTCGGACTGTCGTACCCAGGGCTGAATGGAGTGTCCGGAGGCCACTCCTTTAGGAGGGGGAACTGTCAGGAATGGTGTCATCTCCGGTTTCTCCTGCTGGTGGCACTATTACATTCAGCACCAAAAGGGTGTAATTCCAGTGGCCACCAGCGGGGGTCTCCCTGCCTGGACTGCAGACTTGTCATCAAGCACACCTGTCATGGTTTTGCTGGAGTATATAAACCCGCCCTGAACTAGGCTCAGTGCTTCAGAATTCCTCTGCTAAGCCCTTGTCCCTGTCAGTACCTGCTCTTGTTCCAGCCTGTTCCTGAACCCCGTTTGTGTATCCTGACCTTGAACCCTGTTTCCTGTTCCCTTGTCGCTTTGGCTCATGCCTTATCTTTTATTTCATATTGGTTTCCTTGCTGGTGTATTATATTAGTTAGATAGATAGTTAGGTGGGTTTGGGGGTTTGCTGTGTTTTCACCATTTACTTGTTTTTGGTTTGCTGTCCTGTTTTCACGTGTGTCTTTATCATTAACAATAAACATGCCTTCTTATTCATTTACTCGTTTGTCCCTGATTCCTTGGTGCAGCCCAGCGATCTGATCACCTGCATTGGATGTTGTGTATAACATCCCCTGACACCGCCTACCATCAGGGCCTGATTACCAAATCAACATGGGAGTTTCTCAATGTGCCCTGTCCTCGGATTCCTACACTGTACGCCCTTCCCAAGGTACATAAGGACCTAAACAACCCCCCTGGCAGACCGATAGTGTCCGGAAACGGATCTCTCACTGAAAATGCTAGCCAATTGATAGATGAATTTCTCAGACCGCATGTGGAAGGTTTGACATCTTACTTACAAGATACCAGTGAACTTCTTAGAGCTCTGGATGGTTTGACCATCCCAAAGGGAGCGTGGCTTGTGGCCTTGGATGTGGAGGCCCTCTACAACTCTATCCCCCATGAATTGGGGGTGGCAGTTGTAGAGGGCTTCATCTCTCGGGATGGGGATGTCCCTCAGACCTATAGGGGATTTATTTTGGATCTTTTGAGGTTTATCCTCATGAACAACATTTTTTTGTTCGCTCGCTCCCACTACCTCCAGGTGCAGGGGGTCACTATGGGGACCAGATGTGCCCCCACTTATGCAAACCTGTACCTGGGGGAGTGGGAGCAGAGCCTGTTTTTTAGGGAAGATTTGCAAGCCCTGGTGGAAAATATACCGATATGGAAACGGTATATTGATGATGTGTTCCTAATTTGGACCGGAAGCAGAGAAGATCTTTCCCGCTTCTTCGAAGGTTTGAAAACCAATCCCTGTAACTTAACTTTCACCATGGAAGCTAGTCAGTCCACTTTAACGTTCCTGGATGTCACCCTTTTTATCAATCCTGATAGAACCATAGGAACCACCCTCTTTCGTAAAGCATCAGCAGGAAACTCACTCCTGCATGCTACCAGCTCCCACCCTCAACCACTCATCAACATAGTTCCCTACGGACAGTATCTAAGATTAAGGAGAAATTGCAGTGAGAATATCCACTTCGAATCCGAGGCCAGGGCACTGAGAGAACGTCTCAAGGCACGCGGCTACAGTAATAAATGCTTAAAAAGAGCCTACCTTCGGGCCAAAAAGAGTAACCACAGTCAACGAATTCATGGGCACACCAAACTAAAACCAGCCCCAGGTCTAAGAATGATTACTACGTTCTCCGGACAACATCGGCAAATGCGTGAATTGCTGCAAAAGCATTGGTATTTGCTGATGGGGGATCTGAAGGTGTCCAAACATTTAAAAAACTATCCCGAGATCACGTATCGACGATCCCGATCAATCAGAGACCATATAGTTCATAGTCACTATGTCCCACTGTCCACAATCCATACCAAAAATAAGGGCACCAAACCCTGCCACAAATGTGACTTCTGCAGATATATCTATGCATCTCGCAACATCATTCTCCCTAATGGTCAGCTGTATAAGCCTAACTTTCAAGCCACATGCCAATCCATCGGCGTGGTCTATATAAGGATATGCGAATGCAACCCATTCTACGTGGGGAAAACCAAACGTCCCTTTTTCCATCGGATCAGAGACCATGTCTCTCTAGTTCTTAAAGAAAAGATGGAAACCCCCATAAGCCGACATATGGGTCTGCATCACCAATTTGATGATAGCAAGATGCATTTTTATGCTCTGGAACATGTCCCCCCAAGTGAGAGAGGGGGGGATTATGACAAGATCTTGTTACAACGCGAGACCAAGTGGATTGTCACCCTTAATGCTTTGAAACATCCAGGCCTTAATGATGCCTTGAGTTACAAACCCTTTTTGTAGGTTTAAAAAATATAATTTTTTTTTTCCCTCACCACCTACGTATATATATATTTTTTTCATATCTAATTAATTTATATAATTGATTGACGGATTAACTAATTTATATTTGTTATCCCTTTTGCCACTATTTGTATATCCTGATTTTGTGTGTGGTATGAGCCTTTATTTCGCCTTCTGTTCCCTTTCCCTCCTTATCTTTGGTATGCACGGACACCCGGTGCACTTAGCAACTCATTTCCTAATCAATGCTTTGATTGCTTTGTTGCCCTTCAATTGACACCTAGTGCTGCTCCCCCCCTTCCGGTTATCTATATACATGGCATTATTATGCTCCAATACCTTTTTCGCTATCCTTGGGCTTCCCTAGTGTAAAACCCAGGGCTTAGTATTTACAAAGACAGCCGTGGGCAGCTACGTTATACCAGACGCCGCCTACTTTGCCCGCGTCATTAATATTTACAATTTAAGCCCTACTTTTGAGCCTTGTGAACCTCCGTAGTGCCAGACTCAGGGCACAGGATCTTCCAAGATGGCCGCGGGTCAGCCTTATGTGCCTGACGCCGCTTAAGTTTATTTCCTTTCAAAGAATCGGAAACGTGCGCATGCGCAGGTGTCCTTTTCAGTCCGCAGCGTGACGATGAGTCAGACGTCGTCACGCTGGAGAGCTTTAAAAGCGGGGCTTTTCCCCGCCAGCTTCTGTCATTCCCCTTGTCAATGCGCTGGGCAGATGGACCTTCCTGATTAGCAACGCTGCTACAAAACTTTTTGATCATCAGTAGTAAGTCTTTTCAGCTACCTTTCGTTTTTCAGTAACGATCTACTCAAGTGTATTTGAACCTTAGATTTTTCCATTATGCCTATACTTTTAGGTTCTTTGTGAGAGTTTGCAGTCATATCTCCAGATCTGGCTCATCCATCAGCCGTTTGTGGACGTCCTAGCCCTGTATGCTGCCCACCTTTTGACTGCTACTCTATTGAAATACAAGAACCGCCTTTCTACACACTCAGCAATTTAGCTTCTCATCATCCTTTGGATGTAACCTTTTGTTACCTTTAAATTGATTCTACTAGAGGTACACTTTTACCTTTATTTTTGGACTCTTTTCACTCCCATGTAGTTGATTCTATTGAAACTGACATTACTTACCATAACACTTTTGTATTTGATTTTTCTCTTTTCAGAGAAATTAATTTACCTCTAGGGATTTTATTTCTCTCTGCATATCTTTACAGTGAGGTGGGGACTGAGGAGAAAAATATCTGCCATCGCACAAACTCATTTTTTTAACCATATCCTTCTCTATAGGTAAGACTTTATAAGTCAATTTGGACGTGGTGGTGAATGGGATTTTTTTTTTCCTCACAATATCATTCTGATACACATAGTGTGTTGTACATACTCTGATGTATGATATTTGTTTATATATGTATATAGATTTATTAATTTTAATTAATTTTTGTATCTTCCATCTATTATACTGAGTAAATCAATGTTATAATTGTAGGATTCATAAGCAGACATTAACTGTTATTGTTTATATTTATTGCTTATATATCTTTTCTATTTTCATAGTTGACCTTAATATCACAAATATATCTCCTGAAGAAGCTTAGGAAAGCGAAACATGTTGAGAAAGTGGTATTAATCTCTGTATCAATGAATTACCCCTTTGCTTTGTGTATTGTCTTTGGCCAATGTCTGTTTTTTTAAGATTGTTAAATAAAATATTTATTTTACTATACGCTCTTTACCTCAATAATCTCAGCACCGTTAAAAGTCCCTGGGGCCCATAAATGGCCTCAATGTCCCCTTCTATCTTAAATAAATAAATAAATAAATAAATAAATAAATAGCATCTAAAAAATGCGCCACAATGCAAACGCATTACAAATTATTATTACAATACAGGATTTATATAGCGCCAACAGTTTGCGCAGCGCTTTACAAAATGGTGGCAGACAGTACAATTACAATACAATTCAATACAGTAGGAATCAGAAGGCCCTGCTCTTTAGAGCTTACAATCTAAAAGGGAGGGTCAGGTAATACAAAAAGGTAATAACTGTAGGGTGTTAGCTGATGGAGAAAATAAAAGGACCGTTGTTAGGTGGGGGCAGGGTAGGCTTCTCTGAAGAGAAGGGTTTTTAGGGATCGGCTAAAAGTGGACAGAGTAGGAGACAGCTCCAAACTGTCCCTGATTATTTTTTGCTAATAGGTGTTCCTCAGTCTCATTTAAAAAAATTGGGAGGTATGGTAGGAGATAGTTGGACAGATTGGGGTAAGGAGTTCCATAGGATTGGAGAGGCTCTGGAAAAGTCATGGAGGCAAGCATGGGAGGAGGTGGCGAGTTAGCTTGGGATGAGGAGGTCTTGAGAGGAACGAAGAGAACGATTTGGTTGGAATTGTGAGACTAGGCTAGTGATGTAGCTGGGGGCCGAGCTCTGGATGGCTTTGTAAATTGTTGTTTTTATTTTTAATTTAATTGGTTGGGTGAGCTGAAGCCAATGGAGGGATTAGCAGAGAGCATAGCTCCCAACTGTCCCCGATTTAGAGGGACTGTCCCTGATTTGGAGCAATGTCCCTCTGTCCCTCATTCCACCTCATTTGTCCCTCATTTTGGTCTGATCTATATAGTTGTATATAAAATTCACTTTTTATCTTTCAAAAAGTGTTTCCCAGTGCTAAACTTTTCATCCAAATTCTAAATTGCTGCATTTGTACATTTTAAAAGCCAATATAAAGCAATAGTAGTGGTAAAAAAAAGCCCTTGTGGATTTAATTAACCTTTTTATTGGGTTAATTCTCCTTTAAGGGGGTGTGGCAGGGGGCATGTCCTATGCCTACATACGTTTGTTAGTAGGTGTCCCTCATTCCCATCTCAAAATGTTGGGAGGTATGAGAGAGGGGTAGCAGACACTGAATGGTTGGTAAGAGTCTGGCAGCAGCATTCATGATGGACTGAAGGGGGGGATAGCCTCTTTAAAGGTAAGCCAATGAGGAGGGAGCTAAGTAAATGCGTATTTTGGAGATGTTGAGGAGGTTGAGGCGGCAAGTTTTGGACATTTATTGGATGTGGGGCTGGAAGGAGAGTTCAGAGTCCAGGGTCCAGAATTACACCTAGCACCCTGGCATGGGGGGACAGGTTGATAGTTGTCCCATTGATCTAGACAAAGAAAGCAGGGGAAAGGGTATGTAGGGTGGGAAATATTATGAGCTTGGTTTTGGATAGATTGCATTTGAGGAAGTGGTGAGACATCCATACTGATATCTCTATTAGTAAATTAGTGTTATGTAAGTAGACTGAAGGAGTGAGCTGACGGGTAGAAAGATAGATCTGTATATCCTTGGCATAGAAATTATATTGGAAGACATAGGAGGCTATCAGCTCACCCAGAGCGGAGGTGTAGATTGAGAATACTTGAGGTCCAAGATCAGGACCTTGAGGGCCCCAGATGGAAAAAAAAGGAAGCGGCGAGGAGGCGGTAGAATTGTAAATGACACTGAAGGCAACACTGTATCCTGGCCTAGGCCGACAAGGCCCAGGCCTAGGGCAGCACTTTGCAGGGGGGCAGCACGGAAAGAGTCTCCGGCAGCTTGCGCTACACTGTTAGTGTAGCACCAGTCTTATGGGGCGGACTGGGCTGAGAGGCAAATTAGTCTAGCACCCCCATAAAGCAGCCACACTGGTTCCGGTATGCGGGCGGCCGGCATTCCATAAAATTATCAGAAATTTGTGCTTAAGGTAGAACTATAGGCAGCACTTTTTTTTTTTCATTTTGGATAGAGTAAGGGAGGGTTATAACCCCTGTCAGCTTATTTTTTACTATCCCTGTCCCATTGCAGAGATTTCCCTTCACTTCCTGCCCCATAGCCAAAAAAGAAGTGAGAGGAAATCTATGCAAATTAAGGGAATCCATCCCCCCCCCAGGTCCTCAGAACCATAGTTGCCAACATTGTAAAAAAAATGTGGGACACTTTTGTGGCTGTAGGCGGAGCCGTACAATAATTAGGGGACGGGGCATTCGTTTGTAGGCGTGGCTTAGGGAAAATATACAAGTGTGCCGAAAAATGGGCGTGGTTTACGTGGCATAGTGGGCGTGGCTTAAATGGGCGTGGCTGAAGAGGGTGTGGTTAGAGTCTGAGATGAATGAGGGATGGAGAGGGAGAGAGGGAGAGAGGGGGAGAGGGGGAGAGAGATTAGAGGGGGAGAGGGGGAGAGGGATTAGAGGGGGAGAGGGAAATGACGGGACAGCAGCACCAGATCCTACACAATAAAAATATGTGTATTCTAGAAAGTTTAACAATCAGCAGGTAAAGATACTCCAAACACCTGGTGTTAGCACTTCAATCATCCCGGCACCATGGTTGTTATGGTGTCAGGATGATTGAAGTGCATTATTTCTATTATTACATTGTAATATAAAATGAAATCATTCAACTCACCATAATGCAGAATCAGTGGGATCCCTGAGCGTGTCACTAGCCACGTCGCCTGCCACCAGCCGTCCGTCCTTGCGTCAGATGTCCCAGCAGAGTCCATCCTTGCATCAGGTGCCCCCAGCGGAGCCCCCCTTACATCAGATGTCCCCAGCGGAGCCCCCCCTCACATCAGGAGTCCCCAGTGGAGCCCCCTCACATCAGGTGTCCCCGGCAGAGCTCCCCCTCACATTAGGTGTCCCCGGCAGAGCCCCCCCTCACATCAGGTGTCCCCGGCAGAGCCCCCCTCACATCAGGTGTCCCCGGTGAAGCTCCCCCTCAAATCAGGAGTCCCCAGCGGAGCTCCCCCTCACATAAGGTGTCCCCGGTGGAGCCCCCCCTCACATCGGGAGTCCCCAGCGGAGCCCCCCCTCACATAAGGTGTCCCCGGTGGAGCTCCCCCTCAAATCAGGAGTCCCCAGCGGAGCTCCCCCTCACATCAGGTGTTCCCGGTGGAGCCCCCCCTCACATCAGGAGTCCCCAGCGGAGCTCCCCCTCACATCAGGTGTCCCCGGTGGAGCCCCCCCTCACATCAGGAGTCCCCGGCGGAGCTCCCCCTCACATCAGGAGTCCCCGGCGGAGCTCCCCCTCACATCAGGAGTCCCCGGTGGAGCTCCCCCTCACATCAGGAGTCCCTGGTGGAGCTCCCCCTCACATCAGGTGTCCTCGGCGGAGCTCCCCCTCACATCAGGTGTCCCCAGCGGAGCTCCCCCTCACATCAGGTGTCCCCAGTGGAGCTCCCCCTCACATTAGGTGTCCCCAGCGGAGCCCCCCTTGCATCAGGTGTCCCTGGCGGAGCTCCCCCTCACATTAGGTGTCCCCAGCGGAGCCCCCCTTGCATCAGGTGTCCCTGGCGGAGCTCCACCTCACATTAGGTGTCCCCAGCGGAGCCCCCCTTGCATCAGGTGTCCCCGGCAGAGCCCCCCCTCACAGGTGTCCCCAGCGGAGCCCCCCTTGCATCAGGAGTCCCCGGCAGAGCCCCCCCTTACATCAGGTGTCCCCAGTGGAGCCCCCCTTGCATCAGGTGTCCCCAGTGGAGCCCCCCTTGCATCAGGTGTGTGTCCCCAAAGGAGCCCCCTCACATCAGGAGTCCCACAGCGGTGCACCCCCCCACCTCAGAGGTGTCCTAGTAGTGTTGTCCGCAGCATGGTTAGAACCACCCCCGCCCCTTTTCATATCAGACAGGAAGACGGCTGGGGGGGGGCTAGACGGAGCTCCTGCGTCACCACCCACCCTCCGCCCCGCTCCGCCTCACCCCGCCTACCCCGTTGCCAGTCTGATATGGAAAGGGGCGGGGGGTATGCGGGGCGAGGCGGGGTGAGGCGGAGGGTGGGCGGCGACGCAGGAGCTCCGTCTAGCCCCCCCAGCTGTCTTCCTGAACTTCATCAAAATGGCGGGTCTCCGCCGGCCGCGGACCTCTAGCGGCGGCGGCGGCGAATCGAAGAACCGGATTTCTCAGGACATTTCCTGGGATACCAGAAATTCGGGAATGGCGTCCAAGTCCCGGGAATGTCCGGGACAGTTGGCAAGTATGCAGAACCAGTGTCTCCACTCGAAAATTTCAGGGCGGGTCCTAAACAGCAAGGGGTGTGGCCTTGACAGGAAGGGGTGGGTCATATTTAAATTAGGAGGTGCACCAGTTTAGTCAGGCCTAGGGCAGCACAAAACCTAAATACACTACTGACTGAAGGTGCGGTGGCATAGGTAAGATGAGGACCAACGAAGAGTGCAGTCATGGAGATCAACAGAATGGAGGTTTTAGAGAAAGAGGGGAGTGGCCAACTGTATCAAAGTCAGCAGAGAGGTCCAAGAGTGAGGCTTCATGTACACGGGACGTTTTTACAACCTCTCCTGAACGATTTAACTTGACAGATAGTAACCAACGCTTAAAACATCTGTTTTGCTGCATTTACATGCCGTGTTTAGCAGCGTTTAGCCGCGTTTGTGTTTAAAAGCATTTTTAACCACTTCAGCCCCGGAAGGATTTACGCGGTTGTGCAACGTTGTACCCAAACAAAATTGATTTCCTTTTTTTCCCACAAATAGAGATTTCTTTTGGTGGTATTTGATCACCTCTGCGGTTTAAATTTTTTGCGCTATAAACAAAAAAAGAGCGACAATTTTGAAAAAAAGCAATATTCTTTACTTTTTGCTATAATAAATATCGCCAAAAAATATATAACAAAACCAAATTTCTTCCACAGTTTAGGCCAATATGTATTCTTCTACATATTTTTGATAAAAAAAATTGCAATTAGCGTATATTAATTGGTTTGCGAAGAAGTTATCGCGTCTACAAAATAGTGGATAGATTTATGGCATTTTTATTATTAATTTTTTTATTAGTAATGGCAGCGATCTGCGACATTGCGGTGGACAGATCGGACACATTTGACACTATTTTGGGACCATTGGCATTTATACAGCGATCAGTGCTAAATAAATGCACTGATTACTGTGTAAATGTCACTGAGAGGGAAGGGGTTAGTCACTAGGGGGCAATCAAGGGGTTAATTGTGTTCCCTCAGCATGTTCTAACTGTAGGGGGGATGGGCTCACTAGAACATGACAGAGATCACTGCTCCCGATGACAGGGAGCAGTAGATCCCTGTCATGTTGCTAGGCAGAACATGGAAATGCCTTGTTTTTATAGGCACCTCCCCGTTCTGCCTCTCCAAGACACGATTGCGGGCCACACCTATTAATTACAGGTTCTGTGGCTGATTAAACTCACTTGGTGCCTTATCTGCATTAAATTAGCCTCAGAACCTGTGTAATTCATATGTGTTTAGGTTTAACCACTTGCTTACAGGCAGGGCCGGTACAAGGGGTGGGCGAGAGGGGCGGGTGCCCTGGGCGGAGTGTGAGAGGGGGCGGATTTCTCCCCCTCCCTCTGCTCGCTGACTGAGCATAATATGAGAGCCGCTCCGACCGATCTGCTCCCTCCCCCTCATTGGCAGGGAGGAGAGCGACTTCAGGAGGGATTGAACCAGCAGGGGGAGCGGCGGACAAGCCTCCCATTATCTGTGAAGAAACAGACTGATTTCTCCCGTCCGTAGGACAGGAGAATCAGTCTGTAAATACTGAGACTGTGGCTGCAGCTCTGTAGTGTCTGTGACACTTACACAGCCCAGCGAACCATCACCTCCCCCCTCACTGACGGGAGATCAGGGAGGAATACAGCTCCTCCCACTTCTGCTCCTCCAGTGACTTCCCGCCCCGCCCACACTATCCCCGACGTGCAGATGTATCTGAAGAGAAGGGATGTGTGGGCGGGAGATATGAAAAGCTGCAGAATCCTGTGTGCCAAAGATGCCTGATCTTCCAGCCTGGACCTGGGTGAGTCATGTGTACACTGCAGTACACAGTGATCACTGAACTGTCCTTATCTCCATCCCCCATCTGTCTCCCCCCTCCTCATGTTCTTTCAAGATATTCACTAACTTTCACTTTCACTTTCAGTTAGACAATAGATGGTACAAATTTCTTTCCAGTAACCACAGATTTCAGGAAAGAAATTGACACGATTCCCCTGTCAGCTCAGTCAGTGCTGACAGGGGAATCCCTTCTGCTGAGCAATTGTATTGTCCCCACAAACAGTGATTATCACTAGCAGATATAGTTGCCGCTAGTGATAATCATAAGAGAATCCGGCAGGCTGGTTGTACCCAATTTGATCAATCAACTTGGTACATTCAGCCTGCCCATTAATGGTTCTAATCTCAGCCAGTTCTCACTGAAACAGCCGAGATTTAACCACTTGCTTACTGGGCACTTAAACCCCCCTCCTATCCAGACCAATTTTCAGCTTTCAGCGCTGTCGCACTTTGAATGACAATTGCGCGGTCATACAACACTGTACTCAAATGAAATTTTTATCATTTTTTCCCCACAAATAGAGCTTTCTTTTGGTGGTATTTGATCACCTCTGTGGTTTTTATTTATTGTTAAAAAAAAAAGTAAAAAGACCGAATTAAAAAAAAAAAATGTTATTATATTTTGTTATAAAATTTTAAAACAGGTAATTTTTCTCCTTCATTGATGTACGCTGATGAGGCGGCACTGATGGGTGGTAATAATGGGCACTGATCAGTTACACTGATAGGCAGCACTGTTAGGTGGCATTGATAGGTGGCACTTGTGGGCATTGATAGGTGGCACTCATGGGCATAGGTAGGTGGCAATGGCAGGTGGCACAGATGAGGCATAATTGCCTCTTCCTCTTCGGGACCGATGTCCCTTGCAGATGAGCCAGTGATCAGCTTTTTTTCTCCTCGCGCTGTCAGCGTGAGGAGAAAAAAAAAACGATCACGGAGCTTTTGTTTTGATCATGTGATCAGCTGTCATTGGCTGACAGCTGATCACATTGTAAGGGGATCGGGACTCAATGACTCGGTGATCACAGCGCACACAGGGCACGTGCACTCCCGGAAATTCAGGTCCGCGCTGTGGCCGTCATTCAGCTATAGCGTGGATGTCAAGAGGTTAAACTATCTTAGTGTTAGCTCTTGGGCTGCCCATACATTGATCACTTTTTTTCATTCAACTATTAGGTTGAATGAAAAAAAAAGAATGTTCCAATTCCCCCATCTACACATTCCAGGTGGAAGGGGGAATCCTCCCACTGTGGACCAGTGGTGGAATCCAATGTGGTGGTGTATAGAGCCAAATAGATTAGAATTGTGTCAATGTCCCAATATTTATGGACCTGACTGTACATATAATTAAAAGGTGTGAGTGAACTCTGTTTCTATCGCATTAGACCTAATTGAATTTGTATTGTTTTAAGTATATCCTTGTTTTGAAATTACATTGATTCTTTCTTAAAAATGGGGGGGGGGGGGGGGCGCAGTTTGCCATCTTTGCCCTGGGCACCAAATGGCCTTGTCCCAGCACTGCTTACAGGGCACTTAAACCCCCCTCCTATCCAGACCAATTTTCAGCTTTCAGCGCTGACGCACTTTGAATGACAATTGCGCGGTCATACAACACTGTACCCAAATGAAATTTTTATCATTTTTTCAGCACAAATAGAGCTTTCTTTTGGTGGTATTTGATTACCTCTGCGGTTTTTACTTTTTGTTAAAAAAATGTAAAAAACTGAATTATTTAAAAAAAAAAAAGTTTTGTTATAAAAAATTTAAAACGGGTAATTTTTCTCCTTCATTGATGTACGCTGAGGCGGCAGTGATGGGCACTGATGGGTGGCAGTGATGGGCACTGATGGGTGGCAGTGATGGGCAGCACTGGCAGGTGGCACTGATTGGCACTACAGGTGGGCATTGATAGGTGGTACTTGTGGGCATTGATAGGTGGCACTTGTGGGCACTGTTAGGTGGCACTGTGGGCATTGATAGGTGGCACTTGTGGGCACTGTTAGGTGGCACTGTAGGCACTCTTAGGTGGCACTGTGGGCACTGTTAGGTGGCACTGTGGGCACTGTTAGGTGGCACTTTTATTGGGCACTGATGAGGCAGATGTGCCTCTTCCACTTCGGGACCGATGTCCCTTACATTTGAGCCGGTGATCGGCTTTTTTTTCTACTCGCGCTGTCAGCGTGAGTAAAAAAAAAAAAAACGATTACTGATGTTTTGTTTACATCATATGATCAGCTGTCATTGGCTGACAGCTGATCACATGGTAAGGGGCCGGGACCGGCACCTTACACGGATTGGTGATCAGCCGAGTCTCAGTGACTCGGTGATCACACCGCACCCGGCGCGCGCCCTGCAGGGCTCGCGCAGGGAACGTGCACAGGGGAGGCCGTCATACGACGGCCTCCGGGGAATGCAGGTCCGCGCTGTGGCCGTCATTCGGCCATAGCACGGATGTCTAGTGGTTAAAGGGATGAGGTGGCAACCCTAGCGGAGACGGCCTTAGGTAAAGAGGGAGATGGGTTTGTTGTTATAGGGAAGGCAGAGAACTGCTCCTACAGCTCCAATACTCCACAGTTGAAAAAGATCACACACTTGCCTAGCGCCACTGACAGCTCCTTCCTTTTTGCCCAGATGTGGGATCATCTATCACTGATACCACCATTTTACCCTTTCCCGGGGGCACTCAGGTTACTGATTTTACTGCCCCCCCCCCATCCTGGCGGTTGCCTGAGCTGCCTATATGATGCTCAGTGAGATGGGAGCTCAGGCAATTGTAGACTAGACACACATGCAAGATAATGGCAATACAACCCAATCATGCAACCAGGTCCAGCAAGAACTCTGTTTCCACTCACCATGCCTGACTTGCGGTCTCCACCCTGCAACACAAGAGTCCTTCCATGTAGATAAAGTTGGCAACCAGGTGAGGATGAATAAAATTTTGAACACATGTTCCAAACAGGGCCAACACTAACGTGTTTCAGCCTATTAAGGCCTTACTCATAGTACTATGAGTAAGGCCTTGCAAGTAAGGGAAACCTTTTGAGATGGGAATCATGCATGCAGCTGCATGCATCACCCCGGGCCCGGTACAACCCCTTCAAGAACGCTTATTTGCGTACGGCCGGCGTGGAGGGGTTGAGGAACAATATCTGACCAAGACAATGGACTGATTGTTTGCTCTTCAACTGTTAAAGCGGAGTTCCACCCATTTAAAAGTCAGCAGCTTCAAAAAGTGTAGCTGCTGACTTTTAATAATCAGACACTCACCTGTCCCACGGTCCAGCGATGCGGGCATATGAAGCCACGCTCCTCTCCCCGTCTTCTCCACGGCGCCGGCTGTGGTTTTCAGAGCAAGGGGAGAAAGTGGGAGCTGGGTGCCCGTAAAAACTGGGCACCCGCCCCCCCCCAAAAAAAATGACATGCCAAATTTGGCATGTCAGGGGGTCACCAGCATTTAAAGCGGAAGTTCTATTTTTTGGTGGAACTCCGCTTTAACATCTTTTTGTTAGTGGTTCTTTTAATGTAATAATGGAAAATTTATATCAAATACTTACCGTAATTTTCCTTTCCTGATGGACTCCATGGCAGCCTATGTGTGGGCTAATCCCATCCCCTCATACCTCATAGGACCCTTCTCCCATAAATCTTTGCTCTGAGCCAGAGGCCGTGTTCCATAATTTAGCCTACTCCAGCCACTGGGAGGGAACTCCTGCTGCCATGGAGTCCATCAGGAAAGGAAAATTAAAATAAGTATTTGATATAAATTTTCCGTTTTCCTGACGGACTCCATGGCAGCCTACGTGTGGGAAATAAATAGCCATACACACCCGGGTGGGCAGAGTGCTGGACAAAAGAAAAAGGTTTAATTGGCACCATCAACAGACAAGATACGTAAACCAAAATTAACAGAAGATAACAAGGCTGGCTCTACGCAGTAGCGTACCATGAACATGTTAATTGAAGACCACGAGGCCGCCTTGCAAATAACTTCTGGAGCCACGTGACGAGATGCCGCCCATGATGAAGACACACTTCTAGTTGAGTAAGCAGTCACTGCTTCTCTAGACGCCAAGCCCTTGGCTTTGTAAGCCCACTGAATGCCTGAACAATCCATGCTACGATAGATCTGGAAGAGGCACGCATTCCCTTATTCTTCCCATGAAAAAGAACGAACAGGTGGTCGGAAGCTGACGGAAAGAAGCTGTAGCTTCAAGATACTGACTCAGAGCTTTTCCAACATCTAAGGGACGAACACCGGAATCCTCGGTAGATCTGAACAATGGAAGAGCAATCTTCTGATTGTCATGAAACACAGATACCACTTTGGGGTTTGAACCCAACATAGGAATTAAAACTACCCAATCAGGAAAAAAAAAGTTAGAAATGGCTTCTTGCATCCCAAAGAGCTGATTTCAGAGACCCTCTTGGCCGATGTTATAGCCACCAAGAAGGCAACTTTTAGAGAGAGTCATTTGATAGAGGACTGATCTTCATGTTCCAACTCTCTACCTGAGAAAAAATCCAGGACAAGGGGAAGATCCCAATTAGAGAATCTTGGCTTTTTCTGAGGCCTGAGCCTTATTGCTCCTCTGAAAAACTACTGAGTAAGAGGGTATCTAGCCCAGGAAACACCCGTAAAGGCAGATATTGCAGAGACTTGGACTCGCAGCGAGCTGACTGACAATGAGAGAGCCAAGCCCGATTGTAGGAAGCCCAAGATATCATGTATGTTTGGGTTATTGCAAGAACCTGCAGTGGAAGAGGTAGTCTGCAAACTTTTTCCAAATCCTCTGGTAGATCCAGTTGGTGCCTGCTCTTCTGGCATTTATTAATGTGGAGATGGCCCTACTCGGACAGCCTAGGGCCTCCAACCATCCCCTCTCAAGAACCAGATCATCAGATGTAGATGGGCCGGGCTTGGATGTAGAATTGCCCCTTTGTGATAGGAGATCTGGTCTGGAGGGTAGAGGAACTGGGTCCTGGAAGCTGAGTTGCATCAGCAGTGGAAACCATGGCCTGTTTGACTAGTACAGGACTTTTGCCACTAACTCTGCTTCTTCCATCCTGAGCCTCAACAAAAACCAGAGAATGACAGGGACCGGGGGAAAGACATAGGCCCTGTGGAACCGCCAATGGTCTGTCAGAGCATCTACCCAAAAGCCTGGGGACACTGAGACCTTGTGTAGTATCTCTCTAGTCTGAAGTTGCACGGGGAGGCAAACAAGTCTACTTCCGGAATGACTCCCAGGGACAGGACCCCCCTGAAGACTTTGGGGGGGAAAAGTCCACTCGTTGTCCAGAGAAACTCTCGACAGAAAATCTGCCTGAACGTTCTGGACTCCAGGGAGATAGACAGCTGTCAGGTTGGCCAGGTTTTTCTGGGCCCAGATCATGATGGGCTCTACTTCCTTTGACAGGAAGAGACTGCGAGTACCCCCCTGTCTCTTGCCGTCGTGTTGTCCAATCTTAGGAGGACTGAGGCTCCTGCTGTTAAGTGGTGAAAAGCCTGCAGAGCGCTGCCCGGAGTTCCAGAACATTGGAGACTATCCTGTGAGAGGGAAAATTCCATATGCCTTGGGCTCCTTCTGTCAGGCAGAGAGTGCCCCAGCCCCTGTTGCTGGCATCTGTAGAGATGTTGACCCAAGACACAGGTGCGATGGAGTGACAATTGAGGAGGTTCCTCTGTTGTAGCCACCAAAGAAGGCTCTCCCGCATGGATGAAGTCATTTGGATAGAGTGATCCCAAAGGGTTCCACTACTGGAGGAAGCCCTTCTGGAAGGGCCACATTTTCCACTGAGCCCACTTTACCATGGGTGTTGTTGCCACCATGGTGCCGATGATCTTTAGGCATTGAGAGGCTCGGAGATGAGAGGACGACATTGCAAGCCAAACTCTGTCCCGGATCACTGGGATTTTTCCAGGGGTAACGAGATGGTGCTCTTGATAGCGTTGAAGTGTGCCTCGAGGAATACCAGGGACTACGTAGGATCCAGATGGCTCTTTTCCAGATTCAGAAGCCAACCGAACTCGAGTAGAGTGGAGATGACCTGGGATCTGTGGATTAGCAACTGCTCCTTGTCCCGAGATAACAACAGCAGGTCGTCTAGATCAGCGGTTCTCAACCTGGGGGTCGATTGCCTATTTGCCAGGGGGTCGCAAATGCTGGCCGAGACGGACCCGAAGATACTGTGTTACACCGGAGTCTGTCCGTCTCAGCCAGCGAGATGTCACTTCCGGGAGAGGAGAGACCGCACGGAAGTGACGTTCCGTCAGCGCCATCTTGGTAATCTCGTCCACAGTGAGGCTACACTTAGAAGTCGGCAAGCGGACATCTTTTTACACCCACCGAAGTAGGACGAGTCTACCAAGATGTCGGCGACGAAAAGTCTTTTCCGGTTAACACAGACGGCTTGCTGATTCTGACGAACACCAGTGATTTGGTAAGTCAGAAAATGACCAGTTACACTTACCGGTAACGGTGTTTCTGGGAAGTCTTCCAGGACGGCACCCTGAGAGATGACTGGTCCTCCTGACAGGAAACACAATCAAGAAAGCGGTTAAAAACCCCGCCCCTCCCTGCACTCCTCAGTTGTGCAAAAGTATTGACCCACACCAGTGCATGAAAGTGAAACAAAAACACCTCCAATGTACCACTATATAAAAATACAAACCGGGTGGGAAGTAGGCCTGCCGTCCTGGAAGACTTCCCAGAAACACCGTTACCGGTAAGTGTAACTGGTCATTTTCTCAAGTCGTCTTCCAGGACGGCACCCTGAGAGAGGAGCAAGTAGCTCAGGCCTACCTTAGGGCGGGACCACCGCTTGCAGGACCTTTCTGCCGAAGGCCAGATCCTGGGGTGACAGAAGTTCCACTTTGTAATGTTTCAGGAACGTGTTCTGGCTTGACCACGTTGCTGCCTTACAGATTTGATCTACCGATGCTCCGGCTCTTTCTGCCCAAGAGGTTGCCAGAGACCTTGTAGAGTGAGCTTTAAGATTAGTTGGAGCCGTCTGACCTGAATGCTCATAAGCTATGGCAATAGCCTGTCTAATCCATCTAGCAATGGTCGTTCTAGAGGCCTGTTCGCCTCTTCGAACTCCACAAAAACTAACCAACAGATGTTGAGATTTCCTAAACTCTTTAACCTTTTCTAGGTAAAGCAACAGACATCTCCTGACATCCAACGTATGGAAGGCCCTTTCCTTCTCGTTCTGTGGATTGAGACAGAAGGAGGGTAAAATAATCTCCTGTGACCTATGGAAGCGTGGAGCCACCTTGGGAAGGTACAAAGGGTCCTGCCTGAGAATAATTCGGTCTTCTAACAGGCGGAAAAAAGGCTCCTTCATAGAAAGAGCATGTAAATCGCCCACCCTTCTGGCTGTAGTAACAGCCAGAAGGAAGGCGGTTTTAAAAGAAATCAGTCTGACTGAAGATTGAGCCAACGGCTCAAAAGGTGCCCTGGTCAGGGCTTCCAAGACTAAAGATAAATCCCACGGTGGAAATTCCTTCATTTGCACCGGGGAAAGTCTCTCTCTAGCCGACAAGAATCTCTTAAATTAAAGGATCTAGGGCTAATCTAACATCCAGAAAACTAGACAAGGCCGCCACCTGAACCTTCAGAGTTTTGGTGGCTAAACCTCGGTCTACTCCCTCTTGTAGGAAGTCTAAAATAACTGGTATTTCCTTCTGGGGAACTTTTCTCGCTTCACACCAACGGGAAAAAGCCCCCCAGACCCTAGCATAAATGCGTCTAGTTACCGGCTTTCTACTCAGTAACAGGGTGTCAATCACCTTCTCTGAACACCCCTTGTTGCGCAGGCACTCCCTTTCAACAGCCAGGCTGTCAACCTGAAGAAACCGGGGTTCGGATGGTAAAGAGGGCCTTGAAGCAGAAGATCCTGACGTTCTGGAAGCTGAACCGGAGGCACCACCGCCCAGTTCCACAACGTGGGAAACCAGGACCTTTTGGGCCACCAGGGGGCAATCAGGATCAAATTGCCCCTAGCCCAACTCAGTCTTTGAAGGATTCTTGGAATCAGAGGTAAGGGAGGAAACGCATAAGCCAGACTGAAATCCCATTCCTGAGCCAATGCGTCCACCCCCTCGGACCCTCGTTCCCTGCAGAGGGAAAAGTATCTCTTGACTCTCCTGTTTTCCCTGCAGGCAAAGAGATCTATCTCCGGTGTACCCAGCTGTTGACAGACCATGGTGAAAATTTCGGGGTTTAGCTCCCATTCTCCCTGTTGTACTGTCTGACGACTGAGGAAGTCTGCCTTTATGTTGAAAACTCCCCTTATGTGTACCGCAGAAATGGACGGAATTCTCTGCTCCGCCCATTCTAGAATCTCCTGTGTCAGACTCATTAGGGGAAGCGACCGTGTACCCCCCTGACGGTTCAGAAAGGCCACTGTCGTGGAATTGTCGGAGAGGATCTGAACTTCCTTCCCCTTGATCCTGTCCTCGAAGGCTATTAGAGCCTCCCTGACAGCTAACAATTCCCGGAAATTGGAAGACTCAATTCTCTGTCGTGTGTCCCACACACCCTGAGCTTGCAGTTCTTCTAGATGGGCCCCCCATCCCCACGAGCTCGCATCGGTCGTTATTCTGACCGGCTGGAGCTGGAACCAAAGATGGCCTGCCCCCAACCTTTGGGGGTTGAGCCACCAAAGTAAGGAATTTCTTATTCTTAGAGGGATGGTCACCAGAGTATCTAGGGATTCCTTCTTTCTATCCCATGAGGATAGAAGGAAGTTTTGCAGGGGTCTTGAATGGAGCTGGGCCCAAGGTACTGCTGGGATACATGAGGTCATGAGACCTAGAATCCTCATGATCACTCTTCTGGATACTACCTTCTGGTGCCAGATTGAAGACACTGAAGCAATCAGTGCTTCTATCTTCTCCTGCGGAAGGATCAGTTTCTGCCTTACCGAGTCCACCCACAGACCCAGGTAGAGTTTGGTCTGGGAAGGAATCAGAGAGGATTTCTCCTGACTTATCAACCATCCCAGGGACTCCAAGGTGGATATTACCCTGTCCAGATCCTGGAGAAGGGATTCCCTGGAAAGGTTGTAGACCAACAGATCGTCTAAATATGGTATCAGGGAAATCCCTTGAAGGTGCAGGTAGGAGATGACCTCTGCAAGGATCTTTGTAAACACCCTTGGACTGGCCCCCAGTCCGAATGGTAGGGCCTGGAACTGCCAGTCCTGTGTACCCAGATCCGTGCGGATAGCAAAGCGAAGGAATACCTGGTGCTGCGGTAGAATGGGAATATGCAGATATGCATCCTTCAGGTCTATGGTAGCCATGAAGACCTCTTTTAACAGAAGTTTTCTGACCGTATAGACCGATTCCATGCAAAATCTTTTGTATCGCAGGAAGGTATTTAATTTCTTAAGATTCAGAATTAACCTGAATTTCCCGGACGGTTTTGGAACAACAAAGACGTGGGAATAAAAACCCCTTCCTTGCTGATCCGCCGGAACTGGGAGAATGACTCTCTGACTCGCCAACTGCTCGATATTTTCCATGAGTCCTATGGCTTTTGGCTTTTCTCTGGGTAAAAAGGTCAGTAGAAAAGTCTGTGGAGGCCTGGGAGCAAACTCTAGCCTGTAGCCCTCTCTTATCCACTGAAGGACCAGAGGGCTCTGGGCTACCCGCTCCCACTGTGGGATAAATTGTGCCAGCCTCCCTCCCACCTTGGTGCTGGCGTCACTTAGGATCCCTGTCTGCGACCTTAGGGCCGGAGAAAAGGAGAGCTCCTTTCTGTTTGGCTTTACCAACACCCCACTTCTTTCCTTCCTTACGGTCTTTAAACCGGTTGTTGACCTGGGGGCCTCGAAAAAAATTTTTGGCCTTTTTAGGTTTAACCGGAAATTTCTTTCCCTTCTCCGTAGATCTGGAGAGGGTCTGGTCCAACCCTGTACCAAACAGGAGAGATCCTTCAAAAGGAAGACCGCATAACCTGGTCTTAGAGGTATGATCCCCATCCCAGGTCTTAACCCATATGGCTCTTCTGGCAGAATTGAGAAGCGCTGCTGTCTTAGCTGAAGTCCGCACCGACTCCACTGCCGCATCCGCAAGAAAGGCTACTGCCTTACCAATTACTTCCAAGGAATCCAAAAGATCTTTGGACTTGGAAGAACTCGCCAAATGATCAGTCAGCTTATTCAGCCACATGTTAGTATTCCTGGCTATACAAGCTGAAGCTAAAGCCAGACTTAAAGTAGCCGCATTGGCCTCCCAGGCCCTGCGTAAAAGGGTCTCTGACCTACGGTCCATTTGGTCCCGGATGTTACCTGCGTCTTCAAAAGACAGGTCAGATTGTTTAGACACCTGGGCCAGAGATGCATCTAGTTTGGGAAGTTTAAAAAAACTTCTTCTGCTCCTCTTCCTTAAACGGACACCTGCGTTTCCAGGTTTTAAACTTCTGAAGTTTATTTTCTGGCTTCTTCCATTCTCTTAAAACAATGTCTTTCAGAGACTGGTGGATAGGTAACACTTTATACTGAGCCTTAGACAACCGCTTATACAACCTATCCTGTACAGAAGTCTGAGCCTCCGGCTCCTGGATCTCCTCAGAAGCATAAATAGCCCCTAGGAGGCCCTCCATATCATCTGTTGAGAAGATATGTCTGCCTGGCCTGGAGTGTTCCCCTTCCTCCTGGCTATCTTCTGCGTCTTCCCCTTCTTCAAGGAGACTTTGGCAGGGACCTTCCACTTCCTCCACCTCCTCCTCCGAATCCTGAGAATATGGCGGTTTCTGCGGAGCAGTGCTCACCTGTCTAATATTAGAAAAAGCACTTTCCTGAGAGGATGAGCCTTCTCTGCTATCCTGCCTAGCATTAAGGCTAGCCTGGAAGGCTTTAAGTGTGGACAACATCTCAGATTGTACTGAGAGAAAATCTCTCATAACCTCAGAAGTCTCCTTCCCTGATAATTTATGAATGCATTTGTAACAGAACGGCTTGGTGTGCTCTGCAGTTAGTTTATCATTGCAGTACCCACGCCTCTTGGAACGGGAAAGGATTTTTGGGTCTCGGTCTACTGCCAACACTCTGGGTTTCTGTATCTGCAAAAATAAGAAGCCCATTTAGCTAGTAACACTTAAACCGAGATCTCTTATGAGGGAAAAGCTAGAGGGGCACCCCCTCCCTTATCTCCTCCAGCCTGATAGACTCACCCCTGGTGGCCTCCACAACGGCTGAAAACTCCTCCTGCTCCATTGTAGTGAGTGAGTAGTGGACGCCTGCTCCTTGCCTGATGCTGCCTCTGCCGCCCGGAATTACCCCTCTTAAATGCTGGTACCTGTGGTTCAAGCTGGCTTCTGTCTCCTCATGGCGTTCCGAACGCCGCCGCCATCTTGCCGAGGCCACTTCCTCCTCTGTGGGCGGCGTGCTCTAGTGACCGGGCGGCCCTGACGTCATTTCCTCCCAGAAATGACCACCGCAAAATGGCGCCAATACTACACACAGCCGCCGGCGCTGAGGCGGCCAGGAGACCCAGCATAGAGCTGAAACAGGCAGAATGTGGCAAATCCTCTCTAGAAACCATGAGGTAAGGAGAGGTGGGAGCAGGAACATGGTCCCTGGAGTTCTGGAGACTCACAGTGCCCAGGGTCCTCCAGTTCTCATGGGGAGCTCTTCATTGCTCCCCTGAGAAAAATAGGGGAACAAACCCCCCCGGGAAGGGCAAGCCCTACCAAACCCAAAGGTTTTCCAAAAACCTGCAGTCTGGCGCCCAGGGGGAGACTTCCAGCCCACGGCCTTCAGTCTATTAGAAAAAAAACAAACTGTTTCGCTGTGGGGAAACACAATCAAAAACTGAGGACTGCAGGGAGGGGCGGGGTTTTTAACCTCTTTCTTGATTGTGTTTCCTGTCAGGAGGACCAGTCATCTCTCAGGGTGCCATCCTGGAAGACGACTTGAGAAATACTAATTAATAAAAGCATTTTTGTACATCAATTGCCGCCACTGTGCCATCAAACGCCGCCACTGTGCCCATCAATTGCCGCCACTGTGCCCATCAATTGCCGCCTGTGTGCCCATCAATTGCTGCCACTGTGCCATCAAATGCCGCCACTGTGCCATCAAATGCCACCACTGTGCCCATCAATTGCAGCTACTGTACCCATCAAGTGCCGCCACTGTACCCATCAAATGCCACCACTGTGCCATCAAACGCAGCCACTGTGCCATCAAACGCAGCCACTGTGCCATCAAGTGCCGCCGCTGTGCCCATCAATTGTCGCCACTGTGCCATAAAATGCAGCCACTGTGCCCATCAATTGCTGCCACTGTGCCATCAAATGCAGCCACTGTGCCCATCAATTGCTGCCACTGTGCCATCAAATGCAGCCACTGTGCCCATCAATTGTTGCCACTGTGCCATCAAACGCTACCACTGTGCCCATCAATTGCAGCCACTGTACCCATCAAGTGCCGCCACTGTGCCATCAAACGCAGCCACTGTGCCATCAAATGCAGCCACTGTACCATCAAGCGCCGCCGCTGTGCCCATCAATTGTCGCCACTGTGCCATAAAATGCAGCCACTGTGCCATCAAATGCAGCCACTGTGCCATCAAATGCAGCCACTGTGCCCATCAATTGTTGCCACTGTGCCATCAAACGCAGCCACTGTGCCCATCAAACGCAGCCACTGTGCCATTTCAAATGCGCCGCCTGCCCGGCACTTACCCCGTCTCTCGGTGGGGCATTTTATTCATTTGTAACTTATATGTTAAATAAATATTTTGCGCTGTATATTACAGATTGTTTTGTGATTATTCACTATGCTTTAAGATGTTAAATTTGTAGGAATGAAAATATTTCCTGCATATCAGATATTTATATTTCAATTCATAACAGTCGCAAAATTACAGCAATGAAATGACCAACAAAAATAATTTTACTGTTAGGGGTCCCCACAACTTGGGAAATTTTATCAAGGGGTCACGGCACTAGAAAAGGTTGAGAACCACTGGTCTAGATAGTGATACAGACAGATACCTCTGGTCCCGGTCAGAGCCACGACAGCCAACAAGAGTTTAGAAAACACACGAGGCAATGTCGTAAGCCCGAAGGGGAGACAGGTGAACTGCAGATGGATTTGATTGACAGCAAAGCAAACGTATTTCTGGAATTCTGACGCTATCAGAACATGGAAGTAGGCGTCCTTCAGGTCTATAGATACAAGCCAATCGCCTGGTTGGATTGCTTGACTGATCGTGAGTAGTGTCTCCATCTTGAACTTCTCCATCTTGATAAAAGAATTCAAGTGGGTTAGGTCCATAACTGGCCTCCAGGAGCCGTTTTTCTTTAACACAATGAAGAGGGGCGAGTAAACCCCTTGAAACTTTTCATCAAGAGAGTCTGCATAGGACAGGAGAATTAGCTTTTTCTCTTCCGAGAAAGGCAAGGATGCCGACTCGCTCTGTCTGGGCAGGCGCAATATCATAAAGACTTAGGGGCTTCTTGTCCACCGGAAGATGCCCCTTTTGAAAACTTCTGGCCTGAAGGCTGTTTTTTCTTCCAGGTCTTCCTGAACTCACAGCCAGGCCTATAGCGGCGAGCATCCCTTGCTCGATCTGAACCTTGCCTGGGCTGTGCTCTCTTCTGGTTTAGCAGATGGCGATCCTGGGGAAGGAACCCCGACTTGCCCCCTGTAGCACTGGTGATGGCACTGTCTAATTTGTTCCCAAAGAGGGACGAACCCTCAAAGGGAATCCTGCACCATGCCTGCTAGGAGGCAGGGTTAGCTACCCAGGGGCGCAGCCACAAATCACGCTTAGCTGTGACAGATGACAGCATGATCCGAGCCACCATGCAAATTATGTCTAGGGAAGCCTCGCCCAGAAAAGCTGCTGCCAACCTTAGCTCATGAATAGGTGAGCTCCTGGCCACTTCTTCCGAGATGCTCCTCAGAGAAGCATCTACGTCGTCCACCCAGACTGCCATTGCTTTAGAAAGAGCTGCGAGAGCTAAAGCTGGTTTGCTGTAATGTAGATCCGCTTGAGGTCGGTATCAATTTTCCTCTCCAGGCCATCCCTAAAGGAAACACTATCCTCCAATGGGAATGTGACGTGCCACACCAACCTCATTAGGGCTGTGTCAATGAGAGGAGCCGACTCCAGGTGTTTTACAGCCTTGCTTTAAAATGGGTACATTTTTGATACGTTCGTTAACAGGTAATACTTCCTTTCAACACCACCCCATTCATCTGTAATTATTGCGCCAAGTTCACCCAAAAAGGGGAAACAAGGCGTTCTTTTTTGAGGTGTTTAAAATATTATTTCCTCTGTTTGGAGGGTGCGTCCACTTGCTCTTCCCATCTCAAAGTTTCTTTGACAGCTTTGACCAGCTGTGGTACTAGGGCAAATTCAAAACCTGCACCAGGGTCATCTACCTCCACCTCACTGTCTGAGGCTTCAATCGAGGAATGGCTCAGCTGTGAAGAGATCATTCCTAATAGGGACTGACATAGTGTTGCCAGCAGGGTTATGGGTATGACCAGAATCCCCTTTAATCAGGGACTCACGGACCACCTTTCTGACCAGTGCTTCCACTTGTTGGTCCCCACCCTCTCTTTCTCTAGCAGCTTTAGAAAAGCATCGCTCGCAGAGCGATTTGCCTTTAGGAACCTGGGCCCTGCATACCCAGCAGGCTTTCCTCACAGAGCGGCTGGAGTGGCGGTGAGAGTGTTGCCCACAGGTGGTTTTAGACTCCTCTCTGTGGTGCCTAGATCTAAAGGGAGATCTATGATGTCTGGAGCTTGAAGAGGAGAGACGACGTTGAGACCTAGGACGGTCTTTGCCTTACTTTGGTGTTCAGACCTAGAAGGGCTGAGTGAAAAAGAAAGGGTTAAGAGCTCCTGAATGAGTAAAGCCAAGTATCACAGGTAGAAAAGAACTAAATCCTACCTGCAGCGCAAGGGTTGGCCACAGGAGGGCGGTGACAGATCCATGGCAAGGCAGTTTGAAACTGAAATGAACAATTAAAGCCTTATGAGAAACAGGATTGACAACAGGCATGAGAGAGCACATAACAAACATAGCCAGCAGCAAACAATTTACCTTGTAAACCAGAGACCAGTGCCTGGGGAAACCGCTGCATAAGCCTGCAAGTCATCCCAAGGAATAGCTGCTCTGACAGCTATTTAAATCTGCCGCCGTTAATAATGTCACCGCCGGAAAAACGTCACCACACGGTGGCGGCCAATCGCATGCACGACCGCCATTGCCATTTTGGCAAAACCACGCCTGCACGAACCAAGCACGGAATCTTCATTCGCGGCTTGCAGATGCGCAGACCGGTCCCGGCGACTTCCTGAAATGGCAAACTGGAACGCAGCTGCTCTCCAGCCGCCATGGCCACTCCTTGGAGCTTGATAGAAAATAAGGAGACACACAAAACACAGAGATACAGCTGCCATATAAAACGAATATCTTTGTACATTACCACCACCACGGCACAATCCGAACCAGAACCTGGGACTGGGGAGCTGTTTGCTCGACCCACCGCACGATCGGGCGTTTACAAGGCCTCTCGCTAATAGTTGGGATGTTTGGCCGTATTGCCGCTTGCCTGCCAATGGCCAGGTTAGTAAGCTCTTCATGGTATCACATCATATCGCCCATGTCCACCTGCTAATAGCTAGGATTGCTGAACTTCAGAGAGGATCACCACTAACCACCAACGTATTGCCGTGCACACCGCCAGGCCTGGATTACAGAAAACTTCATGAAAAGGTAAGACTTCATCTTGGTCCTAGGAGGAGGACAAAAAAAGGAACACGGCCTCTGGCCCAGAGCAAAGATTTATGGGTGAAGGGTCCTATAACACGTAGGCTGCCATGGAGTCTGTCAGGAAATTATATTTTCTTTTGTCTTATAGGGCGTACACACGGTCGGACTTTGTTCGGACATTCCGACAACAAAATCCTAGGATTTTTTCCGACGGATGTTGGCTCAAACTTGTTTTGTCTACACACGGTCGCACAAAGTTGTCGGAAAATCCGGTGACGTAAAACACGTACGTCGGGACTATAAACGGGGCAGTGGCCAATAGCTTTCATCTCTTTATTTATTCTGAGCATGCGTGGCACTTTGTCCGTCGGATTTGTGTACACACGATCGGAATTTCCGACAATGGATTTTGTTGTCGGAAAATTTTATCTCCTGCTCTCCAACTTTGTGTGTCGGAAAATCCGATGGAAAATGTCCGATGGAGCCCACACACGGTCGGAATTTCCGACAACACGCTCCGATCGGACATTTTCCATCGGAAAATCCGACCGTGTGTACGGGGCATTAGAGTGATTGGAGTACAATCAATCCATTTGTCTTTTTTTACAGCACCTCAATGCAGCGATGGAAAATGTAATATTGTAACAAAAGAAATATAAAAACAGTTGGGGTTGAATTACTAAAACTGGAGAGTGCAAAATCAGGTGCAGCTGTGCATGGTAGCCAATCAGCTTCTAACAAGGCCAAGGATAAATCCAAGGGAAAAACCAAGCTTAACTTACCCCTGCTTTTAACGCATACTGTTAGACAGGTTTTTTGGTTGTCTGCGGGCTGGTGGTAAGTTAAGTTTGTTTTTTTCCTTGGATTTATCCTTGGTCTTGTTTGTACCTGGTTTTTAGCCTTCCAATGCTTCTTACTGTGATAGCCAGCTATAGATGGGAGCAAGTGGCGTCTTTTTTGTATCACTGTTGTGTTTTTTGGTCAGGCAACGCACTGACACCTTTGCAGACATTGTGCTATATGCTGTGTGTTGAGTGTGCTCCTGTACCTTTTAAGAAGGGGTGGGCTCCCCTTCAGTCCACCTGCTCTTACCTATCCATCAGAATGCATGTGCCTCCACTGTGGAGACACTTATAAATTATTGTTCGGTACCACAGTTACCAGGGTGCCTTGACGAGGCTCTGTGGCTTACGCATGCATTCGCAAATGTGTGCAAACTAAATCCCTGCTTTTAACGCATACTGTTAGGTTATTTGGTTGTCCGCGGGCTGGTGGTAAGTTAAGCTTGGTTTTTCCCTTGAATTTATCCTTGGTCTTGTTTGTACCTGTTGTTAGCTATCCAATGCTTCTTACTGCGATAGCCAGCTATAGATGGGAGCAAGTGGCGTCTTTTTTGTATCACAATCGGCTTCTAATTTCAGCTTGTTCAATTCAAGTTTGACAATAAAACCTGGAAGCTGATTGGTTTCTATGCAGCGCTGCACCAGATTTTGCACTCTCCAGTTTTAGTAAATCCCTGTGCACCTAAAACACTGCATACACAGGGAATAGTTTGTTAGAAATTGGCCAGAAGCAGTACAATATATGACCAAATAAAATATGTCAAAATGGTGAATTGCAAACAGGATGTTTTTTTGTAAATGGTATTGTGCTGGTGTACTGTTGGCATTGGCTTTTTGTCTTTTATGATTTGTATATCACACCCTAGGTTCACTAATCTAAGCCTTTCCACTGGTAATTTTCACAAATTCCATGGCTAAATCATCATAAATCATCTACTCAGTGGCAGCTGGTGCTAAAAAAATTTCAGGCGGGAGGGGGGGGGGGGGTGTGCAAACAACTCCCTCTAGGTCCATACTCGCATACATACAGAGATATACACCGACAATACAATCCATAGCTGCTCCCTCTGCATTACCCAGGGTCATCTTTAAGGCAGGGCAAAAGGGGCAGCTGCCCTGAGCCCTGTCAATGTTGTGGGGCCCAAAGCAGCTGCCTCATATTTGCCAACTATCCCAGTTTAAATTCCCTTGTCCTTTTTTAAGTTTTAGTCATGTGCTGTGTCCCAAAATCTCAGTGTGAAGTGCTGATACTAATACTGCCCAGCTCTGCCCTATTGTTGTGTACAGATGACTCACCTGCAGACCCTGTGTTTACATGTAAATAACCCGCATTCATATGTAAATAGCGGCAGCATTCATAAGTAAGTAGCTGCGGCCAGGGCATTCATATGTATATCATGCCCCCCTGCAGTGAGGAGATGATGTAACCTCTAGCAACCAGTGAGCAGTATTACTGTACAGTAATCTCTAGTAACCAATTAACAAGCAGAAATCATTTGCTGTAACCTCCAGCAACAAATCAGTGAGCCGTAATGTGTGCTGTAACCTCTAGCAACCAGTCAGTAAGCAGTAATTATATGCTCTAACCGCTGGCAACCAATCGCAATTGCTGCCTAATCTGATCCAGTAAACGGACTTTAGGCTGGGTTCACACTGCTGCGGTGGCAGACATCGCATGTGATTCGCAGCGCACTGCTGTTCACATCACATGCGATGTCTGTGCTGTGCGATATCAGCCATACAGATAGTATGGCTGATATCGCACCGCATTCGGTCCAAACTCGCACAGGACCCTTTTTTTGTTCGGACCAAAATCGGATCGCATGGGTGTTCACACCTATGCGATCCGAAAATGTCCGAATTGTCAGTTCGCAGTGCGATATGCGGGCTGAACTGGGGGTGTCATTAACATTGTATGACACTCCCCAGCAGTTCGCATATGGCAGTGTGAACTGCCGTGCGAGTTGCTTCGATGCGGGAACCCGCAGTAAATTCGCTGCGTTCCCGCACCGCAGCAGTGTGAACCCAGCCTTAAGTCTAGCTGCTATTTATTGTATGTCTCAGAGCAGGTGGAGAGTGAAATTGAACGGGGGGGGGGCAATAAATTTGCCCAGGGTCCAATCACTATTAAAGATGGCCCTGGCATTACCTTGCCCAGCACTTTCCCCTGGCAGTATTGTCTCAATGGGATGAGAAGCCGGAAACCGGAAGTGACACAATGGCGAATATTGATTTGCTAAAATCAAAAGCAGAGACAGCTCTCTAATTAGGCGGCCGCCTTAGGCCTCGCCCACACAGGGGCCTTGCCTGATGTGTGAGTGGGAGGGAATGTCCCCGGTCAGTGTCCCCAAGCTGGCGGGGTGAGCGGGCCAGACGGGTAAAGTGTCTTTTTGTATACAGCGCTGCCTACTGTGAGTTGTAGGGGTGGAGGCGGAGCTGCCTGGCCACTGCTGAACCCCTCAGGAGGTAGGGGCGGACTGGGCTGGGGAGCAGGAAGGCCTCTGATGCCTCATAAAAAAGGCTGTTTGCTACTCACTGCTGTAGACAGGTGTGACACCCGCCGGCCACCACTACCATGTGTTCTATCTGAGTGCTGCACATAGCGAGTATGCTATGTGCACCAGCACACAAAGTCCAAAGCAGTCACTTCTGTGAGGCGGAGTGATCTCCGCCCGACAGGAGCTTTCTAGTCCCGCCTGGCGTAATGTCATTCACAGGCTGGGAGGCGGGATGAAAAAGGCAGAGGAGAGTGAGTGCTGCTGCCAAGACCTGCGAGGAGCCAGTGAAGCCCCATGCAACAGTGCAAGTGAGTTTGCAGAGGCTAAAAACCTAAGGCACTGTTGTCTCAGTATCTTAGTTGTGTGAACTGCCTAAATGGTTCACTCTTTGGGGGGGGGGGGGGGGGGAGTTCCATTGGTAATGCTATTAGTAATATGCAGCATGGAGGGGGTTAATGTACTGCCACTGATGTAACCCCTCTGTGCTGCATTAGTATGTATGCTGCAGCATGAAGGGGTTAATAAACCCTGACACTGGTGCCACTAATGCAGCACAGAGGGGTTAATTAACTGCCATTGGTCACTAATGCATCAGTGGCCAGTGGTGTATTTTATTTTTATGCTACCCTAGGCAAACTAAAATTGAGCTCCCACCCTAGGCGCAGTATACTGTAATGCCCTGTACACACAGTCGGACATTGATCGGACATTCCGACAACAAAATCCATTGATTTTTTCCGACGGATGTTGGCTCAAACTTGTCTTGCATACACACGGTCACACAAAGTTGTCGGAAAATCCGATCGTTCTGAACGTGGTGACGTAAAACACGTACGTCGGGACTATTAGGCCCCTTTCACACGGACGGATAGAATGGTGCTTTTAGCTGCGGATTTTCTAGTTTTCTACCGCAGCTAAAAGCACACAATGCTTTCCTATGGCCCCATTCACATACTGCGTTTAGCTGCGATTTAGTTAAATGCGGTTCTGTGCGGATAGAAAAAATAGAATTGACTGCGTCCAGGAGCGATTTAGCGCAGCTATCTGCACATAACTTCAGGTAATCGCAGTGTACTATTTCTCCTGTGGATAGCAGCGGCAAGAAGGAAAGAAAAGCAACAGGAAGCACATCAGAAATGTCAAGAATGTTCTAAACGCAGCCGCACGTAAACGCAGCTAAATGCAGGTAATCTAACTGTACAAATGTAGCTGATCGCAGTGCCTGGAGTCTTGAATTTCACAGAACATATTATATGCTTTTACCTGCGGCAGAACAGCCTTCCGTGTGAAAGGCGCCTAAACGGGGCAGTAGTCAATAGCTTTCGTTTCTTAATTTTATTCTGAGCATGCGTGGCACTTTGTCCGTCGGATTTGTGTACACACGATCGGAATTTCCGACAACGGATTTTGTTGTCGGAAAATTTTATAGCAAGCTCTCAAACTTTGTGTGTCGGAAATTCTGATGGAAAATGTGTGATGGAGCCCACACACGGTCGGAATTTCCGACAACAAGGTCCTATCACACATTTTCCGTCTGAAAATCCGACCGTGTGTAAGGGGCATTATTGTCTCAGGGTCTGATGGGGAAGCCACAGCCATTCACAGTGAACAGCTGAGGCTTCATCATCAGACCCCAAGACATGAGGGCAGAGGATGGGGTTAGCAGGACAGACGATGTGACCGCACTGGTGGGCATTGATATGCAGCACTGGTTGGCACTGATAAGGAGGCAGAGATGAAGCTGCACTGATATGTGGCACTGGTTGGCACTGATGGGCACTGGTTAGCTGATAGAGGGCACTGGTTGGCACTAATACACGGCACTGATGGGCACTGTTGGGGCTGCACTGATCATCAGGACATGGACGATCAGTGTCCTGGTTATCAGTGTAGATGTCCCCTTTTACACGAGCCATTTACTGGCTCTCTCCTCTTTTCACGCTGTGACAGCAGGAGGAAAGGAATGTCGATAATCGTCAAGTTTACATGGTGATCAGCGATGATTGAACTCAGCTGATCACGTAGTAAAGAGCTGCTGTGATTGGCTTTTAACCCCAATTTTTGATCAGCTGTTCTGAAGGACACAGTGATCAGAGTGCACTGGATGTGCGCCGCACCTGAATGACTACATTGTAGCCGTCATTCGGTTTTAGTGCGGTCCCCTGGGGGGGTGGCACCACTTCTGGCAAATGCCTTGTTTGCCTCACAGCAGATACTCCCCTCCATGCTGCCTAATACAAATAGCATTGTAAATTAAATAACCTCCACTCCCCCCCCCCCTCCCCCAAACAGTTAAAATGGTAATAAAGCTGGCCATACACTATTCAATTTTCTTATTCAATTTTCATTAGATTTATCTTTAACTATGTAGTGCAAGGGCATGCCTGACTGCATACAAACTGAAAGTGTTTAGATTTGACCTCCTAATAAATATATATGTATGCGCTGTAGGTTTTTTACTTTCATGCATTTTATGCATGAAAATAAAAAACATTTTGTGTGCTACCTGAACCCTCTAGGGTCTCTCTCTCCTTATACACTCCACACTCCTCTCATGTACATACATGTACAATAGGGACACTTTTTTTGGCTGTAGGCGGAGTCTTATAATTAGGGGGTGGGGCATGCATTTGTAGTTGTGGCACAGGGGAAAAGTAAAACTGCGTCCCGCGGCGAATAATGGGCATGGTTTACACAAAATAGTGGGCGTGTCTTAAATGGGCGTGGCTCAAAGGGGTGTGGTTAGCGTCTGAGATGAACGAGGGATGGAGGGAGAGGGAGAGGGAGGGACAGCAGCCCCAGATCCTACACTACAATAGAAATGTGTATTCCAGAAAGTTTAACAATCAGCAGATAAAGATACTCAAAACCCCTGGTGTTAGCACTTCAATCATCCCGGCACCATGGCTGTTATGGTGTCAGGATGATTGAAGTGCATTATTTCTATTATTACATTGTAATATAAAATGAAATCATTCAACTCGCCATAATGCCGAATCAATAGGATTCCCGAGCGCTTCACCTGCCACCAGCCGTCCGTCCTTGCATCAGGTGCCCCCAGCGGAGCCCGTCCTTGCATCAGGTGCCCCCAGCGGAGCCCGTCCTTGCATCAGGTGCCCCCAGCGGAGCCCGTCCTTGCATCAGGTGCCCCCAGCGGAGCCCGTCCTTGCATCAGGTGCCCCCAGCGGAGCCCGTCCTTGCATCAGGTGCCCCCAGCGGAGCCCGTCCTTGCATCAGGTGCCCCCAGCGGAGCCCGTCCTTGCATCAGGTGCCCCCAGCGGAGCCCGTCCTTGCATCAGGTGCCCCCAGCGGAGCCCCCCCTTGCATCAGGTTTCCCCAGCGGAGCCCCCCCTTGCATCAGGTTTCCCCAGCGGAGCCCCCCTTGCATCAGGTTTCCCCAGCGGAGCCCCCCCTTGCATCAGGTTTCCCCAGCGGAGCCCCCCCTTGCATCAGGTTTCCCCAGCGGAGCCCCCCCTTGCATCAGGTTTCCCCAGCGGAGCCCCCCCTTGCATCAGGTTTCCCCAGCGGAGCCCCCCCTTGCATCAGGTTTCCCCAGCGGAGCCCCCCCTTGCATCAGGTTTCCCCAGCGGAGCCCCCCCTTGCATCAGGTTTCCCCAGCGGAGCCCCCCCTTGCATCAGGTTTCCCCAGCGGAGCCCCCCCTTGCATCAGGTTTCCCCAGCGGAGCCCCCCCTTGCATCAGGTTTCCCCAGCGGAGCCCCCCCTTGCATCAGGTTTCCCCAGCGGAGCCCCCCCTTGCATCAGGTTTCCCCAGCGGAGCCCCCCCTTGCATCAGGTTTCCCCAGCGGAGCCCCCCCTTGCATCAGGTTTCCCCAGCGGAGCCCCCCCTTGCATCAGGTTTCCCCAGCGGAGCCCCCCCTTGCATCAGGTTTCCCCAGCAGAGCCCCCCCTTGCATCAGGTTTCCCCAGCAGAGCCCCCCCTTACAACAGGTTTCCTAGTAGGTCTCCACCGGTCGTGTGGTTAAAATAGAACAGGGCGGAGTGAGCGGGGGGTGGTGGTTTGCGGGGCGGGGGGTAGGCGGGGCAGGGCAGAGGGTGGGCGGCGACACAGGAGCTCCGTCTAGCCGCCCAGCCGTGTTCCTGGTCTTCTTAAAAATGGCGGCCGGCGGAGACGCGGACCTCTAGCGGCGGAAAATCGTGGGGAAAAAAAAACGGATTTCTCGGGACATTTCCCGGGAAGCAGTAAATTCGGGAAATAGACTAAATCCCGGAAATGTCCCAGGAAATTCAGGACAGTTGGTAAGTATGGGAGAGGAGAGGGGGGGCAGCTGACGGAGAGGAGAGGGGGGGCAGCTGACGGAGAGGAGAGGGGGGGCGGCTGACGGAGAGGAGAGGGGGGGCGGCTGACGGAGAGGAGAGGGGGGGGCAGCTGATGGAGAGGAGAGGGGGGGGCAGCTGATGGAGAGGAGAGGGGGGGCAGCTGACGGAGAGGAGAGGGGGGGCAGCTGACGGAGAGGAGAGGGGGGGCAGCTGACGGAGAGGAGAGGGGGGGCAGCTGACGGAGAGGAGAGGGGGGGCGGCTGACAGAGAGGAGGGGGGGTGGCTGACAGAGGAGAGGGGGGCGGCTGGACGGGGGGGCGGCACACAGAGAGAAGGGGGGCGGCTGGAGGGGGGGGGCGGCTGACAGAGAGGAGAGGGGGGGTGCCTAACAGAGCAGATGAGAGACACACAGCGCTAGTATAGGACATGCAGGGCTGGTGCGATTACTCACAGACACAGTCCAGCCCTGCATCCACATGTGACCCGCTCCTCCAGGCGAATCATGTCCTCCTCTGTCCCGCACATGACCTGCTCGGCCAATCACAGGACAACCACTGCTGCCCATTGCTAAGCTCGGCTCAAACACAGAGCGCAGCGGCATGGATGTTCTGGTCTTCTGGAAAATGGACCTCTACCAAAAAAAATATCGTGAAAAAAGGGATTTCCCGGGACAATTGCAGGGAAACACAAAAATCGGGAAAAGGGTCTAAATCCCGTGAATGTCTCGGGAAATTCAGGACTATTGGCAACTATGATACTACCCGCCATCATACCCTTCACTTTTCTTTTCCTACTCAGGTTTACTGCCATTGTAGAATGCCATCATAATCGCATCATGGACAAAGTAATGTATTGGGGCCCCTACTAGGTAGATGGTGACCTGTGGCATACACAGTGCACCACAAAAAACAGTGAGTGTGGCTAAATTATGCTTTATATTGGGCATGGCTTTTTAGTTTGATTAGTAGTGATTAGAAATTTTTGATCAAATTTTTTTACTTTTTTTTTTTTTTTTAATTATGATTTTTAAAATGTTTTATGTTTTTGGTGAGTTTTTTTTGGTTTCTTTGGTGAGATATCAGGGATCTAAACAGAGCCCTGATATCTCACTTTTGAAACTAAGAACCCAGGCCTTCTCTGTAGCCTCAGCTGTACTGAATTTAACCACTTGCTTACAGGGCACCTAAACCCCCCTCCTATCCAGACCAATTTTCAGCTTTCAGCGCTGATGCACTTTGAATTACAATTGCGCGGTCATACAACACTGTACCCAAATGAAATTTTTATCATTTTTTCACCACAAATAGAGCTTTCTTTTGGTGGTATTTGATCACCTCTGCAGTTTTTACTTTTTGTTAAAAAAATTTTAAAAACTGAATTTTTCTGAAAAAATTATTTTTATTTTTTTATATTTTGTTATAAAAAATTTAAAACTGGTAATTTTTCTCCTTCATTGATGTACGCTGATGAGGCGGCAGTGATGGGCACTGATGGGTGGCAGTGATGGGCACTGATGGGTGGCAGTGATGGGCACTGATGGGTGGCAGAGATGGGCACTGATGGGTGGCAGTGATGGGCAGCACTGCCGGGTGGCACTGATTGGCACTACAGGTGGGCATTGATAGGTAGCACTTGTTGGCATTGATAGGTGGCACTTGTTGGCATTGATAGGTGGCACTTGTTGGCATTGATAGGTGGCACTTGTTGGCATTGATAGGTTGCACTTGTTGGCACTGTTTGGTGGCACTGTGGGCACTGTTTGGTGGCACTGTGGGCTCTTTTAAATTGGCACTAGTAATCGGCACTGATGAGGCAGATGTGCCTCTTCCATCCCAGCCGGTGATCGGCTTTTTTTTCTACTCACGCTGTCAGCGTGAGTAAAAAAAAAACGATTACCGATCTTTTTGTTTACATCATGTGATTGGCTGACAGCTGATCACATGGTAAGAGGCCGGGACCGGCCCCTTACTCGGATCGGTGATCAGCCGAGTCTCAGTGACTCGGTGATCACATCGCGCCCGGCGCCCGCCCTGCAGGGAGCGTGCACAGGGGAGGCCGTCATATGACGGCCTCCCGGGAATGCAGGTCCGCGCTGTGGCCGTCATTCGGCTATAGCGCGGACTTCAGGAGGTCAGAGGCTCCTGTTAATTCATAAACAAAAGCATAGTAAACACACTTTACTATGCTTCAGTTATGGATGAACACAGTAAGTGATCAGTACCGATCACTCACTGTGTTCATTTAGAAAAAGAACGGGTTTTTAAATTACATTTACCAGTCCCTTTTCCCGGCCTCCATCCTAAAGATCCCCTATAGCAGTCATCGGGAGAGAGGCCAGCAGCGCTGTGGGGGAGGGGCGCACAGTTATTTTTTTATCGCATTTATTATTTTTCCCATTATGGGCGTGAGTGGGGCCTCATGTCTAAATTTTGCCTAAGGCCTCACAAAGCCTAGAGCCGCCTCTGATCAAAAGTGGGAGGGTTCTACGCCCCGAGGACAACCTGAATCAAGCCAATTAGAGCCTCAGCCTGAAATCACATGCTCGCATCACATTTACGGACCTCATAGACACCCATTAGTCTGGCGCCCCGCACAGTGCACACACATTATGTGACATATATGAACAATTTTTTTTTTTTTTTAAATGATAATATGACTAACAGTTTTCAACATGTTAAAGTATCTCTCTTCTTTGACAAACTAACTTTGGGAACTTTGGGGGGACGGCGCCCCATATGGACTGGCCGCCACTGGATCTACTTTATATAAAAGGGCCATCTGATTCCTCCTGTATTCAATTGTATTGGAACTGTATTGTCTGCCCCCATGTTGTAAAGCTCTGTGCAAACTGTTGGCGCTATATAAATCCTGTATAATAATAATATAAAATACTACAAAAATAGCTGCTTAGGAAAATCACTCTCAATGATGAATACCAGTTAGGAGATAAAAGCAAGGAAAAGCCTAATAGTGCAGAAAGACTACATATTTTGTGTGCAGTCTAGCATTCAGATATCCTAGGTGCTGCTGCCACTATTAGCCATAGCGCAATTTGTTTTTAGTTTATTATATATCTGCTCCATGTATCCTATACAGCTTTTAGCCCTGGTTCACATTGGTGTGTTTTGTTATGAAATTTGATCAAATTGCATGTCAAATCGGCGGCAATTGCATGTCCTAATCAGTGCGACTCTGCATCTGCGGATCAGCACCGATTTCAACGAGTCGTTTCTGTACTACTTTTTGCAATTTCAGGGTGCAATTTCCATTGACATCTGTGCAGAAACCCGCACAGATGTCTGTGAAATCGCCGCCGAAATCGGGACTGACATGCGGGTGTGAAATTGTGCGAGTTCAGCTGAACTCGCACGGCTTAATTCCCGCAGCTCATTGTGAACCTGGGCTTAGAGTCAGGATGAATTAGGTAACATAGCTAATAATACTTTACCTTTGACGTGTGCTAAGGTTTCCATAGACATAAGCTATATTTGTTTAAAAAATTTCAGCAGCATTTTTTTATGGTATGTGCAAGATAAAATAAAGGACGTAGTCGGCAGGATTTGAACCTGCGCGGGGAGACCCCAATGGATTTCTAGTCCATCGCCTTAACCACTCGGCCACGACTACCTTGCTGGTGGGCCTAAAAGGAGCCTGCTTCTGAAAAGATGGGACACAAAAAGGTATACACGCTCCCTGGTTGTGTTAGGGAACCCATTAGGGGACATTCTGGATCTGAAATTAGTGTGCCTCAAATGAGCAGATGTTTTCTTTGTTTTATGCTATGGTCTTGTTGTACAAAGCACTTCTGCATTTAAAACCGGGCAGGGTCAGGATGTTTTCCATCACTGCGCATTGTGAGGATCGGTCTCGCGGCTTGTTTTGCGTCTGGAGTCGATCAGATCCACACATTAAGCTGTACAACCTGTGTCGGTGGAGATACCGTGACATATGAGTGGTTTTATTTTTGATTTTAATAAATTGGTTTTAAATGATTTTACACAATGAGGATTTCTTCTTTCTTCCTCCTGCATATGATAGTGGTCATGGGGTCACCTATGGTCTAAGTACATGTGGAGCGCTAAAACGGCGGATGTAAAGTGTGTATTGGCTTTAAGGCAAAAAGCACTTTTAGCTGGTTTATAACCTGACCAGCAACTAGCTCTGGTGAATTCATTTAGGCTACTTTCACACTGGGGCTGACTTAGCGGTAAAGCACCGCTAATTTTAGTGGCAATTTACCAATGTTATTGTGGCGCTTTTCAGCCACTAGCCGGGCGCTTTTAACCCCAACTAGCGCTGAATAAAGGGTTAAAAGTGCCACAATAACATCGCTTTTCAGGCATTTTGGCAGCGCTGCCTGTTCGTTTCAATGGGCCGGGACGGTGGAGGAGCGGTGTATCCACCGCTCCTCCACTGCCCCAAAGATGCTACACACAAAAATAAGTACACCCCTCACATTTTTGTAAATATTTTATTATATCTTTTCATGTGACAACACTGAAGAAAATACACTTGGCTATAATGTAAAGTAATGAGTGTTCAGCTTGTATAACAGTGTAAATTTGCTGTCCCCTCAAAATGTCTAAACTGCTAGCAACAAAAGTGAGTACACCCCTAAGTGAAAATGTTCAAATTGGGCCCAATTACCCATTTTCTCTCCCCGGTGTTATGTGACTCGTTAGTGTTACAAGGTCTCAGGTGTGAATGGGGAGCAGGTGTGTTAAATTTGGTGTTCTCGCTCTCTCATACTGGTCACTGGAAGTTCAACATGGCACCTCATGGTAAAGAACTCTCTGTTGCTCTACATAAAGATGGCCTAGGCTATAAGAAGATTGACAAGACCCTAAAACTGAGCTGCAGCACGGTGGCCAAGACCATACAGCGGTTTACCGGACAGGTTCCACTCAGAACAGGCCTCGCCATGGTCGACCAAAGAAGTTGAGTGCACATGCTCAGTGTCATATCCAGAGGTTGTCTTTGGGAAATAGACGAATGATTGCTGCCAGCATTGCTGCAGAGGTTGTCCTGCAAAGGGGTGGGGGGTCAGCCTGTCTGTGCCCAGACCATATGCCACACACTGCATCAAATTGGTCTGCATTGCTGTCGTCCAGAAGGAAGCCTCTTCTAAAGATGATTCACAAGAAAGCCCGCAAACAGTTTGCTGAAGACAAGCAGACTAAGGACATGGATTACTGGAACCATGTCCTGTGGTCATAGTGGTGGGAGTGTCATGGTCTGGGGCTGCATGAGTGTCACTGGGGAGCTACAGTTCATTGAGGGAACCATGAATGCCAACATGTACTTTGACATACTGAAGCAGAGCATGATCCCCTCCCTTCGGAGACTGGGCCGCAGGGCAGTATTCCTTCCAACATGATAACGACCCCAAACACACTTCCCAGACGACCACTGTCTTGCTAAAGAAGCTGAGGGTAAATGTGATGGACTGGCCAAGCATGTCTCCAGACCAGAACCCTATTGAGCATCTGTGGGGCATCCACAAACTGAAGGTGGAGGAGTGCAAGGTCTCTAACATCCATCAGCTCCGTGATGTCGTCATGGAGGAGTGAAAGAACTCCAGTGGTAACCCGTGATGCTCTTGTGAACTACATGCCCAAGAGGGTTAAGGCAGTGCTTCAAAATAATGGTGACCACACAAAATATTGACACTTTGGGCCCAATTTGGACTTTTTCACTTAGAGGTGTACTCACTTTTGTTGCCAGCGGTTTAGACATTAATGGCTGTGTGTTGTTATTTTGAGGGGACAGCAAATTGACACTCTTATATACAAGCTGTACACACTACTTTACATTGTAGCAAAGTGTCATTTCTTCAGTGTTGTCACATGAAAAGATAGAATAAAATATTTACAAAAATGTGAGGGGTGTACTTTGTGAGATACACACATATATATGTGTATATGTGTGTGTGTATATGTATATATGTATGTGTGTGTGTGTGTGTGTGTGTGTGTGTGTGTGTGTGTGTATGTATGTATGTATATATATATATATATATATATATATATATATATATATATATATATATATATATATATGTATGTATATTTTGTGTTTCCCCGAAAATAAGCCTGGGTCTTATATTAATTTTGGCAACCAAGAGCACAGTAGGGCTTATTTTCGGGGTAAGGCTTGCCATTTTATGTGCTGTCTTCTCTCCCCCTCTCCCTCCCTGGCTGTCAGTGTGAACATAGTAAAAGTGGTTGTAAAATGCTAGAATCCTCACAAAGGTGTTTCTGTAATCAAATTGTGTTAAATACCTTATTATAGCACTGCTGGGCTCTTCCGTGACATGCCTGAGCTGTCTTCCCATCTCCAAGCACTGCAGAGGGAGGGGGGCTCGAGATAGCCAGAAGAGAAGAGCAGTGGGGGATCAGCTGAGCTCCGCTCGGCACTTCCATGGCCCGCCTGTGCGGTCTCTCCCACTCCAAACACTGCAGAGGGAGGGGGGCCCGAGATTCTCCGCCGACAGCAGTCAGAAGAGAAGAGCAGCGGGGGATCAGCTGAGCCGCGCTCTGCGTTTTCTATGGCCCACTGGAGCTCTCTTCCCCACTCCTTGCACTGCAGAGTGGGGGAGGGGCAAAATCCCCCGCTGACAGTTGGGAGAAAAGGAGGAGTGCAGCGAGAGATCAGCTGAGCGCAGAGCGCCGCTATAACAAAGGTATTTTTACTTAATTTGATTTCAGAAACACACACCTTTTACATGATGTAATAGAGAGGATTCTAGGGGTTTACAACCACTTTAATCTAGGGCTTAGTTTCAGGATAGAACTTGTATTGTAGCCCTCCCCGAAAATCACAGTAGGTCTTATTTTCGGGTTAGTTCTTACTTTTGGGGAAACACGGAATATATATATAAGCACATGTGACAGATTTGCACATTTTATAGGAATAAGCGCTGTCTCATTTTCATCATACAGTATATTTTCAGGTAATCAAAATTAGGATAGCAGCTGTTCCTTTTTTTTTTTTTATATCACTTTTGTTTTTTGAGGGTTTTTTTGCACTGCATACAGATCATAGCCATAATACCAATTTGAATCTGGTGGCGCAGGTCTCTTTGTTTTTGTGCATTTAAACTGTGTTTGTTTGCTGCCTTGTTGAATAAAAGTGCAGGACAAACCCGCCTGGGCAGTTCCTAGGTTTTCTGAAGGATTATATTGGTTGATGTTTTTTGTATGAAAAAGTGTGGAGATTAGCGTAGGGCCTGTAAGCCAATTACTTAAAGGAGAAGTCCAGCCAGAGCTCGTTAGGCTGGGCTTCTCCAATTTGTTTTGCACTCCTGTGACCCGTTTTTAGCAAAGAGCGGTCTGAAATCCGCTCTCTGCTGACGTTGCCAAGATCAGTCCAAGCACCGTGTCATCCCGACTCTGGGAGTGGATCTGGATCAGCCAGGTGCCTGGACTGATAGCCGTCTCAGCGAGCCACTGAAAGGCTGAGGCGGCTGCTCCCTGCCCCTCCACAGCTCATCGCTCCAATGAGTGTGGAGGAGCAGAGAGGAGAGCTGCTGATTGACAGGCAGCAGCTCTCTGCTCGGTGATGTTCAATGGCTCAGTTCTCAGTGCAGAGATGCCGGGGGACAGATGCAGCATCGGACCAATGCTGCATCCACCTAGGTAAGTATAATGGGAGAAAAAAAGCTAAACCCATACTTCTTTTTTAAGGTTGATCTCCAGACAACATTAATTACATCTAAAGAGCTTCCTTCCCATGCCCCTGGTAAGAATAATAAATAGGTTTTTCATACCTGGCTCCCTTATGGATATATAATATTTACTCAATGTCATCACAAGATATCCTTCAGCGGGAAATAGGAAAGCATGTGGGGCACTGCCTTCACAGGTATATGGGCAGTGACTGGAGAGCAGAAAAGTCCCCTGTCTCTCTGCAGCTTTGTTTTTGGCAATTCCACTACTAGTGCTATATCGTTGCAAGTACAATATTGGGACTGTTCAAGGGTAATAACACCAATGAGGGCAATTGAAGCAGCTGCCTGTACTAATAGCTCCCTGATTGCCATACCACTTGCCACACAGGCAGGCACAGTGGCTGAGCCTCTTTACTAATTTGGAGTCTGGTAACAATGCAGGCTCAGTCTCACTGACTTCAGAGCTGGCTGGGCAGAGAATTTTACTCAGTGAGGCTGAACATGCATTGTTAGCATTCTCTGCAACACTATGATGTCCCAGGTGGCCATCTTTGCTGCAGGGAGGAAGCAAAATGGCTACACATGCTACAGTAATGGTTTAATTATATTCCACAGGGCATATTTCCTAATGGGACTGGTATGCTGTAAGCAGGAAGCTTTCATCCAAAATTGGCTCAAGCAGAATTGCACCGCCCAAGAGGACTGGCAAAGGGGAGGGTGCATTTTAAAAGGAAAAGACCTGGGAACACAGGGCTAGATGGGAGAGAATGTGTTGGAGGCTGGACATGCGAGAGGGAGCAGAGTGGGCCCAGGCCGCATCTTGCCGGCAAGTTGCAAAAGCCACCAGAGAGCTGGTCATCCTGAAAAGGCAGGTGAACAGAACCTACAGACAGGTGGACCAGGTCATCGCCATGTACACAGCCATACCAAAAGAGGACAAAGGGTGAACCCCCCAAATGGAAGGTCACCGCTTTGCCCTGCTGCACTGTGAGACCGGGTGAGAGGGTTCCTAACCCAGGAAAACAAATAGTGTAGCACTTAGAAAATAACGTGATACATAGGCCAAATAGAGGCAGTGAACCCAAATAACACATAAAATAAAACTGAACAAAGGATCATGTATACACGATAAGCAAAACATATAGTGAATGTCCAAAAGAAAACGGAGCGAACGATTTTTAACAAATAGTTCATAAGCTTCCTGTGGACAAATAAAACTTTCTTGTGACAAGCTTCATTATAGATATCCTGTGAACAGTGAACCAGGATGTGTAGTTGAAGTGAAGGAAACCACCACCATAAAAATAGGAGGCTTGCAATTATGACCCCTGTAGTTACACCCCTGGGATGAGTGGCAGCGGTGTTGGTGGGGGATGGGATCAGTGGTGGTTGGGGAGGGATAGGATCAGTAGCATTGGTGGTGGGGGATGTGATGAGTGACAGCGGTGAGTTAGAAATGGGATGAGTGGCAGTGGTGGGGGGGTGGGATCAGTGGCAGCAGTGGTGGTTGGGTGGGGATGGGATCAGTGGCAGCGGTGGTGGTGGGGGGATAGGATGAGTGGCAGCGGTGAGGGGGGATGGGATCAGTGGCAAGGGTTGTGGTTGGGGGGTGGGATCAGTGGTAGGGGGGATTGAATGGGATGAGCGGCAGAGGTAGTGGGGGGAATGGGATCAGTGGCAAGGGTGATGGTTGGAGGAGGGTGGGATGGGATGAGTGGTAGTGGAAGAGGGGATTGGATTAGTGGCAGCGGTGGTGGGAGGATGGGATCCGTGGTGAGGGTGGTGGTTGGGGTGGTGGGATGGGATGAGTGGTGGGGAGGGGAATGGTATCAGTGGCAAGCATGGGATCAGTGGCAGTAGTGGTCATGGTGTGTGGATCAGTGGCAGCAGTGGTTGTGGTGGTGTGGGGGGGGTATCAGTGGCAGTAGTGGTGGTATCCGTGGCAGTAGTGGTGATGTGGAGGGGTATCAGTGGCAGCAGTGGTGTGGGGGGGAATCGGTGCAGTAGTGGTGGGGTGGGGATCAGTGGCAGTGTTGATATAGAGGGATGGGTGCCACTCACTTGCAGATCACTTGGTTCCCCCTCCTTGCTGGGTCTTGCTTGGGCAAGCAGAGAGGATGGGCGGGGCCTGTGAGTGCAGGCGGAGCCGGAGAAGGTGGGCGGGGACTGTGCCCGTGATTGCAGGCAGAGAGAATGGGCGGAGAGGATGGGCGAAGCGGGCGGGGACTGTGCCCATGAGTGCGGGATGAGAGAATGGGTGAAGAAGATGGGCAGAGCCTGTGTAGTGTGCCCGTGAGTGCGCTCGGAGGGGATGGGCGGAGCGGCTGGAGGGGATGGATGGAGCGGACTCTCCGTGAATGACTGTAGTGTACACCGTGAGTGTAAACTACTGTACTATCTCCCAGGCGGCGGCGGGCCCCCCTACAGTGGCAAATGCGACCGGTGCGACCCTGGTAATTCCGCCCCTGCTACATGGGACAGACTGAAGCCACGATGGATGGTGGCAACTATCCTTTGAAATAAAGCCATATCGATCTGTTGGTTTGAAATATGTTTGAAATTCAAACCGTCCTATTTTTAATTCTAATTTCAAGGTCTTAAAAGTTAATCTTGCCAGTACTTACAACATAGGTCAGGGAGATACCTCTGTTGTTTTTGTTCAAATGGTCAAAGAATGTCCGCAGTGATTCTGCGCTGCCATTCCATAGGAGGAGGTAACGTGCCCATAAGACTAAGGAAGGGGTCTCATGGGCATAGACGACATCCTCCTCCCATTTGGCCATGAACAAATTTAGCAAGGCTTGGGGCGAATTTAGCCCCCATAGCCACTCCACGGAGTTGAAGATAAAATTGTTGGTTAAACCAAAAATAACTGTTTGGTTGCAAACTCCAATAACTCATTCATAAATTCACACTAGAAAGGAGCTAGAGATGGTTCCTTATCCAGAAAGTATTGGACGGCCTAAATACCCCTTTCGTGTGGTATGCATGTGTAAAGGGAGGCCACATCAGCAGTGGCCATGATGTAATCACCCTGCCCGTCCAAACCTTTCAAAAACCTAATAGTAGCTCCAGTGTCCTTAAGATAGGATGGTGTCTTTCTAACTAAAGGCTATAAATAAAAATCTATATAGCGGCCTATACGAGAAGTGACAGAATTGATGCCACTCACGATAGGCCGCCCAGGGGGGTGAAGAGGGTCTTTCCTAACCCACACAACACTGCCTTTGTCTTCAAGCCTGTTTGTTTTATTCAGTTAGGAAAAAAAAAAAACTGCGCTAGAATAATGTGAAGCAGCAGCTGATAGTGAGATAAACACAACAAACAAATAGAAAAGTGGAAAAGCCACGCTTAAAAATTATATAAAAATCATGTAAAAATCTATAACAATATTGCATGAATAAATAATAATCTCAGTGAAAAATTGGTAGTGATTAAAGAATTAGTTGAAGTCCAAATTAATAGTCCCAACTTTAAAATTAATGACACTCAGTGATTAGACAGAGCAGACTTCGTCCCCAGCTAATAGATGGCATGCTTACCAGAATGTAAGCCAATCAAGCAGGTGGCTTTAACCCAGCCTGGGCCTTGATGAAAACCAATCACAGTAGGTTATACCGATAATCCACTTGCGATAGATGTGCGTTGAATCCACGAAAATTATTTATCCCCAAAAAATATAAAATACCAACATAGCGTAATACTGACACAAAAATGATATGAATATAGATGTAGGAGTGACACTCACATTGTGAAGTAAAGATATGCATATATTGAACACCCAGTGTTTAAAAAATTAGTAACCACCAACACCACACAGAGGGCCTCCTTACCAGATGTCAAATATTAAGTGCAAATCATAGAGATATGTGGAATATCAACCAGTGAAGAGATCAAATAAGTGCACTGACACCACACGGAGGGCCTGCTTACCAGAAGGTAAATAACGAATAACAAATGTGAATCCTAAAGATTGTGGAACATCAACCAGTGAAGGGTCAAATAGGTACACCAAAACCACACAGAGAGCCTGCTTACCAGATGGCAGACTCAAACAGGCAGATGGCTAAACGACCGGATAGAAATCCAGTTGGATGGCTACAGATGTAGATGGATGATCCGTCCTTGCTGCTTCAAACCAAAGGCTCCATGTCTCACATGATGTAAATAGGACCAATCCCAAAAAGAATGGAAATGCCAATAGCATGATAACGTATATACTAATTTATTACATAAAAGCACTTACAAACAGACTGCATAAAAAACGATAAAAGTAGATCAAAGCCGGCCGGCAACAAACAGAACTCCCGTCCTCCTCAATAGGGCGACGTCAGCACGTCCCTCCCAGACGCGTTTCGTCATAGAATGACGTTTTCAATGGGGAACGGGCTTTTTTATTCAGTTGCCAGAGTTCAGAACAATTTACAGTACAGGCCTCTACTTTTAGGCAGAGATGCTGCAAACCATCCAGTGTTGCAGTTTAACATCCTTTTAATATCTTTATCAACACTGCCTACGGGATACCAGAGTTCACCCTTTTTGTTTCTCTGCTAGGTAGGAATACCACACATTCAACTTCTGACTCGAGCTATCCAAGGAAGAAGTTTACTTTTCAAGTACAGGTTTTCATTTAATGGGACATACCTCATCCAAAATCGCCCCCCCCCCCCCTTTTTTTCTTCCAAAGCAATCTCTGTTACCATCTAATATCCCTAAAGTAACTCTTCACCCTACCAGTGTTTACTAAAGGGGAACTCCATTAGCTATTTTACCATTCATTGGGCAACTTCATTTTACTCAAAGAGACTACATCCCTATTGTGCATCAAAATTAGGGCCCCAACTAGATGGCAGAAGAGTTATCCATGTTTTTGGGGAATCTGTTGGAAAATTTATTTGCCTAAATTCCTGAGAGTAAAACCCTGACTCGTCTCACTGAGGGCCCGCAAGTGAGCTAGCCCGGTGTTTTTTCTACACTTCTCTTTTGCTCACTTGGGGAAAATTTCTCAGTTTGGGAGCTCACGTTTAAATCTTCAGTCCTGCAAGATGGGTGGAAGTGGCCTAAAGTGGTACTTTAGCATGTTATATTATCTTGTCCTTGTTTGTGTTTTGCAATTTGTAAGATTTCACCAATTGTATTATTTTGCTCATTTTGCCATTTCCATTACTTTAAGGCTCCGTTCACATCTCCGTGTTCCGAATTGCGGGCGGAATCGCCGTGAATCTGCCCGCTATTTGCAATAGCGGAAAATCGTGGGAAGCCTGTGCGTTCCCGGTGCATTGTCCGTTGATTTTAATAGCACTCCAAATGCAGCGCAATTTTCCTGCAATACGTCGGGCAACAATCGTGGTAAAAACGATTGTCGCCCCCATACGCGGAGATGTGAACGGAGCCTAATACAAGTTAAACAATTGATCTCATCAATGTGTATGTGTTTATCGTCTGTGTGACAGCCAGGGAGTCACCTGACCAAGGTATTTTGGTGGTATCAGCAGGGGCAACACTCTGCTCAGGGCTTAGTAGTGAACAAGGTACCCAGAATACTCAGCAGCTCCTGAAGGGGTAGCACTAAGTTAGTATGACCAGCTGCTTCCCTGCTCATGATATCAGAAAATACCATGTTTTCACTGAAAAAACACAACGCATCCGATGAATGGCAGTGCTGAAGAAGTGACCCCTGGGTCAGTGGGTAGAGAGGAAGTCACTCAGCAATGGTCTTGGAATAGAGCTACTACAGTGATTATCAGTTTTCCTAGCAGTCCCTCAGGTATAAAATATGCATGTGAAAATAAAGTGGGGGCGCTATGATCATTGGCTGGTATGTAGACTAAGTCAAACAGTGTAGTGAAAAATTCTGAACTAAAATAGTCATTGTGACACAAAGTGTAGTTGCAAATTGTCAACCTGGACATAAAAAAAATCAATGTCAAAATAAAATATAAAAAATAAGGAATTGCGCTAATACATGTGCAAAATAACATAAAAATCTTCAGTGAAAAAAATATATATGATATTAGGTGTAAAATTGGAAATAAAGATGGATGTGGATAACAATTGATAATAGTCCACCTTGATGTCCCAATGAGTAAAAACTCAATATAATGTGTTAACTCCAATTCACCCAAAAAGGTGCAAAACAAAAGTCCAAGTGATAATTCAATCAGTGACAGCAAAGGAGGGTCCACCACCAGGGATAGAAGGGGTTGCTCCTTACCAGATGGCCATGACCCCCCACTACAGAGGATCACAGCAAGCAGACAATCTTGTAACACAGAAATTGAGAACTTCTATCGGCATCCACCAGGGGTCATCTCACCGTCAGTCACACCAGCGAAACCAATGGCAGGGATACACCTTTCTGTGAAGAAAAATCGTTTTGTCTCGCGCGGACTCCCTTAGGACGGCGCTCAGGCGGAAACCGGGAAGAGGGTGTTCTCCCCCCGCTGAGGTCGCCTTCCTCTTCCCGGTTTCCGCCTGAGCGCCGTCCTAAGGGAGTCCGCGCGAGACAAAACGATTTTTCTTCACGGAAAGGTGTATCCCTGCCATTGGTTTCTCTGGTGTGAGATGACCCCTGGTGGATGCCGATAGGTGGATGCTAGGAAAACTGATAATCACTGTAGTAGCTCTATTCCAAGACCATTGCTGAGTGACTTCCTCTCTACCCACTGACCCAGGGGTCACTTCTTCAGCACTGCCATTCATCGGATGCGTTGTGTTTTTTCAGTGAAAACATGGTATTTTCTGATATCATGAGCAGGGAAGCAGCTGGTGGTGGACCCTCCTTTGCTGTCACTGATTGAATTATCACTTGGACTTTTGTTTTGCACCTTTTTTGGGCGAATTGGAGTTCTTAACACATTATATTGAGTTTTTACTCATTGGGACATCAAGGTGGACTATTATCAATTGTTATCCACATCCATCTTTATTTCCAATTTTACACCTAATATCATATATATTTTTTTCACTGAAGATCTTTATGTTATTTTGCACATGTATTAGCGCAATTCCTTATTTTTTATGTTTACTCCACAATTGATGTTTTATTGTCGGGATTGCAGCTTTTCAACGATTTACTGTTCACTTTGGTTTATAGCGCAGTTTTTTTCTTCTTTTTTCTATATTCAATGTCAAAATAAAGTCCATCCATGTGACAAAAAATAAAGAAATGTGAATCAGTGAAAAATCATTCATAGAAATCCACAAACAGCAAAAAACGAATCTTCCAAATGTAGTGATGTGTTCCGACAAAAGCTAGATACTTCTTCACCAGAAAATTTGACAATTCGACACCCAATGTGAATGGATAAGTGATCTGCTTACCAGATCTATTTGAACTCTTTCCTAGAAAAGATAGTCAAATAGTTATTTTGCAGGATTGTGCCTGCTCACGTAAGTTGGACTGGTGGTGATAGGAACCTTCCTCCTCATGGGTACAGACAGGATATATAGAGAGAGCAAAAGACTTCCATAGCATAATACCGTTTCTTAAATAAAATCAAATAGTAAAAAGTGGCCAAATGGCTCCTTACATTTAAAAGTGCCTATCCCGGCACTGGGGCTGCTGGCTTCTCGTAGAGAGTGGTACGTGGTGTCACCTCTGCGTCCACCTCCATGGATGGCGTGCGTTCCTCCGGGTCGCAACGACAACCAGCTGCACCGGAAGTGGCGTAGGCAAGAAAGAAAAACGTGACCAGGTACCGCCTTGACGTACCTTTTGTTGTTTACGTCCTCAGGAAGCGTGGCTTATGCTATGGTATTATGCTATGGAAGTCTTTTGTTATCTCTATATATCCTGCCTGTACCCATGAGGAGGAAGGTTCCTATCACCACCAGTCCAACTTACGTGAGCAGGCACAATCCTGCAAAAGCACTATTTGACTATCTTTTCTAGGAAAGAGGTCAAATAGATCTGGTAAGCAGATCACTTATCCATTCACAATGGGTGTCGATTTGTCTAATTTTCTGGTGAAGGACTAACTAGCTTTTGCGGAAAGACATCACTATATTTGGAAGATTCGTTCTTTGGTGTTTGTGGATTTCTATGAATGATTTCAGGCCCCACAGGTGCAATTCTTGAATAAAAGTACTTTATTTGTTACATGGATACACGGGTGCAGGATATTAACTGACGCGTTTCGGCTTTGATGCCTTCATCAAAGCATGTTTTCAGATTAAGGAGTAATATCTGACTAAAACAACTGACTTTTTGCTAGCTCTTCAACTGTTAGCATCTTAGCTTCTTTTTCTAAGTGACTCCTTTTATTAAATATTATATTTTTTTTATATATTAGAGTACATTCACACCAGCAACTGCATTAGAATTATGACAGCAATGCTGATACCAGAACATTTCAAGACAGACAGAGGGAGCGGTCAATCCTCTAGCCAGTGAAACACAGAATAGACCAAAACAATCACACGCTGCCACCCTGATTTAAAGTGAGCCAGAACTAACATAGCACCTATCTAGGAAAGTGCTGCATTAGTTAAAGGACAAGCTTCGATCAAAAGGAAATTTTCCAGCAGTTTGTCAATAGATCATCTTTTAATAAACCGGCTAAATTTCTATGTATGGCCAGCTTAAGTCTTTCAACTGTTTTTTTTTTTCCAAATTCCATAACTAAATCATTAAAAACAATGTACTCCATGTGGTGTTGTCTTTAAATAGTGAGGATAAATTACATAAAAGTAAAAGTGTAATAATAATAACCCAACCCCACTAAATATACCTTATTACTTTAAAAATAGACATGAGCTACGGTTTCCATAGAAATAAGCTGTAATTATCTCTAAGAATTTCAGCAGCTTTTTTTTACAGTGTGAAAAAGTTAAAGGAAAGAACGTAGTCGGCAGGATTTGAACCTGCGCGGGGAGACCCCAATGGATTTCTAGTCCATCGCCTTAACCACTCGGCCACGACTACCTTCCTCAAAGTTAGTGAAAGGAGCCTGAAAGGAGCCTACTTTTGAAGAGGCAGAACACCAAAAAAGAATGGGTGTTGCCTGTTTGTGTTTCCAAATTTCCTAATCCAGAGTCCTGTCTGTCATCCTGCTCCAAAGAAACTCCACCTGAAGGCCTGAAATAGAAAAGGTAGTGGTTGCTCAACTTAAACAGTTTAGTCAAGGTGGTGGTCAATGGTCATACTTCTAAAGTCCAGAAAAAATATACTAACAGGATTTATAACAGAGCGTGACAGCAATTTCAACTGTTTGATCCTGGTTTCTCATCTATATGACCTTCAAGTGCACAACGTCCTAGAATTGCTCCACAAGGGCCTTGATGTAGACCTCAGCCTTATACATTACATGTCTTGGCTATCTCAGCCTTCTCAAGAACCTGATGGCCATCCTGTGAATTAATCCTCAAATTATTCAAGGTGGTAATGCATACCCCCCAACATTTTCAGATGGGAATGAGGGACACCTACTAGCAAAGGTATGTAGGCAGAGGACACGTCCCCTGCCACACCCCTTTAAAGGAGAATTAACCAAAAAAGTTTAATTAAATCCACAAGGGCTTTTTTTTACCACTACTATTCCTTTATATTAGCTTTTAAACATTACAAATGCAGCAATTTAGAATTTGGATGAACGGTTTAGCACTGAGAAACACTTTTTGAAAGATAAATGAGGAGGACAGAGGGACATTGCTCCAAATCAGGGACAGTCCCTCGAAATCAGGGACAGTTGGGAGCTATGGGTAATAAGAATAAAGCCAAGGAAGCTTCTCTTTCCAAAGTGGGGCCTTTAGTACTTCCACTCCTCAAAAAATAAATTCTCTTGACACAGGGGTTTCCTTGTGGCACCTTACATGTAGGACCCCATGTTTGGTTGTGGTCACTTCAGCATGAAGGGTATTGGAGATAGGTGGATTGGAGGCCAAAGAACCCTTCACAGCCGTCCTTTGCTGGCAGGGTGATTCTAATAACAAAGTTAGGATTTACTTGTGCTGAGCCAGCCACCCTACTACAGTACACATATGGTGGGCTTGCCTGACCCTCTAGTCCTATTGGACTAAAGTCTGCAACATAATTTACAAGGTTACCACTTGGTGAACGCAGATAAAATATTTATCCTGCTGCTGTGGGGCTCCACTAGTGCCCCAACAATCAGATCTATACAAAAAGTTGCAAAGGTGAAAGAGCTCATCAGCATAGCTCACAATGACCTGTCCAAATTCACACACATATTAAACTATCATGGATACTCGTTAGTAATTTGGTTACGGGGAAGTGGAGGGACCCCACCTTTGCTTTCCCACCTCTACAATTCCCCCCAACCTCCCCTTTCATCCCTCCTTTTTTCTTTTACTCCCCCCTTTTTTCTAATTTCTCTCTTGTATTACCCTTTCTTTTCTCAGACACTCTCAAACCGAGGACCCTTTCCTATGAGTCATTCTGTCTCAAGTCCCTTTGGTAGTTTACAACATCCGGTTGTCAAGCTTTTCTTCTGTTATGATCACCTCTGTTACAGTAACCCTATGAATAACAAGCTTTTAGAATTAAATATAGAAGCTGATTGGTTGCCCTGCAAAGCTGCTCCAGATTCTGGCTGCTCCAGTTTTCAGAAATTCCTCTCAATGTAATACATCTTTTACGGATATCTTATCTCAACAGTTTTTAAAAAAGTGAGGATGAATTACATTAAAATAAAATCCTATTATATTTTGCCTTGGAAATGTGATACGTTTTATACAGCTAGGCTTTGTTTCTATTAACAATTTCAGCAGCATTTTTTACACTGCAAACAAATTAAAGCTTGAGACATAGTCAACAGTATTTGAACCTACCCAGGATGACCCCAATAGACCTCTAGTCCATCTAGACCACAGGTGGCAAACACAAAGCCATGAGCTGAATCCGGCCTGGCAGGCCTGATCATGTGGCCTGCGCAGCGGCTGGCAGCCACCTCTTTTTGTCACCCCGGTCTATGTTTCTCTGTACGCATCCATCACGCGAGCACCGCCGGCTTTGTGTGAGCACATGCGCTGCTGGCCGGTCTCCAAGGGAGCATCTCCCGCTCTTTTTCCACCTCAGTCCCTCTAGTGGTGCCAGCTGTCTGTGAGCTGAACACATGCGCGGTCCTCCCAGCATAGCTGTCAGTGTCCAAGGTTCCTGACAACTCCGACGGCTATGTTTCTTTTTTATCCAGCGGGCTGCAGCCTGAGAGCGGGCTTTTTAAGGACTTGCTTCATCCCTCAGTGGCAATGAAGAGAGGCAGAGCTGATGTTTTTAAAAAGTAATGGTGAAATAAAGACATAAAGGGCAAAACTGAGCACTGGTACTAGTGTTGAACATTCTGAACACAGAGATCATACACAGGGTGGTACTAACTATAGCCGAATTCACATGGAGGGAGCAGTGGCGGCTGGTGAAGTTTTAGGATGGGGGGGCGCCAGACCCCGCCCTTCCTTTTTGACCCCTCCCACTTGGTGAAAATGGGCGTGGTTTCTGCGAAATAGTGGGCGTGGCTCTAAGGTGGTGTGGTTAGCATCTGAGATGAACGAGGGATGGAGGGAGAGGGAGAGAGGGACAGCAGGCCTAGATCCTACACAACAAAAGAAATGTGTATTCTACAAAGTTTAACAATCAGCAGATAAAGATACTCCAAACACCTGGTGTTAGCGCTTCAATCATCCCGGTACCATGGTTGTTATGGTGTCAGGATGATTGAAGCGCATTATTACTATTATTACATTGTAATATAAAATGAAATCGTTCAACTCACCATAATGCAGAATCAGTGGGAGCCCCGAGTGTGTCACTAGCCACGTCGCCTACAACCAGATGCCATCAGGTGTCCCCAGCAGTCCCTTCTTACATGCAGCCTGTGTCACATAAAATGCAGCCTGTGTCACATAAAATGCAGCCTGTGTCACATAAAATGCAGCCTCTGTCACATAAAATGCAGCCTCTGTCTCCCCCCGCAAATCCAAATGCAGCCTCTGTCCCCCCCCCCCCAAATGCAGCCTCTGTCCCCCCCAAAATGCAGCCTCTGTTCCCTTACATCAGAGTTGCCATCAGTGTCCCCCCACAGTAGGGTGTCTCCATCAGAGTCCCCCCACAGCAGGGTGTCTCCATCAGAGTCCCCCCACAGCAGGGTGTCTCCATCAGAGTCCCCCCACAGCAGGGTGTCTCCATCAGAGTCCCCCCACAGCAGGTGTCTCCATCAGAGTCCCCCCACAGCAGGTGTCTCCATCAGAGTCCCCCCACAGCAGGTGTCTCCATCAGAGTCCCCCCACAGCAGGTGTCTCCATCAGAGTCCCCCCACAGCAGGTGTCTCCATCAGAGTCCCCCCACAGCAGGTGTCTCCATCAGAGTCCCCCCACAGCAGGTGTCTCCATCAGAGTCCCCCCACAGCAGGTGTCTCCATCAGAGTCCCCCCACAGCAGGTGTCTCCATCAGAGTCCCCCCACAGCAGGTGTCTCCATCAGAGTCCCCCCACAGCAGGTGCCCCCATCAGAGTCCCCCCACAGCAGGTGCCCCCATCAGAGTCCCCCCACAGCAGGTGCCCCCATCAGAGTCCCCCCACAGCAGGTGCCCCCATCAGAGTCCCCCCACAGCAGGTGCCCCCATCAGAGTCCCCCCACAGCAGGTGCCCCCATCAGAGTCCCCCCACAGCAGGTGCCCCCATCAGAGTCCCCCCACAGCAGGTGCCCCCATCAGAGTCCCCCCACAGCAGGTGCCCCCATCAGAGTCCCCCCACAGCAGGTGCCCCCATCAGAGTCCCCCCACAGCAGGTGCCCCCATCAGAGTCCCCCCACAGCAGGTGCCCCCATCAGAGTCCCCCCACAGCAGGTGCCCCCATCAGAGTCCCCCCACAGCAGGTGCCCCCATCAGAGTCCCCCCACAGCAGGTGCCCCCCATCAGAGTCCCCCCACAGCAGGTGCCCCCATCAGAGTCCCCCCACAGCAGGTGTCCCCCATCAGAGCCCCCCCACAGCAGGTGCCCCCCATCAGAGCCCCTTCACAGCAGTTGTCCCCATCAGAGCCCCCCAACAGCAGGTGTCCCCCCATTCTCCACACAGCAGTACTTACCTTGGGTCTCCTGCGGTGTCCTCCTCCTCACACTGGCACCAGCATTCTTCCTGCTTCCTCTCTCGGGCGCAATGAGAGAGAGAACCAGGAAGTGACATCTGACTCAGGGCAGATGTCAATCAAATCTGAAGTGCCAAGTAGCTTCCGCCCGGCGCCTGTAGTATGTATTGCTATGGCCGAGCGGAAGCTACTCGGCGCATCAGAAAACGCCACAAGGCGGGCTAAACGCCCGCAAATGCAGCGCCACGTCTGCAATCTCGTGATTGCATAGACGTGGCGCTTCCTATAAGTGCACTGTGTCCGGCGTCGCACTGTATCCGGCGTCCGAACACAGTGCACTTAAGGACCTTTTTTTTTTCCTTTTTTTTTTTTTTAAGGGCCAGTATAAAAAAAATTTTTTTATTATTTTTTTTTTTTTTTGACTTATTTTTTTTTTTTTTGCTGCCTGGAGGGTGGGGGGGCGGCGCCCAGGCACCCCCTATGGACGGGCCGCCACTGGGAGGGAGCCATATATACAGGGAGGTACCAAAGCTGGGCCAGGTAGCAAAGTAGGCGAGAGCAAAGATGTGAGTTTTTTTTTTTGGGGGGGGGGGGGGGCGGTGAGGTCAGAACCCAGGAGGAGGGGTGGAAATAAGATGTTGCACACTGTGCATAGCAAACTTCTGAACCCTGCACTCCCTACGCAGCGCACTCCTGAACCCTGCGCTCCGTACGCAGCGCACTCCTGAACCCTGCGCTCCGTACGCAGCGCACTCCTGAACCCTGCGCTCCGTACGCAGCGCACTCCTGAACCCTGCGCTCCGTACGCAGCACACTCCTGAACCCTGCGCTCCGTACGCAGCGCACTCCTGAATCCTGCGCTCCGTACGCAGCGCACTCCTGAACCCTGCGCTCCGTACGCAGCGCACTCCTGAACCCTGCGCTCCATACGCAGCGCACTCCTGAACCCTGCGCTCCGTACGCAGCGCACTCCTGAACCCTGCGCTCCGTACGCAGCGCACTCCTGAACCCTGCGCTCCGTACGCAACGCACTCCTGAACCCTGCACTGCGTACTCGTAAACAAAGGCACATGTGCACATACCTCATTCCTTTTCACAGGTATTTTTAATCTTGCTGAAATCACTTAATCTGGGGTCAGCCGGAAAATGTCTTACAAAATTTGTAGTCAGTGGAAAGAATAAAATCTCTTACAGTGGTGGCCAGAATGCCAAAAAAGCTGCGTTGAGAATGGCTGATGTAAAGTATGTACTGAAAAAGTTAATCTGATCCATGTAAAACATAACGAAAGGGAGAAGGATCAAAGACCAAGCCTTGTTTTTTACAGGTGCATATGAGTTTAAACAAGGGCTTATCCACTGCCCACTCAAATTAGAGCACCTGTGTGTTTTATCAACCCCGGTAATGGACGGAGATATTAACTCCGAGCATGGGGAGATTGTCCTCTGAACTTTAATCAAGACATCACAAAAAAGAAAACCAGAAAAATGATCTGTAAAGCAGTTCATCAACGAGGACCCATTAACATATAGATTATAATTCTTTATTAGTTATCAAAAAGAGTCAAACAAGTATAAAAAGACAAACTATGTTCCAGATAACTCCTCCACATCAGAAAACAGCTACTTTCAACATATAATTAAAAATAAGACTGACGTCTTAGGGGACTTGGGTGGCCACCATACCTATTATACACCTCTCTCATACACAGCAGCCATACACATGCAGACAAAAATTTCCCGAAACCCTTATGCGATCTGTTTTTTTGATTGTCCAGAAAAGACTCCAGTTAAACCATAGTTACGGCATCAATTGGGTATGCATAATGGAATTATTTGCCTGCATGGAGTAGTTATAGTAGAGATGAATCAATAATCCATTAACAAATAAAAAGTTCCCGGCTGGATTTGAATACAGTGCAGTGCCAAGCCGTGTAGCCGGACAGCAAATAGTCCTTTAAGCTTCTGTTTGTCCCCGGTGTAGATATACACAACACTGGTTACGATGTATTCACTCCCCAAAAGAAAAGATAAGAGATGTTTGAAGCTCACCCATAGGAGGTCACAGGATAGTAGATTTCCTCTCCTATTGCAGACTTCAGTCCGTTTCACAATCTCCTCGCTCACTGAAAAACACTGCACTCGCGTCTGGGTTGTTTGATTCAGCCTCACAGCCTACGGTGAGCAGCAGGGATCACTTCCAACAAACAGGCAGTGTTCAGGAGCTGATACGGAGCATATTGTGGAGAGCAGTATCCGGATTCAAGGGTGGTTAATGAGTGGGGAAGGTCCCTTCAACAGAGCATGCTCTGAGGAAGCCTGTGACCAGGCGAAACGCGTAAGCATCGCACCACCGTGCTTGTGGTGACAGGGACCTCTGGCTGTACGCATATACCTAGAACCCTCTCCATTAAATTGTGTATTGCTCAACTGCCGGCAATTACACAGCATGAAGCATCTGTTGAAAGGACCTTCCCCACTCATTAACCACCCTTGAATCCGGATACTGCTCTCCACAATATGCTCCGTATCAGCTCCTGAACACTGCCTGTTTGTTGGAAGTGATCCCTGCTGCTCACCGTAGGCTGTGAGGCTGAATCAAACAACCCAGACGCGAGTGCAGTGTTTTAGTGTTTTTCAGTGAGCGAGGAGATTGTGAAACGGACTGAAGTCTGCAATAGGAGAGGAAATCTACTATCCTGTGACCTCCTATGGGTGAGCTTCAAACATCTCTTATCTTTTCTTTTGGGGAGTGAATACATCGTAACCAGTGTTGTGTATATCTACACCGGGGACAAACAGAAGCTTAAAGGACTATTTGCTGTCCGGCTACACGGCTTGGCACTGCACTGTATTCAAATCCAGCCGGGAACTTTTTATTTGTTAATGGATTATTGATTCATCTCTACTATAACTACTCCATGCAGGCAAATAATTCCATTATGCATACCCAATTGATGCCGTAACTATGGTTTAACTGGAGTCTTTTCTGGACAATCAAAAAAACAGATCGCATAAGGGTTTCGGGAAATTTTTGTCTGCATGTGTATGGCTGCTGTGTATGAGAGAGGTGTATAATAGGTATGGTGGCCACCCAAGTCCCCTAAGACGTCAGTCTTATTTTTAATTATATGTTGAAAGTAGCTGTTTTCTGATGTGGAGGAGTTATCTGGAACATAGTTTGTCTTTTTATACCTGTTTGACTCTTTTTGATAACTAATAAAGAATTATAATCTATATGTTAATGGGTCCTCGTTGATGAACTGCTTTACAGATCATTTTTCTGGTTTTCTTTTTTGTGTTAATCTGATCCATGTTCATTGTGTTCTTAAATACCTTAGTAACTCACTTGGGTCCCGCGAAAAGTACCAAAAGATGAGCCCTATGATGACTATATATAAATTCTCAGAATATGGTAATCTACCAATAAATCATTAATTTGTGCATTGGTACTTGGGGGTGTAGGAATGTTGATTGGGAGTACCCTATGAGGATAAATATATAAAAGAACTTACTCTAATTTCATGCATGTAACATAATATACAGTATAAAGTTAAAGTAGCCAGGCTAGTACACAAGGCCAATGTTGAGGTGCATTCTTACAAGAAAAAGTAAAAAATCATGCAGAACCTTCTGCAACAAAGCCTATTTTTCAAATAAGAAGATACAAACTTTTATTAGGTTTAAAAAAAAATACTGCACCGCACAAAATATATAGATATACAAATATATAGAAATTCCCTTGAAACACAATTAATAGCACTCTCATGGTACCATTTGGACTCTATTAAAATCACATGTTAAAATGCTGTATAGCATGTTGCCTGCCAGTTTCCTGCTCTGGTATGTAGTATCCTCTCCCTTCCTGGCCTGTGTTTTGGCATCTGGACTTATCCATGAAGGTGTCTTCTTTTTGTTTCGGTTTTTACTTTTATAAAGATATAAAACATAGAAAAACAAAAAGTAAATACATTTGCATCAAGGATGATGAACCAATAAAAGGTTTAGACAAGATTCTTGAAACAGAAGCTCTCCAGTTGTATTAGAAAGGTAAGGTACATGTTTAATCCCTTCCCACCGAGCGTACACAGATGTGTGGCCTCGGCTTTCGGGGGTTATACCGGGATAATGCCCGCAGCTGCAGGCATCATCCCGGTACTGTTTTTTAGAACCGGCGATCAGCTTTCCAGGGATAACAACCGATGCGGCTAAAAGCCGCTCGGCTGTTATACCGGAGGAGCGGGAGGGGACGTTCCCCCACCGGGAGACCAGATCGACAATCCGCCACCTCCCGGCGGCTAGGGACTGGAACGAAGCCGCAAGCGGCTTCGTATCAGTCTCCTGATTGTAAACACGGAAGCGACGTCATGACGTCACTTCCCGTTTATTCGGCTGCCAATGGCGCCGGTTTTAAAAAAAAATATACAGTATTCAGAATCGCCTAAAATGGCGATCTGAATACTTTGAAGTGCAAACGAGGGATCAGGGGTCTTTTAGACCCCCGATCCCTCCGTAAAGGGTACCTGTCACCACCTATTACTGTTACAAGGGATGTTTACATTCCTTGTGACAGCAATAAAAGTGATCACATTTTTTTTTTTTTTTTAAACACAATTTATTAATATAAAAATAAATAAGAAAACATTTTTTTTAAAGCGCCCCCGTCGCCGCGAGCTCGCGCAGCAAAGAAAACGCATTCGGAAGTCGCGCCCGCCTATGTAAACTGTGTTCAAATCACACAAGTGAGGTATCGCCGCGATCGTCAGAGCGAGAGCAATAATAATTACCTCCTCTGTAACTCTAACCTGGTAACCGTAAAAAAAATTTTAAAACTTTACCTATGGAGATTTTTAGGTACCGTAGTTTGTCGCCATTCCACGAGTGCGTGCAATTATAAAGCGTGACATGTTTGGTATCTATTTACTCAGCGTAACATCTTTCACATTATACAAAAAAAATTGGGCTAACTTTTACTGTTTGGTTTTTTAAAATTCAGGAAAGTGTCCCTTTTCCCAAAAAGTTGCGTTTTAAAACACCGCTGCACAAATACCGTGTGACATAAAATATTGCAACAATCGCCATTTTATTCTCTAGATTCTCTGCTAAAAATATATTTTATATATATATATATATATATATATATATATATATTTCTAGCAAAAAAATACGGATTTTAACTTGTAAACACCAAATGTCAAAAATAGGCTTAGTCATGAAAGGGATAAGGTGGTATCAAAAAGTTTGAGACTAGTTTTGTAACATGCCAACAGTAGACAGCACAAGGCTGTATGCACAGTCACAGGGAGCACCAACCTTCATAAGTCAGTGTGCCAAAAGACATCATCCTGTGTACATTGGGAGCTGTGCAACTGGTGCTATTCTGACCACGTGCGTTACCAGGTCTGCAATTTCATCATCGACAGCAAGTTAGCACAAAGAGCAAATGTGAAATTCTGTGTGAAACTGGGAAAATCTGCCAAGAAAGACATTTGACATGATTCGGCAAGTTTACGACGATGCTGCAATGAGTCGTTCAAAGGTGTTTTGAATGGCACACATGCTTCAAGAGTGGAAGAACATCACTGGAAGATGAGTGATCAGGAAGACCTTCAACTAGCTCAACCCACAAAAAACTGGATGCTCCACGATGACAATGCACCCTGTCACCGAGCTCTCCTCACACGTGAGTTTCTCGCCAGAAACATGATCTCACTTCCGCACCCACCCTACTAACCAGATTTGGTTTCTGTGGACTTCGCCCTCTTCCCAAAATGAAGATCCTGTTCAAATGTCGCCGTTCTGTGGAGATCCAGAACGAATAGCAGAAGATGCTTGACAGGTTTCGAAAAGTAGACTTCCAGAACACATTGCAGAAGTGTTGTGAACAAGGCCATTATGGCTGAAATGCGTTTAACTTCTGCTGTACATTTTTATCTTTTATGGAGTTACAATAAATTTGAACTTATTGAAGAGCATGTATGGAGTTGCGGATTGTCTTCTATCCATTTACATTTCAGAAGTGGAAGGAATGCTGGGAGTGCTGTATTGCTGTGCAAGGGGACTATTTTGAAGGGACAGTGTGTAAACATACTGTAGATAAATGAAGTTCTTTCCTGTAAACAGAGCTAGTCTTGAAACTTTTTGATACCACCTATACTGAATACGACAGCACAAGATGCACTGCTGATATATAACCCAATCTCGTATCTGTCACAAGGTGGAGCAAGGACTGGATGATAAAAAATGTGATGTCGAGTAGAAAAGGAGTGTTAATTATCATACTAAGGACCCAATTTGTCATTAAAGTGAGACATAGGGGTTGATATACCAAGTGCAAAAATAGTGTGCACTTTGCAAGTGCAGTTGCTCCAGAGCTTAGTAAATGAGGGGAAACTCTACTAACTTTCACATGCACTTCAGATCTTTAGCAAAACAATTGTCACTTATTTTACAACTGTGGAAAAAATGTCTCTCAGGCTTGCAGGAGGCAAATACTTCTCCCTACTTGTATTTATTAACTCACCGTGTAATTAAGAATGTTGCAGCTAAACATTAACATAATGTTTTTTAACTTTAAGGAGGAATAGCTTGTGAGCATTTTCTTATCCTCACCAGTTACATTTTAATTATAGTCCAATGTTATCACATTTAACCACTTAACAACCGGCCCATAGCCAAATGAAGGCTACAGGGCGGTTGCTTAACTCTGGGAGGGCGTCCAGGGACGTCCTCCCAGAATTCCGCTCTCGCGCCCCCCCCTAGGGCGCGCACTCGAGGGAATCCGTGACCACCGGGTCCAGAGGACACGGCGCATCACTGATCTCGGTAAATGGCCGCTAATCGCGGCCATTTACCATGTGATCGCTCCGTCAAATGACGGAGCGATCACATGTAAACAAACCAGCGTCATGTCATGACGCCGGTTACTCTCCTCCCCTCTCTGTACCGATCGGTACACTGTGAGAGGAGAGGGGGATGGATGGATGGATGGTAGCAGTACAGATGCAGCCCACAGCGCTGCACAGTGACAACTGCCATCCATCCATCCATGCATGCTCAGCCATCTCTCACTACTCTGCAATGCCCCCCAATACCCCGCAATACTCGGTGATACCCAGCCATACTCTGCCATACCCAGTCATACTCGGCGATACCCTGCAATACTCGGCCATGCCCAGCCATGCTCGGCCATGCCCAGCCATACCCAGCCATGGTCGGCCATACTCGGCCTCTGTATGTGGCCAGGCTGTGTAAGTCTCACACATGTGGTATCACCGTACTCAGGAGGAGAAGGAGAATCTATTTTGGGGTGTCATGTTTGGTATGTACATGCTATGTGTTAGAAATATTGTATAAATGGACAACTTTGTGTTAAAAAAAAAAAAATGTTTTAACCACTTCCCGCCCGCCGTCATACGACGTCCTTGACTTTGTGCGGGGATATTTGAATGATGCCTGCAGCTACAGGCATCATTCAGATATCAGCTTTTTCATCCGGCGATTCCCTACACCATAAGAACAATCAGTGGCTGTTACACTGCTTGATAGTTCTTACGGGAGGAGAGAGGGGACGTCCCGCCCTCCGGTGCTTCTACCGACTCACTGCTACGATCGAAGCCAGGATCGTTTTTTTTTTTTTTTTATTATTATTTCAGGCACAGCCTAGGAGGTGAGATGTGGGGTCTTACTGACCCCATATCTCACTGTAAAGAGGACCTGTCATGCCATATTCCCATTACAAGAGATGTTTACATTCCTTGTAATAGGAATAAAAGTGATCAAAATTTTTTTTTTTTTTTAAAAAGTGTCAAACTAAAATAAATAAAATAAAATGAACAATAAAAAAGAAAAAAAAATGTTTTTAAAGTGCCCCTGTCCATGTGCTCGCATGCAGAAGCGAACTCATACCCAAGTCCTGCCCATATATGAAAACTGTGTTCAAACCACACATGTGAGGTATCGGTAGAGCGAGAGCAATAATTTTGGCCCTAGACCTCCTCTGTAACTCAAAATTTGTAACCAGTAAAAAAATTTAAAGCGTCACCTATGGGGATTTTTAAGTAGCAAAGTTTGGCGCCATTCCACAAGCGTGTGCAATTTTGAAAGGTGACATGTTAGGTATCTATTTACTCAGCGTAACTTCATATTTCATGTTATGCAAAAAAATTGAGATAACCTTCCTGTTTTTTTTTTTTTTTTTTTTTTAAAGCACAAAACTTTTTTTTTCCAAAAAAAAAAGCTTTAGAAAAATTGCTGCGCAAATATCGTGCCAGATAAAAAGTTGCAATGACCGCTATTGTATTCTCCATGGTCTTTGCTAAAAAAACATATATAATGTTTTGGGGTTCTATGAAATTTTCTAGCAAATAAATGATGATTTTTACATGTAGGAGAGAAATGTCAGAATTGGCCTGGGTGCTCCAGAACGCCTGAAGATGCTCCCTGCATGTTGGGCCTCTGTATGTGGCCACACTGTGTAAAAGCCTCACACGTGGTATCGCCATACTCGGGAGTAATAGCAAAATGTGTTTTGGGGTGTAATTTGTGGTATGCATATGCTGTGTGTGAGAAATAACCTGCTAATATGACAATTTTGTGATTAAAAAAAAAAAAAAGAAAATAATTTAAAAAAAAACTTGATTTTGCAAAGAATTGTGGGAAAAAATGACAACTTCAAAAAACTTACCATGCATCTTTCTAAATACCTTGGAATGTCTTCTTTCCAAAAAGGGGTCATTTGGGGGTATTTGTACTTTTCTGGCATGTTAGGGTCTCAAGAAATGAGATAGGCCATCAGTAATTCAGGTGTGATCAATTTTCAGATATTGGCACCACAGCTTTTGGACTCTATAACTTTCACAAAGACCAAATAATATCCACCGATTTGGGTTATTTTTACCAAAGATATGTAGCGGTATGAAATTTTGGCCAAAATATATGAAGAAAAATTACTAATTTGCAAAATTTTATAACAGAAACGAAGAAAAATGCATTTTTTTTTACAGATTTTTCGGTCTTTTTTCTTTTATAGTGCAAAAAATAAAGTACCCAGCGCTGACTAAATACCACCAAAAGAAAGCTCTATTTGTGTGAAAAAAAGGACAAAAATTTCATATAGATAGTGTTGCATGACTGAGTAATTGTCATTCAAAATGTGAGAGCACCAAAAGCTGAAAATTGGTCTGGTTAGGAAGGGGGTTTAAGTGCCCAGTGGTTAATTTGGCTGGCATAAAAAGAGACATTGTAAGGACGATAAAATTACAACCTTCCCATACCGGGAGTCGAACCCGGGCCTCCTGGGTGAAAACCAGGGATCCTAACCGCTAGACCATATGGGAGACATGCAAAAACTTGTTCTTCAGGTCTTTAAAAAAACAATTGTCACCTGACATGCACACTAACAATTATACTCTAGCAGAACAATTTAAGGAGAGTTCCAGTCCCCTAAACTTTTTTTTTTAAAGACTGCTCTGTAATTGTCAAAACCTGTAAATGAACCTTTATAATATGTCATATATTTTGCACTTTTACTTTCTTGAAAAATAGTTTGTTACTCACTGATCTCGGAAGCAGGCAGGTTCCATTTTAGTTGTGTGCATCTGAAGCCCTCCTGTGTTAATTTCCTGGATTTCTGTGCAGCTGGCTACCCAGCATGCACCTCCAGATCTCGCACATGCTCAGTAATGCCTCAGCAAGGCCGTCGTTCTTCCTGACAGGTTGCTATAGCAATGTCAGTGGAAGTTCCTGCCCCATTGCTATAGCAACCTGTCAATCAAAGGACAGGAGAAGTAAAAGAAGCGTGGCTAGGGGGGTGTGGTCCGCACTTGGGTGACACCATCCTGAGGTTGGCAAAAACCATGGCTTCCTTTGGTAGTTTATTTTCAGCCGAAACACCTCCGGCGCCACGGCTGTGCCTGGCCGGTGTTTTCCTTCACTCGCTACTCCCTGCTGAGTCTGTGCCTGTCTCTATATCTAATGCCCCGGGCGGGTGGTGTGACTGCTGCTGCACACTGTGTGTCCTCTCTAGCTGCTGCCTGGTGTACTGTGTAGCAGTAATGTTGCCATGGGGGTGACACCATCAAGGAAGATGGCAGTTGTAGCGGGTGCTGTCAAGCCCCCCCATCAGTGAAGTGGTGACAGGGCCAGCGGGCTACAGCACTCAGCTGAACTCAGGCAGCGGCGGTGTGTCTGAACTACTTTGCATTTTGTTGCATACATTTGCAAATCCAGCCATAGAACACCTAGGAACTGTCCAATTCAAGCAGGTTTGTCCTGCACTTTTATCCACCAAGGCAACAAACAGTTTCAGTACAGAAGGGTTTAGTTTAGCAAGTCTGTAGCATAAAATCAATAAAACATCTGCTTGTTTGAGCCACTAAGCTCATGTCAGTTCCAGACTATCAACGCGTCTCTGAAACAAACCCCATTTATACCTTTTTGGTGTCCTGCCTGTGTGTGTCAGAGTACATGCATGAGCACACCCAGTCCAACTAAAGTAGTCGTGGCCGAGTGGTTAAGGCGATGGACTAGAAATCCATTGGGGTCTCCCCGCGCAGGTTCAAATCCTGCCGATTACGTTTTATTCTTCAAGTTACTCACATTCTAAAAAATGTTGCTGAAAATGTTTGCACAAATATATATAGCCTATGTGCAGTACAGTAAAACCTTGGATTGCGAGTGTTTTACAAGACGAGCAACATTTTTTTACAATTATTTTAACTTGATAAATCAGTGAGATCTTGCAATACGAGTAGTGTCACATCACAACTGAGTATAAAAGAGAAGAGAAATCCCATTTTAGTCAATGAGAGACGTCTTAATTAGCACTACTGAAGTCATTTTTACTTTAGAAAAGTTTCCTGTACTATTTCAAGGCAACTTCTATGCGCATAAACTTTAACCACTTCCCGCCTGGCCTATAGCAGAATGACGGCTGGGCGGTGATTCAGTTATCCTGACTGGGCGTCATATGATGTCCAGCAAGATAACATGCCAACGCGAGCCCGCGGGGGGGTGCGCAGAGTGGCGATCGGTGGTGCTGTGTGTCAGTCTGACACACCACATCTCTGATCGTGGTAAGGAGTCTGACGGAGGGTCCTTACCACGTGATCAGCTGTGACCAATCACAGCTGATCACAGGGTGAACCAGGAAGTGCCGGTAAACGGCTTTCCTCAGTTCGCGCTGACAGGGAGAGCCGCCGATCAGAGGGGGTATGCGCTGATAATCAGCACATTAATTATCAGCGCAGCCCTCATGAGAGGTGCCACAATAATTCCAATCGGTGCCCATCAGCTGCCAGTCAGTGCCCCATCAGGAACACCTGTCAGTGCTCAAAACAGTGCCAATCAGTGCCGATCACAGTGCCAATTAGTGCCCAATAGTAATACCTGTCAGTACCTCATCAGTGCTGCCCATCAGTGCCATCTATTAGTGCCGCCTGTCAGTGCCCATTAGTACCGCCTGTCAGTGCCCATTAGTGCCGCCTGTCAGTGCCCATTAGTGCCGCCTGTCAGTGCCCATCAGTTCCGCCTGTCAGTGCCCATCAGTGCTGAATATCAGTGCCCATCAATTCTACATATCAGTGCCTCCTCATCAATGCCCATCAGTGCTGCCTCATCAGTGCCCATCAGTGAAGGAGAAAACTAAATTTTATCACAGAAACAAAAAAGATTGTTTGTTTGTTTTTCCAAAATTTCAGGCTTTTTTAGTTTGTTTAGCAAAAAAAAATCAGTAGTATCAAATGCCACCAAAAGAAAGCTCTATTTGTGGGAAGAAAATGATAAAAATTTAGTTTGGGTACAGCGTTGCATGACCGCGCAATTGTCAGTCAATGTGCGACAGCGCTGACAGCTGAAAATTGGTCTGGGCAGGAAGGGGGGAAAGTGCCATGTATTGAAGTGGTTAAAGGAGGGTTTGTCAAAAAGCTTATGCTCAAAGTAGCTTAAAGAAGCTCAATAAAAAACGTGCAAGAGCACAAAAACGCGCAAGCTTCTTCAAGCTAAAAAAAAAAAATGCCTGTAAAAGCAGCTTTATTTTTTTAGCTGCAGTGTGCATGAGCCCTAAGTCAGATCCTCATCTTAATTGATGTGATTTGGATTCGAGGTTACAGGAAGATTTTCCAGGCATTCCCTGAAGTTGCCTTGAAGTCACATTGCTATAATCTTTTTATATGGACTATAGATGCAGGACTTCTGAATAAATGGTTGTGGAATCAATCATCTGTTTCCATTATTTCTTATGTGGAAGTTCGCTTTGATATACAAGTGCTTTGTATTACAAGCACATTTCCAGAACAAATTATGCTTGCAATCCAAGGTTTTTCTGTATATGGAAACCTTAGCACATCTCCAAGATAATGTATATTGGGGTATTTTTAATGGTTTGGGGCTGTTTTTACCATTTTTTCTTAAAGTATCACTACAGGCAACTTTTTTTTTTAAAGGAGAAGTATAGTCAAAGCTTGTTTGGCTGTACTTCTCCTATGGGTCACAGGGGTGCCATTCATTTTGCACTCCTGTGACCCATTTTTAGCAGAGAGTGGGCTGAAGTCCGCTCTCTGCTGACTTCACAGAAGACCCAGCTCAGCCTCTCAGCAAGCCGATGAGAGCTTGAACCGGCCGCTCCCCATCCCTCCACAGCTCACCGCTCCAGTGAACGAGGAGGAGTAGTGCGGAGAGCTGATTGACAGTCAGCAGCTCTCTGCTCAGGGAGCTGTGAGAACCGAGCGATCTGCGGTGTTCGATCACTCGGTTCTCAGTGTAGAGGCTCCGGGGGACAGATGCAGCATCTGACCGATGCTGCATCCACCTAGGTAAGTATAAATCAGAAACATAAAAACCAAACCCATACTTCTATTTTAAGCAGGGCTTTTTTTCTCAGAAAATAGGTGCAGAAACTCATCCTCCCTGCCCAAACCCCACCCCCAACCACGGCTAAACCCCACCCCCAGACACACCTTCCTTAGAGGAGAGAAGTACAGCAGCGCCAAATAATTGTAATAAGTAAAGGCTTAGAACTGTGTATCACACAAGCTGCATGGTTCAGGAATGTGTATTGTGCAGCAGCATATCACACAAGGCGCAGAAAAAAAACAGCCAACAGGATAGTACTTACATTAAATGTGAAGCTTCCCTTGTTCTCAGAAATATGGCGCATATAGACCAATGTACTGAGGGCAGGGGGAGGCAATATATAACATACAGCCGAGCACAAAGAGAACAGTGGTAAAGCATATGTCATATGCAGTCCAGCATACAAAGTGCAGGAGTATGTACCGCAAAACCCATTGTACAGAGTACAGCATTAATAAGAAGTACCACACATTACATACTCTTAGTCAATAACTCTGTATGCTTTACTGTCCCCCAGCATATATCCCTGGTCTTCTCCCTTAAGTATCACCCCAAAAGTAACCAAATACTCACTTCTGCTAATCTCTTTGCTTACTTCTGTGTCCCCCATTCAGACCTAACCTCTGCAACCCTCATCCACAGCTCACCTCTTCTTTCCCATGTTCACAGCTCCACTCTGCACCCCCACCCATATTATCTCTGCTCCCCTTCTGCACACCCATCTAAAGCTTACCCCAATCCACAGCTCTCACCTTTGCCACCTCTTATGTTTCACCTCTGCACCTCCAGCTTCCCCTACAGCTCTCACATCTGCACAGCCTGCCCCATTCTCCACAGCTCTCATTTTGCACAACCTGCCTTCTGCCCTCTGCAGCTCTTACCTCTGTGCAAAGCTCCCTCCTTCCCAGTTCTTCTCTCTGGACAAATTTCCTCCCACTCCACTTTCCCAGCTCCCACTCTGCACAAATCCCCCCCCCCCACTCTCCTCTCTGAACAAATCCCCCCACCACTTTCCCAGGCCTCCTCTCCACACAAACCCCCCCCCCCCACTTTCCCAGGCCTCCTCTCCACACAACCCACCCCCACTTTCCCAGCCCTCCTCTCTGCACAAATCCCCTCCACTGTCCCAGCCCTCCTCCTGTGCACAAATCCCCCCCCCAATTTACCAGCCCTCCTCTCTGCACAAATCCCCGCCCCCCACTTTCCCAGCCCTCCTCTCTGCACAAATCCCCCGCACTTTCCTAGCCCTCCTCTCTGCACAAATCCCCCCCCCCACTTTCCCAGCCCTCCTCTCTGCACAAATCCCCCTGCACTTTCCTAGCCCTCCTCTCTGCACAAATCCCCTCCCCCACTTTCCCAGCCCTCCTCTCTGCACAAATCCCCCCCACTTTCCCAGCCCTCCTCTCTGCACAAATCCCCCCCACTTTCCCAGCCCTCCTCTCTGCACAAATGCCCTCCTCTCTGCACAAATCCCCCCCCCCCACTTTCCCAGCCCTCCTCTCTGCACAAATCCCCCCCCCCCACTTTCCCAGCCCTCCTCTCTGCACAAATCCCCCCCCCCACTTTCCCAGCCCTCCTCTCTGCACAAATCCCCCCCCCACTTTCCCAGCCCTCCTCTCTGCACAAATCCCCCCCACTTTGTCAGCCCTTCTCTCTGCACAAATCCCCCCCACTTTCCCAGCCCTTCTCTCTGCCCCTCCACACATACGTTTTCCCAGTGCTTCTCCATGCTCAAATCTGCCCACACACATTCACAGTTCAGTCTCTGCGGAGCGCTCTCTCTCTCTCCTCTCCCCCCGTCCCCCGTTTCTCAATCCCAGCTCCCTTACCTCTTCCTCTGCCAGTGCCCCAGACCATATGGTACGCGCTGTTTTTTTTTGCAGGTGATCGAGGAGCTGTAGCTGGGGCGGAGTTTCAGGGCTCCTCCGTGCTACATTGTTACTAGAGGCGGGGACGAAGGCTGCCTCCTACATCAACACAGGCAGCGGTAGGTTGCCATGCTGGGACCCGAAGAATACGAGGGCTGCGCAGCGCTAGTGTGTCATGACAGGTTGGAGTAGAGAGGGCTGTCATAGGTGGCGGAACGGCGTTCTGCCGCGTTCCGGCAGAAAAAAAAGCCCTGATTTTAAGTATTGGACAGAACAGCGAGGAATTACAACCCCTATTGGGATTTTTATTGCTTAAATACAAAGATTAGTGGCGCAAACTGATGATCTCCAGAAGGGTGCGACCATGGATAAGCACACATATAAGGGACCTGGATGGAACTAAAACCTAAACTAAAAAATATACATCCAATGCCCATATAAAGAGACACAGCAGTCTCAAAGTCTTATAGTGGTAACAAAGTCCATCCACAAATGGCAGCTTCCGAAATGAGAACCTGACGCGGATTCCAGCAGCAGCTATAATATACATGGAGAGAGGCGCCTCTAAGTGTAGGAGTGAAATACCACTTTAATAAATTAAAAACAATTGGCAACTCACATAGCAAGTAGTAAAATGGGCACATCAGAATGGAGGCATTTCTGAGCATGCATCCTGCGAATGTAGCAGCAGTCACGCTCCTTCAAGCTGTCATTGGATGTTCCCCCTACAGCTATATATAGTGGAGGGTGGCATGCCAGAGCTCTAAGGGGATAAAGTATCTAGGAGCTACATTTAAAAGGCATACAACATAGGAGATACGCATTATCATTTTGGAATACTGCCCTGCGGCCCAGTCACTGAAGGGAGGGGATCATGCTCTGCTTCAGTATGTCAAAGTACATGTTGGCATTCATGGTTCCCTCAATGAACTGTAGCTCCCCAGTGCCGGCAGCACTCATGCAGCCCCATGTCAGGCCATGACACTTCCACCACCATGCATAACTGTAGGCAAGACACACTTGTCTTTGTACTCCTCACCTGGTTGCCTCCAGACACGCTTGACACCATCTGAACCAAATAAGTTTATATTGGTCTCATCAGACCACAGGACATGGTTCCAGTAATCGATGTCCTTAGTCTGCTTGTCTTCAGCAAACTGTTTGTGGGATTTCTTGTGCATCATCTTTAGAAAAGGCTTCCTTCTGGAACGACAGCCATGCAGACCAATTTGATGCAGTGTGTGGCGTATGGTCTGAGCACTGACAGGCTGACCCCCACCCCTTCAACCTCTGTAGCAATGCTGGCAGCACTTATACGTCTATTTCCCAAAGACAACCTCTGGATATGACGCTGAGCATGTGCACTCATCTTCTTTGGTCGACCATGGCGAGGCCTGTTCTGTGTGGAACCTGCCCTGTTAAACCACTGTATGGTTTTGGCCACCGTGCTGCAGCTCAGTTTCAGGGTCTTGGCAATCTTCTTATAGCCTAGGCCATCTTTATGTAGAGCAACAAAATTTTTTTTTTTTTTTAGATCCTCAGAGAGTTATTTGCCATGAGGTGCCATGTTGACCTTCCAGTGATCAGTATGAGAGAGTGAGAGTGATAACACCAAATTTAACACACCTGCTCCCCATTCACACCTGAAACCTTAACACTAATGAATTACATGACACCGGGGAGGGAAAATGGCTAATTGGGCCCAATTTGGACATTTTCACTTAGGGGTGTACTCACTTTTGTTGCCAGCGGTTTAGACATTAATGGCTGTGTGTTAAGTTATTTTGAGGGGACAGCAAATTTACACTGTTATACAAGATGTACACTCACTACTTTACATTGTAGCAAAGTGTAATTTCCTGATGCCAAACATGGCATCCTACATATGATATAGCTTCACCCCTATATCCACCCACAGGACCTGTTTAGCTCTTTAAAAGTCTGACAGAGCTACCTCCCCCATTCTCCTTTTTGTCCTCAAAAGATCAATACCTACAGACCGTTACACTCAGGATAAAGCTCTTACCTGCCAACTACGTCGGAGTCCATCTGGGTTTAGGCTCTCCCAGTACACAGTCACACATCTTAGGCTGCTAAATGCACCAACAAGGTGGGGAAACCCTTCTGGTGGTCTTTTGGGGTCGAGGTGTTCTGTAATCAGAGACAACAATCCTCTTGTGGCATGCCTGCTTTGGATTCTGGATCCAGCAGCTGGGACTGCATGATATCTTCTCTCCTATGGACCTCTTTACAGGCCTGTAAATTTATTTTTCTTCATATTTCTAAAGACCCCATGCACACTGTGCAGCTTTTTTTGTCTGATTTCCTTTAGATTTCCCAGGACCATGTGGTGCAGGGGCCTGCCCGATTGCATACAAACTGAGGCTTTTAAGGTTTGACCTCCATATTGTGTGGTTTTAGTAAATCTCAGGGAAAAAATCTGCAGAGGATCGTATGATGTGTAGCCAGCTTAAAAGTGTCCTTTTCTGTGAATGGGCGTTGGCTTCCGTCCAATTGTACTAGCCCTTTTTTGATTAGAACAGAGGGAGGGAGGGCTGAGTCTCTCCCTCTCAGGTGCTCTATTTACAGAGCACAAATGGCCAAGTAATGGATGCCTTTGCTATTCAGGCATCCAGAGAGGCAGCATCTCATTCTGAGGAACAGTCAATGACAGGTAAGACTTGCTATCCTAGTAATGGGGATATAAGGGGGAGGGGCAAGGAGCAATGTATTACTAGGGGAGGGGATGGGGGAGGGGATGGGGGGGGGGGGGTTGCCCATATTTCTTTTATTTAAATTTGTTACTCTTTGACCAAAAAAAAAAGAAGGGGGGAGGGTATATATGTATTTTTTTTTCTCTTGTTTCCCTTATTTCTCTCTGTTGCCATGCAGTCCCCCTTGCACCTTTTTGGTTCTTCCGCCAGCATGAGCCTAACGCCACATAACAAAGACCACCGCAACACAAGGTAAGGGCCAACTTTGGGTAAGTAAGAAGATGCGGGAAAAACAGTGCGTTCTGCCCTGACAAGCGTGTCTTCCTGTCTATTGCAGTCCCAGGCCGCTCACTCTCCTGCTATATGAGGTCCAGAGGCCCTCTGGATCATCAGGATTTTTTCAGGGCAGAAAGTGACTCCTCCAGTCCTAGCAGACACCAGTAGATAGGGCGCAAATGTACACTTAAGAGAACGCACACAGCTTCTCCTCCGAGGGCTCAGCGCTCGAAAGGCAAATGTTGGTCATGTGGAGATGACCCTATGCCTGGAAAGCTACTTTTCAGAAACTGCTTCAGGCAGCTTGCCAGAGACCAGCAGTATGAGAGTCAGCAGGTGTCAACCTTGCTCAAGAAAGTAGTCCCCAACCCCCTGGCAGAATTTTCCAGTCGTCTCGGGCAACCAGGGACAGAAGCGGATGAACAGAGCGTGGGCCCTGCACCAGGTTTAAACCAAGCCATTCAACCCTCTCTAACTAGAGGGGTACTAGGCATTTCAGGGGTGACTCCAGCTCAGAAGATTAGGCAGACTGATTCCCCAGACCCAATATTACAGCCAACCTTCCAGACAGAGGGAGAAGATATCGCCTCCTCCTCGGCAGAGGATCCTGAAGGTTCAGGCTTTGATTTCGCGTTAATACCACCATTCATTAAGGCAGTATAAGCTGCACTGGAATGGGAGGATCCGGAACCTCCTCCAAAGAAGGAGAAAACCTATTATCACACACCATACAATCTGATTCTAAATTGTGTGGCAATCGCTGCAAAACATGCATTAGGTGCCTTCATCCTTGCAGGGCACTCCAAATGCAATGTAATTCTGCTGTGATTGTCACGTGGGAGAACGCGCCTTTTAAAAACATTGTGCGAAGCTGGTCGCGCCTAAATAGGAGCAGGGGCTTCTTTTTGCACAAAAGTCCAAATGCAGCGCTTAAATGAAATAAAAGTCCAAATAAATGTAATAGTCCATAGAAATCAATCAGCAACAGAGATGATATGAAACCTCCACCAGACTTCAGTGTGTAAAGGAAAAGCACACCACACCCACGTGCTATCAGTCTGCTTACCAGAAAGATATAAAAGATAGGCGATGTACTCATATACCTTTCCTCTTATGGCAGAAATAAGAGGCCTGTTTCAGGAGGAATGGGAAAATGGGGAGAGAAAATCCTCCTCAACCAATAGGTTGCAGAAGTTGTATCCACTAACGGAAGAGGATGCGACTCCTTTATCTAACCCACCAACAGTGGATGCGGAAGTCACCAGACTGGCCAAGAATGTGACACTTCCAGTGGAAGACTCTTCCTTCTTTCAATATATATACTTGATTGACGCATTGACATGGACTTGAGAAAGTTTTACCTCGCGGCAGGTGGTGCTTGTAAACCCACCCTTGCTTTAACATCTCTAGCAAGTGCTATGCGAGTGTGGGCGCAGAACTTGGAGTATACGATCAAAAACCAAAAATAAAGCCAAAATAAAAAAATCATCAAGGCTGTTGAGATAAAACTCTCGGCAGACTTCGCAGGGGAGGCAGCTATAGACATCATTCGATGGTCCTCCAGAGCCATGCTCAGATCAATCACAGCCAAAAGGGCGCTGTGGATAAAACCCTGGGCGGCCGACCCATCCTCAAAGCAGAGTTGTTGTAAACTGCCTTTTGATGGGAAGGCGCTGTTTGACCAAAAAACTGGAGACTGCCATCTTCAGGGTTACAGGAGGAAAATCAGGTCTTCTGCCCCGAGATCGAAGGTCCAGATGCCAGAAGCGGCAAGCATCCAGAGGAGCGCCAAACAGGTACTGGGATTTCGAAGGCTTTCGCCCATCCAAGGACTTCAGAATGCGTTGGAGGGGTACAGAGTCAACCTTTGTGAGATCGCAGAGAGCTAAGACCCCTGTGGCTCCCTCAAATACCCATAAGCCCTTATAACGCCAGGCCTGCCCAGGAGGCAGTTGGAGCCAGGTGGCTCAAAGTGACCCAGTTCCGGCAAAACTACTGCCAAAAAACGGAAAATTCAGTCCACAGTGGTGCAAGGCCATTATTGGCTGTTCAAACGGCAGCCTCCAGAACTACCTCAAGAGGCTGAATCAATTTATCCAGATAGACTCAAGATGGAGTCTCTCCATACCATAATCCAGGCTATTCAACCAGGAGACTGGAGGATTTCAGTGGACTTGCAATATCCGATCCTTCAGTCATACCAGCAGTTCCTCAGATTTGTGTTGAGGGACAGGCATTACCATAGCCAGCTGGAGCCTACACAGAATACGGTCTACCTAGGGGCTCAGTTTAATACTCCAGTGGCCACAGTTTCTTTGCCACCTCAGAAACTCCCCAAAATCAGGGAGAAGTTCCAACAGGCATTGGCTGCACCAGTGATGTCAGCATCCCAGTGCATGAGTCTTCTCGGGACAATGGCTTCATGTATGCCGATGATCCCCTGGGCTCACTGAGAACTCAAGAGTTTTCCAACGAGGCTTCCTGATGCAGTGGAAGAGTTCATCTAGCCCAGCCAATCGGGCTCACCAGCTGGATGCGCCAGGGTCTTTGGTGGTAGACTAAACTAGAAACGCTAAACAGCATCGTCCATTAGGGCCACAGCCATCGTTCATTGTTAACACAGATGCCAGCACAGCAGGGTGGGGCGCCACCTGCAAACAACTCAAGATCCAGGGCAGAGGGGAAATTCCCACTCGGGGCCTAGTTTCCAATAATCTGGAACTTCGAGCAGTATTCATGCTGTTGGCCATCTTGCTGCCTAACATACATGGTCGCCCAGTCCTGTTCCATCTGGACAATACGGCAGCAGTGTCCTACATACAGCGACAAGGCGGGACGCACAGCCAGTCCCTCTTGAGAGAGTGATAGAGGTGGAACCAATCATGACATTGGCACAACAATATCGCCCAGATTTAAGGGCCATATACAGTATCTTCCAGGCTGTCAGAACTTGGAAGCAGATTGCCTATCCAGACAATTCATGGACCCCAACCAATGGTCCCTTCACCCTGAAGTGTTCAAACAGAACACCCATGAGTGGGGGTGTCCCCCCAATGGATATTTTTGCCTCCTCAACCATCTGCAAGGTGAGCCGGTTCCTCTCACGCTACCCTCATCCATTAGCGGAGGGGACGGGTACCTTGACCCATCCTTGGGCTGGGCAACTGGCCTATGCCTTCCCTTTAATTTTTTTAATCCTGAAATTCCTGAGGAGATTGACAGTGAATTTGACAGTCATCACAGTATTTCCTTACTGGCCTCACAGACCATGGGTCTCTCTGGCAATGGATCTCAGTGTGTGCACACCGATCACTCTGCCGGTGACTCCTCATCTCCTTTCTGAAGGAGATACCCTACATCCGCAACCTTCATGACTGGCCTTAGCGGCCTGGAGATTGTCAGGCAGGGGTTACAAGAGTTAGGATGTTCTACAGAGGGTTTTAGAACATTACAGAGTTCCAAAAAGGGGTCACCCAATGCCATCTACTCCAGAATATGGAATAGGTTCACAAGCTTTGAGGCAGGTTGACCCTAGTGACCCAAATGCATCTCAAATCCTTTCTTTCCTGCAATCCGGGTTTGGATTTGGGGCTCAGCCTAAGTTCACTTAAGGTGCAAATTTCAGCCATCTCGCCTTTTACCCAAAAGAAATGGGCAGCAAACCTGCTGGCAGTAGTCCTCAATCTTCTAGCAAACCCTCCTCGTACTCTGACAGAAGACTGCTCATTGGGGGCGTGGCCAAGCGATGGCAGAGTGAGGACGCACACCTCGGAGCTCTGTGCGGGGAAGCCCTGAGAACGGACAGTAATCTTGCCCTGAGAGAGCCTGAATTCATGCCAGGGGACCGCAAACACCCGCTGGACTCGGGGGTACAGAAGGGTTCCGAAATAACCCACTATTTTCTTAGGCAACACGCTGCCTCTTCCCCGGCCACTTCGGCCAAGATGGCGCCGCCTCGAGTACCTCCGACGAACGCTGCCGCCACAGCTAAGAAAAGCACCCAGCCGGGAACGAATGCAGGAGGAGACCGTCCGGCTCCAGATGACAGGTCAGCATCTCCTATTCTATCCCCTGTGATCCCCATCACTGACACTCAACTTAGCTCCAGCCACACAAGGGAGACAGGGGGTAACATGGAGGAATCCCTCAGGGACATTGTGTCTGGTTTACCCTCAAGACAAGATTTACAGGAAATGGCTGCATCCATTGTCAATGCACTCTCAAGGGAACTACATGACCTGCGCCAGCAGGTAAATACAGTAGATGAAAGGGTCACTGTACTAGAGTCCTCTGCATCCACATCGGACGCCCGGATTACTGCCATGGAACAGGAACAGCGTGGCTTCCGCCGCCATCTTAAAGCTGGACGACGGCGAGAACAGAAGCAGACGTAATAATCTGCGCCTCCGCGGCATTCCTGAAGCTACCATGGGAACAGATCTCCGTGCTACGGTGGCGGCTATCCTGAACCAAGTCCTTGGAAAACCACCGGCGGCAGAACTAGAGCTGGACAGGGTCCACCGTATCCCGGGCCCCAGGATTCCCCCCGCAACATCTCAAGATCCTGATGCCACAGACCTTCCACGGGATGTTCTGTGTTGGGTACACTTCTTCACCATAAAGGAGGAAATCATGCGGATGGCCTGGGAGCGCGGCCCCATAGACTTTGATGGCGCACTGATCCGGATCTACCCGGATGTCTCCAGGCAAACGAGAGCAATGCGAGGCCTCATGAGACCACTGCTGGAGGTTGTCCGGGCGGCAGAGGCGACGTACCGCTGGGGTCACCCCTTCCACCTAATTGTACGGAAGCAGGGGGCAGAATTTTATCTGCGCTCCCCAGACCAACTTCCAGATCTATTCTGCTTCTTAGCCAAACCCCCTGTGAGTGTCCCCAACTGGTTTGAATACCTGTTGTCACCGGAGGCCTTGGGTCCACCTCTGCCCAGGCCTCAACGCTCCCGTAGACCACGCTCACGAGCCACTAGCCGAGAGACTGCCAGACCTCACCCGAGGTCCGCCGAAGCGTAACCTCATACTTTCTCCAGGGACCTGGAATGACCAGATGACCGCCTTTGCTACATAACCCCACTGGGCCTTTCAAAACACTAGACCCACCTCTCAGGGGTCCCACTAAACTGGGTTGCGGGATGTTTCTCTTGGGCTTGTTTGAACTGCCCTACTTTGTGCAACCCCGGGAAATACGACTCCTGGATATACCTGCATCTCCCGCCCTGGACCTACAGGATGTCAGCCGTCACCCACAAGCTTCACCATTGAGGGACCGAACTGCCATGGTCGTGTGCTAAGCCTTGTTCGGTATAACGCCCTTTTTTACATGGGCTCACTATCAGTGGCGGATGGGGGGATTGTTGCAAATGGAGAGACCAACGACTTGGACCTCAGCCCTGACACTTAAAGATGGCTCTCCAGAACTCTGACACCGTCAGGAGAACTGGTCCTCCATTCCCAGATAAGTGTCCTGAGGATCTGATCTGTATATTTGTCCTCCCTCCATTTGCCCCTTTTGTTCAGTTATGTTCCCCCCCCATACACCAGCCGACTCAGTAGTCGTACAGGGCACCCCTGGGATCCCTTGCCCTCCCCAGCTTCATTTTGAAGGATGTGCAGATGGTCATGTAATGGGAGGGGGAGGGAGACACAGGGCCTTAGTGGATAACATTCCCGGGGACATGACAACAGTTGGCGATGTACTTTCTTTATGATATGTTATGTCTTGGTGTTTAATTTCTTACAGTTTTTACTACATTATTACTGTACTACTATATTGGGTTATATCTACGCTATTGGTGGTAACCTCATCCTTCATGATCCGCCCGGACACCCCCGGGTGGGGGGTTATGGGACTCCAGATACTGAAGTGGCGGGCCTTGTCATGGGGCGTCGGGGCGGTCCCCACTGGTAATGTCTATTGCCTGTGTTGGCAGGGGGGATCGGTCTGACGTCCATGAGTTTCTCCTGGGGTCACCTACACCTAACAGAAGGTGTCTATCAGCTATGATGCAGGTACCAATTACTAATGGGTTTTGTCGTTTGTTATGGTTCTCATGTTTAGACATTCTAAAATTCTCAGTGGCACTACTCCCCACACATCTCCATATATTTTGACTAATTTGAATTACTGCCTAAACTCTACTCACTTTTAGAGTAGATTACAACGCTCCTACCACCCCCACGTTAGGGCGGACTCCTGTGTAAACACTTTTAGTGTGTACCAGGGGCCCATAGTTAGTCTAAGACAGAAACCGTTCACCTCCCTTACCCCACCCTTCCTCCCTTCCTCCTTCCCTCTCTCTCCACTCTTCCCCCTCTGGTCTACCTTCCTTTCTAAACTCCAGCCCTCTGCCTGTAAGGGTGACTGCCTTTGTGACTTTTACACACGCATTTTGACCTCCACTTCCCCGCCAGAAGACATGACGGGTCACTTAAAGATTACCTCTCTGAACGTGCGTGGCCTTAATGTACCAGAGAAGCGCTCGCAGCTATTGGCTGACCTGCGCAGGGGCAAAACACATATCGCTTTTCTACAGGAAACGCACTTCCGTGCAGATTCCATACCCAGGTTGACCAACGGGACCTTTCCGTTGGCATACCACAGTGTCTCTCCGGTCTCCAAATCAAAGGGGGTTAGCATTATATTGGCAAGGTCAGTTCCCTGGGTGTTCGAGGCACAGCGAGCGGACGAGCAGGGTCATTTTCTACTCCTAAAAGGAACGGTGTCCGGCCTGCAGGTCACCTTCGCAAATGTATACTTCCCCAATGCGGGCCACTCCCAATTCCTTCGTAAACTTCTTTCTGAGCTTCTGGAGTTCTCGGAGGGGATGCTTGTTTTTGGCGGAGACCTCAACTTTGCCATGGATCCAACCATGGACGTCTCGCGGGGTGCCTCACATCTGTCCTACTCCTGCCTGAGGCGTCTCAAGGCAGATCTACACACCCTACATCTTGTTGACCCTTGGCGACTACTCCACAACCAAGATAGAGACTATTCATTTTACTCCCAAGTGCACCACACCTACTCGCGGTTAGATTACATACTGCTGTCACATAAAGACCTTGCCAAGGTAGTCTCGACGTCTATTGATGTCATATCTTTCTCTGACCATGCCCCAATTCACTTGATCCTCCGGCTGGGGCCAATGACTCGGTCTCCTCCCTCGTGGCGACTGAATGAGGCATTGCTCCAATCGGAGGAAACACGTGCGGAGCTATTGAGAGCGCTCCGGGAGTATTTCTCCATCAACGAGGGATCAGTTCCCAACCCCCTTGTGACATGGGAGGCTCACAAGACGGTTGTGAGAGGGATATTAATCAAAATAGGGGCCCGACTTAAACGGGACAGACTGAAACGTACAGAGGAACTTTTTGCACAGATTCGTAAGCTAGAAAGTGTACATAAGGCTAGCCTTGCTCGTACAACCTTTCGGGATTTACAGAAGGCTCGGGAGGAGCTTTGCTCACTCCTTTTCCAGAAAACCAAACAGAAGCTAGCATGGGCACGTCGTACTATGTTTGAGTACTCAAACAAACCGGGGTCACTCCTTGCCAGAGCCCTGCAGGGCCCTCGTACGAAAACATACATCCCACACATACATTCGTCTACAGGACAGAAGCTAAATACCTCCCCAGATATGGCGGAGGAGTTCCGCACCTTCTACACAGGCCTCTATAACCTGGACACGGGCTCACCTAGGGAGGGCAGGCATACCCCTCAATCTTATGTGGCTGCCTCTGGCATGCCATCCTTGCCGGATGAGATAAGGGAAGAACTAGAAGAACCCTTGACTGTAGAAGAACTGGGAGCTGCGTTGGCTTCTTCGAAGCCGAAAAAGGCCCCCGGCCCTGATGGCCTAACTCCAGTGTACTACAAAACCTTCTTTGACTTACTGGCGAAACCCCTAGTTTCTGCCCTCAACACCCTCACTGAGGGGAACACATTCCCTGTAGACACCCTTAGGGCCTATATCTCCCTCATCCCGAAGGAAGGTAAAGACCCACAACTTTGTGGGAGCTATCGCCCGATTGCCCTTCTGAATTCGGATCTCAAGCTCTTCGCAAAAATCATAGCTAATAGACTGCTCCCCCATATACCGAACCTGATTCATAGAGATCAGGCTGGTTTTGTACCGCTACGAGAACCAAGGGACAACACCATAAGAGTCGTCAACCTGATTCACTCGGCAAGGACCACCAAACGAGCCCTTCTCCTGCTGTCAACTGACGCGGAGAAGGCCTTTGATCGCGTTGATTGGTCTTTCATCCGGGCAACCCTAGAGCACATTGGCCTTCGTTCCTCTATGCTACAGTGGATCCTCTCCCTATACACGCACCCCACCGCATCGGTTAGGGTAAATGAGACAAGATCGGATTTTTTCGACATCCGAAATGGCACGCGTCAGGGATGCCCCCTCTCCCCCCTGATCTTTATCCTGTCCCTAGAACCTTTTTTGTGCACAATAAGGGCAAACCCAGCCATATTGGGCTACCCGAAGCCCTCGGGATCCCACAAGGTGGCTGCCTTCGCAGATGACCTTATCTTTTTCCTAACAGAACCCCTTACTTCTCTCCCTAACCTACTTGGATCCCTCCAAGAGTATGGCAAGCTCTCATCATTTCAGATCAACCTGACAAAATCCTCCGTTCTTAGCATAACGGTAGATAGAGGGAATGTCCAACGCCTACGCTCAATTTTTCCATTGAAATGGGCAACCAAACATATACGATATCTGGGAGTAGACATCACCTCAGACCCGGCTGAACTGTATTCGGCCAATTTTGCCCCATTGCTCTTACGCCTTAAAACTGACCTCTTACACTGGCACTCCCTGACGCTGACCTGGTTCGGCAGATGTAGCGCCCTCAAAATGACCCTGCTACCAAGGGTGTTATACCTGATACAGGCGCTTCCCATCCGACTTCCCCCAGCGTTTTTTAAACAAATCGACTCCATGTTCCGGGCTTTCGTCTGGTCCCACCGCAAACCCCGTGTGAGACTCCAACTCCTTTACCTGGCAAAAAACAGGGGTGGGGTCGGTCTACCGGACATAAAAGCCTATTACAGAGCAGCTCACTTAACTAGGCTGGTGGACTGGCACTGTCACACAGAGGCAAAGCACTGGGTCGCCATGGAGGAGGAGGACTCCGGGGGATCAGCCAAGAGTTGGCCCTGGATTACCTCACCACTCCCTAAGGACCTTGTGGAGCACCCTATCTTGGGCAGCACTCTAGCAGTGGTTAGAGAAGCTTTCCGGCGCTCTTCGATGTCCCCACAGCCATCTCCCATGGTTCCGATTCTGGGCAACCCGGAGTTTCCCCCTGGTACACAGAATTCACAACTTAAACGACTGGCAATGGGCACGAAATGGCGCCTGTATGACTTTCTGGGACCCAATGGCCAGCTTTCTTTAGAAGCTGGAGCATTGGTGACAGACCCCCCCTTAGACTTTTGGAGTGGATTACAGCTGCGGAACTTCCTACGAAGCTGTCTGCGGAAATCAGGCATTACCCGTAAACTCACTGAACTGGAACTCATTTGCCATCGTGGGGAACCGATCCGACACTGTCTCTCACTGATGTACTCATCCTTAACCCAACCAGAAGAGGGGTACATTCCTCAGTTCATCTCCAAGTGGGAGGCAGAGCTTGGAATCCAATTCACTGGGGTGCAGAGCAAGAAAATTCTTTACTTCGCTCAGAAATCCTCAATTGCCACTAGAGTACAAGAAACCTGTTACAAAATCATGACACGTTGGTACAGAGTCCCTGCCATCCTGCATCGTTTCTTTCCCCAGGTGTCCGACCTTTGCTGGCGCTGCGGCACCGAGGAGGGGACGATGTTACACATCTTCTGGTCCTGCTCCAGGCTCGCCCCATTTTGGCTCGGGGTGGCACGCACGGTCGGACACCTCACCGGTGTTTCCCTGGAGGGTGATCCTGCGGCCTGCCTGCTCCACTTATCAAAACGACCCATAAAGAAATATAAGACCTCCCTCACCATCCAACTGCTGAATGCCGCAAAGGCTTGTATTCCTCTTTGCTGGAGATCGGAGAGACCACCGACGTTATCCCTGTGGTTTGCTAAAGTAAACGAATTAAGGGACATGGAGGATCTTACTGCCACCCTGCACAATAGAGAGGAGACCTTTCGAGAGACCTGGAGACCCTGGCAACATTTTGTATACACGGATGCCTATCTTCAGGAAATGGCACAATCTACCTAACTCAGCGAGTTGGCGCCTGCCTCAGGCAGAGGGCTTCACCCTTTACCCTGTCATACTGCACCTACACATTCTGTCTTTACCTTTCCTCTGTAGCTAACCACCTATATCACCTCTACTTCTCCCCCTGTTCCCTCCCCCCCCTCCTGAACCCCTCCACTCCCTCCTACCCCTTTATATTTCCCTCCTACCCCGGGGGACTCCCGTTTTTGTATAATGCATCCTCATACTTGGGTTCCTTCATGGCCCAGATATAAAGAAAATCTTGTTAATCATTACTTGTTCATTGTGTCCCATGTATGGGTTCTACAGTTCTTTAGTCCCCATTATACCAAATATATAGAAAACATTGTATCCCACTGAGTGACAACTACTAATAGACAAGGAAGTTAGTTATAAGCCAAACAACTCAGAACCTAGAGTGCCTTTCAGGCCTCATTTATCGACAGTATTGATATCTCGGGGAACCTTCCCCACAAACTTTGACTGACGCTTGTTTTAATAACCTGAAATGTCGATTCAGTTGATTTTTGTCATAACTGTTTGCAACCACTTACCTGTATCACATTTACCTGTCTCCTACAATGTTCTACAACAGATTCTGTAATTGTCTGCATTTGCTCAGTGTCAAAATAAAGGAATTTAAAAAAAAAAAAGAAGACTGCTCATTATGGGATATCACCTTTAAAAATGTCTTTCCTATTAGCCATAACTTCAGGGGGAAGGATGTCAGAACTCCAAGAATTGGGGGCAGCAGAACCTTATGCCATGTTCTTCCCAGACAGGGTTGGGTCCCAAGACCATTGGATCATTTTGTTCCAAAAGTGGCATCGATATTTCATCTCTTCAGTGAATGGGTGCTTCCAGCCTTCCCAGCGGAATCAGATGCTGATCTGCATGAGTTGGACATTCCAAAAGTTCTCAAAGCCTATTTCCAGGCTACTTCTATTTCACACCTTCTGACAAACTTTTTCATCATCATTGCAAATATAAAGGGAAAGAGGCCTCGGCCTGGATAGTAAAAACTATTCACCGGGCATATAGAGCGGCCGGGAAGGATCCTCCAGAGGTGGTTAGAGCTCACTCAACCAGGGTGATGTCTTCTTCTTGGGCGGCACGGGCAGGATTGTCTCTGGAGACAGTCTGCAAAGAGGCTAGCTCGTCATCACAACATACGTTCTTAAAACACTACAGGGTGGATCCAGCAGCTCTTAATACAGTAGAGTTTGGGAGGAAAACCATCCAAGCTTTTATGTCTATTGTCAAATAAAGACTAAGTTTGTAGCATTAAACCCTCCCTCTCAAAAGCTCATTATGTATCATATGTATGCTACCATGCTTGGCACCAGGGAAAATGGAAAATTGTATCAAATACTTACCATAATTTTCCTTTCCTAATGCCAATACATGGCAGCATACAAACCCTCCCTTTGATCTTTGTGCTTTATAAGGAGAATGGGGTAGGTAGCTCTCAGTCAGACTTTAGAGCTAAACGGGTCCTGTGGGTGGATATAAGGGAGGAGCTAAATCATATGTATGTTGCCATGTATTGGCATCAGGAAAGGAAAATTATGGTAAGTATTTGATACAATTTTCCATTTTCTTCAGTGTTGTCACATGAAAAGATATAATAAAATATTTACAAAAATGTGAGGGGTGTACTCACATTTGTGAGATTCTGTATACATTTTTTTAACAGAGACCCTAAAGAAAAAAATGGTGGCTGTTGCAATATTTTATGTCAAACTGTATTTGCGCAGTGGTCTTTCAAACGCAATTTTTTGGGAAAAAATACACCTCAATTAATTTAAAAAAAAACAAAACAGTAAAGTTAGCCCACTTTTTTTGTATAATGTGAAAGATGATGTTAGGCCGCAGGAACCATGAAAGAATTGTGATCTTTATTATTTTATTCTAAGCAAAAAAATGTGATTCTCATTTTAGCCAGAATCGTGCAGTTCTAGTAAGTATTAGGGGGGGCTGAGGAGGGGAGCTGAACACTGAAGGTTTTTTAACTTCATGCATAGAATGCATGAAGGTAAAAATCTTCAGCCTTTAGAACCACTTTAAGCCCTGGTTCACACTAATGCGAGAAATGCACAAGACTAGCTGCATTTCCCCGCATCGCATCGCACTGCTTGGCAATCAAACGGCGTCCATGTGATCTGCTGCAGTTGTCAATGTTAGATTAATGACACGCCGAAACAGATCACAAAGTAAGATTGCCAGAATCACATCGCATGGGTGTTCACATGGGTGTTCACATGGGTGTTCACAGGGGTGTTCACATGGGTGCAGTGAAATAAAAAGGTCCTGCACCATTTTAGTGCAAATGCGATGCTATTTAAGCCATACAAAATGTATGGCTCAAATCACACT